>JACMZG010001859.1:14123100-14510600 GCA_018340805.1 Microvelia longipes
CAAACCATAGGCATCATTCCAAAATAGACACTGTTTAGTATTTGCTAATTTTTAAAAAAATGTAGAATTCGAACAAAATGGGCAATCAAACTACTGCTCAGTTTAAAATCATAAACCAGATAAATTGAGAAAGGAAAACCCAGTTCAAAGAAATTTGTAATAAACTTGTATAGTGTAAATAATATAAAAACAATAATCGCTGGTATCCAGTTTCGAACTTAAAGTTCTTTTATTGCTTGTTTCTACTCCGGACCGGTATAATTTTACTTAGAGCTTCGAAGTAAATTATAAACGTTTTTGATCTTGTTAGTCGATCTTTTACCGACAGTACTGTAGGTTTTCTGGTTATTTACGACGGTTGTTTCGAGTTTTTGGTCACTTAAAGCGGTCGTATCGACTCCGGACTGGTTTCATTGATTCAGCTCCCCAAAAACATACAAAAAATAATAATAAAAGACTTGATGTTCCAGGACTTTTCCTGGCCCTCCAAGTGTTTGTAGTTCGAACAAATCTGATAGGGCTGAAATTTAATACGCGTATACTAAAATGTACCTTAAACACATCAACTTAGTAAAATGTTTAAAACACCATTAGTTGCGATTTTATCGTTTGACATACATAGCTTTATGTAAACAAATCACGTTTTTCGACTAATGCATTAGGATATTCACTAATGGTGTGGCTGTACGCCACTTAGAAAACTACTAATACGAGGAGACTGATATAGGGAGAACAATCATTAAGCCACGAAGTTGCCCATAGCGCCGACCCTGTGCAACGGCCAAGAGGCTTTTGACCACTTGTTCATCAGTTAAGAGTGTGTCTATTTTATACTTGTGAGTAAAATAAGGTAAAACATACCAATTTCCAATCCAAATGTAAGGTTAATGGTATTCCAGATGTTACCGTGGGTGTGCGAACTCGCCGATGCGTGTTTCCGTCAGAAAGTTACTCCGCTCACAAAACTTCTTCGATAGAGGCGAACCACAGACTGAAAGCTAGAGTAACGTCAGGATAAACAATTTGTAGAGGTAGAAGGGCTTGCGAGGTCGTTTATCTTTTCTAAACACTTCATACAGACGTCTATCAATAACTCGTTCAATTTCATTAAAAATACAAAATTAATTCATTTCTTTCGAAACAAGTTTGTGAATTGTTCGATTTTGTTATTATTTTGTTTTGCTATACCTAAATCAAGTAAATAAGGCTTCACATAATAAAAGTTGGAAAAGGTTTCAATATGATGGATTAAGTAGGAGTCTTATAGAATCAACAAGTATTGGTCTCCACCCGGTGCGCGGTTAATGCCATCAAAATTATCTAATATCAAACCAATAAATATCGTGTGTTATTAATCACACTTATTATAATATATATATATATTATATATATATATATATATATATATATATATATAATATATATATAATATATATATATATATAAACATATATAACATATATAATAAGTATAAGTCGCTTATAAATACTATATTATGCTAGTTCTATTAGCCTGAACTTAATCGTTTATATATATATATATATTTCTAGACACTTTCTTGTAAACACTCTATCTTTGACGGATTACTATTTTTTTAATTAAAACCTGGTATAAAAAATCAACCTTTGGAGAACACGAACCCTATTGAAAACTAGGTTTTTGTCACGACAGAAATCCGTTTCAGAGGTCCCTTATGACGAAAAAATACAAATATATATATTATATATATATATATATATATATATATAATATATATATATATATAATATAGATATATCTGTGTGTGTGTGTGTGTATTTCTAAACACTTTGTTAACACTCTATCTCTCGAACGGATTAATATTTTTAATTTAACTTGGTACGAAAATAACCTTCGGAGGACACAAACCTATTTGAAAACTAGGTTTTTAGGTCATTGCTTTGCTTAGGTTTGCTTAGTCAGCAAAATTTCAAAAAATTGGAAAAATTCAGGGTTAATATTTTTTCACCGCGAAAAAGGTTAATAATTATGTTTTTGAGAGCTGAATCAAATGAAAACCGATCGAAGTCGATACGACCATTTTAAGTGACCAAAACGTTGAAAAAACCATTGTAAATTACCGGAAACCAAAATTTAGGTTGATAATAAATAAATTTCTAGTAGGGTCTCGTTTTCTATGTATTTTTAGGCGCTGAATCGAAATGAAAACCGGTCCGAAGTGAACACGACCCTAAGGGACCAAAAAATCGAATTTGTCAAAGGAAATGCGTTAAAACCAGACGTCATCAATCAAAGTTATGACGTCATGAAAAAAAAAATTTGAAAACTGAAATGGCTTTAAACAAGGTATTTCGTATTTAGGTAGACGGCTAGCTGAATCGATTAAGACCAATTTCAGCTCAATCGAACGATCACAAGGGCGCAAACAGTATACATATATTATATAATATAATATATATATATATATATATATATTTATATATATATATATATAATATATAATATATATTTATTATATATCTTGTATAATGTATACGTCTAGGTCAAAGACTCGTACGATATCTGTTGGGTTCAGTAGTGTTAGAGGGGGGATATAGTATGAAAGAGGGCTCTACCTCTTGCTCCATCCTGGTAAGTCACTGTCCAGAGAGAAACAAAAATTGCTTCCACTGATCCACGCCGAGCTAAGCAGGCCTGTAAAGAGGAAGAATCTCGAGGTAGTCTTTAACATAGTCGAAGTCATTCTAAAACGATTGCGACCGGTTTCAGCTCAATCGGACAATCCTAAGTGACGAAAACGGTATTTTTATTTTAAAAATCATGAATATATTTTTTTCAACCTAAAGATTATACTCAAATAAACAATTTGTTTACAAAACAAATTTGACATTTTTCTTTAAATTGTATAAAAAATCATAAATGTATGTAAGAGTTAATGCCCTTTTGTATCGTGAACGATAACTAAAACTGATGAAAGAAAACTTTAATCTTTTCTTACCCTTTATACAATTACTCCAACAGTTGCAGCGTGTGATTTCTTTCTGTATTCTTTATACCTCTATAAAAAACGTATTAGTTATGTATTTAAATATACTTATTATTTTTTTATATTGCTTGTTAACTGTAATATCATTGCTTACTTATAATAATAGAGGATTAATAAAAATCAAATTTGTGAGAAACCTGTCAGGCCGCGAAGCGGCCTGTGAAACGAGGCTGTGAAAATTCGCTAAATACGTGCAAATGCCATGTACAAAAACGAAAAAAACCATACATAATACAAAACAACAACAATGTGGCCAGGCGCGCATCGGCCAGGCGGGCCGATGCGCGGAGCGGACGAGGCGCAAAGCTCCGAGACCGCGTAGCGGCTACGGGCCGAAGGCCCGTATTTTTATAATGCTCTTTCAGTTGTGTTTACAGGAATACTTTCTACTTGTACTAAAGTAATAAATATTGTCATTAAAAATATTTTATCTCCAGACGGTGTATAATGTATTGTTTTATTGACTAGTTTTTAGGGAGTAAAGAAGCACTTTTCACTCCCAAGGGAGAAAAAGTTACTTTTCACTACCTGGAAAAAAAAGTGTTTCCTATTATTGGGTTTAATGCCAATTAATCATTTTTAGGAGTGATATCAGCTCAAATCCGTTTCAGGTCAAAAGAAGTTGTTTGGAGCAATAAAAAAATTTGAGGAAAGCAGCGCCTTAATTTAGGAGTCAGCGCCCCCTAAATTAACAAGGGGTCCGACCCAGAAAATTAGGATAAAATACAACATAACGTATTAAAATAAAATCAACGTCTGGAGATAAAATCTTGTATGTACCTTGGGAGTAAAATGCTATTTTCCCCCTCGCAATTACCTATCTCGGCTTCGCCTCGGGAGTTAACAGTCGTAACTTCCTCGGCTTTGCCTAGAGAGTTAAACACATAAATTAAAAACAAAGTAAGTAAGCATTAAACAAAGTTAAATACTTTATTTCCCTCGTTTTACGCCTTAGAAACCAACTAACTGCTCAGGGAAATCATAGCATTCTTTACTCCCTTGGTGCATAAAAACTATTATTTGTGTGATTTAACTAAACTCATTCTTTATTCATAATTCTTTATTTTAAAATATCCTGTAAATCAATAAATATAATTTATGTGAGTTAACTAAACGCCCAAAATTATTAAATAAATACATAATAATTATTATTAGTATGTAAATAAATATGCGTAATAATTTTTTTTAAAATAACGTGTGAGGATTAAATTTATATTAATTTTTTGAGGAACCCCAAACCCCCTAGTAATCAACTAAATTATATGAATTAGTTGAATCTAATTTGCGAGGTACCCCGTGCCCGGAGATGCAAGCGGTTGCAAACATATGCATGTTCAGACCTGTCGGCAAGTCAGGCTTTGTCTTTAGTATGCATTCAGCCCTCGCACTGTGAGCACACTTCTACGCATTATGCAATTAATTAATGAAATCTAATTATTATTTAGGTAAGAATCTATTAATTAAACTGAGTTTTAATGTAATTATTGATATAATTAATGTAATATTTGATATAAACTATATAATTTTTGATATTAACGTTAGAATAAATCTAACTCAATCTTATTCCATCGTTTAATAACGACAGAAAGGGATAACTTAGTGAAACGTAGTTAATGAAAAATAAGAACTCAGTAAAGTTGGAGGTTTCAGACCTCCATCGTGTCTTTGATAGAGTGATCTGTTTCAGACCTCTGGTCTGAGTTCGATTTTTCACTTAGTTATACCTCATTTAACTTTCGCTTGATTTGTTTTCTTTGCAGTTGTTAAGTTATTGTGTTTTTTATGTTATTTTTTACTAGATTTATTTAACAAATGATCAGTTAATTGTATAATTAGACACATGTTAGTTGAGTTCTTGTGTATTTTATATCGTAGTTATAGGACAGACTTGTTGGGAGAAACAGTATCACAGAACTTATTCTTCGTACACATAGCGAGTCATAGAGATATATACTAGAGGGGACGTAGCCTATATCAATACACTGAGAGTCCTGAAACATTATTTTGGGGCTCTCAGAGGCTCTGTGTAACCTCAATAAAACCTCTTCTTAGAGTGAGTTAAGGTTATAAGAAATCTATTAGTTTGGCTTCCTGCACATTGTTTGTGTTTTGATTTATATTTTCAGCGTTTTACTGTATAATTCACAGTAACTTTTTCAGTTCATTTGATTATTGCTAGTCGAAGGTGGTTATTTTTTGATGTTTCAAATTCAACCAATAGGGCCACTCTAGTAATATATCTCTATGTAGCGGGAGATACTAATCTGCAGGTCAGTTAATACGCAGGTTAACCTGCAAAGAACTTAGCCGGTCAGAAAATATTCAATAAATACATTTTACCACAAAACTGATTCTAAAACACATTAAAATGAACATTAAAACTAATCCCCCTCCCTACCGTTAATAAGTGTTGATGATACTGCAGGCTAAGCTATTAAAGCTAGATCTTTCTAATTTGATATTGGGAGTTACTAAGTAACCCACAATAACTTCACACCCTGACATGCAAGTATTTCGCTGCCTATGTATGTGTTTCGTATTTTGCTGGTCAGATGATACTGCAGGCTAAGCTATTAAAGCTAGAACTTTCTAATTTGATATTGGGAGTTACTAAGTAACCCACAATAACTTCACACCCTGACATGCAAGTATTTCGCTGCCTATGTATGTGTTTCGTATTTTGCTGGTCAGATGATACTGCAGGCAAGCTATTAAAGCTAGAACATTTTAGTTTGGTATTGGGAGTTACTAAGTAACCCACTATAACTTTACACCCTAACATGCAAGTGTTTCGCTGCCTATATGTGTTTCGTATTTTGCTGGTCAGATGATACTGCAGGCAGAGCTATTAAGCTAGAACATTCTAATTTGGTATTGGAGTTACTAAGTAACCCCTATAACTTCACACCCTGACATGCAAGTGTTTCGCTGCCTATGTATGTGTTCGTATTTTGCTGGTCAGATGATTCTGCAGGCTAAGCTATTAAAGCTAAACATTTTAGTTTGATATTGGGAGTTACTAAGTAACCCTCTATAACTTTACACCCTGACATGCAAGTGTTTCGCTGCCTATGTATGTGTTTCGTATTTTGCATCAGAATGATTCTGTAGCTAAGCTATTAAAGCTAGAACATTCTAATTTGTATTGGGAGGTTACTAAGTAACCCACTATAACTTCACACCCTGACATGCAAGTGTTTCGCTGCCTGTAGTTTCGATTTTGCTGGTCAGATGATTCTGCAGGCTAAGCTATTAAAGCAGAACCTCTAATTAGTATTGGGAGTTACTAAGTAACCCACTATAACTTCACACCCTGACATGCAAGTGTTTCGCTGCCTGTATATGTGTTTGTATTTCGCTGGTCAGATGAACTGCAGGCTAAGCTATTAAAAGCTAGAACTTTCTAATTTGATATTGGGAGTTACTAAGTAACCCACAATAACTTCACACCCTGACATGCAAGTATTCGCTGCCTATGTATGTGTTCGTATTTTGCTGGTCAGAATATACTGCAGGCTAAGCTATTAAAGCTAGAACATTCTAATTTAGTATTGGGAGTTACTAAGTAACCCACTATAACTTTACACCCTGACAGCAATGTTTCGCTGCCTGTATATGTGTTCGTATTTTGCTGGTCAGATGATTCTGCAAAGCTATTAAAGCTAGAACATTCTAATTTAGTATTGGGAGTTACTAATAACCCACTATAACTTTACACCCTGACATGCAAGGTTTCGCTGCCTGTATATGTGTTTCGTATTTTGCTGGTCAGATGATTCTGCAGGCTAAGCTATTAAAGCTAGAACATTCTAATTTAGTATTGGGAGTTACTAAGTAACCACTATAACTTACACCCTGACATGCAAGTGTCGCTGCCTGTATATGTGTTTCGTATTTGCTGGTCAGAGGCTAGCTATTTAAGCTAGAACATTCTAAATTTAGTATGGGAGTTACTAAGTAACCCACTATAACTTCACATCCTGACATGCAAGTGTTTCGGCCTGTATATGTGTTTCGTATTGCTGGCAGATGATTCTGCAGCTAAGCTATTAAGCTAGACCTTCTAATTTGGTATTGGAGTTACTAAGTAACCCACTATAACTCACACCCTGACATGCAAGTGTTCGCCCTGTATATGTGTTTCGTATTTTGCTGGTCAGATGATACTGCAGGCTAAGCTATGAAAGCTAGAACATTCTAATTTAGTATTGGATGTTACTAAGTAACCCACTAGAACTTGAAACCTGACATGGAATAATTAGTTTTTCTTTTTTTATAAAAATTTACCAAGTAAAGATCAATGGTAATGTTCGTTAGATACTTACATTTCTTAATAACCTAAAATGATCAATATACGCAAGCAAACGAATATTGTAGCGAGCGAAGCGATTATTTTTTTTTTAATTCACTTTGCACAAATGAGCCATTCTACTATGCATAATTGAACGAACGCAAGTGAGTTTTTACATTACAGAAGATTGTTAATAATATATGCCACCTAGCTAGCGAAGCGAGCTTCTTTTCAATTCGTAAAATCATATATACGCGATCTAGCAAAGCGAGCCTCTTTAATATTGCTCTTTAAGTATTACTGTGACTATATGTCATTTAGCGAGCGAAGCTAGTCTACTAAAATTATAATAAACCATTTATTAATATTTTAAGACAACAATTAACATTCAGTAAATTTTAAACGAGCCTTTTACAACATATTGCAAAATATATTTATATTATTTAGCGAGCAAAGCTAGCCCCTAAGTAATATAGTTAAATTATATTTCTTGTAACCTGACGAGCAAAGCATATAAAGTATTACTGTGACTATATGTCATTTAGCGAGCGAAGCTAGTCTACTAAAATTATAATAAACATTTATTAATATTTTAAACGAACAATTAACATTCAGTAAATTTTAAAATAAAAATAAATATTAATTCAGCCAAAGCTGTGGTTACTGGCAAGCCAGCTGAGTTCGGTGAAGTTGTTTACTTCAACAATTTATAATTACATTTTTTTTTATTAATTTTATTCATTTCGCATTAATTTAAGTTATATTTGAATTATTTTTATTTGTGTATTTATTTTAATTTATTTTTTGTATTTTCATAATTTATTTTAATTTCATAATAATCCATAAATTAATTTAATTTTAGTTGCTCTATTCTTTAAATTTTGTTATATTACTTTATTTTATATAATTAATTAATAAATCATATGGACTTACTTTATTTTGCAAATTATACTTTTTAAATTTAATAATAAATAATAGTAGCTATTCATAATAAAAATAATTTAAATAAATAATAAAAATTTAATAATCAATGTTATTAACATAGTACCTAATGAATTTAATGAACCATATATAATTATTTTCTCCCTGATCGTTGGTTATATTATCTCCTTAATATGTTCAATAATATTATTTTAGATAATGAAGACCTCCTCTCCTCTTGGAGCAGAGTCATTATTTCACCTATTCATAAGGGTGGTAATAGAGATACTGTTACAGAGGTATTTCTTTATTGAATACTATTACTAAGGTTTTTACTACTATCTTAACTGATAGGTTACAATCTTGGTGTGACGTTAATGACCTGCTTCCAGAGGAGCAGGCTGGCTTCCGGCCTGGAAGAGGATGCCGCGATCATCTGTTCACGCTGTATAGCATTTTGTGTATAAACACCAGATTACCATCAAGATACCTTCTGGGAATATTTGTAGACGTTAAGAGAGCGTTTGACTCTCTTATCCAAGATCTCTTGTGGCATAACTATATTCTGTAGGTGTCTGTGGTAAATTTTACGAATCCGCAAATGCTGTATGGTCTTGCACAGATGCCGTGAGATGGAAGGGCAATCTCTCAGGACTTGTGATATAACCCTTGGGTTCTTCAAGGGGAGTCCATGAGCCCAATTTTTGTTTCTCTATTTATAAGAGACAAGGGGTTGCAGAGGTTTGCCTATCAATGAATATTGAAATGATTATACTTCTCTTAGCTGATGACATGGTCATCTTATGCGATTCCTTTTCTGATGCTCGCACAAATATTAGAATTCTTAAAGATATTTGACTTAAACCACCTTGTTCTTAACCTAGAAAAGACAAAAATTGTTCATTCAGAAGAGCTGGTAGGCCTGAAGTTCTAATTTCCTTTTCTGGGAAATGATAAATTAGATATATTTCGAGTTACAAATACCTTGGTATTACTTTTAACAGTTCGATTAAATTAGATGTGCTACTGAGCATCAAAAAGGAAGGCTATGCTGGCCATTGTTAGAGTTCTAAAATTCTTTTAAAAGGAAAAGTCGATTCCTGGACAGCAGGAAACGACTTTTTCAATCTATTGTACCAAGTGTTTTACTAACTAATAGCGAAGTTTGGGGATTGAGATACATAGAGGATCTGGACAAGGTTCAACTCAGGTATTATAAAAGACTTTTAGGTTGGCCAAAAATACACCTGATTACATGGTCAGGCTTGAATCTGGTATTGAGCCTCTAGGTGTCTCAATCCTCAAACAAGCATTTTTATGGGCCAAGCAAATCTATACTATGCCTATGGAACGTTATCCAAAACTTTGTTTAACCCGACTTATAGAACTAGAAAATAATACTTGTTGCAGTATAAATTTAACGTCTTGTATTCTGAGCGAGTCCGATGTAATGAGGAAACGTTCCGAGGTACCCCAGACCCGATTTGTTCTATTCCTTTATTTAGTTGAGGTCCAACAACCACACACACACATAATAAATTTGAGTAATAATTTTTTGTTTCTTGGCTGCTTTCAGTTGACGACTGTGTTAAAAAGTTTGATATGGACTGAATTGCTGACTTGGTCATAGCAAGTTGGTGGAAATTTGACTTTTGCTACCTGGTTATTTTCTGCGTGGAGAGATTGGTTCATGTTGTACTCCAAGTTAATGTGCATTGAAAAAAGACAAGATGCTGGCATTTGAAGATATTTAAAGCCATAAGTTTTTCTATGTAAAAGTAAGTGTACTTTTATATGTATTACATGCAAACTTAAGTTACACTTACATAAATAATTATGACTGGTCACTGTCACCTCCGAAAATATCTCCATACCATTGGTATCTTTAAAGATAATCCAGTGTGTAGGCTTTGTGCATCGGAAACCGAAACTGCCTCTCACATACTTCTGAGATGTGAAGCCCTAGCCTTTCAAAGGTTCTCTAACTTTGGTAGCAGCACTCTCACAAGTTTGACTCTACCATGAATCACTGGTCAAAAAGATCCTAGACCTAGTCCGGGAAAAGGATTATTCTGACCTGGACCAATTGAGGGATTGTACAATAGACTTCCAGTCACACTGCAAATGGGTCTAACCTCGACTCCAACCCCAATCATTAATAATAATATAATAATACATAAATAAAATAAGTAAGTAAAAAAATTAAGAAAAAATAAATAAACTTAAATAAACCTTTTTTATTAATAGTTAGTTTATTAATTTAAGAGTAATAGTTAATTAAACTATTTTATGTTTAATCTCTAGAGCTCTTTTGTACTGATTTAGGGCCCTGACTAAGATTGTTATGGGCCATCTTGGTTCTAGTTGATTTCTCAGCAAAATAGGTTATTGTAGTTTGAAAATATCATCCCCCAGGTAGCACAAACCTAGACCTAGTCTGATTTTGATGCCAAGTTTCTACTCCCTAGCATAAACACAGTGGGTGTTATTAAAACTTTTGAAAAGAATAATTATGATGAAACTTGGTTTCAGACATTTTGGGTGAACACATTACTTTTCATATTTTAAGGCCCTTATTCAAAGACATCTTCCTAACATTCTCCTTAAGGAACAAGGAGAATGTTAGGAAGATGTCTTTGAATACGGGCCTAAGTCTCTATGACAAATAGTGAGAGAAATTTTGAAAAAAAAAGCCTTATAAGAACATAGCACTTTTCTTGCTGCATTCCTTGGCGCCTCTTGTACAAGTTTTTTGTGTTAACTATTATTTTTTTTAAGCATGTTTGATCAAAATCTATACATAATTTGTACCTTAAAAAAATTAAGAAATAAGTGAAAAATATTAAGTATGACCTAAATTAAATGTTGATTCACTAATCCTGCTTCATTTGGTTTCAGATTCACCTTAAAAAAGCTGTTAAGAGCAAAGTTGTTCTGAAGATCATGGGGTTGAAAATACTTTGCCATCACATGCTGTTATCATTAGGTGCTAGTTAACATTAGACCAAGGATCTTGAATAAAGGGGATGACGCATTAAGGAACATTTCTGACCTTAAGGAATGCATAATATATGAAGTTGTATGATAGAGAAATAGGATCAAACTTACCTCCCCTTGGTTATAATGAAAAAAAAGGCCAAACGCAGTTATGTAACAAGGTTTCGAGTTTGCTTCTAACTTTCTTCTGTGCTTTTTTGATGTTACATTTGTAGTGTTTGTTAAAACATTTGTGCTTATTTAATTTTAAACTTTGGACTATACTTAGCCACTTCAGTCAAGATAATTTAAGCGTGTTAACCTTCTCAAGCAAAAACAATGGAAACCATTGAGAGGCGGTTTGCCTCTAATTTTAAGACCTGCCTGTTATGAGAATTGTAAGCATGTGCAGTTGGTTTTGACGTGTGTTCGTGTTGAATCTATTTTTTGGTTTGGGCTCACTTTTTTGTATGGCAAATTGACTTAGTGTGACGTCCTTTTTATTCAAGATCGTTAGTACTAGTTAACATTTAGACTATCTGCTATATTTATTAGACTATATTGTGATCAACCTTACTTGGGATCTATCTTTGTTAAGACTTGGGAAAATAATTGTGCTTAATGAATCAGAGGTTTGTTTCTCCCACTGATTTCTCCAGTACTTCTGACAAAAGTTTCCATTGTATATTTTAGGCTTGATTACTCGTAAATGCTGACCAAGAAGTTAAAAAAATCTGAGGAATGTTAACACTTGCTTTTTGTAAAACTGTCCACAAATAATTAGTTTGTTTGTACAAACTTATTAACATGATGTTAAAAATGTCACACCTGGCCAGGTTATAACCTCAGATTGCGTTTGGTTAGTTTATATCAAATTGAATCTCCTTCCTAGCTCTATCAGCATGAGGGGAAACTATTTGCTATGTTGATGTTGTATCAATATTTATAAAAAATGTACATCATATCAGATAATTTAATTAATTTCTGTTATATATTCCGAATTTCTATTAAACATTTTTCTTACTATTTGCTAAATATTGACAAAGTGAGTCTAATAGTTGCCCACATCTTAGTCTACTTTCAGTTGCTATTATTGTATCTTTGGCTAATCTGGGGGTTCTTCCCAGATGAGCGAAAGATACAAAAATGAAAGTTTTAAATTGAAACTTGCACTGTCGCCTTCAGGGTAGACAATCATTTAAATAAAATATGATCAATTTGTATGTCATATTTGTTACAATTGTTCACAAATTATTGGGGGCCAGTGACGAAACACATGACCAGAGGATTTGTGTACAGAGGTTATGGTCCCATATAAGTACTTCCCACAATTGGAATACTTGAAGGAGATATAAAACAAGTATTCCTATTGGCTAGTTTGGTATTTTAGTTTAGGTTTTGATTCAACCACCAGGAGCATTGTTCTTCAAATCTTAGTTATTCCACCCTAGTTCATTTGAGAGGGCTAATTTTTATTTAGTTTAAATCAGTAATATATTTACGTGGAAATGTTATTACATAGAAAGCAAGTGCTGGCATTTTATTTTTCTTGGTCTAGCTTTTCTAGAACTCTCTAAAATTTTTATTAATTTCTTTGGTCAAACAAACTTAAAAAGTAATTAAACTATTTTAAAGAGTCAATTTTCCTTCCTTTATTATTTTGTAAATAAAAAATATTTCTTTATTGTTTCTTTCTTCCCCTGTTTCTCTGACAGTTATAAGAAATATGTAAGTCTGATATAAATGTAAATTGTATGTATGTTAAATGAAATAATGCCATTGTATATAAATATTATGTAAATGTACGCAAATTGTATGTAAATAATGTATGCAAATTGTATTTAAAGGTAATGTAAATTTATAAATGTAGTAGTTATCATCCAACAAAGTTTAGAAGAAAGGGAAAGTCAAAAACTTGTTTCGCTTCCTTGGTCTACAGCTCAAGGGAGATAAACTAGTTAGCTCCTGAGGCTTGCCAAGGGAGATAAACTAGTTAGCTCCTGAGGCTTGCCAAGGGAAATAAACTAGTTAGCTCCTGCGGCTTGCCAAGGGAGATAAACTAGTTAGCTCCTGAGGAATGGTTACTCAAGAGCTGAAACGTTCTATCCATGTTCTCCATTTAATTAATGTAATTTTAATCCGAGTTTTGTCTGCCTATACATTACGCTGCTACTTAAATTCTCTAGGGAGGGAAATTAGATTTACACTAAGAGTTAATGACACAGTTAAAACTCTAACCACGCACAAGCATTATGCTTATGTGGCTAGTATGATTCGTCTAAGTAGTTAATTAAGTTAGTTAAGCCGTCATGTATGATTATTTTAAATAAATTATTATTTTAACTGTTAAGATAACAATATACTATAAATATTTGTTATTAATTGTATTTAGAATTTGCAAAGCAAGGAATAGATAATTTATTATCATTAACTATTCTAAAATTGTATATATCTTTAAAGTGATACTTATTATTGTGAGACATAATCAATCAATAGTGAAATCGAAATTTGCCTCTTTTCTGTATATTTTCCTAATCTATTGTTTAATCAGAAAGTTAAATTTTTGTGTCACTTTTTAAAGTTGTTAATAATTGTCATAAAAATCTATTTAACAAATTAAGGTAGAAACTATTTAAATTGTACTTGGGTGTTAGGTTTTTCCAACTTTAAAATATTAACTTATGATATTTATTAGGTTTTGGCAAGGTTACTAGGTTTACCAAGTTAGGATACCAAAATCATTTGAAGAAGTAACCTCGAATTGTTACTCAGACCTTGGTTACTTATTTCCACTTAACGTTTGGTAACCATACAAGTGACCTGGTACCCTCGCCAAAATAAAAAGAATGGACAGCACAAACAGTTATTATTCTGTATATAAAACATTATTTCATTGGTGTTCATTTCTTTACTCCTGTCCTTTAAGTAGTTGAGGTAAAAATAATTCTATCTCCTGAAGAGACTAAAATATATTTTGATAAAAAGTACGATGGACTTTTTATCAAATTAATTTAAAAAAATAAACTAATGGCCTTTAAATAAATAAAATACAAAAAGTATTTTAAGTAAAACTAAAATACAGCCATAAAGTAATGCAATGAATTTACATCAGAAATACCTCTTTTTGGAGATAAAATTTTGTGTGAAACACATTCAACTTAGTGTGTCTTAACCTCAGCATAATTATAAAAATAACAACTGTATTAAAACACACTAAGAATAATTGCACCCACAATATTATAAAAATATTTGCATAATAGCATCATTACAAGGGGCATAATTATGATTAAAATAACACACTTGTTATAAAAATAACTTTATTAAAACACAATAATAACAACAATTATAATAAATCCCCCATAATTATAAAAAATGCTAAAACCCCAGCATAATAACTGTATTAACAGCATTACAAATTTTTTAATAACAATGTTACAAATGTAAAAAAAAAATAATTAAAAACACAAATTTACTAAAACAGGCCTTTTACTAATAAATATGATTACAAAATCAATATATAGTATATAATTAACACACATTATTAATATAGCTTTAACACAACATTATTTAAATCAAAAGCTAATAGTATTAAAAACATTCTAAAACAAAATATTACTACAGTAAATTAATCATTATCACAGTAATTAAAGAAACATATTAAGTAAATATAATTGAAAACAAAATTAGCTTTAATACAACATTATTTAAATCAAAAGCTAATAGTATTAAAAACATTCTAAAACAAAATATTACTACGAAAACAATAATCAAACACAATATTAATATAGTAAAATATAATACAAGATTACAACAAAATATTTAATTGTATTAGAATGCAATATAAATACTGTGAATTATAATACATAAACAATATAAATTATAATACATAAATAAGTAAGAAAAATACTGTAATATAACAAAATTGCATTTATATAATATAATGTAACAATATTGCAATAATGTAGAAACAATATTGTAATTATATATATGATTAACATAATAAATGTAAAACAATTATAATAATGTAACAATATTGCAATTATATAATAATGTAAAACAATATTGTAAATAAATATAATATATGTAAAATAAAATGTAGAAACAATATTGTAATATATATATATATATATATATGTAAAATAATAATGTAGAAACAATATGTAATTATATATATATATATATATATATATATATATATAAATATAATATATATATATATATATATAATATATATATATATAATATATATGTAAAATAATAATGTAAACAAAATTATATATATATGTAAAATAATAATGTAGAACAAATTATATATATTAAAATAATAATGTAGAAACAATATTGTAATATAATTATGAAATAAAGATGTTAAAAAAACAAATTGATTGTATAAATTTATTGCTTATGGCATTCCCGTGTGGTGAATAAAAAGTCGATCCGGGCAAAAAAGCCCAGATCAACTTTAGATCCACCCAAGAGGATGTAAAGAGACAGTGAACAATATGCCAAGCGACGAATCACCCGGCAATTCTTCAAAGTCTCCACAAAGTGGTGAAAAAGTAGCCCCACTGTATGAATGGATGATTAGCCTCAACCAAACAGACAGAAGAGCCACGAAAAGGGTGGAGTTATGCTAAATATTATCTAAGCATAAACTACTACATTATTTTTTCTTTGTTTATATTCAGGAGCGTAATCAGGAAGATGTCATTGTACAGAGAGCGATGTAAAGGGAATTAGCACAAAGTAGCATGTGTCCAACCTCTCAGGAACTTTTATGCTAGTCATTCGTATTCTCATTAGAAGTGACCTGATATATTGGTTATCAGACAGTGATGCTTAAACTAATCCCAAGACATTCCACTCCAAGGAGAAGATCACAAATCTTCCCTAACATTTATAAGAAATGGCATCCCAATGGCTTACTGGATGTGTGACCAGCCCTGATACGCACTGATCATTCAAATATTTCAGACTTTGCAACGTTTAGGTGCAGAGTCACCCAAACATTACATTACACGAGTCTTTGTCATAAATAAACTCTATGACATAATACAGGTCTTACTTTAAGCAAAATATAGTAAATATGTTTTACTTAATCTTCAGATATTTTTGTAATTTTTACTTCTAATTTTGATCCTAAACTAATATAAATGCAACATCCCTAAGCCTGCACAATGTAGTTTTACAATTTTTCACCAGTAGGTAAGTCATACTGAGATTTTACTAATTAAACACAAAAAAGTACAAATTGATCTTGAACACACTTGCTGTCTTAATACAAAGTCGTGAGTCATAATAACACCAAGAATTCCCCCAAAACCCTGTCTCGGGTTAAATTTTTGAAGTTATTGTGACTCATTACTAAAGACAAATTCAAGAGCTATACTTAAGCCCAGTGGGACTTAAACCCGTGAAAAACACAAAATCTTACTGAAACATAAGAGTACTAGAATTACAGCCTTAAATTGTCATTGCATAGCCAACAAAATAATGCAAAGGGCAGCATGAGAAAATATTGTAAGGAAAGAGTGATGACCAAACACAAAATGAATCATCACCTGATGATTCAATCTGAGTTTCCCACTAATCACATCACTTTCTCCGTACTACTTCTCTACTCTACCTAATGTCATTCTTCAGTTGACTACAGAGCAAGCGTGTTTTTCTTTTTCGTAAGATATTTCATAAACATTTATACGAATAGCTTTCATTTAAAAATCTACTGTTAGAAGGTGTCTGATGAAGTGAAGGAGGCTCAAAATAGAGATATAGAAAGTAAAGGAATTTGATTTATGTGGCATTTATCCCACCTCTCAGTCTTACATATTCTCACTATATAGAACCTGATAATATATTGGTTAAGACATTGATGCACCACCAACCCTAAATCTTCTACTGACGTTAAGCGGATTGGCTATCACCCTGATAAAAGCATATTTCTCACCTCTCAGGAGTTAACCAAATTATTTATTTCTCACCAAAAAAATAATAATAATAATAAACCCTGATACATTGTTTCAGAAAGTGATGCTAAGACCAACCACTAAACTAAAGTAAAATGAAAAGGGAGTTGATCTGGCTTTACAGCGAGCAGCATTTATCATAACCTCTCAGGCATTGTTATCCTGATATATAGGTGTTGAGACATTGATGCACTACCAAATCCTAACTCTTCAGTGACGACTACAAACAGTCGTCAACTGAAACCCCTACACTCTACAAGCTATTTCACTTCTCTAGTCCCTTATACCAGAAGAAAATTAAATTTATTTAAAATAAACTGTAATATGACCTACCAGACTGACCTTAAAAACTAAATAACAAATATTATTAACAAACATTTGTATTCATACAATACAAATGTTTATTTCAAATAAAAAGTACAAAATAAACAGTTCAACAATAAATAAATAGGTTTAAAAATAAAACAATACAAACATGATGAGAGAGAAAGGGGAAAGAAAACAAACCAAAATAATAAATTTTATTTACAAAATAACGTGACTTGAAATTCGTACAATATTTTAATACATTTAAATACAAAAAAATAGTAGAATAGTCCTGCCCATACAGTCAAGTGTTATTAGAGAGAAATTATCAATGTAAAATAAGAAACATAAAACTATAATTAGCATGGATACTTTTGGATAAAGAACAAAAAAACAGTGAAAATTTGAAACAAAATATTTTATGTTATTAGGGTTAAGAAAACACAGGGACATAAATAATAAATATAGTTAAAAAAATTTAAAGACTGCAGTCAGTCCTAAATAATAATAATTTATTTATAATTTATCAACGAAACGTTGTAACAATTATTAAATAAATTATCATTATTTAGGACTGCAGTCTTCAAAAAAATTTAATTATACTTATTATACCAGTCAGACTCTTTTATAAATAATAAAAACAAAATGTCTTTAAAATAACTAATAAAACATATCAACCTTAGATGGAGTATGAAACCAAGACATTTTGACTGGCCAGTTAGATGTCTAATAATTTGAGCTACTAACTATCTAAAAGGGAATTATATACATTTATAATTTTTTTTAAACAGAACAAATTTCTCTCTTATAAATAACTTAAAAAAAAAATAGAAACTGAAAAGTATTTTAGAGATAATTAATAAAATCTGAAAAGTCTGGATCACAGACCAAAAGACTATCTCAATGAGCATCATTACAAGACACTATTTTACCCAAAAAAGTGTTTTCCTAAAACTGATACAAGGACAACTTTAGTCAAAACTAGAAATAAAATGTTTGTTCTGTCTTCAATGTGTATTATGAAGACGTTAAACAAATTCAAAATTACATATACATTATTTAATCAACAGAAGGATTTAAAATTCAACCTTAGAGCTATAAGCAATGTCAGATAGGTTTTATTTATAAAAAAATTCAACAAATAATTTATGCTAGAGCAAAATATCAATTAATAGTTAATTAAATTCAAATCCTGATTAAAAATAGCACTTTCAAACATAACTAACATTTAAATGTCTTTTTCAATTGACAGTTAAAGAAATAAGTTAAGCTAAAGGAAAACTATTTATGCTCATGAGGACCAAATGGTTTAATCATTTGCCAATAAAAAATAATTTAAAGATAAAATAATTTAAATAAAACATTTCTTTAAAATTACTATTCATGCAAAACATTTATACTCTATATGATAATCAAATAATGGAACCCCCCCCCCTAATAAAGTTATAATTATCACTAAAATACTAAATAACATTTCATAAAACAAAATTTATTACAGACTGAATGGAGTGAATGAAACACTTAACTTACTAGGTGATTTTAAATGACGTGAAAAAATCTAAAAAAGAATCTAAAGCCAATACAATTTTTAAAATATTATTTTAAACAAATTTCTTTTAGAAAATCCCAAGAAAATTGGAGCACAATAAAAAACACTATTTACTACAAGCATGACCCAACTAAAAAAAGTAACTAAAAAATGGATTCGAACAAACATGACTTAAAAAATTAACACTCGTGCCTGTACAAGTCACAGGCATAAGTAAAAAGTCTGCAGTTTAAAGTTCTTCAAATTGTATTAGTGATTCCCAAGAAAATTTACTCTAAATAAGTAAAGTGTTTCAACTAATTTAAAGACTATTCTAGTATTTCACACAACATGTGAGTTTTACTTTGGTTTTAATTTTTCGAATAATTGATGATTTCAAGCAATAATTATCAGGAAGAGTTGAAAATCTTGATTTATAAATTCTTCTTATCAAAGTACTCCTGAAATAAATATTTTTTGTGAAAACAATACATTTTTAAACAAATGCAGATATTAAGACAACAAGCAAGAGAATATGGAAGGAAAATGCAACTTTGACTTCAGTTTACAATGACAAATTTTGTTAACAAAGACAAAAGTAACATTGATTTTTTAAAAACTTTCTTTAATAGAACCTTCAAGTATAGGAGTAAATAAATAAATATTCATATAATAAGTTATAAACAGTACACATATAAACAGTACACAACATAAAATAGTGGTAAATAGAGATTGGGGCTGGATATGTAAGGATATGGATATTTTAAGTGAGAAAGAATCTCTTATTGATATAATAACTATATGGTGCGAAATAAAGAACTTAGGCTCGTTGTTCTCGAGGCCTACAAAATTCTCAAAGATATTGAGAATGGTACCTCCATTAATGTAAAAGAAGAAGGTTCTAAGGCTATAGCCTGAGATATTGGCTTCAAGAGAGGGGAGTACGCCCTAACTGTGTAGGTATCCCTCGTTTGTCAGGGCGCTATAAAGATTGGAAGAGATCGTTACTAACGATCGTTCTTAGCACTCCAGAGAAGTACGTGTTTCTGTCTTCTGGCCAATTTATTTATTTTAATTTTGTTATTGTTTTGAATTTTTCTTTTAGCTTTATGTTAGATTTTTTATTTTAATTTTTAGTTATTTTAAGTTTGTTGTATTTTCTTGGCTTTTTATAGACTGATGATGGCCGGATGCGGCAGAAAGTTAACTCTCTAGTAAATTTATTAACATACTTCTTAGTGGAGAGACTATTTATTAACTTACTGAATCTCTTATTAGTATGAGATAATGATAGAGACACAGTTATCTTGCTAAAAGTACATACATACTTATACAAGTTAATTAAATGATAAAATGTCTGAAAGTTCAAAGAAGACTAATAAAGAGTTCAAAATTTTAACAGTTCCAGCTATATATATCCTTGAAATTTTAAAATGGGTTCGTTTAAATTAAAGTAAATTTACTCTTTACTGTCATGTACATAAATTTAATACTAGATATAAGAATAATTTAAGAATAAAGTTTCACAGGAATAAATACAAGATAAATATAGAATATAATTGTGTAATGTATTATAATAAAATTAAATGATGACATAAAAATGAAAAGGGTTTGATAAGTATGTGAACACATGTAAACTTAAATATTACTGTCTCAACCAGTTTATAAATTAAGTTCTGGAAATTTAAGTCATTTTTTCTTCTTTTAATCCATGTTTGGCCAACATTCATTGAATAAGCACTTACAAAGTTGCTCTTTAATACTTTCTTTACTCTTAAATACTTTTATTTATTTTATTTTTTCTTCCCATTAGGTGTATATATTTTTATTTAATAATAATTATTTGTTTTATTATTACAATTTTTTTTTAAAGACGCTAATGAGTAGTTTTGTGAATTTAAAATGATTAGTTATAAGAATTTTTGTCGGTTTTTTTTTTGTTTTTTAATTATTAAAGATTTTTATTTTGTAATTTTAAAGATTGGAAGGAACTGAATTAATAATTAATTATGTTAAGATTTTGACGATGATTTATGTACAACAATTGTATCTTAAAATCTAATAAATTACTATTCTATTCTATTCTACATGTAAACCCCTATACTGAATCAGGCAGTTTGAGCCAATATACAGAATTGGATAATTCTGTCATTTTCCTAATTTACATAATAGTTTTGAATGATATTATACATATGTCAGAACTAACAACAAAATAGAACAATATATTTCTATCTGACTACAAGATTTCTTGTAAAAACAGAATATGAGGAATTTGAATAAATTTCACAAGTGTTTTTTACAGTTGTGGATAAAATGTGATATATTAATTTCTGATACGTCAAAAAACATGTTTTGGGAAAAAGGCAGACTCACCAAAAAGTTGCACATCCAATAGTGAATTCATCAAAATAGCAGGAATGAGATACAAACTCATGTGGACTAGTCTGAGGTAACACATTGCAGCTTCATATTAAGGTTTAATGATCTCCAGATCCTATAAGACTCAGTATTTTTTCTTACTTTCATCTTAAACCTATAACAAATGAATAAACAGTATTAGACAATAATGATACTGATAGGTAATCTAAGAAGTACTCTGCTCTGAAGTCAGTATAGTCGGAATTACAATTATGCCAAAATCAGTATAGTTGGAATTACAATTATGCCTAATGTCATTTTAGTTGGAATTACAATTATGCCATAAGTCAGTATAGCTGGTTTTTTAACCTATTTACTTTTAGTTTCGACAGATATATCAAATATTACAAGTGTCATATTCTTATGACATTGTTTTTATAATTGATTATTTTAATTGTCAAAGTATTTTACTATTCATTATAATCTCGTGTATTGCCTATTTGGTTTTATTTGGTTACGCGACAATTGGTGGCAGAGATGAAACTTTCTAGTGAGTGTTGTGAGTGCTAAGATAATGCCAAGAAGACGACAAGCTATCTTGAGAAACATTGATGATACTGATGATAATGAAATAAGAATACAGAAGCCTATTGTTCAACCAGATAAGTATACTTCAGGAAACTGGAGTGAATATGTAAAATATTTTAACAATGTTGCCTTAATAAACAGATGGGACGATGAGACAAAAGTTAAATTTTTAGCAATTTGTTTAACAGGCGATAGTTTGAAAATTTTTAATAACATTCCTCAAAATTTGCGAGATGGTTTTGAGTTTGTTTGTAACGAGCTTACCCGGCATACCCTGACATTCTTGATCATGATATGGCTGATGAACTGATAAAAGATTAGTTTATATCTGGTTTGTCTGATAGTACCGTCCGTTTGCAAACAATGCTTTCTAAGTCTGCTACCTTAGATGCTGCTTTAGCTTGTGCTTTAGAAGCCGAATCCGCTTACGCTTTAAATAAATCTGCGAATAGTAGTCACTCCTCTATTAGTGTAGTAGAGCCTAGTAGTAGTGTGCCATATCTAGGTAATGATCAAATAGACAGTGGCTTAGCTGCTTCTATCTCTCCTATCCAAAAAGCTTTAAATGACCAAGCACAGCAGATGGTGGAGTTAACTAAGGCTATTAATAATCTAGCTTTGGCTTCGACTAGTAGTGCACCTTACAGAAGACAAAGTAGTGCACCTTACAGAAGGCAGATTAGAAGGGATATAACTTGCTGGGGCTGTTTTAAAAATCGGGACATTTGGCATCGCAAATACCGACATCACTATTGATGGGAAAATTTTTAATCACAAATCTGTTAAAGCTGATATTTGGATAGATGTTATCATTGGAGTTGATTTTTTAAAGAAGTATGGAGCTCAAATTTGTTTTGATAAGGGCGTGGTAAAAATTGAACTACATCTCAGTTGGTGCCACAGATTGATTTTGTTAATAGTTTTCAGGTGGTTCTTTCAGATGATACGGTTATCCCGGGAAGCCATGAAGTGTTCACTTACGGGAAAATTTATGGTGGCATTGCTGATGGCATTGAGGTTATCTTGGAACCAAACAAAGGAGATGATGGTTTTGCCACAATCCAAGTAGTGAGAGTCGCTACAACGGTGAGAAACAAAGAAATACCTTTGTGATTAAAGAATCCGTCAACACAGGGATATAACTTGCTGGGGCTGTTTTGAGAGAGGACATGGGCAGGCTAGGTGTCCCAAAAAGAACAAACAAGCAAAAACTAACTACAGAACACTAAGGACCAGGTAGTGGCTGAACCTTATTTGGTCACAGTAGTTAAAGGGAAAGTAGGTACTCACAGCAATTTTATTAATGCTGAGATAAATAGAGTGCATGCTAAGATGATAGTGGATTCCGGGGCTAGTTTATCTCTTATAAGTAGGAGCTTTGCTGAAAAAGCAGGGATAGTTGGGAGAGAAGAAGAGTGCGTGACATTAAGAAATGCCAGTGGCGAAAAAATCGGGACATTTGGCATCGCAAATACCGACATCACTATTGATGGGAAAATTTTTAATCACAAATCTGTTAAAGCTGATATTTGGATAGATGTTATCATTGGAGTTGATTTTTTAAAGAAGTATGGAGCTCAAATTTGTTTTGATAAGGGCGTGGTAAAAATTGGTAAAACTACATCTCAGTTGGTGCCACAGATTGATTCTGTTAGTAGTTTTCAGGTGGTTCTTTCAGATGATACGGTTATCCCGGGAAGCCATGAAGTGTTCACTTACGGGAAAATTTTAGGTGGCATTGCTGATGGCATTGAGGTTATCTTGGAACCAAACAAAGGAGATGATGGTTTTGCCACAATCCAAGTAGTGAGAGTTGCTACAACGGTGAGAAACAAAGAAATACCTTTGCGATTAAAGAATCCGTCAACACAGCCATTGATACTGCATGGTAAGAAGAAAATAGAAGAAAATGCAAAGCTTGAAAAACATTTGGAGGAAGTAAGTGAAGTTGTTGCTTGCATCGGAGAAAATTCAGGTCAACCTATAGAAATTATGTTTGCTTTGAAAACAGATGCCCTACAAGAAGATCAGAAGGAACGTCTTATTAGTCTACTAGAAGAATTTAGAGATATCTATTCAACTAGTGGAGCTGATATTGGTAGAACGGGTGTTGTAAAACATGTGACAGAAGGACCGCCTATCAAGCAAGCAGCCAGGAGGATACCGTATGAACGTCGAGGTGAGGTTGAACAATTGACAAGAGACATGTTAGATCAAGGAGTTGTAGAACCTTCTGTTTCACCCTGGTCTAGTCCGATAGTTTTTGTAAGGAAGAAGGACGGCAGTACTAGATTCTGTATTGACTATTGGAAGTTAAATTTAGTTACTAAAAAGGATGCATATCCACTTCCTAGGATCGACGATATTCTTGACAACCAAAGAGGAGCTGTTTATTTATCATCGTTAGACCTAGCGTCTGGGTACTGGCAAGTAGAAATGGATGAGGGTGATAAAGAAAAGACAGCATTTGTGACGTCAGAGGGACTTTACCAGTTTAAAGTGATGCCATTTGGTTTAACTAATGCCCCTGCAACGTTTCAATGTCTTATTGATTCTGTACTTAGTGGGCTGAAGTGGCGCATAGCTATGGTGTACCTTGATGATATTGTTGTGTGGAGTAAAACAATTAAAGAACACATCGAAAGGTTGAGAGAGGTATTTTTACGGTTACGTAAAGCAAAGCTAAAACTCAAGCCAAAGAAGTGCCACTTGATCAGAGATAATATAAGTTATTTAGGCCATATTGTTAGCGCAAAGGGTATTCCAACGGATCCAGAGAAGACTACAGCTGTGTCAACCTGGCCTACACCAACTTGTGTCAAAGAACTAAGATCGTTCCTGGGATTCGCAGCATATTATAGGCGGTTTATTAGAGGTTTCGCTGAAATAGCAGCACCACTGTACAAAGCTACAGAAAGAAGAGAGAAGTTTGAGATAACCAAAGAAATTTAGGAGAGTTTTGAAAACTTGAAGAAAGCTTTGACCAATACACCTATATTAGTACTGTGACGCAAGTGATACCGGGATAGGAGTTGTTTTATCACAAATTCAGGAAGGCGAGGAAAAAGTCATAGCTTATGCCAGTAGGGCGCTGTCTAAAGCTGAGAAGCGTTATTGCACGACCCGAAAGGAACTGCTAGCACTGGTATATGGAGTCACACACTTTAAAGCCTACTTATATGGGCCATTTATTGTAAGAACGGACCATAATGCTCTGAAATGGCTACAGTCGTTTAAAGAACCAGAAGGCCAGACAGCAAGATGGCTTGAGTTGCTATCAGATTATAATTTTGAAGTTTTTCATCGGGCAGGTAAGTTACATGCAAATGCAGATGGGTTGTCAAGGATATGCCGGCAGTGCAAAAGGATATTGCAGTTGGAGAGTTAGGAGAAGAGGAAAGCAACAACATAGTTAGCATAAACGCGATAGCTTTTAGTGAGGAGTTGATCCAAGAGGAGCAACGCTTAGATCCTAACTTAAAGAAAGTACTTAGCTGGATTGACGAAGGACAACGACCCGAGTTTCAAGAAGTTCGAGGAGCTGATCCAATTCTTCTCCGACTGTGGACTCAATGGAGTCGTCTTAGCAAGAATGAAGCTGGGGTTCTAGTGGGTTGTTGGGAAGAGAGTGAGAAAGAGGTAAGGTACCAAGTTGTTTTGCCTAAGAAATTAGTTTCCACAGTTATAGAGGAGTGTCATGGGGGAATAACAAAGAGTAGGAAAAAGATCTCATCCCGATTTTACTGGCCAGGACATCTAAAAGATATAGAAGAGTGGATACAGTTGTGTCCTGAATGCGGGAAGAAGAAGGGTATTCAGACCAGAGTGCCGATGCAAACTGTCTCTTCTGGGTTTCCATTCCAACGAGTTGCCATGGACATCTTGGGGCCACTACCCGAGACTGTTAATCAAAATAAATACATCCTAGTTATGGCAGATTACTTTACAAAATGGGTTGAGGCATATCCTCTGAAAAACATTGAAGCTAAGACCGTGCATCTAAATTTTTAGGTGAATTTGTGGACGATTGTGTGTACCTTTTTAGTATACCGATTTTGCAATTTGAGTCCGAACTATTCAAGGAGTTAACTGAACAACTGAAGATGACCAAGACGAGAACCAGCCCTTATCATCCTCAGTCAGACGGGTTGGTTGAGAGGTTCAACCGTACTCTCACAGAGATGCTTTCACATTATGTCAATGACAATCACAACGACTGGGATGTGAAGCTTCCTATGGTAATGATGGCGTACAGGTCTAGTCAACATGAATCTACCAAAGTGACGCCATATTATGCATTGTTTGGCAGGGAATTTAAGTTGCCCTTGGATGTCGTGTACGGAGTACCTGAATCAGTGCATGATTTAACTGAGTTTATGCAAAGTTGAAGGAAAATTATGGAGGATGCTTATGAAGTGGTGAGACAGAAACATCGTCTTAAGCAGAAATTTCATAAGGATTATTACGACAGGTCTTTCCAGGTACGCCCTACAATAAAGGAGGCGGACAATGTATGGTTATGATATCCGCATACCAGGAAGGGAAGGTCGGCCAAGTTTCATAAGCCTAGGGATGGGCCATACAAGGTGCTTAAAAAACTCTCAGACATTACGGTGGGGGTGCAGAGAGAAGGTACACAGAAGCGGCTAGTCGTGCACGTAAATCGACTGAAGCCTTACAAGGCTCGGGAAGAAGCACTAAATAAATAGAGGGGAAGAGTGTCATATTGTTATGACATTGTTTTTATAATTGATTACTTTAATTGTCAAAGTATTTTAGTATTCATTATAATCTTTTGTATTGCCTATTTGGTTTTATTTGGTTATGCTACACAAGAAACAAAACAGGTTTCTATTATATTAAAAACTTACTTTACTAAGCAACATCAGTGCATTCAATTTTTTTTGGCCTAAATTAGAAGTTTGGTTTTCATTTTTTGAAAAAAAATTAATGATGTCATTAACCCTATCTTATGACATCATCAAAATTTTGATGGGTCTGAATGCTCCTGTTTTCTCTTTAGATACACATGAATATGCCCAGAGCAGATGGGTAACATATTCAGGTGAAAATAGAACATTTACCAAAAAAAGTCTCTTAAGTGTCTTTTATAACGCATAAACATATAATTTAAGCTGTTGGAGCAAGTCAGCAAAACACTATCTTTTGTTAAGGAACATAAATAACAATTATGTTTATGAAATTAAAAAAGTTCAAAAACGGTTACCCATCGATATTAACCACCAATAATTACCTTTATTAGAAAAAATATTTTTATTTTTCTCCCAATTCCTCTGAATACTGGCAGATGTGGGTGAAAATTTCAGGTCCTTGTCTCTAAGGCTTATCGTCAGAACTCATCATATACTTGAGCTCCCACTGCAATCAGAAAAAAGATAATATAAGTATTAGAGGCCAACATGCTTTAACTCAAAGGAGGGGGCTTAGGAAATTGTATAAGATAAAGATTAAAACAGAAAAAACTATAAGAACAATGCTAGGGCTTTAACAGAGAAACACATGCAAAGACACAGCTTTCAAAAAATTAAATACCTTATATTGATACTCACATCAGAACTATATAATATAAATAAAATGTATTATATGCAATTTTTTGTTCTACTAGCTTTTCAAAGATATAATACTTTTAATTAAATTTTGTTATATTTAATTTTTTCCACCATTTTAAAAATTTGTTGCATGTCACAAATAGTTCCTTTTTTACTCTTTAAGAGCTTTTAAACGGTATACAACAAGATTTATTCGCTCAAAAATTTGTTTTATTTGGGCTGCCATTTTGAAATTATTAAAATATAACCAAAAACTTACAGCTCTGACACATAGTTAGTTCTACTTATATACAAAATTTCATCAAACTAGGTCCATTTTTACGGCAGTTATCGTGACACACAAACATACCCGCAGTCCCAATCTTCTTGGGAAGGTTAAAAACCACAAATAAGGTTAATAAACCTTTTTCGACACTTCAAATTAAGACCTAGTATATCCTTTTCCTAGCAGGATAGTCATTTTTTTGTTGTTGCAGATCATAATTATTATTATTATTATTAATATATTATTATTTGTTTTTAAATTATAGATTTTTCAAAGTATGCTAATATATTATAAAACATTGTTTAATTTTGAATTTTTGATTGGCTATTTACTTTGGCACTAAACGTATAACCATTTAAATAAAAACTTTTTCTATTCTATTCAATAATAAATTAGAAACTTACAAAAGTCAACAGAATATTCAGATCACATTTTTTACAATAGAATTTCTAAGAAGAAATAAAACTAAACAAGTTTTCATCTCTCCACTCATTATAATTACTAATAACATTAGTAATCATAGCACTCCACAGCTCAATCCATCTTATAGAATTTCTAGTCTACATCAGTCTACATTTTAAACAATAGACTATAAATGTGTTGTTTTTGTAAACAGGGACATTAACGTTCTTTTCACTAAGGAGTAAAAAATGCATTTCTAACGATGATATTGAAAACTGGAAGAAGCTGGGCTTGTCAGCATTTTCTTTAAAGAAATTTTAAGTATCGACAACAAATAAGGATCATTACTCTGAAATAAGGATGGAGCAAATGCATAAAATTGAAATTCTGTCATCTGAACAACTTCATAATTATAATTTTATCAAGCAAATTTACTACAAAGGTACTGATTGTGCCCTTAAATACAACACTTTCTACTTTTTAGCAAATTTTCATCATAAAGTGATGCTTATGAAGTTGCTCATATTTTTTTAAAAAATAATTAAAAAAACTTACCAATAGTATTTAAAAAATTAAATTCATAACTTAAAGATGATCCAGCTACTTTTTTTTCCATCTTCATCTTAAAAGGATTTAGACTGGTTATGATGATAGAAGTGATATAAATCAGTCTAATGATCTTTAGATCCTGTCTCAATAGTTGTAACTTATTAACCATGAAATCTGAGTATGGTGATTTGAGTCAGTCCATTGATCCTTAGAATTTTGGTTTAATTTATCAAAGGTCAGTTTGAATATTTGCCAACCATAATACTGATCAATAAATGATGTAAGAGCTGCTCACTGGTACACAGCTTAAAACAGTCCAATGATCTTCAGATTTTTTAACTCTTTATTAATTAATTATTAATTTATTTACTTTTTATTAGTTTCTATTATTAGAAAAATTTTTTAATTTATTAAATTCTCCTCCATTTTATAAACTTTGAATTTTTACAACAACAAAAAATATAAAAATATACATTTCCAATGAAATCATCAGAATTCAAGTACTTGGGGAACATGTTAGTTACTTATAAATTTCCCTTTTGTTTATTATGATGTTAATGAAAACAAAAATACTGTTCGTAGGCTTTAACCATCTAAAATTCTATAACAATCCATAAAAACTATTACATCACGTAAGGCATTGTAGCACTATTCCCACAAACAAAAGTATCCTCATCTCTGTTTCCAAGGTATTTTTTAAGTAAGGAATATTCTCTCCAAGAGCAAATACAAAGTAATTCAGTCACACTATATCCTTCTTTTAGGAATGGTCATCATTGACAATCCAAATTCATAAAAAACCTTCCACCAACACTACTCCTTCAAATTATAAATTTAGAATTCAAAATGTGAGATCAAAAGAAACTTAAAGGCTTGAACTTATACTATTAGTAGTGGAGGTTAGCACCTCTATTCCTAGCATCACATTAACTAACCCGTTGTTGTGTGGGATGGTTAGCACATATGTCTGCCGCCCAAACAGTCTTGGTTCAATCCCAGCCAGGATCTCTAAAATTTTCATGAGAGGAATGACAATGCTTATAAGGCATGTTACGCCTGTAGTTGAGAGTGCAATTTCTAATCCCAAATGAGCCTGGGTTAAGGCAAAATTTAGGACCATCAGCCACAATGGTTAACATTTTTTTGGATCAGCCACTCTTCTGGAAGACGTATCGTTGAAACTTCCATGGCTTAATGTTCTGAAGTTCATTAGAGAATCAGGCAAGATAAAAGAGAGTATAGGGTCTATAAGGTAAGAGGTAAGGACTTTCTTGAGGCTGGCAAAAAGGGTCTCAGTGATATAATTGCCAAGATCAGATCCAGGATCATCCCTACCTTTACTACTAGTTGAAGCTATCAAAACTCATAATTAAATCAAGGCTCTTCAGTGATTTTGATGCAACATGGCTGCACTAGGACTCATAAGGTAGATTACTATAGTTTTATAAGGAACTTAACAAAACGGGCCCAATGACTTTTCCATGGTGATCCATCACTTTTCTCTAATCACTGTTAGTAATACAAATCCTGCTATAACCGAGGCTTTCAGCATTGCTAGTAGAACTGATGTCAGAAATTCTCAAGTCAAAACTTTAGGTTTAGTGCTACCTATTCCATTAGATACTCTTTAATCAAGGCTTTATTAGTTCTAGTAGTACTAATTCAAGCAAGTATGCTCTAATTGATGCCCTGAACTGGTTTTCCTACAACTACCAAAAATTTCATAGTATTTATTTTCTCATAGTGCCACTACCTACCAGCTGATTTTGCCAAACCTTTAACAACTGCCAGCAACACTTCTCTATCTCCTAAGACTTCAATGCTGGCAACATCATAAATTAATCTTTAATCTTACAACCAAGATTATTTTTGAGTTTCTGTTGATTCGGCAATATACATATTATAAGCATCTTTATGGTCGATGCTTAAATGTCTTATTAAATAGCATTTTTTACTCGCCGTATAACTACATAAATGGCAACTATGAGGTCTTTTCCCTTCATGAACAGCAGAGATGTGCCTCTTTAAGTCGTAATTATTACTAGCACTGAATTTACAAAGAGAGCACAGATGGTGTTTTTCTTTCTTGTGAACAACGGCTATATGACGATTTAAACTGCTTTTTTCCGTCGCTGAATAATCACAAAGTGTGCAAGCGTGAGGTCTGATTCCGTCATGAACAGATGCTATATGCCTTTTAAGATCAAATTTATTACTGACTGTATAATCACACAGATGGCAACTATGAGGTCGTTCCCCTAAATGAACAGCAGCTATATGTCTCTTCAAATCAGGTTTGTGACCAAACTTGTAACCGCATAACCCGCATACGTGTTTTTTCTCCGTTGAATGAGCAGTGGCCATGTGTCTTTTTAAGTGGGACTTCATATTACCAACATAGTCGCACTGTGTACATAAATAACCAGTTCTTTTACGTGGAATTATTTGCTCTGAGTTAGGGTCAATATCCTTATTTGGTTCTGTAAATAAAAAAATACACAAAATATATTAATCTAGTGATACAAAAACATAACAGTACTGTTTCTTTTGTTTTTTTTTGAGGTCGACTACTAGGTCATTTTCCTCCAGTATACAACAGAAGACTTGGTGGGTAGTTAGAAATAGTTTGAATTTATATAAATATACTTAGATACTAGATAAGTTTAGTTTTGTAAATATACTGATAAGAAACATTGATATTAATCTAGTGATACAAAAACATAACAGTACTGGTTTTTACTTTTTTTTTTATTTAGGAGGTCGACTATTAGGTCATTTTCCTCCAGTATACAACAGAAGACTTGGTGGGTAGTAAGAAATAGTTTGAATTTATATAAATATTCTTAGATACAAGATAAGTTTAGTTTTGCAAATATACTGATAAGATAAATTGATATGAGCTGAGAATACATAAAATATGACGACTCATTTATGTACTCTGTATATAAACTAAAATATGACAACTGTACAATATAAATCAAGTAAATAGGTTTTAAGTTGTTCAGATTTTAAAGACAAATATTATTTCTATAATTCCTGAATAAGTTGAGCTAGATGAAGGAACTGAAGCAGTCTTTGTATGATTTGTTCGTTATCCTGTAGAATATCAGGCATGTTTGATGGCAGTGCTGAGTTTTACAATACAGCCAAATAAAGCACAAAAATTAGGTATGGGATACCTCAAAACCAAAACTTAAGGTCTATAGGATATGGTCTGAAATCTTAGGGCCACCACTCAAGCCAATATTGACCATATGGTGTATATGCAAACCTAGAGTTGTAGAAGGCCGGGTATATCACCCACTAGCATTTGATCAAATAGAAAGAAGTCATACAGGAGTAACTTTTTTTTAAATGCCTTTATTAAATAATAATTGATTTTACAACATTTATAATGACATACATAATATATTAAAACAAGGCTACCTCTCTGCTATAAAGCTTGCGCTTTGCGCTGCAGAGAGGGAGTTCCTTAACTCTATATATAGATAGTAACTAACTAAAGAACTAGCAGGAATGTAGCACATTGAAGGAAGCGATTTGGAAGTAACAACTAAAGTAGTAATAGGAGTGTTGCGAATAGAAAGAGGTTATAGGGGAGTAGCCAACAAGACATTTAATAAAGTGTCACTAAGGAAGTCACAGTTTGATCAAAAGATTAAGTAAACAGATTCATTAATATTACACCAAAAGTAATCAATTAGAAAGCTAACCTGTTTTAGAAAGATCAACAGGTGTCTCGGGTACAGAAGAATCTTCTTCTTCTTTGATCTCTGTAAAAATAAAAAAACACAATAGTTCACTTTATTGTTCAAATAACCCATACCATTGCTACGTTTAAATAATTGTTTTCCTGTCATTTCATCTTCATTTACATGTGTTAAAGGTTAGATTTTCATTATTTTTATATTATCTTTGTGAAAAATTGTTCTCCGTTTTGTTTAGTGATCCTAGGATAAACAGCCAGTGAACTCTACATCAGTTTATCACACAATGACCCATGTAATCAAGAACAAAGGAAGAATAGTTTCGTTGGAAAACTAAAAATGGAGGATGATTAAAGTGATGTAGAAATTCATACAGTAGGGGTGGGGGCGCGGGACACAGTGGTCCAACTCCCCTGGAATAAGCTGTTTTAGATGGGCCAGCGTCAAGTTCACCGTTTCTCCTCTCGAGGCAGGTCGATTCACCTTGTACGACATATATATAATATTTATTTCTTCATTTTTAGGATTTAAATTATTTAAAGAGATCTTTAACAATGTTAAAAATCTTATTAATTATTTTAATTGTATGATTTTTATAGAATGTTATAAAAATATAAACGCTGTGTTATTTTTAACTAGATCTGATATGATAACCATGACATGTAGAAAAGAAAAATTAATTTGCGTGTTTATTGCTTTTTTATTTGTTCTTTTAATGGAGAAAATGATAAATTTATCTTATTTTTTAAAAATTTGGCTTGTTTACATTCTAGTTTATAGACGTCTCGATTTAAAACTGATAACAGTCGTACAAGGTGAAAACTAGCGCTAGGTGCGGTAGTTAATGCAACTAGCACCTGTTTTTGAGGACCACCTCAAAACAAGGAGTTGGACCACAGTGTCCCGCACCCCCACCCCTACTGTATGAATTTCTACATCACTTTAAGGATGATCTTGCTGGGTGTTTACCTTAGAAGAACTAAATAATAAGGATACCCATTTTAAACAAACCACAAATCCATTAAAATAAATGTTGATCTAATTAAATTTTTGTAGAAAATTAATTCAACTATTTGATTCTCAAGTAATAAAATTATTGAATTAAACTTAAGATCTCTAAAATTCATTGAAATTTTATAAGGAATAATTGTAACACAAGTGAGTTAAATCTCAATCCTAAAAATAGTTTTTAAACAAGATAATTTTATGAGGTAATGGTCAGATAGATTTTTATATTAATTTTATATTAGTTTTGTGTAATAGTTTTTAAGTTTGCAAGGTGGGTTATCAACAGGAGTAGACCAACTTACTGTTATCAGTTATCATAAATACTTGTAGGCATAGAGAGATATATACTAGAGGGGGCATAGCCTATCTTAATACATTGAGAGGCCTGAAACATTTTTAGTGGGGCTCTGTGTAACCTCATTGAAACCTCCTCTCAAGAGGAGTTAAGGTTGTAATTAATCAATTGTTTTCGGCTTCCCGCAGATGTTTGTGTTGTTATTTGTATTTTAAACATTCTACATATAATTTACTGTTTGTTATGTTTATTTGATGATAATGATAATCGAATGTGGTCAGGTTACTTTTTCGATGTTTCAAAATTCAACCAATAGAGCCCCTCTAGTAATATATCTCTATGCTTGTAGGTGAATTTTGAAACTAATTTTTACTCACCAGCAGTAACAAGGTAAGGAATCATATCGGAACTAATAGAACCGTCTTCATCATCAGCATCTGGAAACCATCAAATAATCAAATTAAGTAAGGTTTTTTTAAACAAGTTCTTTATTAAGTTATAAACATGAAAACAAACATAGTATCCAATTAATATTTGATAATAAAGCAAATGCTTAACCAATAATTACTATTACTATATAATTACAAAAAGTACCTTTGTGATTGCTATCAACAGGTGTCTGAGAGGAGTCTTCATCCGATTCCACCTCTTCTTTTATTTCTGTCGACAAAGGTAATCAGAGTTAGAAAAAAGATGAGTCAGAAGAAATAGTTACTGTTTTATAAAATAGAGGAGAATTTGAGAAAAAACTGACTCAATAGAAAATTATTGAATTTAATAAACATTTGACAGCTTTGTAAGTTTTTTCGGATTAATTTTCATTCCCAGGGGACTATTTAGGAGTTTCAAGATAATCTTCGAAAATCTTATACTTTCTGTTGAGTGTCTGTCTGTCCGATTTCACATCTCAGGAACTACAACAGCTTAACAGTTGAAATTTGGTAACAGTTGAAATGTGTAACTATTTTATCCAACAACAGGAAAAATATAGCCAACTATTTAGAACGTGCATTTGTGGATTTATGAGTGAATCCGCACATTCGCAAAAAAAAATAAATTTTTTTCTATTGATGTAAGAAGAAAATGGTAGTATTTATAGAGCAGTTTGTCTTCTTTCTTTTAGATCTCTTCATAAATTGTCGAGACAATGGCCGTTTCAAAGATACAGTCGAAATTCTGTTTTCCTCTCAAAAGAAAAATTTACCAGGCCAGTGCTCTGCGGCTATAATAAACTGAAAGTTGTAATTTTGGGTAATGGCTTATTGGGGTATATCATGGGTTCTCAAACTTTTTGTCACCAAGTCCCATCAAACACACTTTGATGAAAAGTAGTGACAAAGAAATTTTGGGGAGTTCAATAAAAAGGAGAGGTCGACACAGCCTTAAATATCATAAAATAGAAACATGTCTTATATATTGCATAAAAAACTAACCTGTTGTAACCAGGTAAGGTATCATATCAGAATCTATTGATTCTCCATCTTGCTTATCTTCGGCTTTGTTACCTAGATACAACACAGATTAACATAAATAAAATAAACAAATGACTAATTAACGCCTGTTTGATTCATCTTTCTGTGAAAACTAACTCAGTTCAGACATCAACTATACTCAAAATATTAGAATAAAAAAATCCGTTAGAGTGCTTGCTTTGCAAGCATTATAAGGATTTCTTAGACATTTTCATAAATATAACGTATTAATACTATAGAATTATCCTTTAAATATTCATAATTTATTATATAAACATAATATATTAAAAATATATAATAAAGAAACATAAAACACTAAGGTTCGCTTCGCTGCCCTTTATGTGCTCGTTTGTGTCTAGCCAATTTTAACTATGAAAACAAACTTTTACCCAATATTTTAGGGCTTGCTTCCCTCTCCTTTCTCTGTATGTTCATCAGTACCTAAGTTTAAAAAAAGTAAAACATTGCATAACATTTTAGGGCTTGCTTCACTCGACTTTATGTGTTTGCTTATCAGTAGCTTCTTATGAGTGTATAATCAAAATAACAGAAAACATTGAGGCTCGCTTCGCTCATCATTAAGAACTTGCTTGTTACTAGCCAATTATAAACTATAAATTCTAACTTTTACTTAAAAGACATAACATAATATTCTTGGGATCGCTTTTATGTGTTTGCTTATCAGTACTTTACACCTAGAAATCCCAGATAAACTTACAGATTTAGCATTGCATTTTGCTTGTTACATTTCCTAGGTGTCTCTCTCACAATTATATTGTGTCAACTATACATGTTTTGCAAAGCTCGGTAGTATCAAATGATATATATTTTAAAGCTTTAACAACCCCTTTTATTAACGACCTTACATTATATTACCATTAATGCCCTAATATTACATTGCCCCTACGGCCTTATATTATATTGCCTTCAATGGCCTTATATTATATTGCCCTCAATGACATATTACATTGCCCTTAATACCCTTATATTATATTGCCCTTCACGGTTGACATATGAATATAATTATATTAAAAAAATTATTATTAAAAAACTTACCACTATCATTATAAGGTGTTTGGTGATTTATAACATCAGGACACAGTTGTGGGTCTGGTGAGTCCTGCAAAAGAAAAAAAAATAAAACAAGCTGTTTAATATACGACTAATCTTTCTTATAATTTATCTAAAAACATGACATCCGTAGACGTAAGATCACGGAAGTTAAGCAGAATTGGGTATGGTCTATACCAGAATGGGTAACTAACTGCCTCATTCTATTGTAGCCACATAAGATGGTTGGGAAAGAAACAAAATAAACTTTGTCATTAGATCAAGGAAGTAAAGCAGCATCGAGAATACTCATCCTTCAATACAGCTTAGTAAGGATTGCCTAATCCTATAGTAGCACATTGAGTGCATGTGAATAAACATAATGTTAGATGGATTATCACCCACTAGCATCAATGTCTTTGATAGATAAATGCTAAGTGATCTATCACCTCTCCTAATTATTTATGTATCAACTCCAGTCACCCTATAGGATAAATTTATTTAAAGTAATTAACATGACCTTATTCTGTGCCATGTAGCAAACATTCAATATGAAAAGATCTCTCTTCTTCCTACACATGGAAGAAGTAAACAACACAAAATGAAAATTATCTGTTGGTCACAGACATGGGCGTAGCCAGGGAGGGCTTGGGCCCCCTCCTAGCAGAGCAGGGTTGGTGCAAAAATTATATAAAAACTGTGGTTCAGGCAAGGAATTTTTACACTAATGTTTCTACTACATAGAAACAAGTGGTTGTATTTCCATATGCATTTAATGCAATCCGGTTCTTACACTGTACTTGTTTAGACGATCGAGTCAAATGACATCATAACTGATAGTGAAGGTTCACATAGGTTATAAAGAAGTTTAAAACAAAAATATATTTGATTAATTGTGATTTCTTTGCATGATAATAAACTTACACTAAAAAATAATATTAGAAAAGTAATTCGATGAAAACGTTAACTTTTAAGTAAAATAATACTTCGTTGAGACAGTTATACTTCAAACACAATAACCTCTGAAGGTACAAACAGCATATCAGGGAATCAATTAAGATTCAATCTCCCTAGTATTAGTGTATCCGATTAAATACCCTCTACATGGTTCTCACAGCATATATAACTAGAATGCAATCTAATTAAATCTACAGATTTCATACATAATATGGATTTTGAAAACTGTGTGAATGTACCAAAATGCAGACTACGTACACACAGGGTATTAAACAGGCGATCGTATTGGATAAGTATGCAATACGGTCAACTAACTTCACTGTTCTTACAGCGTATTTGTTTAGTCGATCGAGTGAGATAACGTGATAACTGATCCCGCCAAAACATTGCGTCTTTTATAGTGAAGGTTCTCTTTTGGTTATAAGGAAGTTTAAAACAAAAAATATATTTAATTAAATTGTGGTTTCTTTGCATAATAATAAAGTTACAACCGTTTTTGATAAAATAACTTTTGGAATATTATTTTTTTTAGTGTAACTTTATTATTACGCAAAGAAATCACAATTTAATTAAATATATGTTTTGTTTTAAACTTCCTTATAACCAAAAGTGAAGCTTCACTATACAAGACGCCATGTTTTGGCGGGATCAGTTATCACTCGATCGACTAAACAAATATGCTGCAAGAACCGTGAAGTTACAAGTTGTAGTTGATTGTATTGTGTACGTATTCTATACGATCCGGGGATCTAGAGTGTGTGTGAACGTACTAAATATTACCGTATTGAGAGATTGTATCCAATACGATCCACGGACCTAGAAGTGTGTAAACATACTAACAGTAAAAGAACTAGATCGTATTAAGTGCGTATGGAATACAAGTGTTAAATACGCTGTTTGTTGGTAATAAATTTAGGAGGAGTATTGACTAAAGTTGTCCCTCTAAAAATAGATAAAGAAGCAAGATAAAGATAATCCAAAAAGGTTTTAAAGTAATCAATCGATTAGTACGTTCACACACACTCTAGATCCGCGGATCGTATAGAATACGTATGCAATACGGTCAACTAACTTCACGGTTCTTGCAGCGTATTTGTTTAGTCGATCCAGTGATAAATGATCCCGCCAAAACATGGCGTCTTGTATAGTGAACCTTCACTTTTGGTTATAAGGAAGTTTAAAACAAAAAATATATTTGATTAAATTGTGATTTCTTTGCGTAATAATAAAGTAACACTAAAAAAAAATAATATTCCAAAAGTTATTTGATCAAAAACGGTTATATAGAAGTGAAATAAAAGTTCGACGAGAAGGTTATCCGTTAAATACGATCGTCTCTAAAGGTACACACACAAAAAGACAGCGTATCGGGGGATCCATTTAGATTCCATCTCCCTAGTTCTAGCGTATGCGATCGGATCCCCTCCGCATGGTTCATACAGCTTAAATTACCGTATTGAGAGATCGTACTCTATACGATACGCGGATCTAAAGTGTGTGTGAACGTACTAAATGGGATCCACTGGATACAGTATTAAGTATTTTATCAAAACTAAATTTAACATCCTTGCACTTAAACAATTCAATAGAACCAACAGAAGCCGCCCTAATCTTGATAGGCCACGAATTAAGTAAACCTTTTAAAAGCTTAACACTAGGTCCAGTAACTGTAGACCATTAAGGTTCTTACACTCTGCCTACACCAAATTATGCCAAATACGAGACTTTAACTAATAAATAAGTAAGTAGAAAGAAAAATGAGCTACACAATCTAACTCAACACCCATTACCTTTTTTAGCCTTTTAATTGAAGATTTGGGCACGATTTCGATCTCGTTTCGCTCTCTCAATCGAACTAGCAAGTCATTAGTAGCATTATGTTCACTTTCCATGGTAGATTAAATTAAATAATTAATTAATACGAAATTTATTACGCGTACAACTTGGCACGCAAATGCAAATAAACAACATTAAATTCGTCTTATTTTTCTTGGGCGTTTTGATTTTAAGTTTCCTAATTTAATACTGTTGACAAGTTAATATTTACTGTTTCTATCACAGCGATCAGGTCCATTGGAATTTACTTCAAGTCGATCTTAACACTGTAGTCTTAAATATCTGCTTAAACTTATTATTTAATAAAGAAAAACATTAAGTTTATTACAAAGTCTTATTAATTATTAGACTCATTTTATAAACACTCTCGTAACTATGACAACTGTCAAACCCAACCACTCTATTATAAACAAAAGTAATAAATATAAATAATTGAATGCTTGATAGTATAATACGACACACGGCTAAAATCAATTGACAGCCCGCCAAAATCTCAATGCTTTCAACCCTCTTTTTTTAATAAAAAATCCCTTCTTTTATGTAACAAAAAAAATTCCCTACCCTGGCAACACTGAAAATCAGGTTATGTTTTGAATTTTATTATTCGTTTTTATTTGATATCGTATTTTTTTATTTTTAAAAATTATTTATTTACCTTTTAAGAAGGAATATTGTTGTATCTTATTGGTTCAACACAAAGCCTGAGGCGAAGATCAGTTCATCGGTTTGGGTGTCGTGCTCATTTATAAATTTACAAACTAAGTGTTGCTTTAAATTTGTTCGGGAAGTAATGAATTAAAGTGGAGTTAAAGTTGTTAATTACGTAATGCAATGGATCATAATAGTTCTTGATAAAAGTTTGACGATTTAAATATATTGTCAGCTATAATTACCTTTTTCCAAACAAGTTGTATAATTTGAAAGCGTATTGTTTCATATATAAAAATAATATGACACAATATGCATTCAAGACTTAAAAAGTCAAGACTGTCATCTATTGAATGACATGGCATTTTAAAAAAAAATGATGTCTTGGTTGACAGAGCACAGAACCTGCGCGTATTTAAATTCAAGAAATGCTTGAAGAATACGTCAATGTCCATGCGTCAAATATAGACACTCAGATCATATTACATCTTCGCAATAATTGGATAAATTGATAATGGCAAAATGGATAAAAATAAAAATGATAAAATGGAAAAATGGATAAATAATGGCAAAAATGGATAAATAATGGCAAAAATGGATAAATAATGGCAAAAATTCAAAATGATAAAAAATAAAACTATCACACGTGGATTGCAAGAAAAAACCATAGATAATAAAGAATAATAGAAGAAAATACAAGTAACTCGATTATATCAGATAATCAAAACGGATTAAATATTTGCTTCGTGGTTTGCTTATGAGCCAGGCCCGCAAGCCGGATTCCTGCTCTCTCATTTATAGCGCAATAATTTTATAGCGAGGGGGCCAAATTTAAATATATAGAGTATGCTGTAAGAATGCAAGAGCAGAGAATATAAATAATTTATTATTTTCTTTGACAATAGTTATCCAAGAGTATCTACACAACTTGAGGCGCTACAAACTTCGGTCGAAAAATAACGTATCTAAAAGCGATTTATTTACAAGAATGTGCTCCTTACGATCTAAAACTGGAGTTGAATAGTGTGAACAGAGAACAAAAGAGACAATTTTTCCTCAAAAGTACTCTTACTTTAGTATTAAGCAGTGTGAACCCATAAGTGTTTTAAGAAGCCGTTTCTAGTGAAACAGAGCTCTTTGAAAGTTTCTCGTACTGTTAAAACAAAGAGACTAATACTATTAGAGGGAGTACAGAACCCAATTAACATAGTGATAAGGGGTCTGGAAGTGAGAAAGTTTCCATAGGTGCCGTAACTGTACTTACCCCTACTATAGTCTCCCAAGAGAGAGACTAGATATTCCTCCACCCCTCTACAACCCTTATTAAAGCACACACTCTACAAACGGCGGACATTTTCAGTGATGCTACATTAAACCATTTTTATTCAAACACAGACAATTAAAGAATACATCAATAGATAAATTAAAACTTATTTTAAATTAATTTTACTTGATTTAAAACAAAATAGTCGAAAAATAATGAAATATTTACGTGAAATTGTAATTATTATGAAAAATAAAAAAAATGACGTCACCAATGTACCATTACAGTACCTAGCTACCCAAGGAATGATAAGAACTGTTGTATCCTCCCTCTAATAGTATTAGTCAGTCCCTTCAGCTTGAACGTTATACTATTATGCAACACGCTTGTGTATTCATAAAATAATCAGCTCTGCTAAAGATTAAGGATCTGAGATATTATTATTATAAAATTTTTCGCAACACTTATAAAAATTGATGGTTCACAATTGACGAAAAACAGTTGATAGATGCTAAAAAGGAAGAAAAACTTTATCTAGTACCTTTAAAAAAATTCATGATTGGCTACAATTTCAATTTTAATTTTTCCTCATTAAATTTGATGAAAAAATTTTCCCTCAAAAGTATTCTTACTTTAGCATTAAGCAGTGAGAACCCATAAATGTTTTAAGAAGTCGTTTCTAGTGAAACAGAGCTCTTTGAAAGTTTCTCGTAGTGTTAAAAAGTTTTTATCTGTCCCTTCAGTTTGAACGTTATACTATTATGCGACACGCTCGTGTATTCATAAGATAATCAGCTCAGCTATAGATTAAGGATCTTAGATATTATTATTATTATAACATTTATTGCAACACTTATAAAAATTGTTTATTATATGTTTAAAAATCATTATTGCGGGTTATTGACGTCATAACAAAAATATTTTCCGAATAGCAAAACTACAGCGGTAGACTAACTTTTATACAGAGTGTCATTTCTCTCGCATAAACACACTGGACGTTACGATGAAAACAGACACACACATAAACACAGACAACTTTGCGAAAACCACTCAGGAGGCCTTAAAAACTCCTGAAACGGATAATTCCGGTAGTAACTCCCAATACCAAATTAGAATGTTCTAGCTTTAATAGCTTAGCCTGCAGAATCATCTGACCAGTAAAATACGAAACACATATACAGGCAGCGAAACACTTGCATGTCAGGGTGTCAAGTTATAGTGGGTTACTTAGTAACTCCTAATACTAAATTAGAAAGTTCTAGCTTTAATAGCTTAGCCTGCAAGAATCATCCTGACCAGCAAAATACGAACACATACATAGGCAGCGAAACACTTATTAACAGTAGTCGGTCATGTGTCTAATTATACTGATAATTTACAACTGATTAATATGTTTAGTTATATATTAATATAACTAATTATACTGATTAATTATAACTGATCATTTGTTAAATAAATTTAGTCAAAAATAACATAAAATCACAATAACTTACAATAACTGCAAAGAAAACAAATCAAGCGAAAATTAAATGAGGTATAACTAAGTGAAAAAAATCGAACTCAGACCAGAGGTCTGAAATTCAGATCACTCTATCAAGACACGATGGAGGTCTGAAACTCCAACTTACTGAGTTCTATTTTTCATTACTACGTTTTACCAAGTTATCCGTTTCTTTTGTTAACGATGGAAGCCGAAAAACTAGATTTCTTATAACCTTAACTTACTCTTAGAAGAGGTTTCATTGAGGTTACATAGCGCCCCTGAGAGCCCCAAAATAATGTTTCAGGACTCTCAGTGTATTGATATAGGCTACGTCCCCTCTAGTATATATCTCTATGACTCGCTATGTGTACGAAGAATAAGTTTCTCCCAACAAGTCTGTCCTATAACTACGATATAAAATACACAAGAACTCAACTAACATGTGTCTAATTATACAATTAACTGATCATTTGTTAAATAAATCTAGTAAAAAATAACATAAAAACACAATAACTTAAAACAACTGCAAAGAAAACAAATCAAGCGAAAATTAAATGAGGTATAACTAAGTGAAAAAAATCGAACTCAGACCAGAGGTCTGAAATTCATATCACTCTATCAAAGACATGATGGAGGTCTGAAACCTCCAACTTCATTGAGTTCTTACTTTCATAACTACGTTTTACCAAGTTATCCGTTCCTTTTGTTTAAAATCCATCGTTTAAAAAAAACGATGGAATAAGATTGAGTTAGATTTATTCTAACGTTAATAACTATATCAAATATTACATTAATTAGATCAATAATTACATTAAAACTCAGTAATTAATAGATTCTTACCTAAATAATAATTAGATTTCATTAATTAATTGCATAATGCGTAGAAGTGTGCTCACGGTACGAGGGCTGAATGCATACTAAAGACAAAGCCTGACTTGCCGACAGGTCTGAACATGCATATGTTTGCAACCGCTTGCAATCTCCGGGCACGGGGTTACCTCGCAAATTAGATCAACTAATTCATATAATTTAGTGATTTACTAGGTTTGGGGTTCCTCAAAAAATTAATATAAATTTAGTCCTCACACGTTATTTTAAAAAATAATTACGCATATTTATTTACTAATAATAATTATTATGTATTTATTTAATAATTTTGGCCGTTTAGTTAACTCACATAAATTATATTTATTGATTTACAGGATATTATTAAAATAAAGAATTATTAATAAAGAATGAGTTTAGTTAAATCACACAAATAATAGTTTTTTTTATGCACCAAGGGAGTAAAAGAATGCTATGATTTCCCTGAGCAGTTAGTTGGTTTCTAAGGCGTAAAACGAGGGAAATAAAGTATTTAACTTTGTTTAATGCTTACTTACTTTGTTTAATTTATGTGTTTAACTCCCTAGGCAAAGCCGAGGAAGTTACGACTGTTAACTCCCGAGGCGAAGCCGAGATAGGTAATTGCGAGGAGGAAAATAGCATTTTACTCCCAAGGTGGATACAAGATTTTATCTCCAGACGTTGATTTTATTTTAATACGTTATGTTGTATTTTATCCCAATTTTTTGGGTCGGACCCCTTGTTAATTTAGGAGGCGCTGACTCCTAAATTAAGGCGCTGCTTTCTCAAATTTTTTTATTGCTCCAAACAACTTCTTTTGGCCTGAAACGGATTTTGAGCTGATATCACTCCCCTAAAAATGATATAATTGGCATTAATAACCCAATAATAGGAAACACTTTTTATTCCCAAGGTAGTGAAAAGTAACTTTTTCCTTTTTCCGGCCTACGGTTCGGAAGTCTAGGTAGCACCAAACCTTCCAACTCTAGACCGCCTCCAAATTCTCCAGTCCAGAGTCCTAAAGAACCATCACAAACGCTCCCTTCTTTCGTTTCTAACCTCACCCTTCACAGACCTTAATGTTCCATTTGTCCGCGACTATTGCAAATCCGTTATAAATCCTTCCACGAATCCTTAACAGATCACTTCAATCCCTTGATCCAAATCCTTCCTCCAAACTACCCTGATAATCCTCCTAGACGCCTAAAGCGGCAGTGGCCTAGAGACCTGCTAGATAATTAATTAACCTCCCTCCCCCTTACACGCCTGAGTGATATCATTTGGATATCTTCTCCTTCCCGCCAATCACGCCACCATATCCCCCTCTCACTAATACTGTTACATTGAAAATGTAGTTGTATTAATAAAATCAAATAAAAAAAAAAAAAAAAACTCTGTCAAAGACACGATGGAGGTCTGAAACCTCCAACTTCATTGAGTTCTTATTTTCCATTACAACGTTTTACTAAGTTATCCGTTTCTGTCGTTTTTAAACGATGGAATAAGATTGAGTTAGATTTATTCTAACGTTAATAACTATATCAAATATTACATTAATTATATCAATAATTACATTAAAACACAGTTTAATTAATACATTCTTACCTAAATAATAATTAGATTTCATTAATTAATTGCATAATGCGTAGAAGTGTGCTCACAGTGCGAGGGCTGAATGCATACTAAAGACAATAGCCTGACTTGCCGACAGGTGAACATGCATATGTTGCAACCGCTTGCATCTCCGGCACGGATACCTCGAAAATTAGATTCAACTAATTCTTATAATTTAGTTGATTACTAGGGGGTTTGGAGTTCCTCAAAAAATTAATATAAATTTAGTCCCCATACGTTATTTTAAAAAAATAATTACGCATATTTATTTACTAATAACAATTATTATGTTTTTATTTAATAATTTTGGCCATTTAGTTAACTCACATAAATTATTTAATCTCCAAAAGGGACTAAAATGAACTTTTTTACTCAAATATAAGGGACTAAAACAGGGATTTTCCTCCCTTATCTTAATATACAGGACTAAATTAAAATGCGGGACTAAAATGATCAAAATGCGGAACTAAAATAAAATCAGGGACTAAAATGAAAATCAGACAAACGAAACGTAGTGTGCTTATTTATTAAGTAAGAGTAATTCACTATAAGTAAGAGTAATTCAGTATAAGGTAAAGTAATAGTATAAGTTAAAGTAAAGTAATAGCAAGTAAGAGTTATTCAGTATAAGTAAGAGTAATTCACTATAAGTAAGAGTAATTCAGTATAAGTAAGAGTAATTCAGTTTAAGTAAGAGTTATTCAGTATAAGTAAGGTAATTCACTATAAGTAAAGTAATTCAGTAAAGTAAGAGTATTCAGTATAAGTAAAAGTAATTCAGTATAAGTAAGAGTAATTCAGTTTAAGTAAGAGTATTCAGTATAAGTAAGAGTATATTCAGTAGAGGTAATTCAGTATAAGTAAGAGTAATTCAGTATAAGTAAAAGTAGTAAGTAAGAGTATCAGTTTAAGAAGAGTATTAGATTGTGTGAGATTAATTGGTTGCATGTGTGCAACACATGAATAGTTGCATGTGTTGCAAAACTCGGTAGTATCAAATGATATAATTCAGTATAACTAAGAGTAATTCAGTATAACTAATTACTTTTACGATTTTTAAAAAAACGTACACAAGTCATTTGTTAAAATTGAACTAATGCTGATAATGACATTAAACTTGGCATATATCTTAGTCTTATACATGGCTAATGGGTGCCAAATTTTTAATTGACAGCCAATTTTTTCTGAATTTTATAATTCTTTAAAATTGTCAATACTGGGGTTTAATAACGTGATAAAAAAATCTGGATAGCACAACCATACCTATAGACTGATTTTTGTACAAAGTTTCAACTCTCTTACTTAAACACACTGGGAGCTACGATGATAACAGAAAGACACACACACACACACACACATAAAGACAGACAACTTTGTAAAAACCAATTATAGAAGGCCTTAAAACACCTGAAACGGATAATTCCGGTGACTTACTGATTTCAGATTGTTTTTTATACACAATACTTTTCATACATAAGAAAAGTGGATAAATTATTATATTTATACCGTAGGTATATTATATATATATATATATATATATATATATATATATATTATATATATATATATATATATATATATATATATACCCTCGTTAAAAATGAGAAAAGTAAAAAGCAAATATAGTTTAGGAGTCAGAAGGGAGGCAGGGGGAAATCGTCCCCTGTGAACTTGCGTCATCAACAACATGCTTTTAGTAGTGGTAGATTGTAGCAATTAGAGAAAAGAGAGAGAGGAGAGAGAGAGAGATAGAGAGAGATTGATTGATTGATTGACTGATTGATTTTTACTGATTTATTTAACCACGCAGAATTAGGACCATAAGGTCCTCTCTTCCATCAACGTGGATAAATTTTCAGCCGATTTATTTTATTAAAATTACATAAATACATACAATAAAATATTACAACAATATGCAAATTATCTTTTTTATACAATAAATTTATTTTATTGTATCATTTGTATTCATAGTTTTAACTATGAAATCTTACTCAATAAAATCCTTAACTTAGTTATTAATAGCTAATTTCTTTAATTACAGTTAATTTACTATCATTATATTTTTAAATTATAAATATAATGATTTTTTTTAATACAATTCGTATAGAAATAGACGTTGAAAGAAATTTGCAAAATTTTCATTCAGATTATTATTGTCAATTGGACTGATTCCACTTCTGTAACATTACTTTTTTATTTATTATTTAGAATATGTTTAAAAGAGAGAGAGAGAGAGAGAGAGTGGGAGAGCAAAAGAAATTCTAAGGGTTAAAGCGTCTTTGTTCTGTAATGATGTCACTAATCAGTGTTTTACTATGACTTCACAAAACCTTTGTGGCCTTTCATTTACTAAGAGTATTACCTCAGAGCTACAATAAAGACTATTTTACATAATTCGAGATGGAAGCATACTTCAACAGTTATCTTTTACATCTTAGGATGTAGCAGTAAATGTTGGTTTGGACATAAAGTTTAATCCATCATTACTTTGCCATATTGTCACCTTTGATCTATTAGTTATCTGTCACCTGTTATGGCAACCTTTTGAATATGAAATGTTGATTACCCCAACAATAACTGTACTCAATGTCTGCTATAAATACGAGCTTCAACGCTTTTGATTAGTAAGTGGAATTTTCCACTGATATGATCAGACACTTCCGTAAGAAGGCTTCTGCGGTAATTATAAGAAAGTTTAATGTCTTTCGGTGGTTACTGCTATAATAATGGTTAGCTAAACTACTTCCTTCTAAAAATATGTCTTCAAATAACTTAACTTAGTGATACCGCAAATTATTCAATATTATTATGCAATAAAGACTAGATAGTCCACTCCAAGAAGTAATACGAAAACAGCATATATCAATCATAAACATAAATAGTGCTGTACAAGGAGTGCTAGCAACACTGCATATTAATCAGTCATGGTCATAAATGGTGCTGTACAAGGAATGCTAGCAACACAGCATATTAATCAGTCATGGTCATAAATGGTGCTGTACAAGGAGTGCTAGCAACACAGCACATTAATCAATCATAGTCATAAATGGTGCTGTACAAGGAGTGCTAGTGACACAGCATATTAATCAATCATGGTCATAAATGGTGCTGTACAAGAAGTGCTCGTGACACAGCACATTAATCAGTCATGGTCATAAATGGTGCTGTACAAAAAGTGCTCGTGACACAGCATATTAATCAGTCATGGTCATAAATGGTGCTGTACAAGGAGTGCTAGCAACACAGCATATTAATCAGTCATGGTCATAAATGGTGCTGTACAAGGAGTGCTAGCAACACAGCATATTAATCAGTCATGGTCATAAATGGTGCTGTACAAGGAGTGCTAGTGACACAGCACATTAATCATTCATGGTAATAAATGGTGCTACGCAAGGAGTGCTAGTGACACAGCATATCAATAGCAGCCTAGGGTTCAGTTCTCGCCGGCAACGTTTAAAGTAAATTAATAGAATTAATTAATTAATTTTTGTTCGTTTTAATTAAAGATTTCGACTAACATATAAATAAGTTAACTTTAGGCCTACTTTTTTAAGTTTTCAAACAAGAATTGAGTTCCTTAGAGGTGTTTGGAACATCGCCTCCTCCTCTCCTTTATAAGTTTTAGCTGGCTACGGGGTTGCCTTTAGCACATTACCTATATTACGTTTTGCCACCTCCTTTATTTTAGCGTATTTTTCAAAGAAAAAATGAGCTTATGAGATTGGGGTTATATAAGGGGAGAGTGGGGGGTAGGTCGATTTGTTGAAAGGGGTCTCCCTGATCTTATATATATATATATATATATATATATATATATATATATATATATATATATATATATATATAAATGTGTATATAAATGTGTGTGTGTGTGTATGTATGTATATACAAGACTTTTGTATCCTAGACGTTATTATGGGACATGATAACTTAAGAACGCCTTCTTGGATCGAAATAAAACTTCGTGCAAAAATCTACTTTGTTAATGGCCCGAACCCTATTGTTTATGAAATATGTGTGACCAGTAATATGACGAACTGACAAAAGTGCAATGAGGCGGGAGAGCGGCCACAGGTAGGCCGCGAAGCAGCCCTCAGCGCCAACGTCGCAGAGTGGCAAATAAAATAAAATCATATTATGTTTAAGACCCTTTTTGGGGATACATTCGTCATCACATACAATACAAGATATCACTTCCAGATTTTGAATATTGCTTTTTTGTTATCTTTGAAAAATGCATTTAAACTATATAGACCAAGAGCCCAGGGGGGTTTTGTTAATATAAAGTGTAATGGCTGGAAACGGGTTTAATTTTTCGTAAATACCTTCCTGAACAAGGATCTGCAATTCTGCCGACTCGTATCGGATGGGCATCCCAGGCAGAACGCACTTTACAGGTCAAATTTATCACCCAAGTTATCAAACAGTGTAATGGCTGGAACCGGTCTCAATTTTTCGTAAATACCTTCCTGAACAAGGATCTGCAATTCTGCCGACTCATATCGGATGGGTGTCCAGGCAGAACGCACTTTAGGGGTCAAAGGTTCTGCCTGGGACACCCATCCGATACGAGTCGGCAGAATTGCAGATCCTTGTTCAGGAAGGTATTTACGAAAAATTGAGACCGGTTCCAGCCATTACACTTTTTATTAACAAAACACCCCTGGGCTCTTGGACTAATGGTAGGGATTATCAAGTAAGTAGTCCTCGACTATTTTACTAAATTTGTCAATTTCCTGGCTTTTAACATCATCGTTTAACTTATTGTACATTTTAATGCCTAAATGGCCAAATCCTACTTTAGATTTATTTAGTCGGTGTCTACTTCCTTTTAAATCCCTTCTTTCCGAGTGTCGTAACTGTGAACCTCTTCATGAGTGTAATAAGGCGGCAGAGCGGCCACAGGCATAGGCCGAAGTTTACTTTGTTTAATAATAGCACATTTGTTATGTGTCGGACAACGTGTTGTCAACCACTGGGGGTACTTTGTATCAAAGTTTCGAGATCCCTAAGCTAGGGTAAGATAGCTTCATCCCTGAATGATATTTTTCTAAAATGTTGGAATGTATCGCAGAATAACGAGTATTCACTAATGATTGTAAACCGAAATAATTAGTGTCATAAATTTATTGGTGCTAAATCGAATGAAAGAGGTCTCAGAGCGATAGGACTCTACCAGAGATACCTTAAAGCAGCCATTCGACGTGAAGAGTCATCCCCTTTACAAGAGGGATGGACTGGTTCCCTCTCTCTGACCTCAGGATTCAAAAACTTCCCTATGGTAACCAACCTCAGTCTTATACCGACCTGCATGTAAACAACATTCAACTCTTTGTGTTAAACTTTTCTACTTACGTGCGATCTATTTATCGCGCTTGCGTTACCTTAATCAAAAACCAATATGAAATTATAATTCCTACCGGCATTAAAAGCAGGAACGTCTAAAAATTAATCTACTAAAATCAACCACAAAAATAATTAAAATTTAAAAAAAAATCTACGGTGTCATAAAAATTTATATTAATTAATCAACGTTTTATTTTATCATTAAAGGGCATTTTTTTAATTACTTTTCGCTGAAAGAACCAATTTTGAAAATGATTTCCTCGTTTTGAAAAGCAATTCATTTTTAAATTTGGTTATAGTTAAACTTTTTACAGTTAATTAATTAACTAATAAGCCAACTTAAATTAATTAATTGATTGAATTGATAACAATATTAATATTATTTCATAGTATAATAGAGATACGAGTATATTTTACCTTAATTTAAAATTGTAAAAGACTAAAAGTGAATATTATAATTAATTTTCTATTCATTTAAATGTTAATAGAGTCTGATTAAGTGTTCTGTGTTCTTAAAAATAAGATGATTACAATTTATTAATTACATAATTAATTTTAGACACTTTGGTGAATATATTTGTGATTTTGGAGTAGTAAATAGTTTATGGATATTCAAAATTAAGAGGTAATTTTATTTATTTTTTAAAACATTCTTTTATAAGCTAACAAAGCTTGTATTTCATTACAGCTTAGAATTATACTCTTTTATTATTTTAAGATTAAACAAAGACAATAAATTTTGCACATTTTAGAAGTTTGGGAGAAAGTATAATACGGTGGTCCGGTATCGGAAGAGAAGAACCAAAGTAATTTTTTGGCGAAAATGAGTTCGTTGCTCAAAGCTATTCGTTTACTCAAAAAGGGTCGTTTTTGATTAAACCGAAGACGCTCTTTTTAGTGATCGCACAGCAAGCTAAAGTTATTGAGAAATTTTTATATTATCAATACCCTTATATTATGATATTATATATACTTTTATTATTATATATACTTTTAGTCAAACTCGTAAAGTATAGGTTGAAAAAATTGATAATCGTTTTTAAAAAGGGGCATAAAAAATTAAGCCTAAATGTTACGTTTTGTGAAATTTGATTCAGCAGATCATATAACTTCGAGTTACAGGAAGTTAAAAAAATACTGAGAAACTTTGAACTAGTTTTCTGAAAACTACATCTTTTGACATTGGCTAATAACGGACAACCAATTTTTATGAGCAGTTAAAAAAATATTACTAGAAAATGAGAAGTGAATATAATAAAAGTCTAGTATATTAAATGAATACGAAGCATATTATGTACAATACTTTAGTATTTCAAGAATAATTTTATGATAATAATACTTAGCAACTACGATTAATTTTAGTGAAAAAAAAAAAATAAAATCCTGATTAAGTGAAAATATAACCAACCCTGTGTAAATAACTTTGATTAGAATGATCAATGTTTCCCTATTTGCTCTATCAATAAATACTTTAGTTTGATGTATTCTTCTAACGTGAGTTCTTAATGCAACGCATTACTAGTGAAATAAACCACAATTTAATTATAAATTACAAAATATAATGAAAATATAGATTAAGATATTCCCTATCCCATAAATGGAAGTGATAATAAAATAAATACAATGAATCATTTGAAACAATAGTTAATTACACATAAAAATTATCATTAAATTAAATAGTAATTTATATAATTAATTAACATTAATTAATTAATCCTAGGATTAATATATAAATCCTAAATCATAATCCTATTATTAATGTTAATTAATGATTAACAGGAGCCAAATTTTTCTGCACCTGGTGATATACGAATTTTTACATGCGAACTTTGGCTCGATACGCCTCAAGTGGGCGCTCCATCGAAATGGCCCGTGTGTTGGTAGTTGTGCTTTGAGACCTTTTCTATTTGATTTAGCACTCCAATAAACATTTCTATGACACTTATTTCATCATTAATACAAGTATATTAAATGATATATTTAATACATCAATAAATTAATATAAATTATAAATTACACACACACACAAATATATATATATAATATATTATATTATTATATTATCTAATAATATTAATATTATTTAATTTAATAAAATAATTTATATATATTATATATATATATATATATATATATATATATATATATATATATATATATATATATAATATAAATAATAAAAGAAAGTACCTTGTGTAATAATAATAATAATACCTTATAGGAGGTGAAAAATTATAGTTTCTAGAAACTATCATTTTTAGAAGTTTAGAATTTTTTGACGAGTTGTTTTCTTCAGATAGATTAGCGGGAGGTTCCGAGGTGACTTAATATATTATATTGGGTCATTCCATATCAAACCAACACAGATAAAAACACGTGATATCTCCAATTTAATATAATTTGGCTGACAGGTAGACACCATAGAAGGAAAAAAAGTGTGTGAAGATAGATTTTGGCTCAGGTGCAACCATATTGCCGTAGCAGAGTGGTGAAGTTTTCAAAAAATATGATTTTTCATCATTTCTTAGACTACAAAAATGGCTGTATCTAAAATTATGCATAGAATATGATTTTTATTTTGGTGGCGTTTAAAAGCTTAAACTTGGCCCTTTCAAATAGATTGTACATACTTTTGGATAATTAGTTGTAAGTTAATTATATGAGCTAATATAACATAAATATGCTAATATTTCAAAAAGCCAATATTTAAAAATTTGAAAAATCATAAAAATAGCTTAAACTGTTAGTAAAATGTCCACAGAGTTTCATTTTGAGACCGCCATGGGATTGGACACAGTAGCGCATAACGTGTTTCAAGGTATGTCAAATTGTAAAAATTTAAGATTTATTACATAATCAAATCATTGATAGAAATTGACATAACTTTACTGCACTAAATGAGCCAAAAATCTAGCATTTTTCTTCCTTCTATGGTGCCAATTTGTAAGCCACATTATATTATAATCGGTGACATCGAGTCCAAAAATGTACTTTTTTGTGTTAAATATATATAAATATATATATATAATATATATATATATAATATATATATATATATATATATATATATATATATATATATATATATATATATATATATATATATATATATATATATATATATATATATATATATATATATATATATATATATATATATATATATATATATAATATATATAATATATATATTAATATATTAACATAATAATCTAAAGCGATTGTATTACTCTTTGCTCAGTCATATAGCTTGGTCACTGATTTCATTCACAATATGCGTGCAATTCGTATCATTCGTATAAAATTTATTGTCAGGAAAAACTAATTGCCCAGCTTGTATTGCGATCTGCAGTCCTCTAAAAGAAGGCATTCTCTTTTCCAAAGGGAATTAAACATAAATGATATGAAAAAATATAGAAGTAATAATTAAATATAAATGACAATATACTTAAATAAATAATTCTTAATCTTAACATTCTTAATGGTGTTATTAAGTACGAATGTAAAAAGAAGTACATAAATTAATAATATTAATTATTACAAACATTAAAGATAAATAAGATGAAGTTTAACCTCATTAAAGTAAGCAGGAAATAAAATACATAAAAATTTTATAAAATGAAAGATGAACACAGTTATTACGTAATTAAAATAAAGAAGAATTGCAAGTAAATACTTTCCACTTTAGAAAGAAGTACTAACTATGATTAATATAAAAAAAAACAAATATATAACAATAATAATTTGTAAGATATATTATAAAATATATTCATAAAGTTATTAGACATATAATAAAGTTATTAGATCTATAAAATATTGAAAAAATAAAATAATGAAGAAATTAAAACAAAAGAAAATTACAATCAGTTACTGATTATCAGTAGTATAAAAAAATGAATAAATAATAAAATGAATAAGAAATAATTATGTGCTTATAACATTTAAAAAAAGATTAATAAAGAACTATTTATAGGCTTAAGGCTCTACGATAAAGTATTTTTTTAGATAATATTATTAATATAATTTTTAAATGTGATGTAAAAAAGTAAAATTTAAAGTGCATAAATAAATATTGAAAGAAACGAATACTAAGCAATCAAGAAAATAGAACGGAAAACTTAAAGAAGATTTACAAATAATTATTTATAAGACCTATAATTAAGTTAGTTGTTCGGCCACTTTCTCGATACGATTTTGCCGCTACAAAATATAAAATAATTGCCTTAGGCGCTACTCTACTGACATAGAATTTTCAATGTATTTTTATTAAAAAATATTTTTTTAAGTATTCAGTACTAAGTGGCATTTGGTGTAATTTGACTTGGGAACGGAAGAGCAATAAAAATTAAGGCATTTAAAACAGCAAAAAATGAACAAACCTACATCGTTGATAATTATGACACTTGGCGTAAAAAACTTATGCCAAGTTCAATCCATTTCAACTAACAAAGTGCCTATTATTAATAAAAAAAAGCAAGCAATAAAAAAATTAATAAAAAAAGCAAGCAATAAAAAAATTAATAAAAAAAGCAAGCAATAAAAAAATAATAAAAAAAAGCAAGCAATAAAAAAAATTAATAAAAAAAGCAAGCAATAAAAAAATTAATAAAAAAGCAAGCAATAAAAAAATTAATAAAAAAAGCAAGTATCGACGGTAGCTGATTCTACGATTTATTAATAAAAAATGTTGTCGAGTGTTTTTGCAAAAGAAAGTTGTTAAATAATGAAAAATCAGGCGGCGGGGACCAAAAGATGAGAGAAAACTTATTTAGATTTAGACCAAACCCTCTAGATTTGTTTAAAACTAATATAAAAAACCTTCTTTCTGTATTTTCTAAAAAAAAAAAAAAATAAATTGATAACTATGAAATTATAGTATGTAAGTATTTTTAAACTTAACACCTTTTTTAAACTAAAAGGTGCCCTGCCACTAAGATGAAAATTTTGGCGCAGGGGTCTGCAAACCATATCTTGCTCAATTTTCGATTTACGTGGTAATGTCTGGTAAGTAACTCTTTGACTAGTAAGTCAATTTTTAGACTTATTTTTTTTAGACGCGCATGTTTATCAGGAATACTCTGCTCATCCTTCCAAAATAGGCTATTTTTGCACTCATTATAAGCTAACAATTAGAGAGGAAAATTCAATATCATTTACAGTAACTTGAAGTATAACTAATTAGGCAATACCGCATAAGCCGTAAAATTAAGCAAATAAATAAATAGTTAAACCAGTTAAAATGTTTATCCAGTTAAAATAGTTCAACCAGTTAAATGTTTATCTAGTTAAAATAGCTAAACCAGTTAAATGTTTATCCAGTTAAAATAGTTAAACCAGTTAAAATGTTTATCCAGTTAAAATAGTTAAACCAGTTAAAATGTTTATCAGTGACGAGGAGAAACTAAGAAATAAAATTAAATTTAATTAGGTGTAGAAAAAAATAGTATATTCATAACAAAATATTTGTTTAAATAAATACTCTTTTTTTGAGGTAGTACGTAATTGAGCACTTTATTGGACCGTTTTTAGGATGAGAAGCCAATCATTATTGTTATAGGAGGTTATTTAGTACTTTTCACCTCCGAGGACAATAATGAATGTAAAAAAACTCCTAATTCATATGTTGCCGCCATTACTGTAATGTAGTGTTCAAAAAACAATCTGTGTTAAACCTTCATGAGCTTTATTTAAAAACGTTCATTTTGTTTCTGTTTTTGTTCGTAGACTATTTTTTTTTTTTTTAAAAGGTGTTCTAATTGACAATTTTTGTGTGTTTATTTGTAAAGCTTTTACATTTTTGAGTAAAAGTGTGAAGCTATGGATGAATTTAATGACGGCGATAATATGGAGTTAATAATAATTGGACGTTTTTTTTTTCAATTAAGTATATAGCGCAGTTTAATGAGTGCTATTTTTTGATTTTTTTTAATGAGTGCTTTATTTAATGAGTGCTACCTCAAAAACAAAATAGTGTATGCCATCCGGCTGAGAATGTCTTATGTCTTGGCAATTTTTCCCGACTCGCTTCGCTCGTCGGTAAATCTAATTGCCGTGACATAAAGACACACTTCTCAGCCTTATGGCATAAATAACTATTTCTTTTCCCCATTCATACCGTAGGTATCTAAGAAAAGGAAAAATGTTGTTATATTTTTATAAAAAAAATTTGGTTTGTTGGAAAACCAAAATTTCATCTGAATTATCCGTCTCAGGTTTTTTATAAGACCTCGTGAGTGGTATTTTCAAAATTTAATTCATAGGGTAGTTGTGCTATCGGAAAAATATTTTTAAGACGTCATTAATAAAAAAAAAAAAAAAAAAAAAACCATAAAACACAGAAACATGAGAAAAAGTTTCGTAAGAAAAAATTACCCCGTACCCGCATTGTTATGAGTTTTACAATATAATATCTAGATTTCACCTAGATATATTACAGGATATCTTCACTATTCTTTCCTAAATCCTAACACACTTTTAAACGCTTCCAATGTGTTTTGCATTTCTTATACCAATCAACAAGTGGTTGACATGGCCTAAGTGTACTTAATCATCGACTTACACGTCTCATGTGATCCATAGTCAAACACGTTTACCAACCTAACTTAAAAAAAATAAACACCGTAAAAAGGAATTCCTTCTTTTTCTTCATCCAATTAAATGTAGTTTTTTTTACAAATAAACAATTGGCGAAATGATAAAAATTCCGAGCATAGTTGAAAGCTTGCAAGCCGCTCGCAACTTGAATTACAAAACGTCTAAGTTCCCGCTCACATTTTTTTTTAGAAGTTGAGCTGCAGTTGTTTTTTTAGTGCCACGTTTCCTTTGATTTTTTTTGTTATAAATGAGTTCGGAAAGTTTGGGGCTTTTAATGGCATAAACTCATTTTTATTCCATCGTATTTTTTTTTTTTTTATTTTTGAGTCGTAATTTATTTCATTTTTTACATTTCCTCATTAAACCCGTATGTATATAGGGAAAGTACTGTGTTCACCCAAAAATCCGAAATCTTATTTCATCATAATTATCCGTTATGATCTGAGCGGTTTTCATCATACTGTCAGTCGGTTTATGTAAGAGTGTCTACGTGTTACTCATAACTTCAGATGTGATTATGTTAAAAAGTTGAACTTGGCTCAAAAATAAAACTTAAACTGAATAACTGGCTTAAACTGAAAATAAGACTTAAAATTTAATAATGACTTAAAATAAGAACTTAACTGGTCTGTTTGTGCTGCCAAGAAGATATTTACGTTATTATTCGTTAAAAATCGAATACGATAACTAATTCTGCTAAGTCATTAAAAATATTCGTTAAAAATCGAATACGATAACTAATTCTGCTAAGTCATTAAAAATATTCGTTAAAAATCTAATACGTTAACTAATTCTGCTAAATCATTAAAAATATTCGTTAAAAATCGAATACGATAACTAATTCTGCTAAGTCATTAAAAATATTCGTTAAAAATCGAATACGATAACTAATTCTGCTAAGTCGTTAAAATCGAATATTTCCAAAGCTGAAATTTGACAAAAAGCTTACATTTATCTATAAGAGATAAATTGATCCACGAAATATAATTTTGAGAATAAAATATTGATCGACATTTTAAAAATATCGACTTTTAAATTTTCAAACTTTATTGAACAATTGTTTCTTTTTATTTGGATGGTCACATAATATAACACGACAAGCTACACGTGGGGACACACCTTGTTTCAAGACGCCTTTCATTTAATTTAGTTTCATCTAATTCATTAAACAATGCTACCACGGAACCGCCTCCGAGGTCGAGCTAGTTAAGCCTAGTCAGGAGTTAAGGAGGTCTTGAGTTAGCGTCCCAGGATACGGTCTTAGTTTATTGTTTAAATATATGATCGCCAACTTAGATTACAGATTACATTTTGAGCGTAACGGTGCCACAACCACCTAAGGGTGTTCCCGCAGATTACTTAAAAATCTTAATTTATTTTTATTTAAATAATAAAGTCATTTTCATGTTTCAGAGAATTTCCAAAAGAAAAAAAGCTAATTTTGTTGGTCCACAGAAAAGAGAGGCTGTTTTTTTTAAAAGGGGAAAACACTCTATTCAAGAATTTATATATATATATATATTATATATATATAATATATATATATATATATATATATATATATATATATATATATATATATATATATACACGAATGTTTTGTTCCTAGTCGTTTTTATGGCCAACGATATATTTCATTCTCTTTTTCACCCGTACCTTTTTCGAATTTCCAAATTACTTTGTCTCTGTTTCACGTTATGACTTGAACTTTTGTACACGTGCTCAGCAAATTATGGTAATATGTGTAGCGTCTTCTGATTTTCGATATCATTCACAGATATTGACTTTTTACTGTTCATCTAAAAGATCTAAAATAATGTTTTGGAATAAATAGAATTTATAAAGTTTAGCAACGTCGTAAAGTCAATACTTAAAGATTATGATGCAAAAAGAAGGTATGATAACGAATTTCAACCCAAGTTAATTTAAAAATACATACTAATCGAAAATAAACATTTTGCTTTAAGTCGAGGTATATTGTTCCCTCAGTGGGAAAAACAACCTTAATTTTAATTATTTTCGTAAATAAATAAATGAAGTAGTAAAATAAATTAAATGCATCCGATTAAAGAAATATTAGTTAAAAATAATGAAAATCTTGTAAATTAAATTATTAATGATTATAAAGGCAATGGATAAGAATGTAAAGTTGTATAATTGCCTGCATTGCCTATAAATATTTCATTTCATGAATGTTTATTGCTTTATTGAATTTATTTAAGGTTTTATTAGATAGTTTAATAGTTCTTTTTATTTTATATATAACATTAGAAAATCTCGTCATTCATTCAAACGACGAGCTTTTCGTCGAGTTCATTGAAACTGAAAGTTAAATAAGGGGCAGCAGCTTAAGATTGGGATAAAATATTTTCACTTAAAATTATTTCTGCTTTTTCACAACACATACAAAATCGGTACGGGTTTCCTTAGAACTTTAGCTCGCCTTATCGAATTCTCTACAATCATTTTCAAAACTAAACGCTCAATTTATATACTTATGTACATGGAAATCACAATATTACATTGTTACAATACGCCGTAAAAATATACATCTTATTTCCTGCAGTTACCCATGCATTTATTGCCCTTGCTCGATGTTGTATTAAAATAGAATTTGGATTAGTTGTAGATTACATAAAAGGATCCATTCTTGCTAAATTTCAACTCAATTAGACAATTTTCCGACATTTAAGGTCGCACAATTCAAGGTTGACAATTAAAAATATACGTTTAATTTGATGCTTATCATATAAATGCTAATAATAAAATAAAACTAGACTCATTTGCTAGACTTATACAGGACTATTAGCGTACCAAATACCAAATCTATTCTATAATTTTTCTTCATTTTAAGAATTGTTGAGTCATTTATGACATGTAATGACGTCATAACGAATAATTAGGTTAAGGATTTTGACTGCTAGTTCATTATGTTTCACTCTATCAGAAAAGATTAAAAGTTGGACCCTCATTGTTTTAAAAAATTTAAAAAGGCAAAATTTTTGTAATAACGATCAATATGAAAATGAAATTTATTGGATCTAGTCTCTTACGAGGTGAATACTTGTGACGCATCTCAACTCGATCGGTCAATTTTTCGATTTTAAACTGATTTTTTTTGTAAATCTGTAAAAAAACAGATCTTTTAGTCAGAACATCTAGACCTTATGTCTGATTATTATGCTAAGTTTCAACTCTCTATCATAAACAAAGGGGAGGGGGGTATGCGTGATTCACACAGACAGACAGCATAAAAATGTAATAAAAGAAACAGAAACGGATAATAATGATAAAACCTGCGTTTAGAATTTTTTTGGTTAAATACAATAGTTTCCTATGCTCTATATATATATATATATATATATATATATATATATATAATATATATATATATATATATATATATATATATATATATATATATATATATATATATATATACCCTGTTAAGGTTTATTAAAAAAGGTCCAACCTAAGATCCACAGACTGTTTTGTTTAATATTTTATGCAGTGAAAATTTTAACTAATACAGGAAAAGATTTTAAATACTTCCTAATTCATTAAATGAAAGAAACATAAAAAGGCATGTGAAGTTATAGCCTGTGAGGTTATTCCACGCGACTTGATAAGGGCAGTAAATCAACTAGCTGTGAATTATCTTGCCTGACTTCTACTTGTTTCCCATGTTTTAATACTCGCAAATAAATAATAAAAATTTAACAATGCCTGAAAAATTAAACTTTCACAGTAGTCGGATTTCTGGTTTTTTTTTGTAGGAATTTATTCATTGAATAACAATTACATTATACAATGAATTAACAACTATAAAATTATACAAACAATAAACATTTTTACCAAATATGGAACTTTTATAGACTTTTTAAATACAAGAAGCATTTGGCCTATTGGCGTCTCGTTAGCTTGAATACTAGGGCCTGCAGTACTCAGTGGCCTCTTCTAGAGACACTTTGCTCTCTTCGCGCTTTTCTGTGCCTAAGTTGTTCTTGTGATTGGAGTATTGCCGAAATTCTAATATATATTTAATAAAGTTGGGCACTTAACAGCAACCATTATCAAACTTCATTAACACTTTTATTAACGAGTAAATATGCAACTGTACTGATTATTGGATATATATAAAATTCTATTATTGACCCGGACCGAACCCGTCTCAATCATTTATATATATAATATATATATGTATATATATATATATATATATATATATATATATATAATATATATAATTTATATATATATATTTATATATAATATATATATATATATATATATATATATATATATATATATATATATATATATATATATATATATATATACATATATATTAATATATATAATATATATATATAATATAATATAATATATATATATATATATAGATATATATATATATATATATATATATATATATATATATATATATATATATAATATATAATAATATAATATATATAATATATATATATATATATATATATATATATATATATATATATATATAAATATAATAAATATATATATAATATATATATATATATGTATATATATATATATATATATATATATATATATATATATATATATAATATATATTATATATATATATATTAAGAAGGAAACATGGTCTCCTCCGGGTTCAAATTTACGAGTGTTTTATGGCAACAGCTTTTGGGAAAGTTAAATTAAAGAATATATAAAATCTTTTCCTGTATTGGTTAAATTTTGCACTAATAGAATAATAAACAAAACAGTCTGTGGATCTTAGTTTGAACCTTTTTTAATAATATATACGCTAATATTAAATAATTTGGAAACTAATTTAAATCCTAAGAAATTTGATACTATATTATTTATTTGACATTATATTCCGATAATTTCTGATCAAGCTCTTGTTATATGTATTATAGATTAATCTTCAAAACCACAAGATGTTTTTTTAAGTTTTTAACAAAAATGTGTGATATACGTCAGACAATACCTTAATGAAAACATTCCTTGAATATATTGATTTTAGCATTAAATTTCTTAGGCATAAATGTATGATTAAATTTACTTTTACATTGTTACCAAAAAAAGTAACAAAATTAATATAGTTATTTTTGAATAACTACCTATATATATATATATATATATATATATATATATATATATATATATATATATAATACTCGAGTATGCATGTATGTAAGTTCTGGTAGAGAAATGAAATTAAGTGAAGATAAAGACCGGAAAGACGGTTCCATTTGTCAACAGTGGTTCAGTAGCCATTAATTACTGATAATACAACTCGATCGTATATTATGCAAATTTTATGCATAATTATAAACATTATATGGTCATTCTAATGGTAGTAATTAATTATTTGTCAAAGTTAAGTAATGAATTTTTTTTTGTTTTTAATTTGGGTACCATGATTAGTGAAGACAAAAAAAAAGTTTTGAATCGTAAAAGAATAAGTTAATTTTAGATGTATTTATATAGATTTCGGAAAATTTAAATTGATTTAGATTAACGTAAATCACTTTACATAGCCTTGAAAAAAGTTTGCAATTTAAATTGCAATTGCATTGTACAAAAGTATTATTAGAAGGGCACATTTTTAGAGTTTTATACATTCCATTCTTCATTGAATGTATTCATGGAGAGTTCAGAGAGGGACCCTTAATAGTAGTTTATATTAAATATATGTTTTCTTTGCCTTATGGTTTTGAGAGCAGGAAAGCATGGTCTGGCAGTGGGGCACGTGTGTTTCTAGTTAAAGCTATAGAAACTTCAGGCTTTTCTGTGGATTAGACGTAAAACGCTTGCACTAGGACTCATAAGGTAGAACACTATCTGCTATCTAAGGAAGTCAGAAAAAGGGTCGTCTATCACCTCTCCCTATAGTACGACACACGGCTAAAATCAATTGACAGCGCGCCAAAAATCTGTGAGGGAAAGAATTCTATTGGTTCAGACCGACCCCGCTCTTTCACCCTCCACCTCATGCCAACCTCGGTATAAAAAAATACCTTATTCGTAAATAAAATCATAAAAAGGCAACACTGGTTGTAAATATTTGTAACCTCGCGTCGCTTTTATTTCCCTCATTGTGCATATTGATTTGTTTGATTTCGTTTCGTTTCATTCTAATCTGTTCAATTTATCCAATTATCGCGAAGTTGTAATATGATCTGAGTGCCTATATTTGACGCATGGACATTGACGTATTCTTTAAGCATTTCTTGCTTTTTGAGTACAGCGCAGGTTCTGTGCTCGGTCAACCAAAAGACAGCATTTTTTTTTGAAAATGCCATGTTTTCAATAGATGACAGTCTTGACTTTTTTAAGTCTTGAATGCATATTGTGTCATATTATTTTTTATAATATGAAACAATACGCATTCAATTATACAAACTTGACACAAAAAAGCAGTTTGTTTTGGAAAAAGTAATTATAGCTGGCAATTTATTTAAATCGTCAAACTTTTATCAAAGAACTATTATGATCCATTGCATTACGTAATTGACAACTTTAACTCCACTTAATTCATACTTCCCGAACAAATTTAAAGCAACACTTAGTTGGAAATTTATAAGATACAACAATATTCCTTCTTAAAAAGTAAATAACTAATTTCTAAAAATAAAAAATACGATATCAAATAAAAACAAATAATAAAATTCAAAACATAACCTGACTTTCAGTGTTGCCAGAGTAGGGAATTTTTTTTGTTACATAAAAGAAGGGATTTTTTTACTAAAAAAAAGAGGGTTGAAAGCATTGAGATTTTGGCGGGCTGTCAATTGATTTTAGCCGTGTGTCGTATTATAATTACTATCAATATTACTATCACCTCTCCCTAATTACTATCACTATCACCTCTCCCTAATTACCATCACTATCACCTCTCCCTAACTACCATCACTATCATCTCTCCCTAATTACTATCACCTCTCCCTAATTAGTATCACTATCACTATCCATCACATTTGCTAATTTCCCTTATTTATTTCGAAATTATGTAGGAAAAAATTGAGTTTGTCCTACAACTCAAGTCAATCCCTTTCAGTGAATTTCAAATAAAAAAATGGCCTTATAAGGCTGGGGTCATAGAGGGGGTTACGGTGTGGGTGGATTTTAGCGAATTTCCTTTGGAAATTCGCCTAATGGGATAGGCGTCATGGCGGAATTCGAACCTCGGACCACGACACAAATCCGTTTCAGAGGTCCCTAATGACGAAAAAATTAGTTTCGCGAGACTTATATATATATATATATATATATTATATTATATATAATATATATATATATATATATATATATATATATAATATATATAATATATATTATATATATATGTATTTCTAGACACTTTCTTGTAAACACTCTATCTTTCGAAAGGATTAATATTTTTTAACCAAACTTGGTACAAAAATCAACCTTGGGGAGGACACGAACCCTATTGAAAACCAGGTTTTGGTGACGCCATTAACACGGTTTGCTGAGTCAGCGAAATTTTCAAAAAATCGGCAAAATTCAGGGTTAATATTTTTCGCCGCGAAAAAGGTCAATATTTATGTTTTTTGAGACGCTGAATCGAATGAAACCGATGATCGAATGGTCCGAAGTCGATACGACCACTATAAGTGACCTAAAAATCGAAAAAACCATTGTAAATTACCGAAAACCAAAACTTAGGTCGATAAAAAATAAATTTCGAGTAGGGTTTCGTTTTCTATGTAATTTTGGGAGCTGAATCGAATGAAACCGGTCCGAAGTCGATACGACCACTTTAAGTTACCAAAAAGTCGAAAAAACCACAAAAATTATAAAAACCAAAATAACGGTCGTTGAAAATTAAATTTCTTCCAACGAGCATAAATAACTATTTTTATGGCGTCATTGTTATGGCACAAATAACATATATTAGGCAAGAAGAAAAACTTTTTGTTATTAAATAAAAGCTCAGCTCAGGGCGATTTTCAAGTTGAACTTGTCAATGTGATGTCAAAATTGGATTCGCAAATATATTTTTTTAGTTCAACAGTTTACATAAAAAAAACATATACTAGTAGAATGAGCATGAATGGAGTCCATCATAAATAATAAAAGAAAATAAGTCTCTCCACTTGTTTGTGGAGCGACTCTTTCTTTTATTATTTAAAAAAAACATATACTAGTAAAATGAGCATGAATGGAGTCCATCATAAATAATAAAAGAAAATAAGTCTCTCCACTTGTTTTGTGGAGCGACTTCTTTTCTTTTATTATTTAAAAAAAACATATACTAGTAAAATGAGCATGAATGGAGTCCATCATAAATAATAAAAGAAAATAAGTCTCTCCACTTGTTTTGTGGAGCGACTTCTTTTCTTTTATTATTTAAAAAAAACATAGTTACAATACCGTATTTAAGTAGTTTATTTAGTTTATTTTATTAATAAGTATTTTATTCTAAGCAATTCTTTAACTATTATCAATGCACTTTAAATTGTTTGTTTATTTTTTAAACTTTTATTTTAGATAATTCAATGTTTTAGAATATCAATGATTATTGTTTAACATTTTTTTTTGTAATAATAGTATAAAAAATGATAATTAAACTGTCAAATGTTATAAAATAAAAACGGAATATGTAAAATTCCTTAAAAACAAGTAAGAAACCTGAAAAAACACCAAAAATTAAAATAAAAACAGGATTTCACTTCATCTAACATTTTTTCAGACGCTTCGTTAAAATGCTGTCAGTCTGTCTTCTACATTTACACCTTTTCTGTCCGTTTTCGAGTTTCAGAATATTTAAATTAATCTAATTAAATACATAATATTAATTAAAAGATTATCAACGTCATTATTTTTAACTTTTTCATGTTAACATCTTTAAGGCGATGGATTATTATGCATTTTTAGCGAATTTCCTTTGGGAAAAAATTCGCTAATGGGATAGGCGTCATGGCGGAATTCGAACCTCGGACCACGACACAAATCCGTTTCAGAGGTCCCTAATGACGAAAAAAAAATTTTCGCGAGACTTTTTTGTTATATGGCTAAATTAAAATTAATGTTTATTTATTGTAGAGCAAAATAATTCTGGCACGGGAATGCGCAACTTAGGCGAATTTCTATAAAAATGCTCGATTTTTTATACCGTCACACAACTGTGTTATCAGCTACTCTTCGAGTTGTGAGTATCAATCTCTACTTGGAGCCTCATAATACTGAACCCTAAGGGGGTCCATATTGATAACCGTGCGTGTATTGTATGCGTACGTATATATTTCTAAATAAATCTTGTAAACGCGTTTTCGACCGGATTCATATTATAAATAAAACTAGGTACAAAAATCAACCATAGGGAGGACAACAAGTGGTTGTGACGACAATATTTCAAGAAATCACAAATATCAAAATACCCAAATAAATATCACCAGAATACATAAATCGGGCAACAATTTTAATTGAAAAGACTGTTTCCATAGACGAATAGGCTCTCAGAGAACTATGTCTTTGGGTTTTGAATGCTAAAGATTCCGATTCAATCCTTAGTCGAACCTCACAATTTTTATAAAAAAATTACATTTTAGATTTTCTTAGTTCGGTGAGATAAAAGGATGTAACGAAAACTCTAAGTAACCAAATAATGGAGGTATGGTTTGACAGTGAGGGTACGTGTTGTTCCTACTTTTCACTAGACTGTATTAGTCAGTGAAAATGTATGATTGCTTGAAAAAGCATCAGAGGAACCATAGAAATTCACGGCTCTTCTGTTAAAATTAGATAAAATATACCTACTTAAAAGGAGTATTAAACGCTTATTAAAAGGACAAACACTTATTTCACTATATTAAAAGGAGTAGAACACTATCTTAGGGAGCTGGCAAAAAGCGCTCAACAACGAGGCCTACTTGCCTGGTAGTTACTACCCCTCCCCCGTATTACTACTAACTAAATAATGGAAGTACGTAAGCCGGGGAATTTTCTTTGAAATACGTATTTCTTCGTTCAACATTCCATTTCACGCTTAAGTTTTCGGTTTTTCTTTATATCCTGAGCAGAAGCATTACTACCCGTATTTTCTCTGGACATCCCATGTAAATGTGATAAAAATATGGCATTTTAGCAATAACTGAGTTCTAAATAAGTGCCAACAATGATATCAAGTGTATATTTTGGAATGATGACCGACATAGCTTTGTATATCATATACTCTATAGGATAAATATGCAATTTTTCCCTGAAAAATGAAGAAAAAAATCGGGTACGAGGTACCTCGGAACTTTTTCTCATTATATCGAATTCGCTACGCTCATCCTCCCTGCTTTGGACTCGCTACGCTCATCCTCCTTCCTCCGAACTCGTTTCGCTCGTCCTCAGAAATACAGTTCGCCATATTTATACTGAAACATGTCTTTGGACTCGCTTCGCTCGTCTTCAAATAGTGTATGCATCCGTATCATTCTCAGCGGTCACCCATGCAGCACTGACCACGCTCAATGCTCCTTAATTTTTATGATCTAATAAGAATCATGGACATACCTGTTGTATTGAAACGAAACGTTGTGCACTTATTTATTATGTAATAATATACACTTGTACCAAATTTCAACCCAAATAGACCATTTTCCAATTTTTGACAATATTTTAAAATACGTACACAAGTCATTCAATAAAAATTAAACTAATGCTGATAATGAGATGAAACTAATATATGTTTTAGTCTTATACACAGTCACATGCTATGTATAAGGATCGTATAATTTTTCCGCGTTTTAAGATTTTTCTAATTTTTCGCTGTGTCGTTATTGTGGGTTGATGACGTCATAAAAAAATTTCCCAATAGCACAAATACAGCGGTTGACTGATTTTTGTACAAAATTTCAACTCTCTAGAATAAATAAACTAGGCGCTACGATGATAACACACACACACACACACACATACATATAGAGAGACAACTTTGCGAAAACCACTTAGGAGGCATTCAAAATGTCTGAGACGGATAATTTTGGTTTCATCCCGGTTTCGGAATGTTTTGCAAACACAATACTTTTCCTATATACCTACGGTATAAGGGAGGAAAAGTAATAGTAACAAATACTAATGGTACGAGTAACAAGTATGAAGCACGAACCAAAACCGTAGGCAAGAAATGAATTGTTGAGCGAAGAATCATCGCGCATTTCAAAGGAAATTCGTGACTTTTCCATTGTTGCCTTAGTCACCCTCATTGCCGGCTTTCAAGAGATATTTTTTTAAATGCTGTTTTTGAATTTTTAATTTTGCTAGCGGATACTTCATTCATTTTTGTTGATGGGGTTTTATTTTTGTAACTGAAGTTAACAAAATTATTTTTAAGCGTGTTTTGTAAGTAATTTAATTTTTGAAAATAAGTTTATATTTGCATATATTGTACATACGTACAATTACAAAATATATTTTAGTATATTGACCTCACAAAAGTTTTAGGAGATATAGAATTTGAGGCTAACTCGCCTCTCTTTTAAGGTTAGCAAGAGGTAAGAATTAATAGGTTCACAAAAACAACGCGTTTTGTGCAAATCGAAGGTATTTGTAAATCTTGGTTTGGGGACAAAACATTATAGGGCAGCAAGGAGGGTTGTCAGCAGCCAGCAGTACTGGTAAAAACAATACGAGGATTGTTGGCTGCGAGGTGGGCAACATGATTCGTTATATTCATAACAAATGCCATGTAATAACATGGTAACAACATAGGCCAATGACTTCTTTAGCGCGGGTTGAAGTGGCGCGAAGTATCTGCAGCACCGCTTAGTCTTCAGTGACTTATTGTCTTTAAAACAAGTTATTACCGTTTTCTGACTTTTCTTAAAAATGAAGACGCGCTATGAATACCTTATTTGACTATTTATGCAAGAAGCCATAAAGAGTAGTTCAGTCATTAATATTCAACTCATAAACAAAGAATTCCATTTGCGTCCTCAGTAATTACTCGATTAATTAATTAGTTCGTTTCTCATGAATTATTAGAGCTTTTTCGCATAAAGAGTGATGAATCTACCAATAATAATTATTTTAAGATTTTAGAATAAACACTTCCCGGGGAATCGGCTAATTTTATCACTACCCCGGATTAGGACCAATAAGTATAGATCAGTTCCGTCACAATAAACTAGTATAAGACATGGGGTACAAGGTATCTCGGAATTAACCTTCGCCTTATTTGCTTCGCTACGCTCTTTAAACTTATTATTGGAGGTATGCCCTCGTGGCATAACATTTTCGTCATCGTCTTTTCGTCCCAGCTCGTAATATTTATTATTCTATTCATTACCTTTATCATTTCGATCGTTTCTATTTTTTATAAGTATTATATCGTCCGCAAATTTAACGTCTTTACTTATTATCGTTCTTTAGTAGGGTTTTAAGTAGTTGCCTCCCGAGTTGTAAATATGTTATTAATGGTTCTTATTTGTTGGCAACACTGCATTTAACCCTTGTAAGAAGAAGATGAAAAAGAAGTGGCCGGTTTTTCGCAGACCAGATTTTTTCAAGATACCAACATTTACATCCAAACTTTTTCATATGATCTAATTTTGCCTTATAGCCATGCCATCGTTCGTATGGAGTTACGCCTGTTAGAGATGCCCTCGTGGCTAATAACTAAGCTCTATTAATAACTTAAACGCATCAAGTTTTGAGAAAACATAGAACACGTATAATCAAAAATCATCGGCGTACATAACGTAAACAAAACATTATTTTTAAATCTTATTTATAAGTATCAACCATCATAGCAACCACTGCTATAATACTTCAACACTTATTATATGGAATTTTGTACAATAAATAACCATTTATTCGCAATCAAAGTAAACAATTAATATATTTGTAATAAATTTTATTCAACCAAGAATCATGTAAGGTCTGTCATTATCTTTTCAGGGTTAGGATGCAAGTTCAGCGTTCATCCATTTTTCCTTTGGAATATTAATTAACCATAAATTTGCCTTGCTGATGTTTCCCTCCGTAATGTTTTCGTATCACATTTCCAATTTTTATATCATTGTTTATTCGTTTTTCTTTTTATTTTATTTTTTCTTTTATTAATTTTCATAGTTTTCATTAATCAATTAACTAAGGGTACAAAATAAGTGTGATATAAATTAAAATAACAATCGACATTAAACACACACAAGTAGAATATAGCATGTAAATAAATGGCATCCCCGATAAACTTAAATATCTTTGAATAAAAACAATAAAATAAATTTAAAAAAAACTAAACTAAACTAATATAAAATTGAAACATAATAAACAAGTAAAAACATGCAATTTATGAAAGAAATGACAAAACTGTAATGATTGAACAAACCAGTTTCTGCATTCAATTAGTTATTTTTAGTGCAAACAAAGCTTGATGGCCAGACGCACATGTCATTTAACTATTGATCAATCAAGTTATTCCCTCATTTTTGTTGTATTATTGATTTCTAAATTATTTTGGTTAGATCCACCATATATCTTTTAGGGAATGCCTTTACTTTCTCATTGCTCCAAATTACTTCTATTGACATTAAAAGGATGTGGAAAATTGTTTTGGTTCGGGTTGTTGTGGAGATTGTTTTGGTTCGGGTTGTTGTGGAAATTGTTTTGGTTCGGGTTGTTGTGGAAATTGTTTTGGTTCGGGTTGTTGTGGAAATTGTTTTGGTTCAGGTTGTTGTGGAAATTGTTTTGTTTTGTGGAAATTGTTTTGGTTCGGGTTCCCAAAAAAATCTATTTTATTGTCCTAAACGACTTCTTTTAACAAGAAACTTAACCACAACGAATACAAAAACATTTGTGGTTCAAAGAAATATGATTTTTTATTCTACTTTTGAATTTTGGGGTCCCGCACCATAGTACAATCAAATACAACCCCCCTCTCCCCCAAGAAGACTTCTGACCCCTCGAAGAAAACGTATTTATTCCAAAGAGGTAAAAAATACTTTCTTAAAGCAGTAAAAACAAGTTTTCATGAAACAAGAACAACGTAAAACAAGCGAATATACGAGGTACTTGTCAACAATAAGACTACTCAGAAGTAAATGAAAGAACAAAACTAAAACAAATAATTCTAACGAAAGTTTCTTCTAATAAGAATATCAAACAAAAAAGTTAACATAGTACATTTATAACAATTGCAATTATAGTCATGCATTAAGAAAATGCACTTATAGTCATGCAGTAAAAAATGCAATTATAGTCATGCAGTAAAAAATGCAACTATAGTCATGCAGTAAAAAAATGCAATTATTGTCATACAGTAAAAAAACGCAAATATAGTCATGCAGTAAAAAAAATTCAATTATAGTCATACAGTAAAAAACGCAAATATAGCCATGCAAAGTAAAAAAACTTAAATATTGTCATGCAGTAAAAAATGCAACTATAGTCATGCAGTAAAAAATGCAACTATAGTCATGCATAGTAAAAAAACGCAAATATAGTCATGCAGTAAAAAAACGCAATAATGATCCTTTAGTAAGTAAGACAAATAAATAGGTGGACAATTGAATGGATGGATAAATAAATAAATAAGCTTCAATTAGCTATAAGAACATAACATGTTAGAACTAGTAAAAACAATAATAACCATTAAAATAATGTTAAAAAAAAACGAGTTGATTTTCTCACTCATATTAAATTTTTTTTTAAATTTTATTCTTTTAGGGCAGAACTGTTTTTATTTTCTACTAAGGTGTTGACTTGTTATCTTTATGGCTAATTTCTTTCTTGTTTTGTATCATTACTTTTTATTATCTTTAGTTATGCTTCTTACTTTCATTTCTTTTTTTTTTCTTGTCGATGTATAAAATATTTTTTTTACAATTACTTATATTATTCTATTTTAAAATATATATATATAATATATATTATATATATATAATATATATATATATATATATATATATATATATATATATATATATATATTCGTTTCCTAAAAAAAAAATATAATAATTTAACTCCTATAAGTTAAACATAAAACGAAATCAAGTTCAAAGTTTTCGTAGGCTAGTTAAGAACATAAATATTTTACATCGCTTGATAAAGTATAAAAAATAAGGCGCCAAAATTAACATTTATTTGCATTAAAGCGGTCCCATAAACTAGTCTCATATCTCACCTTAATCTTGACCACCCAGCACTAAAATTTTATTTAAGTCACACTGTAATATATTTTATCATTTAAAATTCTACAAATTCTGTAACTTTTATATTTTTTTCTAAAATTTATTTAAATTATATTAATCTTATATAAAACATTTTGTAAGCTACAAGCTTTACAGTTTTTTCACTAATGTATAAAAAAATACTGTGTTCTGTTGTTTAAATTATTTTGATTTTTTTGTTATCTACTCAAGTATATAAAAATAAAGTATAAGAAATAAAATAAAAAATAATAAGGAAGAACGAAAACCAACGCCAACTTTTTAACGAAACACGTGATAAAAATATAAAATAAAATACAATTATAAATTTGATAAAATAAATGATAAATGAAATATGAATATAAAAATCATAAAAGAATAAATAGAAAAAATAAATAAGACATATATAATAAGAAAATAAAAAACCTTAGTACTTTCCCGACTGAAGACCTGTTTGTACAATTTTGAAAACTTTCAATTAAAGAAGGATTAATCTAAGGTATCATAACATTTAAAGTTTTTTTCCAAGCTTTTGTTCGATATACATCATAGATCGTAAGTGTCATGTTCTGTTAAAAATAATAAAAAGAAAATATATAAATGCAATACAAAATGTAAATAAAAATATATGTACAAAATTATATAAAAAATTTGGGTACCCCGGGAACCTAAGAACTTTTTCTAATCTTTTCGGATCCGTTAAGCTCATCCTCACCATTTCGGATTCGCTTCGCTTGTCCACAGAATATGAAAATCATCTAATTTATAATTAAGTTTATTCTCAGTCTCGCTTTGCTTATCTTTAAACAAGAAATTTCCACGCGGTTACCAATCTACCAACTAGCCATGCTAGACACTCCTTAACAAAAATAATCCGACAAAAACTGTAGATATACTAGTGGTATTGAAATGAAAGTGTGTGTACCTAGTTATTGTATAAAGATAAATAAATAAATAAACCATTTATTTGCATTAAATTTTCTACAAGATACATTTTTGTATTAATACTTAGCAACTTACATGTAATGTCGGCAATTAGCCGTGGTGTTCTCTTTAAAAGAGAGATTGGATGGTACATCCTAAAACTAAACCTAATTAGTAATGATGTATAAAGATACCCATCCCAAATTTCATAGATTTTTTCATATCTCTAATTAAAAAAATAACCGATGCTGATAATGAAAAAAAACTTCACACCATAAAAGAAATATTTTCAGGACAGCACAACTGGATCCATAGATTGGTTTTTGTACCAAGTTTTAACACTATTGCAGGAAGACGCTGAAGCTGCGATAATAAGAAACACACACATACAGACAGACAACTTTGTAAAAACCACTCTGGATGTCTAACAAGCACCTGTAACGGATAATTCAGGTGAAATTCCGGTTCTAGATCCTTTGTGCAAACACAATACTTTTCCTATGTACCTATGGTATGATGAGTAAAAAGTAATAATAAAAGAAAACAACACTTAAACTATAATCTAATAAAATTAAAAAGGTTGTACTTTGCCAACCACCTTCGCACACACGGACACGAACCAGATACAATATCAAACTCTATGAAACTACTACACAAACAATCAAAAGGACCTAAACTTGACGTACTTGAAAGACTAGAAATATACAAACACAGAATTACTGACAAGACAATTATTAACGAACAACTTATTTTCAATTCGGACATTACTTTTTCGGTACTCAAACCAGCACTTGACAAAAAACGAAAACGGGAAAACCATGACACCGGTACACATCATAATAAAAGACACAAAGCATCTTAACGTCAGATGACTCACACGCACACCTGACTACTCAGGGTCACGGCCTTGACTCAGTACACATTCCCTTTATAAACCCTTTCCTACTTCCTCCCTCATCTTCATAGGGCTCGTCGTGCTCATTGAGACTAGAAGTTAATCACTGATATAACTTTATTAGTTGAGAGCTCGAGTGTTGCCCCGCCTGCTGATGATGGCGTTATGCCGAAACCGGTCCAGGGATATTAACATCCAACAGCAATTATCGACGGTAGCTGACTCTTCGATTATAATCTAATAGTTAAACTACAATCTAATAGTTAAACTTCAATCTAATAGTTAATCTACAATCTAATAGTTAAACTACAATCTAATAGTTAAACTACAATCTAATAGTTAAATTGCAATCTAATAGTTAAACTCTAATCTAATAGTTAATCTACAATCTAATAGTTAAACTAAAATCTAATAATTAATCTACAATCTAATAGTTAAACTACAATCTAATAGTTAAACTACAATCTAATAGTTAAACTAAAATCTAATAGTTAAGCTACAATCTAATAGTTAAACTACAATCTAATAGTTAAACTACAATCTAATAGTTAAACTAAAATCTAATAGTTAAACTAAAATCTAATAATTAATCTACAATCTAATAGTTAAACTACAATCTAATAGTTAAACTACAATCTAATAGTTAAATACAATCAATAGATAAACTACAATCCTATAGTTAAACTACAATCTAATAGTTAAACTACAATATAAGAGTTAAACTAAAATCTAATAATTAAACTACAATCAACATAAACTAAATCTATAGTAAATACAATCTAATAGTTAAACTACAATCTAATAGTTAAACTTCAATCAAATAGTTAAACTACAATCTAATAGTTAAACTAAACATTATTCATGTACTGGTAGTTTTAATTTAATTGGATAAAGCAAAAATAAAAATTTTATTAACACGACTAAGACGAGCTCAGACTATAAAACATAAAATCGTTTAATACTATACAAATAAAAATTAAAAAAGAAACAACCATAATCGAGTCGATCTATTAAATCTGAAAAATAATCAAAATTGAAGAAAAGCAGTAAAAAGTGGTTGGAAAGAAATAAATCTAACGGGGGTCTAATAACGGATTGAAATAAAAAAAATATTATGAATAGAAATTGCTGATATAAAAGAAGGTTTAAATATGACAAGAGTCAAGGGAATATATCAAAGAAAATAAAATAAATTAGTGTCATAACTAACCTAAAAAAGTTGGCAGTGAAAAACTATATCGCAACAAATATAAGACTAGTTATAATCTTTCTTTTGTTTATATTTTTTATGGTCAAATAAATTTTTGTCTGGAATGTTTAATTAGTTTTAAATAATTACATTATTTACTAAAATATATTAATAATCCGTATTTTAAAGAATCGAGAGTCACACAGGAGAATCGGCAAATTCTATGTGTCACAAAGCAAACAAACATTTGTCGCGGATACATAAAGAAAAATTGTGACAATTGAGGGTTACATGTTCTCGTTGAGTCAAATCAGGCTTAAAAAACAAATAATGGAATGCTTTGTAGTTATTGTACAAATGATGGGGAAGATTATTAGATTTGGGCTCATAATTTTAAAATGATTGGGTGATTAAACGATCAATATCTACTAATTATCATCATTTGTGCATTGTGATCCAATTTTCATTATTAACATCTGATAAGAAGATAAGTAGACTTGCTTCATTTTTACTGGGAAGGTTGGAAAATATTGGCTCATAAAGCACAAATAATGGACAGATTGGTTGGTATTGCTCATAAATCACAAATAATGGAAAGATTGGTTGGTATTGCTCATGAAGCACAAATAATGGATAGATTGGTTGGTGTTGCTTAGAAAACACCAATAATGGAAAGATTGGTTGGTATTGCTCATAAAGCACAAATAATGGAAAGATTGGTTGGTGTTGCTTAGAAAACACCAATAATGGAAAGATTGGTTGGTATTGCTCACAAAACACAAATAATGAAAAGATGAAACAAATATTGGCTCATAAAATCTCTTTTACGTAAGTTTTATGACGGCGAATAATTATTAGTTCATAAGTAAAACCTGCATTGTTCAAATAAAATATTTTTGTAAATGACCTACATGTATAGAATGTATAGACACCTATGTGTAAGGACAGACAGATCGGGGACAGATCGAAACCAAATTTGACGACCGATCGAATCTTAAGTTTGTAAGCAACTTCATGTTATCTCAGCTCAGGAACTCATATGTTATTTAATGATTTTAAAAGCATGATTTTTTAGATGAATATCTAGTAAGAGAATAAATAATCAATTTACCAATTTTGTTTGTAGTATTTAGTAACATATTCTTATTCTCTTTGGACAAGTTCCACATTAAAAGTTATGTTTTTAATACAGTGGTTTTAAGATTTTAATGAACTCGAAATGAAAACTCGATAAAATCAGTAAGAGGGTGGATCGAAACGTATCATTTACAAAAGAAATGGAAGGAAACATTCTCTCCAGTCTCTATTGATTCGAATAGTACGTATTGACACAGCCAGCCGTAATACACCTCTTAAGACGAGTTTTCAAGGTTTTGGACAACACAATAGACAGCTGTACTAAATTCTTGAAGTTGGTAGCACTGACTGGTGATAAGGGCTATGATAAGGCCCTAATTTTCCAAACAATGCCGAAACTATACGGGGGATTTGACAAAAAGTTGATTCATTTAAATTGTTCAATATTTAAGACAAAATTTCATGCGTTTTAGTTAAATTGTATGTGCTAACATTTAATTCAAAAGAAACTCTTAAAATATCACTTTCCATTGATAAAAGTCAGTTTATAAAACAAATCTAAAAGTAAAGGATATGATGTTTAGAAAATGATTTGTGGAAACTCGAAAAACCTACCCTTAGGTTAGTTTACAGGTTACCTTTGTCCAACTATCAATTATGTCTGTTTCTAGACTCTTTTTTCTCAACTCGATGGCACTGATGATTGTTTGTTAAAAATGAAAGCTGACTTTGTCAATACAAATTATTAGAATAAGTCAAGAGACTGTTTCTTTCAATTTATTTTATGAATTAACTCCACTGCTTAGTTAATTCATTATGTTTTCTATAGTAGTTTCCTCATTATCACAACATGATATGAGTTTTAAAAATAGTAACTAATTATTTACCTGAATCAATGGGAGAGTTGAGGAGAGCTCCTTAAAATCTTTTTAAGGAATCATGCAGACCAAATTCTACTTGACGCTTTTGACTTCAGTGCTCTGCAAAAGATAACATATTTATTACATTAAAATAATATTTCTTCCCCGTATTTTAAGATTAAAATCCTTAAAATATTTTTAGGGATGCAATTACCCGTGTTAGTCCTATGAATAACGTAAATAAAAATCCTATGAAAAAAATAAAGTAAAATAAAAATATGAGGTGGCAACATGATTGTGGCTTTATGCCCCCCCCCCCCGACGTGTATAACGGTGGAGACGCGATTGTGATACTAGAGAACAAAGTTGCTGCTGAAAGATTTTAACATCAAGTCATCTGCGAAGACTTGGTTCCATACCTAACTTAATAGATCTGCAAACCTTATTCCAAGTTCTATTTGTATGGTAATTTATAAAAAAGAGTAGATCTGTACCCACATCAGGTAGTTCGTAATAAATTGAGACGCAGGGTGGTCTTTCCCTACTTACTGAAGTCTCATTTTGTTACAAACCTTTCCACTCATATCTATGTAATCATAAGAAAAGCTTCTAACACATAAATATAATAAAAAATGAAATAAATATTACGTCTCAAAAGATAATAAAAGCCACAAAATCAAGAGATAATCCTTATTTAATCTTTAAAGTGAGAAACAAGTATATATATATATAAGAATATACTATGAAGATTATTAGTATACAATGAATAGTTCCCACAATAATTACACCCACTTCTATAAACAAACTACACTAGCTTCCTTATAATATACAACTGCATAATCGTGTAAACTGCTAATAATGCATGTGTATACATACACGTACAAGTAATTTAGATATAAAACAATGCTATGATTTCTCAGAATATGAAGATCTACATCTGCTAAAGAAGACCCGCATTTAATAAAGAATAAATAAATACATTTACCAGTAAATACGTAAAAATAAAGACGTATAGTAAAACAAGCATCTTTAAATACATGGATGGAGTCTTACACCCTACCTACACCCCAGTTAACCCGAAGGTTCTATGGCGAGTCTGCTCGCAAAGGAATATAGGTGAGGTTTCCGCGAAACGGCCCACTTAAAGCAAATTTCCTAAATACATGGCAAAAAACCATGTAATATAAAATAATAATAAAACAACAATTATAACAAAACAACATTCAATGAGTGGTACAAATCACCGCGGAGCGACTAGGCACCGAATGTCACTTTTAGCGAATTTTCTATGAAAAAATAGTAGTGAGCGAATGTGTGAAGGTAAAGGTAAATTTTTGTGATGTCCATAGTCCATAGTGTATGTAAAATAAAAAAGAAAGGGAATGTTTAGTAAGACCTTGGTAATTAACTGATCCACCATAGAGTATGTATAAAGAAAAAGGGATGTATAGTAAGACCTTGGTAATTAACTGATGACCAAAGTGTATGTAAAAAGGAAAGGGAATGTTTAGTAAGACCTTGGTAATTAACTGATGACCAAAGTGTATTTATAAAGGAAAGGGAATGTTTAGTAAGACCTTGGTAATTAACTGATGACCAAAGTGTATGTAAAAAGGAAAGGGAATGTTTAGTAAGACCTTAGTAATTAACTGATGACCAAAGTGTATGTATAAAGGAAAGGGAATGTTTAGTAAGACCTTGGTAATTAACTGATGACCAAAGTGTATGTAAAAAGGAAAGGGAATGTTTAGTAAGACCTTGGTAATTAACTGATGCACCATAGAGTATGTATAAAGAAAAAGGGATGTTTAGTAAGACCTTGGTAATTAACTGATGACCCAAAGTTATGTAAAAAGGAAAGGGAATGTTTAGTAAGACCTTGGTAATTAACTGATGACCATAGTGTACGTAAAAAAGGAAGGGAAGGTTTAGTAAGACCTTGTTAATTAAATTATGACTATAGTTTTGTATAACGCGTGGAATCCATAAGCGCGTTTCTTTTGAAATACGGGTGGTATTACAACTATACTCACGTTATAAAGTATGAACAGAAAACGAAACAAGAAATTGACTGTTAAGCAAAAAGCAGGCATAGCAAAGAAAATCGCCCGACGTGCGGACCTCCACGCAAAGAAGTTTCCTATATAACTACGGCAGTTGATGAGGAAAAGTAATCAGAAGGACTAAATTATAATCAACAAGTTGTAGAGATGATACGAGTTGCAGATTTAAGATATTGTATCTTTTGAAAGGGTTGATCTGCGATTTATATTTGTAATGCTTCAAGCCTCTAAGGCCCAGTATAATATTGACTTACCATTGCCATATCTGTTGCTAATTAACTTTAGGAATTATTCGTCCAGAGCACTAATACCCTATAAGCTGATGTTGAAAACAAAATAATTTTAACGTTTAAAAATAATTGTCAATTTATTTCTTAAGTTTTAAAATACGAAGTTATATATTAATTACTTTTTATTTTTCAGAATATACAGAGGAAAAGAGACCTTTATGTTACATGGTAAGTTAATAAACGATTATTTAGTATTAACCAACCAGGGCTTTGGTCTCCAGACCGCTTCGCAGTCCATCATTGGTTCTTGTTTTATATTATTTTTTGTTACATGGCATTTTGCCATGATATTAGCAAATTTTCTAATTAAGCAAACGTGTGGGAAGCTCCGTGATCAAATCGCCTCTTAGGCCTGTCCGACTTAACGTGGCTGTTATTTAGGCTACTTTTTTTATCTCCTATTACAGTAGGGAGAAGAAAACAATAATAATGAATTATTATGCCCACTATTGTCATATTTTTTTACGTTCCAGCGTCTGCAGATCCCAAATACGAAATCGTTGGAGTATGAGGGTTCTCATTTATTATAAAAATATACCGAAAATAGTTATTTATGCCATAAGGCTGAGAAGTGTGTCTTTATGTCACGGCAATCAGATTTACCGACGAGCGAAGCGAGTCGGGAAAAATTGCCAAGACATAAAGACATTCTCGGCCGGATGGCATACACTATTTTTTTGAGGTAGCACTCATTAAATAAACTGCGCTATATACTTAATTGAAAAAAAAATACAAACGTCCAATTAACTCCATATTATCGTCATCATTGAATTCATCTATAGCTTCACACTTTTACTCAAAAATGTAAAAGCTTTCCAAATAAACACACAAAAATTGTCAATTAGAACACCTCTTAAAAACGAAAAAAATTTAGTCTACGAACAAAAACAGAAACAAAATGAACGTTTTTAAAGAAATCTCATGAAGGTTTTACACAGATTGTTTTTTGAACACGCTACATTACAGTAATGGCGGCAATATATGAATTACTTTTACGTCCTAGGAGTTTTTTTACATTCATTATTGTCCTCGGAGGTGAAAAGTACTAAATAACCTCTTATAACAATAATGATTGGCTTCTCATCCTAAAAACGGTCCAATAAAGTGCTCAATTACGTACTACCTCAAAAAAAGTATATTTTATAAGTATTTGTTTGGGCTAGGATGTTAAATAACGGGTATGAAGCGCTTAGTCAATTTGCCATATTACAAAGTGACCCTATTAAGGATAAAAATAGGGAATAACCCATCAAAAGCAACTGACAACAAGTCAAAAACAAACTGCCATCCTTGGTACGTCCTGCCCGTGCTTTCAAAAGTTACATAACCTACTCGGGTCTTAAATTTAGAGACAAACGTACCTTAGTTAAAGGTTTAGTTAAACTAAACTTTTGTAGGATATAAATAAATAGTAACATGTATTATAGTTTATTATGCTGGCCGCCACCTTGTGTCTCAATATAATTTATTAAAAATAGGGTACGTGGTACCTCGGAACTTTTCCTCATTACATCGGATTCGCTACGCTTATCCTCCTTGCTTCGGACTCGCTTCGCTCGTCCTCGGAATATTTAATTCACTAAATTTATACTGAATATGTTTTCGGTAAATACATCCGTTTCATTCTCAGCGATCACCCATACAGCACTGACCACGCTCAATGCTGCTTAACTTTTATAATTCAACAAAAACCATAGATGTACCAGTCTTATTAAAACGAAACTTGGTGTACTTATTGCGTAAAGGTATACACTTGTACTAAATTTCAACTCAATTAGAGTATTTTCAATTTTTTTTTACATTTTTTAAAAAACGTGCACAAATCATTCGATAAAAATTGAACTATTGCACGGATATGCCTTATACATAGCCAAATGCGTGCCAAATCTCAATTCGATCGGACTATTTTACTGCGTTTTATGATTTTTTGAAATTTTCGCTGAGTCATTATAGCGGGTTAATGACGTAATAGAAAAAGTATTTTTCGAATTGCACAACTACAGCGGTAGACTGAGTTTTGTACGAAGTTTCAGCTCTCTAGGATCTACGATGATAACAGACACACACACACTCATACAGTCAGAAAACTTTGCAAAAACCACTCAGGAGGCCTTTAAATCACCTAAAACGGATAACTCCGGTGACATCCCGGTTTCGGATTTTTCGCAAACACAATACTTTTCCTATATACTTACAGTATAAATGAGGAAAAGTAAAAATGATAAAGGTTGGTTGTTTAAACGTTTTATTTGCCCTCAAGTGTAACCTTTTGCGCCTTTAGCTATAACCATGCTAAGTAAGTTTGCTCCTATTTCTCTATCTCATGCTACATTTATGGGATCAGTAAGGTTCCCTTCTCGCGTCATTCCCATAGTTTTTGATGCTTGGTCATGGGTGGTGGCTCTTTCCATGGATGCCTGGACACCATGCACTCTCAACACCACCACAGTGTTGAACCTGCATTGACTCAACACTGGACAAAAAAATATGGTCTAGGAGTAGAGGTGTTTTTGTTTAGCTAAAAACCTAATATAGAAACATCTTTACCCTCTCTATTTTTACTAAAAAATATAATCAGGTAAACTCTGCTAATAGAGTTTACGCTGATTTAATTATTCAATTTGATTGAGATTTCAAACCTAACAATAAAGCTATAATTGTAGCTTTGAATACTACCTACTAAGTTTTGCAAAACATGATAAGTTGTTTCACAATATTATATGGTGTGAAGCTGTAGTTACATTAGCGTGCGGGTAAATACACGCGCAAGTACAAGCATGCAACAAATCCTACTTCACTGTAATTTCAAAGCAGTAAAGTACTCAAGTAATTACTTAATTATAAGAATTACTTATGTTGTTTTAAACTAACTTTATCGGTATTTTCAAACAACTTTAAACAATTGTATACGAGGTGCCTCGCAATTGTTTTTCCCATCACATCAGAGTCGCTACGCTCATACTCTCTACTTCAGACTCGCTTCATACATCCCCAAACAGTAACTGCATTCGTTACACTCCCAGCGGACATGGGGGTAGCAATGGTTGCCTTTAGGGGGGGGTGTATGTATATGTATGTATGTATTATTACAAACAATTAAAAAAAAAGTTCATTTTATTATTACTTTATTTATTGGGTAAAATGGTTGTATGATACTCAAACAATGGGCTCTGCAACTTCATGGTCTTAAGGAAGATTATTACGGAGATAAAACGAGGCCCCATTTTTAGGTGAAGAGATTGTATACATCTTTTGTTAGGGGCTCCGCGACTTGATGATCTTAAGGAAGACTATTACTGAGATAAAACGGGGCCCCATTTTTAGGTCAAGAGATTGTATACATCTTTTATAAGGGGCCCGCGACTTGATGATCTAAGGAAGACTATTACTGAGATAAAACGGGCCCCATTTTCAGGTCAAGAGATAGTGTACATCTTTTATAAGAGGCCTTGTGACTTGATCATCTTAAGGAAGACTATTACTGAGATAAAATGGGGCCCCATTTTTAGGTCAAGAGATTGTATACATCTTTTATAAGAGGCCTCGTGACTTGATCATCTTAAGGAAGACTATTACTGAGATAAAATGGGGCCCCATTTTTAGGTCAAGAGATTGTATACATCTTTTATAAGAGGCCTCGTGACTTGATCATCTTAAGGAAGACTATTACTGAGATAAAACGGGGCCCTTTTTAGGTCAAGAGATTGTATACATCTTTTATAAGAGGCCTCGTGACTTGATCATCTTAAGGAAGACTATTACTGAGATAAAAGGGGCCCATTTTAGGTCAAGAGATTGTATACATCTTTATAAGAGCCTCGTGACTTGATCATCTTAAGGAAGACTATTACTGAGATGAAACGGGGCCCCATTTTTAGGTCAAGAGATTGTATACATCTTTTATAGAGGCCTCGTGACTTGATCATCTAAGGAAGACTATTACTGAGATAAAAGGGGCCCCATTTTTAGGTCAAGAGATTGTATACATCTTTTACCTCGTGACTTGATCATCTTAAGGAAGACTATTACTGAGATAAATGGGGCCCATTTTAGGTCAAGAGATTGTATACATCTTTTATAAGGGCCCCGCGACTTGATGATCTTAAGGAAGACTAATAAATGGTATATTATTATTATTACTGAGATAAAACGGGGCCCCATTTTTAGGTAAAGAGATTGTATACATCTTTTATAAGGGGCCCACGACATAATTACGACTTAATGTTAAGACAGGCTATACAAATCTCTACTGCGGCATGGACCCATTTTATTAGTAGGTTTACTTTTTTTACTATATCTTTTTGGGCCCTCCCCCATAGCGGGCCCTTGCGGGTCCATAGGTGCCACTGTCTCTTATTCTAGTATAGACCTAGAGGCAACCAAGTGAAAATTTTATAACGTCTATCACAGCCTCAGTCAGGTAGGTAGATGTGGTATGAATACAGTAAGTTTTAATAAAAAAAACGAGGTCCTAAATTAAGCCTCCCATTGTCCCCAGGATTGAAGTTGACCAAAAGAACATTCATATTCAAATATAAACCGGACAAAGATAATTTAAATAGTCTTCTTCGAGCCGTATTTCAAAGACCTTAACACTAATAAAATCCCAAATTCTCATAAACCACCCAAAAAATCTGATAATCCGAAAATTTATGATGCTTTAAAATGTTTAGTCAAAAAACTTGCTTTTAACTTTGTTAAATGTTATGTTCCAATATATTCCTTTGGATTCCCTAACTGCGCAAGTCTTTAATGTACTGGTAAATTTACCTTTCGACAGGTTTCTATACAAGGTTATAAACTTTAGTTTGTTTGTATTTAAGTTTTTTTTTATTTAGAATAATTAAATTCGATTATTACATTTTCCAAAATATGTAACATATTTATTGAAGCATTGAGTTTACTGTACATGAATTAATTTTGGTACATTTAGTTGTACATAGTACATTTATTCTAGTAACAATATCTTTAAGGATAGTGTGCGGCATTTAACGAACTTTATTCGGAGAAAATTTTCTGTAGCTTTTGATTCAAGCTCAAAATATACAAAAAAAATTGTTAGGTCAGTCAAATATCAGTACAAGTTGTTCTAAAGGAAGAAGTCCAAACTTTATGAAATAAAAAAGACGTTTCTTTAGATCGAATCTTTTAAAAGTATCATTCTATATAATTTACTCAAATCCTTGGTATTTAAACAAAAAAAATTAAACTTTCAAAATCCTTAGTTTTCAACAAATCATAAACGCAAAATGGCGCCAAATGGAACGTAATTTCGTGATACGACCCAAGATTTATTCGCTTCTATCAAAATCTCCTTGTCGTGATCAAAAACCTTTTCCGTCGGACGATACCCTTGAATGTGTGCCTTCAAATCCATACGAAACCTTCACAAAAATAAGCATTATTTTCTCGTCAAATTACCCTGTTATTATGTAGTCTTAAAAATACTAAGAAAATAAAGCTTTAAAAACAATCTAAAATAAGAATTTTATAGTAAAAATCTAATACTTAGATTTTCAGAGAGGTACATGATAGACTTTAAGTATTCTACTTGAGTACGAACTTACACAAGACCACAGTGTGTGTCTATTCACTGCAATTGTATGCTGCATATAATTTATATATGTATGTAATGTAATGTATGCTCTGTATAATTTATACATGTATGTACTAATGTACTTTAATGTATGCGCTTTATAATTTATATATGTATGTAATGTATTGTATGCTCTGTATAATTATATATGTATGTCTCTGTAATAATTTATATGTATGTAATGTAATGTATGCTCTGTATATAATTATATATGTGTAATGTATGTATGCTCTGTAATAATTTATATATGTATGTAATGTATGTATGATCTGTATAATTTATATATGTATGTAATCTATTGTTGCTATAATTATATGTATGTATGTATGTATGCTCTGTATAATTTATATATGTATGTATGTAATGTATGCTCTGTATAATTTATATATGTATGTAATGTAATGTATGCTCTGTATAATTTATATATGTATGTAATGTAATGTATGCTCTGTATAATTTATATATGTATGTAATGTAATGTATGCTCTGTATATAATTTATACATGTATGTAATGTAATGTACGCTCCGTATATAATTTATATATGTATGTAATGTATGCTGTATATAATTTATATATGTATGTAATGTATGCTGTATATAATTTATATATGTATGTAATGTATGCTGTGTATAATTTATATATGTATGTAATGTAATGTATGATCTGTATAATTTATATATGTATGTAATGTAATGTATACTCTGTATAATTTATATATGTAAGTAATTTAATGCATGCTCTATATAATTTATATATGTATGTAATGTAATGTATGCTCTGTATATAATTTATACATGTATGTAATGTAATGTAACATGTATTCCTAACATACTTAAATATGTTAAGTAATCTTTCAATTTTTGATTTTTATGTGTTTTGTATCTATTTTATTGTTTTTGTCTATAGTTTTTTTCTTTTGTAAATTATTTAATTGCCTACTTTTGCTTTTTGTCTTTCAATTATTCTCAACTCTGTTTGTTGCAATCTCAACGAGTTGCGGTTATAACTTGTAGTTAGTTACTCTGTACTTCTCTAATCTTATGTTACCTTCATTTTTGATAACTCTTATCTTTTGTTGTTTTCTCTTATATTTTTTATATTGTATAATTGTTGGTTTATTTAGTTTAATGTTTATAGTCTTGTTGTTTATGTTTTAATAAATCTATTTACCCTGATGATGACCAAGGTCCCTGGTTGAAAGCTCGGTAGTTGTTTTTCAACTATATTTGGACTGCTGTCTTCTTCCCTTCGACTTCCTTAAAAACTCACTATAAAACATCCTTTGGACCTAACACCTTGGATTTCCAAATACAAAAGTATACAATAAAATACCGAACCAATTCAACACGACATTAATTTTGTCTCACAACACATTTCAACCGCTCTTATCTACTTAGCATCTTCACAAAATTTTTATTAATGAACCCACATTCCTACTGGTGGTCTCCTGATATATAGCAAGAATAATATATAAAAAAAATTCTGGCGCGGTGGTCTGCATATCGGGCGAATTTCCTTTGGACTACGTTAACAATTCATTTCTTCCTTAAGGATCCGGTTTATACTTCATAACTTGAGAAGATACTCAATTATCAAGCACTACAAGTTACTAATTTACTCTGTAGTTTTCAACTTTGAAAAATACAAAATACATTTTCTTTAGGAAATGCCCATAATTATTCTGTTAGTTGTACAAATTATGCCTCTAAAGTTGGCCTTCATAACTTGAGAAGATACTCAATTATCAAGCACTACTCGTTACTAATTTAATCTGTATTTTTCAACTTTGAAAAATACAAAATACATTTTCTTTAGGAAATGCCCATAATTATTCTGTTAGTTGTACAAATTATGCCTCCAAAGTTGGCAGTGTACACCATTATTTGCACTAGTTTAATGCTCATTTAATTTCATGGTTGGTTTCTTTAAAGGTTTTAGCGCATTTCTTTTGAAAAATACAGAAAATACGAGTTACGAGTAGTGCTTAATAATTGAATAACTTCTAAGTATAAAACTTAAACTATATCCTTAAGCAAGAAATGGATTGTTAAGCAAGGGAAACATGCATTCCAAAAAAAAAAGCCCGTTATGTGGACAACCGCGCCAGAATTATTTTGTAGTTATAAACATATATTTGTATAAAACATATTAACATGTAAACTTATATTAAGTAAAAAAAGCGATAAAAAATTATGCCGTATTTTAGGATTTCTATGGTATTGACCAACAGTACTTTCGACTTTTTGGTCACTTAAGAGTGGTCGCATCGACTTCGGATAAGTTTTAGATTAGCGCCCAAAACTACATAGAAAACGACTTTCGGTCTGCTCGAAATTTAATTTTGATCCACTTTATAATAATAATAATAATAAATTCTTTATTCACATCTTTCAAACTTGTACAAATAATATTATATATCAGTCTATATTATACAATTATATACCAAAAACAAGAAAACAATACAGACGTTTGATGTGATGAGCCCTCTTAAGTAGAAACTACTTGAGTGAGGGCTCAGCTCTTTCTCTCTTCAATTATAAAATATTAAATGAACATCAAAACTTAAAAAAAAAAAAAAAAAAAAAATGAAAAAACAAATTAAATAAAAAGAGTCTACTCCGACTTAATTTTTTTTTTTTGTATAATATTTAAGAATATTGCTTATTATTATTGATCTTTAGTGCTATAATATTTATTTTTGGTATATATTTTTTTAACGACCAAAATATTGGTTTCCGGTAATTCACCATGGTTTTTTCGACTTTTTGGTCACATAAAGTGTTGTTTTGACTTCGGACCGGTTTTATTCGGTTAAGCGTCACAGAAAACATAATTAATGCCAATTTTGCGGCGAAAAATGGTATCCCTGCATTTTGCAAATTTTTTGAAAATTTTGCTGATTCAGCAAACCAGGTTAATGACGTCACAAACCTAGTTTTCAATAGGGTTCGTATTTTTGTTGAATCAACCTCCCTAAGGTTGATTTTTGTACAAAGTTTAGTTAAAAAATATTAATCCGTTCAAAAGATAGCGTGTTTACAAGAAAGTGTCTAGAAATACAAACATACACACACACACAAATATATATATATAATATATATATATATATATATATATATATATATATATATATATATATATATATATATATATATATATATACTTTATACTTTTATTCTTAATTCCATATTCTAAAAAACAATGTGGTAATATTAATTAAAAATGTTAATATATTTAAAATCAAATGTAATAAGAAAATAAACAATAAAATAAAAGAAAATTAAGAAAAATAAATAAATAATTTGTTGTTAACGTAATTTAATCCTTTTTATATCATTATATTTTTTTTAAAACTAAAAAGTTAATTAATTGTCACGTTTATTTAAGTAATGAATATATACATTTAGTATAATATTTTGAATTTATTTATGAATACATGATACTAAAATATATTTTTGTTTTTATAATAATATAAATTTAAACGGAAACAAAATACAAAATTTTGAGTTAAAGGTTAAGCCAACAGATAATAGGTTTTATTTATTATTTTCTGTTATTTTTTAATTTATTTTTAGACAAATCAATTAATTGCCAATGTTTTGTCATATTAAATGAATACCGCCACGAAGAAACAACTAATTCCGGTGCGGAGGTCGCACCAGGAAATTCGCAATCAGGCGAATTTCCTTAGAAATGTGTGTTTCCTTGGTCTATAATCTATTTTTTGCTAAGTTTTTGAGCTGTGGCATTAAAACTTATTAATTCTGTTTTAATTAATTACAACTGTTATTAATTCTTTTTTGAATTTCTTTTTAAAAGAAATGAGCATATTTATTCCATAAAATCGAGTTTATGCAAGGTATAGGTTTATTATGTTACATACACAAAACTATAGTCATAATTCCAAAACCGGCAGAGCAGTGAATTATTCACACTCATTTAAAGCTTAATTTATGCTAATTACCGAGGTTACCACATAAAAAATCTGGAATTATTACCTAACAAGTAGTAATGGTGAAGCTCAGGTTATAAAGCACAGAACTTAGGCTAAGCACTATGGACTTACCTCTGGTAGCAGGTAAAAAAAGTACAGATTAACTGCATCCTCAACCTGTTTGATTCAATAATTTCTCAAAGCTTCTCTAGATTTTCCTTACGTTTTAACTTTCACAAACAATTTGGTCCGAAACCATCCCAACATCTCGCAATATGTTAAGGTTCGTTTTGATCCAAAAAAGCCCATGAAATTTATTAATACTGATTCTACTCCCTTAGAAAAGGTAGTTGAAACTTGTATATATATATATAATATATATATATATATATATATATATATATATATATATATATATATATATATATATATATATATATATATATATATATATATATATATATATATATATATATATATATATATATATATATATATATATATATCATCATCCAAAAGCCTAAACATTCGCTAAAACTTGCTATCACGCGACAGCAAGTTGTGTAATAATATTTTAAATAAATAGACAGTAAAATAACATTTCGACAGTAAACGAATACTGTCGATTTTTTCGACAGTAAACGAATTTTCGCTGAAACAAAATGTTATTTTACTGTCAATATATTTAAATTATTATTACACAACTATGTAAATATTAAATATTAAATACTTCCACTGCCCTAATCTAATAAGTAAAAACTTGATTTAATGAACAATTAAATGCTTTTTTACCTGTTACCTCTGGTAACAGGTAAAAAAGTAAAGATTAACTGCATCCTCAACCTGTTTGATTCTATAATTTCTCAAAGCTTCTCTAGATTTTCCTTACGTTTTAACTTTCACAAAAAATTTGGTCCGAAACCTTCCCAACATCTCGCAATATGTTAAGGTTCGTTTTGATCCAAAAATGCCCATGAAATTTATTAATACTGATTCTACTCCCTTAGGAAAGGTAGTAGAAACTTGTATTATATATATATATATATATATATATATATATATATATATATATATATATATATAGAGAAGAGAGAGAGAGAGAGAGATATAGATATCATCCAAAAGCGTAAACATTCGCTAAAACTTGCTATCACGCGACAGTAAACGAATTTTCCCTGAAACAAAATGTTATTTTACTGTCTATTTATTTAAAATATTATTACACAACTATGTAAATATTAAATACTTCCACTGCCCTAATCTAATAAATAAAAACTCGATTTAATGAACAATAAATATGCTCTTAAATTCATTTCAGTGTTATAAAACTCGATCGGAATTATTAGTCGACCTCAAACCAGTAATAAAGTAGCATCCAGTTAGTATAATTAAAGGCAAAACTTCAAAAGCCTTCTAACTCTGCATTTAAATCCTCAGTTTGTAGTGATTTAAGTGCGGATTGTAGACTTTAACGGTAATAATCCTTGATAATAAGTACTTAACGTATTTAAAGAAACTGAAGTTAAGTTGCATAAATAGGATTTTATTTTAAATATTGAAATATTTAAGTTTAATAGTTTAACATGAATAGTTCTAGAATTATATTAAAACATAAATTTACCATGTTTAATTTAAATATGACAAGATATCAAGGGATGTATATATGTAAGTATAAGCATGTGTGTTACCGTTAAATCGTAAAATTCAGTTAATCCATAAAATAACTAATTACTTCAATAATTAACGAAAGTCGATTAGTTCAATCGTATAAATAATTTTTAATTGCAATATTTTATACTTTATTTTACTTAGCTAGTACACGCGTAGTTAAAGTACTTTAAAAAATAGGTACAGTGTACCTCAAAATATGTTTGATATTGTATTGGACAAAGAATAAATACGAGTACACTTCATCGGTTTTTGTTAAAGGCTTAGAATAATACTTTATATAGAAGGAGCGCTATTGATAACACGAAAGCCGGTTGACTGGTGCAACTAAGTAATGCTGCCAACCAAACAAAATAAAATGTTTTTTTAACAAAGTTGGCAATATTTCCGATTGTTGAAGTATTTAATTAAATTATTTATTAATGCTTCATTACTTATTAATTCTAAATATATAAAATGGTTAATTATAATATTTTAGGAATAAGAAAATGTATTTGAACGATTATAACAAGAAAAATTTTAATTATGCATTATCGAGATGGCATTTATGAAATTAATATAATTATTGTAAGCCTTTAGATCCATGTAAAACTATTTAATTATATTATAAGAATTGATAATCAACTCGTTTGTTTTTTACTAAACAAAATTTGTCCAATAGATCCGTGTTTACCCACGTATGTAAATGAAACAAACTTATTTGGTTTACGAAAGAAATAAATAATAATGTGTATCATTGTGTTCAAAAAATAGTATATGAGACTATTGAATGACGTCAGAACTGGATACTTGCATTGTTACTGTATTGCTATCATACGATATTTAAATTTATAATAGTGGGGGAGTCAAAATATTTAAATACGACTGGAACTAATAAAAAATGTAAATAATGGCGGGCTAGCACACCGACTATGTAAGGATGGCAACATAAAAGCAAAAAAAAATATGTTGTTGTCAGGTTGGCAGCATTACTTAGATGCACCAGTCAACCGGCTTTCGTGTTATCAGTGGAATTACATTCTGTTTACGGTCCTGTGCTCCTTCTATATATAGTATTATTCTAAGGTTAAAGGGGAGTCGGTTGTTGTAAATGATTTTTGAGCAAAAAAGTGTAACTTTTACAAAAAAGTAGGACTTAATTTTAAACAACTAACAGTTTAACTAAACTATATTATTTATTTTATTAATATACGTGAATACACGATTTAAGGGCCTTCGGCCCGTTGTTGAAATGGTTGTTTTACGGCCAGATTATTGTCGTTTCGCGTCATTTGTTGTTAATTTAGAAAACTTACAAGCTTTAAGACTTAACTATCGACGGCTAAGTAAGAGTTTACCTTAAGAAGTTAGGCCATTCATTTTAACTTTTCCTCATTTATACCGTACAGTAGGTATACAATAAAAGAATTGTGTTTGCGAAAAATCCAAAACCAGGATAAAACCGGTATTATCCGTTTCAGGCGTTTTTAAGGCCTCCTGTGTGGTTTTTGCAAAGTTGTCTGTATGTACGTGTGTGTGTGTGTGCATGTGTGTGTATATGTTCGTTATCATCGTAGCGCCCAGTGTATTTATGCTAGAGAGTTGAAATTTTGTACAAAAATCAGTTGACCGCTGTAGTTGTGCTATTCGGAAAATAATTTTTATGACGTCATGAACCGCGAAAATTTCTAAAAAACCATAAAACGCAGAAAAATGATGCGATCGGATGAGATTTTGCACGCATGTGACTATGTAAAAGATTAACATATATGTTAAGTTTTATCTCATTATCAGTATTTATTATTCAATATTTCTTATTATCACATTATTCAATAATTTATTACATGACTTGTGTACGTTTTTTAAAAAAAAATTTAAAAAATTAGGAAATAGTTCAATTGAGATGAAATATGGTACAAGTGTATATTATTACCAAATATATAAGTACATCAGGTTTCGTTTTAATACAGCAAGAATATCCATGGTTTTTGTTGGATTATAAAAATAAAGTAGCATTGAGCGTGGTCAGTGCTGTATCGGTGACCGCTGGGAATGAAATTAATGCATTTACTATCTGAAAACGAGTCCAAAGCGAAGCGAGTCCAAAGGCATGTTGCAGTATAAATTTGGTGAACTGTATATCTGAGGACGAGCGAAGAGAGTTCGAAGCGTGTACGATGCAATGAGGAAAAGTTCCGAGGTACCCCGTACCCGATTTTTTAATCTTAAGATGGTTGGATTGAGCTGAAACTATAAGCGACTCTTTGTCACTCAGAGTTCAAAAAATACGGCACTCAAAGTAAAAAAAATACGGCACCTAAACTCCATATTCTCCATTTATATGCCAAGTTTTATGCTAAATCATAAAATCGTTCAAAAAATGACAAAAATTGCTACATTTTATCTGGGGACCCCTCCCCCTCCCATTAGCGGAAAACAAGTTTCCTCTATCGTGCCGTCAATCTAAATGCCAAGCTACATTTTCAATGAAAATTCGCAAAGACCTCAACCATAAAAACAAAATAAATTAAAAAGTCGCTTTGATTATTTCTTTATTTCGTGAAATTAGTCTCAATTTGTAGTATCCTATATTTATTTCCGTTACGATATCATTATGGCTAGATATATATGTCAATATTTACCTTAAAAAATTAAGAAAATACTTAAAATCAAGTTTTGGCACTAAAATAGTCATTGCATCTATAAGTCAAAAAACTATTTCTTATATTCTTATGATTTGTAGGTAACAAGAGACAAAAGTTATATTCTTGAAATTTCGCAGGACGTATAGAAAGTAAAAACATTTTAGACAAATGATTTACTAAGATTTTTTATAATAGCCGGTTATTATTGATATTATTTCAATTAATCTAAAAACAAAGCCGGTTTAAATAATCGATCAAAAATAATTATTAATCGATTTAAAGATAGAGTTTAAGAAAGATAGATAGTATTGAAAATATGGGTCAAAATATTAATTTACAACTATCTTTTAAGTCTAAATCTTTAAAAAGAGAAGTTGCATTAATACAAAGAGTAACTATATCAGCAAACTAGTTTGCTAATAATATTATAATAATATAATGCATATAATGCATATATATATATATATATATATATATATATATATATATATATATATATATATATATATATATATATATATATATATATATATATATATATATATAATATATATATATATATATATATTATAATATATATATTGTGTGTGTGTGTGGTGTGTACATAACATATTTTGTTTAACGTGATTTGTTCTATTTACGAGATCAAAAATCTTAACAAGTCTTCGTATTAGACAAAAGAGTGCCAGAAGGCAAGTACATATAAAATGTTAACAATTAACATTTAATTATAACAAAGAACAATAAAATTACTAGTCAAGAAAGCATAACTAATACCTATGAGTTCCATCAATAAGGTAATTTAACAACAAAATACCTAACTACGTAGTGCTTACTTGTTTCATACATGGCACTTAAAATCAGAGCTTATTATTAACCTAACTAGAGTAACTCAAGTGCCTTAACTTACACTAACTTCACAACTAAGTATATAATTTTAACAAATAACACTGCCAAGTAGTTATTAGTAGGAAAGGTGTGAGAACTTGATGACGCACAACTAATCAGTTACAAAAAAAATGATAACATTAAAAAAATTAATTTCACAAAAACCTATCAAAGCAACAATTAAAAGTTACAGTAACACTAATTGACACAGCAAAACGGTAAAAATATTAATTTGTTTCTTTGGTTCTTCGAAAATAGAAGCAATGGATAATTATAGAAATTAATTTATAACGTGTATGCTCATTCTCTTTTCAATTTTATTTCAACATCATTATGTTTTCTTAACCTTATTTAATTTCCTCTCTCTTGTTCTTCTCCTTCTTCTTAATGATTTTTCATTTTTTCAATTTTTTCATTTTCTATCCTCTCACAATATAATATGCCTTTGTCTTCTTATAGATTTTTCCTTTATTATTTGTTCATTCATTAAAATTTAATTTCTTTTTTTTATATTACATTAGTCTAACTCAATTTATTTTCTTAATTTGAGGTAGGAGGATGTTTTTAAATACATTAAAAAAAAAATCTTTAGTTTTAAGGTGTATAAGTAATTTATAATTTTAACTCAACATAATCCCCTTTTTAATCTTTTATGCAATAGTTAAAGAATTTAAAGCAGTAATCCCACTCTCTGCACTCATCAAGTACTTAAATATTAATTGTTCAGTAACAAATTGCAATATTACTATCGTTGGATATATATAAAGACACAAATAAATACATAAAATATTTAAATTATTCTGCATTAAATAAAAGAACATAATTTTCACTAAATCCATTTATGGCAATTAAATTGATTTGTTTTTAAAAGATTAAATAAAAAGTTTTATTTTATTATTTATTTACTCTTCTTCAGGCCATTATTTACCATTTACTCTCATTTATTAACAAATACATTTTTACTCATTTTTGAAACACATTCTTCTTATCAATGTAATTAATCTATACATTTACATTAATTGTTGTTAATAATTTTATTAAACTTGTTTCTCGATTTTTATTTCCTTTTAATTTTTAAAAGTTATGTTGAATTATAAAAAAAAATATGGAAACATTCATTTATTTTATAATAATTTTTTTGTTTTGTTCATCTCTTACAATTTAGTCGGTTAAAATTTAAGTAAAATAGAAAAAAATCATTAAATTCTACAGAAAATTAATTTCAAAATAAATAAAAAATACTTGATTTTTGTGACCTTACACAAAAATGACGGTGTACCGAAATGTTCCACCCATTAAAAATATTTAATTGTAATTTTGTGACCACGGCTTAGGCCGATTTATAGCAGAAATATTTTTGTTTATAATTTTTTATGAATTTGAAAGTTAAATTTAAGAGTAAAATTATGTATATTTTTTACAAGAAAAGGTGTATTCTATAATTTTTGTATTTGCTATAATAAATGGTTATTATTATTATTATTATTATTATAATTGTAATTTTAAACGTGTATAGCACATGCATAGTAAGTATGTACTATAGTATATAATTTACTATAAACAAAGAATCGTCCTTTTAGCGAATATATATATATATATATATATATATATATATATATATATATATATATATTAATTTTTTCATTTTCTATCGTCTCACAATATAATATGCCTTCGTCTTCTTATAGAATTTCCTTTATTATTTGTTCATTCATTAAAATTTAATTTCTTTTTTTTATTTTACAGTAGTCTAACTCAATTTTTTCTTAATTTGAGGTAGGAGGATGTATATATGTGTATATATACATATGTATATATGTGTATATATATATTATATATATATATATATATATATAATATATATATATATATATATATATATATATTATATATACGTGTGTGTTGTTCAGATGGCGGAAGTGGGGGAGAGATAAAACCCGATTGCCTTTCTTATATATGTATATATACTATATACATACTATTATATATGTATTTGAAAGGGTTTCAACCTTTGAGTATGACGCGTGAAACGATTTTGTCATATAGTTGAAATGTTGGGGAGGTTTATTATTTTTTGATACGATGTCTGGAATTCCTAGCCTCTCGAGAGCAGAAAAAAGTTAAAGCCAGAGACGAATTGTTTGTATGCTATGCGTACAAAATTTGACTTGAAGAGTTAAAATCAAATTTTAATTGACGAAGTAATTTGAAGAGCACAAATTGACTGTCGCATTGTGGACCTTTATATAACGAAATCAAGGGTTCATATATTAAGCAAAGAGAATTTCTAAAGGAATATACTGAATACTATTTACACGTCTTATTAGCATGATTAATCACCTTTTAAGATCTTAATCAAGTGTTGAACGTAATTATACAGTCATTTTATACGTTTTCCTGTTTCAAAACAGTCTAGTTATGAAATGTAACTGAAAAAACTGATTTTTATCTTTTTCACTTCCATTGGGTTCAGAATCTTCAAAAATTAGGGTCATTGCCTCAAAAAATTCTGTTTAACTGCACAAAAAGTTCAGCCGAAAAAAGTTGAACTCGTTAAAAAACGTTTTGGTAAAAATAAAATGATATACTTATCGGCAAAAGAACATACACATTAATTTTAATTATTTACAGAACAGATGTATCAAAATTTTTACATACCAAGATATAAACTGACTTTAATAAGGCTTTGAATAAACTTTATTTTGTCTACTCCTTGTATTGTAAGTTCTACTTATAGTCTTGGCAGGAAACAGAATGAAAACGAGATATGACAGAAGTGCACTGGTACGGTACTTTGAGCCTGGTACAAAGGTCTCGCTCTATAATCCAGTGAGGAAGAAAGGAAGGTCCCCCAAACTAGACAGAGACTGGAAGGGACCGCATAGAGTGGAAAAGAAGATCACTAACCATTATGCACCATACAAACACTACACCATTATGCACAGCCATTTGAAGCTTAATTTATGCTATTTTTTAGACAAAAAACTTTATAGGGACCTCTATTTTTAATTATTAAAGCTTTTTCAGGAGGAATAGATCCAAAATAATAAATAAAACTAATTTTGCCGAGCTTTCGATGTAATTTTATCTTTTTCAAGGCTTAACATAATAAATAATAACAAAAACAGTTACATGGTTGCTACAAATAGATGTTTGGACAACAATGCGCTATTTTTAGCGCATTTTCTATGAAAAATTTAAAAACATTAAACAACAAGCGATTTTTTTTCAAAGTAAATTCGCTAATACATGAATTATTTTTGTTACGCTAAAACATTCAAAAAAGTTTTAATTTCATAGAAGGTCTCTTAGAAGTTATATTCCCTGTAACTTTGCTATATTCTAGGCCCATGGCTATGTGTGAAGGAGTAAACACACCAAAAAGAAAAAACTGTGGCACGCTACAGATCCATGTAGTAGATAAAGGGCTGTGGATTGATAAGCGCCATAAGCCAGGTGGATTTAATTTTTAAAAAAACGATCACTAATATTTAAACCAAAGTACAGTTTCACAGTATTTTAAAGTTTAACATTTAAGTACATTAAAGATAAAGTAACATTAAGTCCACATAAAAGCAAGATATCCTTAATCACTTAAAACCATAACTTACAACTTTTAACTCAACAACTTTTTATATTTAATTTTCTTGGCAACTGGATTATTGCTGTATTCCACACCAGTATTTTCCATTCTATTTATTAGTCTATAATGTTGTTTTGACATTTTCATTAATTTTTGCATACCTTAATTCTTCTTTGTTAATTTAAAACACCCACTTCTTGTGTTTTCACATAACAAATCTTAGTTTAAATTAATTTTGACTTTTAAAAATTATTTAATATTATATTATTTTAAACGGAATCTCATTTATTTATTAACTATATTTATTTTAATTTTAGTTTTTTAAATATATGTTTTTAGTTGTTTTATAATTTATAGTATTTATGACTAGTTACACAATTTTATTTTCTTTAGTTTTACAATTGTTTGTATTTTTTAAACATAAAAATATTAAACTTAATTTTACACCACAACAAACCTTTTTACATCTATAAATAATTTAAATGAAAATATATTGTGTAAATTGTCAAATTTACCACTTTATTTCATATCATAATAAAAAACATTGGTGCAAGGTTGGCGAGCCGGGTGAATTTTTTTTGGAATGCTAGATTTCTTGATTAGCAATTCATTTCTTCTTGAATTTTATTCTAATTCAATATTAACAATATTCAATTAGATTATATTTATTTTATTATATTAACTATTCGTTTTATAAGGCAAACATTGTTCTGGATTCCACATGTAAACGCGCATGTTTATTCTATACGCTAAACAAAATAAACTCCTTTGCGCTCAGATTCCTTTTCAAAATCCAGAAAAAAATGACTTCACGTGTTCATGGATATACTAGTTGTATTAAAATCAAACTTTGTGCACTTGTGTATAAAGTAAACGTATAAACTTTTACACGTCCCAAATTTAATTATAATAAGATTATTTTCCGATTTTCCAATTTTTTAAAAAACATACACAAGTCGTATGATAAAAATTGAACTAATGCTGATAATGAGATGAAACTTAGCATATATGTTAGTCATATATAATAATAATAATAATAATAATAAGTTAGTCATATACATGTGTGCTAAATCATAATCTGATCGCACGATTTTTCCGCATTTTATGATTTTTCTTTTTTTTTTCAAAGTCAATCTTAGGGTTAATTACATCATAAAAATATTATTGTTCGGATAACACAACTGCACCTATGGACTGATTTTTGTACAAAGTTTCAACTCTCTAGCATAAATACACTGGGAGCTACGATGATTACACAAACACGTTTACAGACAGACATCTTTGCGAAAACCACTAAGGAGGCTTTAAAATAATTCTGGTGACATTTCGGTTTCGGACTTTTTTGCAAACACAATACTTTTTTATATATACCTACGGTATAAATGAGGAAAAGTAAAAATATAATCTTTTCGGGGAAACCAGGATTCTAACTATAGATTTGAAAATAGCTTTCAAACTAAAGGTACTTGAGTGTTTGCACCGACTCTGGAACAGTTTTATTACATTCAGAACCCGAAAGTATACCTAAAATATTTCGTTCCTTTGCTTTATCATTTACCACTGTTTTTTCGGTTTTCCGGTTAATAAGAATGGTGTTATCAAATTCGGACAGGTTTATATTGATTCTTTAAAAAAACTAATTTTAAGCTCTGAAAAAACTAGCATTTAGGGAGGATTTTCTTTGAATTGCTTCAGTACTTAACAATTTAATTCTTGCTTAATAGACCAAGAGCCCAGGGGCGTTTTGTTAATAAAAAGTGTAATGGCTGGAACCGGTCTCAATTTTTCGTAAATACCTTCCTCAACAAGGATCTGCCGACTCGTATCGGATGGGTGTCCCAGGCAGAACGCACTTTAGGGATCAAAGGTTCTCCCTGGGACACCCATCCGATACGAGTCGGCAGATTTGCAGATCCTTGTTCAGGAAGGTATTTACGAAAAATTGATACCGGTTCCAGCCATTACACTTTTTATTAACTTCGGTGGTAAATTTGACACCTAAAGTGCGTTCTGCCTGGGACACCCATCCGATACGAGTCGGCAGATTTGCAGATCCTTGTTCAGGAAGGTATTTACGAAAAATTAAACCCGTTTTCAAGCCATTACACTTTTTATTAACAAAACACCCCTGGCTCTTGGTCTATAAGTTTTTAGTTAATGCTATTACAACTTGTTACTCATCTTTAGTCTTCATTTATCAAAGGAAATACCCATGTTTAATTTATTAGTTATACAATAGAACTAAATTAAACTTATATAGTACTTTTCTCACAAAATTATAGCTAACATCTTATATACAAATACATATATATCATATACATATGAATATAACATTGAGATGAAAAGTCCGGTCCCACTCCTCTAGGTTTCCTAATAAACCCATAACCTATATGAAAGATTTAACTACAAGATAATTTATTTAAATTATTATGACACGAGACATAAAAACACATTTAAAATTTTATTAATTTTCAAACTTTGTCATTTATGTCATTTTTAAGAATTGAAGAAGCTCAGGATCCCTCGTTAAATCAGGAAGCTCTTCGTTAATTTATTTTCAATAAATTTTAAACATTTATTGAAATTTCAGGGACCTCTGAAACAGATTCAAGTCATTCCCAGGACCAACTCCCGCTATGCCACTCACTTTAATAATGTATTTCTTCACAAGGAAATTCGCTAAAAAACGCGTACATTATTTTTAAGTACACGTTTTTAAGTTTATTTTAAGTACATTATTATTAAGAAAAGATAGTACTATAACCTAATTATTTATACATATTTCTTACATGCTTATTAAATTTATCTTAAACTTGATTTTTCTTTAACCTACTTTTAGCAACATATTATGTACTTAAAAAATTTAATTTATCATTATTACTTCCTTAAAGTAACATTTATTTCGCACTGTAAATTATTAATTACATTTTATAAAATAAATAATAAAAAAAAATCTTACATAAAAGTAATTTAATCAATTTAAATTTAATCCTTATCATTACTTACTTTTTACTTTACCATCTAGTTCTTTAATAACTTCCTCTATTTTACAATTAATTTCTTCATAATTCCTATTTAATACCTCCTTTTCCATATTATCTTTTTACTTTATTATTTTTTATCAACATATTTATTTTATTTCTTTTTTAACACTTTATTTTTTTCTTATACATTAATTTTTACTCTTATTTTCTTGATTTATTGATTTCTCTCATATGTATACCAACTGCATATTAGAAAATTGCACGTAAGAAATTGTTCGAATGATACGAGGGGAAGGGTTGAAAATCGATTTCGCTTGACCTCATGATATATATATATATATATATATATATATATAATATATATATATATATATATATATATATATATATATTTCTTCAAGACTACGCAGCGAGAAGATTTATCAAAAAATAAATGCAATGAAAAACATTTCCGTATTTAGTCCCCAAATACGAAATAAGGGTTCGTTTTAACGTGGTAAGGTGTTTTGTTAAAGTTAAATTATTCCTCTATATAAATTGTAAAGTCTATAAATGTAATACTGATGTTCTAAAATAATAATAAAAAGAGCCTCGCTTTGCTTGCTAGATTAAATACATTTATAATGATGTTTAGTTAAAAAAGTCTTGCTTCTATGAGAATTCCCTCTTATAAAAATGTTTAGGCCTTTGCTGGGGTCGAACTTATGATACCTTGAATGTTCGAAGTTCCGAGATTAATAATTACATTCTACCCACACCATTACTACATATCATGAAATGCATCGAAACTGAAATATGAAACGAAAGCCACAAGATGTGACATATATGAAGGAAAAAAGAAACACAAGACGAGAATATAAAGCACTATCAAGTAACAACGGAAGTATCATATACTTTAAAATAAAAAGAGTATAGTTACCGAATTATGATGCTTAGATAGGTATTTAACTAGTTCTCACAAGTATTAATAATAATAATATCTTTATTTCATCAAAATTATTACATTACAAATATAGTAAAAATAAATACATTTTACATTTTTTATCGCTAAAAAAACCGGTATTGTTTCTATGGTAAAACATTTGGCTGGATTTAAAAATTGCTAGACATTGAATAGAGCAAGATGACATAAGCATTTTTCTGATGTACTTATTTATTTAAATGCAGTTAACGGCTTGTTAAGCCTTCAAAGCATGATGGTCCTTAGAAAGGTTAATACAAAATTTATGATACAAAAATTTAAAATATACAAAATTAATTATACAAAAATATAGGTCTAAACACTAATATTTAAAAGAAAGATATTTAGGCCCGTATTCAAATAAATTTTCCTAACATTTTCCTTATGGAACCTTTAAGGAGAATGTTAGGAAAATGTTTTTTCCCCCAAAAGGGAGAAAAAGTGAACTTTTCTCCCTATTTTTTAAGCGAAAAGTACATCATTACACCCAATTCTAAAAAGGAGGGAAACATGAACTTTCATGTTTCCCGGCTTATTTAGCCCTTTGATAGCACACTCGGCTATTAATTAAAATCTCATGGTTCAATTCCAACAAAACGTACTTTGTTTTTATCAATTTACACTTATTCATTTAGCGATTTTTAATTTATTTCTTTCAATTAATTATTTTTTATACGTAGCTACACGTTATTTTCGGCTTATTATACAAAAAAACGTTTATTTATAAACATAATCAAAGAAATAGTCTTAAATACTGAAGACTTTCAGAGCCGCCATTTTTAAAATTAATTTGTTTTGTTGTTATTTAAAATGTATCAGTGTTGCCTGGATTTTAACGAAAATTAAATTGGCTACTCTGTTTACCTCCATGACTTTGCAATAACAGCTGTTTTATATTCTCTTTTATTTGCAATTTAGATTTGTTTACCTTTTTTATCAGTTAATTAAAACAATTATTTTTCGTGAATTCATTTATCCATATTATATTCAGCTGTAGTTTATAACGAGTACCGTTAAATATATATGTATCTTTTTCATTATTTTACAAAAATGAATGTTGAGAAAGACGATTCAAAAATTGTAGATTTTGACGATTTGTTTCCTTCGGATGATAATGTTTCAACGTCAAATGATCTTTCACATGAAGCAAGATGTAAGATTTAATTTAATGCCATTAAAATTAAGAGAACGATATAGTAAAGTTTACAACGATTTTATGAAGTGGCGTGACGATAGAAACATAAAAGTAGTTAATGAAGATAGCCTTCTTGTTTATTTTGATAATCTTTCAAAAAATAAAGTAGCTTCAACGTTGTGGTCTATTTACTCTATGCTGAAGACAACTTTATTAATGAAGAATAACATTAATATTAAACCATATGGGACTCTAATATCTTTTTTAAAACGTCAAAATGACAAAAGTCATGATAAAGGTAATAAAATTACCTTTATTTTGTTGATTTTCTGTTGATTTTCTCCCTTCTAGGGAAAAAACCTTGTACGTACCACGGGAGAAATTAGTCATTACACCCCGCTATATTTAACTCCCTCGGCTTCGCCTAGGGATTAAATTGCATGGTTCCCTCGGCTAAAGCCTCAGGAACCAAGTTTATAAACCCCTCGGCTTCGCCCCGGGTTTAAACATTATGGTTCCCACGGCTAACGCCTTTGGAACCAACATAAACGCTAGGGCGTAATGACTATCTTTTCTCCCTTGGCACGTAAATAACTATTAAGCCACGAAAACCATGTTTTTCCCCACTTTTAAACACGGGAACGATCATTTAAATTTTGTGGCTTAAAACATTTTCCTTACCTAAACCTAACATTCTTCTTAAGGAGATCTAACATTTTCCTAACATTCTCCTTAAGAAACCCTTAAGGAGAATGTTAGGAAAATGTCTTTGAATACGGGCCTTAGCGTTTTAATTATCTGAAACTAACACTTTTATATTAGAATAATTTCTTTATTTAAATAATTTTAATAAATGTTATTTTCTTTACATTTATAAATTTTATTTATTTTTTTTTATTATACACATTAAATAAAAAAATTGAATATAGACAACAAATCAAGAAAGTAATGTAGGTACCAGCATGAACAAATAATAATTAAAAGTGACCACTGGACATTTATAAATAAGAACATTTTTTTATAAAAAATTCTGACGCGGTGGTGGCAGAAAATACGAGGTACGAGTAGTGCTTGACAATTGAGTAACTGGTCAAGTTATAAAGTAGAAACCGCGGATCCTTAAGCAAGAAATGGATTGTTAACCACGGAAACATGCATTCCAAAGGAAATTCGCCCGGCATGCTGTCAACAGCGCCCGAATTATTTTGTAGTTTTAAACTTATGTAATGTAAAAAACGATAATAATTTATCGTCTCTACCAGGATTCAAACCCAGGTACCCTAGCTATGAGTGCTCTTATCGACCCCGGACTACTTTCATTCAACTTATAGGTCCAAAGAACATCGAAAACGACTGCGTATTTTAGGTTTTCTGGTAATTGATCATCGTTTTTTTCGTAGTTTTGATCACTTAAAGTGGTCGTATCGACTTCGGATCAGTTTTGTTCGATACAACGCCCAAAAATACATACAACACGACACTCTACTCGAAATTTAATTTGATCGACCGTAATTTTCGTTCCCGGTAATTTATTATGGTTTTATCTACTTTTTGGTCACTGAGAGTGGACGCATCGACTTCGGACCGGTTATATTCGATTTAGCGCCCTTTTTAGCGGTAACAATATTAACCCTGAATTTTATCGATTTTTTGAAAATTTTACTGACTTAATCAAACCAAGTTAATGACGTCATAAAAACATGGATTTCAATAGGTCCCCTATGGTGGACCTGGTTGATTGATTGATGGACATGGTTTTCAATAACCTGTCCTCCCTAAGGACTGGTTCCGTCAAGAGAAATTAACCCTTTTTATTAGCTAATTTCTTTAGCTAAAATTCGTTCATGATATTTTGTAAAATTTTTTTATCTTTTACTATGCAACACCTTCTAGCAAAATTATTAAATTAGCCCTAAATAATCGTGATTTTGATCAAATAATGATGGTTTGAGTAAAATAAACATATGTATATGGCCCGGACATTGCAGTGGCCAAAACTTCCACAAAGTAGAGAACCCTAACTCTAAATGGAATTGGGTTTAGGCCAAATTTAGGACCCTCAAAAATAGCTTATATAAAATATAGGTGGTTAGATATAAAAATGCACATGAGGTGCGCCAGCAAGGATGGGAAAGAAAGCTATTCTTAGTGAGGGAAAATGGAGAGCCATCTACAGTAAGTAGTAAATTACCGAGCCCAGGGCAAGTAATATACAGTAAGTAGTAAATACCGAGCCCAGGGCAAGGTATCGCCCTTTCTATATACAGTAAGTAGTAAATTACCGAGCCCAGGGCAGTATCGCCTTTCTAAAATACAGTAAGTGTAAATTACCCAGGGCAAGTATCGCCCTTTCTATATACAGTAAGTAGTAAATTACCGAGCCCAGGGAAGGTAATCGCCCTTTCTAATCTACAGTAAGTATAAAATTACCGGCCAGGGCAAATATCGCCCTTTCTATAATTACAGTAAGGAGCCCAGGAAGTAAATCCGGTGTAGTAAATACCCCCGGGCAAGTATTTTCTATATATAGTAAAGTAGTAAATTACCAGAGCCCCAGGGAAAGTATCGCTTTCTATATATAGTAAGTAGTAAATTACCAGAGCCCAGGAAGTATCGTCCCTTTCCTATATACAGTAAGTAGTAAATTTTACCCGAGCTAGGAAAGTATCGTCCTTTCTGATACACAGTATGTAGTAAATTACTGAGCCCCAGGAAAGTATCGTCCTTTCTATATACAGTAAGTAGTAAATTACCGAGCCCAGGGCAAGTATCGTCCTTTCTATTCACAGTATGTAGTAAATTACTGAGCCCAGGAAAGTATCGTCCTTTCTATATACAGTAAGTAGTAAATTACTGAGCCCAGGGAAGTATCGTCCTTTCTATATAAAGTAAGTAGTAAATTACTGAGCCCAGGAAAGTATCGTCCTTTCTATATACAGTAAGTAGTAAATTACCGAGCCCAGGGCAAGTATCGTCCTTTCCTATATACAGTGAAGTAGGTAAATTACCTAGCCCAGGGCAAGTATCGTCCTTTCTATATTAGTAAGTAGTAAATTACCGAGCCCAGGGCAAGTATCGCCCTTTCTATATACAGTAAGTAGTAAATTACCGAGTCCAGGGCAAGTATCGCCCTTTCTATATACAGGTAAGAAAGTAAAGTTACCGAGCTTATCGCCCTTTCCTATATACAGTAAGTAAGTAAATTACCGAGCCAGGGCAAGTATTCGCCCTTCTATTCTATATACAGTAAGTAGTAAATTACCGAGCCCAGGGCAAGTATCGCCTTTCTATATACAGTAAGTAGTAAATTACCGAGTCCAGGGCAAGCATCGCCCTTTCTATATTATATTTATATCTATACAATCGAAATCGATACCCCACCTCTCAACTTTCGTCATCCGAACAACCTCACAAGCGTCATTTTCATTAAAGAAAATTCGCTAAAAGCCAAAAAATAAAAAGCGTGTTAAAGTGAAGACGTCCAAAAACGTGACGTCAGAGATCTTTAGAATCCCAAACCCATTAATCATAACAAACTAGGTCTTTAGAGTGTTGGAGTATTCATTATGTTGAAGCGGTTGTGTTCTTATATTCATTAGACATCATGCGGCTATCAAATGCTTAATCTTTCTCAAGACTAACCTGTAATTTACAAATGACGAGCCGTTAGCTTACGAGCTTTGTTCTAGTTTAACACTAATAAATAATAAAGTTGTGCACTTTTTTAAGCAATCCGTGTTTTTTAAACAATAGGCGCTTAACATAAGTTGAAAGTAGAAGGATTAAGTTGTACTGACTACATCATAAAAACATCTTGTAAACTGTCAGAGTCGACGTCTTTATTTTAACCCTCCGGGGGGTAAGGTAGGTGGTTATCGGATCCCATGGCTATTAATTTGTGCATAATTAATAACATTGGTAAGTAAAGATTACTATGCCCTTCTACTATACAGAAACTTAGGTATATTGCAGTAATACATTAATAGTACTATTGTATGTTACTTCATCATAACATTTAGGTTAATATATATGTAAAAAAAAACATTTAAAAACATTTGAAGAGAATGAGATAGAATTTTAGCTGTGAATCAGATATTTAATCAGATCCATTTCTTAATCTGTGTACCAAATAGAAACGATTTTCGACTACTTTAAGAGTCCGTAAGTGCCTTATCTAAAAGGACTATGTAATGTTATTGGTATCAAATTTTTCAGGATGGTCTTATCTTTAAGCAGAACACAAATAATATACGCTCCGTTACCTAGTTGCTGAACAATGTAGCAAAAACGAAAATAAGTGCCCTCAAAATGCTATTTTTTCGCTCTATTTTCCTATTTTTAAACTTTTTGTCTGCTCAACCCTCTTTTTGAGGTCCAGGAAATAGGAAAAAAAAGTTTCTATTTGGTACACCGATTGTAAGGAAATACGGAATCCATTTATATATTTTTACTTAAGTTTAATAACTTCTATTGGAAATAAAATATCTTAAATAAAATATTTAAGATATTTTAAAAGATGTATTAAAAAAAAATTGTATTTATATATGAATATTAAGTATTAGTTCTCCATTAATATAGGTAATTTAAAAAAAAGACACTTGAATGGACGTTAAATTACTAAATTAAATGACTATATTTTCGCTAATACACCTTACATAGCAATATTCATGTCAATAAAACAATAAGTAATATAGTTACACCACCACATATGTAAAACAACTAACAAAAACTAGGACTGCTGTCTTCATTATTATTCTTTCCTCATAAAACATTTTAAATTACTTGTATTATATATTTTAAATAAAATAATAATAATTATAATAATAATCAGGTTCAAGGTATCATAATTGGATTGGGATAATAACCCTTATTCGCTACACTAATTCTCCCCAGAGGACCTGGTTCGATAGGACTTGCTTCGCTCGTCCTCAGGCCAAGAAATTTCTTTTATTCCCAGCGGTAAACCATGCACCTACTGACCACGCTCGAAGCTGCTTATCGCTAATTATTTTCCAGAAAGGCACAGTTAGACATAAAGGTTGATTTTTGTGAAAAGTTTCAACTTCTCAGCATAAACACTCACATACACACACAAAAATAAATACAAATTTATATAATTTCTTATGTTTAAAATTTGTATTTATACACATTTTTACTTTTCCTTATTTATAGCGTAGTAGTATATAGTAAAGTATTGTGTTTGCAAAAACATCAGAAAACAGGATGTCACCGGAATTATCCGTTTCAGGTGTTTTTAATACCTCCTGAGGGGTTTTCGCAAAGTTGTCTGTCTGTATGTGTGTGTCTGTTATCATCGTAGCTCCCAGTGTACTTATAGAGAGTTGCTAAAGTGTTAAAACTTTGTACAAAAATCAAATCTACCGCTGTAGTTGTGCTATTCTGAAAATATTTTTTATGACGTCATCAACCCGCAATAATAAATCAGCGAAAATTTCGAAATATCATAAAAATGGGGGAAGATATAAAGCGCGAATGTAGCTATGTATGACAAACATATGTGCCAAGTTTCATTTCATTATCAGCATTAGTTCAATTTTTTATTAGATGAATTGTGTACGTTTTTCAAAAAAATTTAAAAAATCGGGAAATCATCCAATTGAGTTGAAGTTTAGTAAAAGTGAACCCTTCACTCAATAAATAAGTACACCAAGTTTCGTTTTATTACAATGAGAATTTTTATAGTTTTTTGTTGTATTATAAAAGTTAAGCAGCATTGAGCGTGATCAGTGCTGTATAGGTGACCGCTGAGGATGAAACGGATATATTTACTATCTCAGGACGAGCGAAGCGGGAATGAAGACGAGTTGTAGTTTAAAATTGGCGAATGATTCTGAGGAAAGCGAGTCCGAAGTAGAGAGGATGAATGTAGCGAACCCGATGAGATGAGGAAATTTTGAGCTCGTAAACGATTTTTTTTATTATTATTTTAAAGCATTTTAAAATCAATTTACGTACTTTTTTCCTGTATATTAAATATCTATGAGTATATAATCCAATTATTCATAACACCATATGTATATATATGGTTACTTTGCATATCCTGCTAATACTTTAAGATTCAATGTTTTAAATGTTTGTCCCTGTTTAAAGTTAGTAGATAACACATGTAAAATTTATATGGAGCATGAGAAAAAATGCATTTTAGATAGGATCACAACCTTAAAATAATACTATATATAGAAGGAGCTATCAGAGTTATCAGATGTTATCAGAAGCATAAGTGCTTCCACTGGAGCACTTAAGTAATTCTGCCAACCTGACAACAAAACATTATTTTAAATATGTGTCATAAATATCTATTAATGAAGAAAAATCGTAAAGAACAAATATTATAACTTAAAACACCTGCTGAGTATTTGATAAAAACGGTCTTAGATGGCAAAAAGGTGGCGGAATACAAGAATCTACATTTAGTTGACGAGGACTACTTTTAATATAATTCTAATAATTACGATAAACTACACTTTAAAATGCTTAAAATATTGTAATGCACCGATATTTATATTAGTATTTTATGAATAATCAATCATTAATTAATAATTTGAACATAATAATTCAGCAACCGGAAGTATTGCCAACTTTTTTTTAGAAAATTGTATATTGTAAGGGTGGCAGCATTACTTAAGTGCACCAGTGAACCGCCTTTCGTGTTTCAGTAGTGCTCCTTCTATTATAGTATTATTCTTAGATCACAACCTAAAATGAACAAATACAGACAGACTTGGTAGAAACAACTACAACGGGGTGATTTAAGTAAAATATTAGTTTCGGATTTTTCATACAAAATCAATACTTCTTCACATTCCTTTCTCGTAACTGCATTATAAATGATAAAAAGTAAAAATAAGTGACTGATTCCAAAACTTTTAAAACATCAACCTACGACATGTGAACGTGAGGTCGAATAGTCCACCTCGCCCGTTTCCATAGTTTTGAAACCACTTCCTCCTCAGAAGATTAACATCTTCCTTTCTATCACCTAAATAATAGAAGCGCAAAAGTTGTAATAGCCAAAAATGTTACTTCTACTTTCTTCAACCACAAAATAGTTGACACGCCATAAGGCTAGTACCATAGAGATATATACTAGAGGAGGCATAGCCTATCTAAATTCCTTGAGAGGCCTGAAACTGGCTTTCAGGAGCTCTGTATAACTTCATTGAAACCTCCTTGTGAGTTAAAGTTATAATTAAGAAATTTATTTCGTTTCCCGCACATTGTTTGTGTTTTGATTTGTATTTTTAAAGTTTTACTACATAAGTTATTGTAATTTTGTACTGATCATTTGATTATATTTATAAGCGAAGGTGATCAGGTTACTTTTTCGATGTTTCAAAATTTAACCTATAGTAATAATATCTTTAGGCCTAGAACCTCTAACGTAAAATCTCTTGAAAAAAGTGGAGGGGGCATAAAGGCAAAATCGTGTCACAACCGTTTTTCAGGAACATATTTGGACTCGAACAAGATTGAAGTTACAAGGATTGGAGAACCCCCATGTCATGCTTAATCCTAATAAAAAACAATTAACTTTTAATTAACTTTAATTTCAAACTTACATTTTAAACTTACACTTTAAAACTTACATTTTAAAATTACATTTTAAAACTTTCATTTATAAACCTTTATATTTATTTATTTAATAGGTATGAGTAACATGAAACCACTACTCACTACACTATAATAAAGAACTGATATCTGGCACACTATGTATATAAATTAACGATAAAAGGGTGCTGTGGTGTTATGAGTTGGCCGAGTGAGTAGGGTGGGGGTTAGTGGCAATGGCAACAGTAATTTTACATAGGGAAAATATTAAAGGCTCCTTAACATTCCTTCTTTTAGGAAAAAATAATGAAGAATATCTAAAAGTTGTCTCGTCCGAGATTAAACCTAGGATGTCTACAAAAGAAGCAATCAGTCGGCGACTACACCACCAGGATCTACTCATAATATCTGACGATTATTCCTTCAAACATGGACAATTTATTTTTAAATTTAAATATCGTGTTCAGAATCTAAAAGATTTCATCAAAAAGATTCCTAAAATTAAAATAAAGTGTACTACGCGGACACAATGCTTGCTGGATATAGAACCCCTGTTCGAAAATCTAGTAAAGAACCCAAACAGTAGTAACCTCAGTAATGACTGTAGCATTTATACTAATTTACATAGATAAACATTAAATGAAAAAACTCAGGTACGGGGTACCTCGGAACGTTTCTTCACCACATCGAATTACAACTTCGGATTCGCTTCGCTCGTCCTCACAATATACAAATCGTTAAATTTATACCCAATAAATTTATAATTTATACCCAATAAATTTATAATTTATTTATAAATTTATACATGTCTTCGGACTCGAAGACTCGCTTCATTCGTCCTAAGGCAGTAAATACATTCTAGCGGACACCCATCCCGACACTAACCCCGCTCGATGCAACTTAACTTTTATGATCCAACGAAAAACCGGAGATATATACTTGTCGTATATTGTCGAAACTCAGTATACTTATTTATTACGTAAAATAATATACTTGTACAGAATTTCAATTCAATTGGAATATTTTCCGATTTTTTACGTTTAAAAAAAAGTATACAAGTCATTCGATAAAAAACGGACATACGAGTATTCTGATAATGAGATGAAACTTGGCATATATTAATTGATCGAATAATTTTTCTGCTTTTAATAATTTTTCGAAATTTTTGCTGAGTCAACAATTTTTGCGGTTAATGATGTTTTGTTGGTTAATGATTTTTGAATAGCACAACTAGTCATAAATATTGATTTTAAATCACGTTTCAATTGCCTAGCATTAATACGCTGGGCGTTACGATAATAACAGACACACATACTGACAGACAACTTTGTAAAAAACCATTCAGGAGGTCTTAAAAACAGCTGAAACAGATAATTCCGTTGCCATTCCGGATTCGGATTTTTTTTGCAAAGACAATACTTTTCCTATATACCTGCGGTATAAATAAGAAAAATTTAAAAATCGGGTACGAGGTCACCGCGTTACGTATCTTTACCATTTCTGGTTTGCAACAAGCGTAAATAGTGAGGATGAGCATCCTCAAGCTGAATGAATTAATAAGGTGATTAAATTAGATGGTTTTTATGAATGAAATCGATTTTTTTGACTTGTTAGGTTATAGACCGGAATTGACGTCATTGCAGGAATAAATAGTAAATTTTCAATGTTGACCGTCTATACCGATTCCTGCAATGACGTCACACGTCATTCATAACTAAGTCAGGTTATAACCTCCGAATGCGTTTGGTTTGTTTACATCAAATTGAATCACCTTATAAATTTCTAACATCTTGCAGCATCCTCTCTACTTAAGAGTCCTCTCTACTTTGCTCATTTTCAGAATATGGATTAACCAAATTTATATTACAGTGCGTCTTTAGACTATATTTTTTTGTCTTCAAAATATGAAAAATCGCCTAATTTAAATGCAAGTATAACATCCGTTTTATTCTCAGCGGGTATCCATCCTGGCACTGACCTCGCTCAATGCTACTTAACAGTAGCGATACAGCTATAATCGTAAATATACTAGGCGTATTGAAATGAGACTCCGTACATTAATTACATAAAGGGATATGTTAGTATCATTTGATACTACCATGTTTTGCAAAACATGAATAGTTGACACAATATAATTGTACGAGAGACACCTAGGAAATGTAACAAGCAAAAAGCAATGCTGCAAAAAGCACCGCTCGTCTCTGGTAAATACTTTACATTACACTCATCGGAATCAATAGAAGGTCAGAGTGAGTTCAGGCTCTGTTGGCGCCCTGATGAGTTAGACGTAACGAAACAGAGTGGGACATGACATTACGTCGAGCCATCAATGATGACGAATGTCGAATGATGGAACAGTTCTCAGATGTAGCATTGCTTTTTGCTTGTTACATTTCCTGGCTTGCACAATTATATTGTGAATATGCTAGTACCAATAGGCTTATTTTTCGATTATAACTTATACATGTCATCCGATACAAATTGAACTAATGCTGATACTACAATAAAACTTAACATTTTTTGGCCTTATATATATGATTACATGCTTCTTAAATTTCAAACCATTGAAACATTCTACCACTTTTAAGGAACTTGCGAAATGTTCGCCACACCTTTGGTGCCGGTCAATGGTCAATGGTCAATGGTCAATGGTCAACGTCAACAAAAACATTTTCCAGATGACACAACAAGATCTAAAAAGATTTATTATTGTTTTAAATTTAAGCTCTTTAAAAATATCTAAATCTATCAATATTGAGAGGAGATTATAAATAAAATCGTTACACAATTAAATTAATCATTATTAAATAAAAAATCGTATTTGTCACATTGCCCTAATTGTTATTGTTTCTAATTCCCGGGCGAACTGGATAATCTGACCAAATAAATAGTAATTACTTGGCTTTCTCTAGTTATTCAATAAATAATGCCTAAATTTCCACAGTACCCGTTGCATACACTCAAGTACATATCCCTTACTTAAAATTATGGAGGGTGAAATTATTAAAACGAATAAAAGGTGCATACTATTATCGAAATATTGTTTTTAAAATTTTAAATTTTCCGTCAAACATGCCATCCTAAACGCAGAATCAAGCAATCATCAAACTTATACTTTTTAATTATAGAGTACCTAACTTAAAAATAACCATAAGGTACCAACGAACCCATAAAAGGTTATTTTGGAAAGGTACATCACGTAGTACACAATATATTACATTCTTGAGTTCACTAAGGTCACTTCGGAAGCATCCCAATCATGTTTTTAAGGGTTATTCCATACCTAAATAACGTACGTCCGTTTCCAAATTTAGGTTTGCAGGGTGATCAGATATTTTAGAAAAAAGTTAATTTAAGAAGGTAAACATTAAGTAGAAGTTAAAAATATAAACACTTATAGTTTTTATATTTTATAAAAACTATTATATAAACATTATTATATAAACTGTTTAGTTTTTAGCAATAACTAAATAATATGTAAGTACATACACACACACACACACACACACACACAACACACACACATATATATATATATATATATATATATATATATATATATATATATATATATTATATATATACACATCGTATATACACCAATTTTTCGTAATAAGGACCCTGAAACGGCTTGTGGTCTGACTCCCGGCATACCGTCGTCCGTTATTAGCCAAAAATGTCAAAGAAAATTCTCTTAAAAGTACCCTAAATTACATGACTTCAATTCCAATGGTTCAAAATTTAAGGGTGGGGGAATTTTGGTCCACCCAGTAAATGTACTTTCGTAGCCAAAGAAAGTACAATGATACTATTTTTAATCTAGTCTAGACTACCTTTAACATCTGAGAAGATTATCGCAAAAGTATAATACTAGAGTTCGTTCATCAACAAAGAAAATCACCTAAATTAAGTATATATATATATATATATATATATATATATATATATATATATATATATATATATATATATATATATATATATATATATATATATATATATATATATAATATATATATATATATATATATATATATATATATATATATATATATATATATATATATATATATATATATATAATCTATTTATATATATATATATATATATATGCCATAATATTGATATATTTTGATCAAACCAATCACAATGTTGTATTGTTCTTCCGCAACCAATAAAAAAGCTAATGACTCCTTCGACGAAAATACAAAAACAATCCTACAAAGTAAAAATGTGGTTACCCGCATGCGTCTAACACGTCGTAAAAGAGGTTATAATAAAATATAACAACAAAAAATGCTGCAAGCCGTTGGCCGCATATTTTATTAATTTTATCAATATCTATAAATTTATAAAAATCTGTCATGATAAATGCATTAGTAAGACAGGTTTGTCCTACTACTATGTCATGAAATGGTCATACTTGTGTGGTGTGTATATACATATATATATATATATATATATATATATATATATATATATATATATATAATATATATATATATATATATATTAAGTATGACCATTTCAAGTATCAAGAAATCTTAAGAATGAGTCAGTTAAAAAAATTTTCTTTCTAGGACATCTATCAATGTCATCTAGTGTATTATGTATTCTTTGTTCTTAGTTGATAAAAACATTATTATCAGTTTGATTTACTTAGTGAAAAATTGCTTTGCAGTTGCTAGAGTTATGTGAGCGAAAAACAATCCTAAGTAATTTAAAAATGTTTATTGTTTATTGCTCTTAGAAAAAAATTACAAATAAATTAACACTAACAAATTTCTTTATTGACATGAAATGAAATGAAATGTCCGTTTTAGGGCCTTTCAGCTCATCAGGGTATTCACCCTGCGGGAACCACCTCAGGTGGGTTGCATCTACTACAGTCTAAGAATTAGTTAAAGTTGGCGAAATCTTTTTAATACAAATACTATTCATAAAACCTTAGAGCATAACCCGGGCAGCGAACCCCGGGCATTCGGTGCCGAAATCGAACGCCTTTAAGATCACGGCCACGGAGGCAGACAAAACTTCTTCATCAACAAAACTAAATAATTCACGACTTTTAAAGCGCTTTAAACGATAACAAATCTCTTCATTATCTAAACGATGTAGTTCACAACTTTTAGAATAACTTTTTCATAGGAATTTACATATCGAAATGTAAATATTAAGGCAAACCGATTATTCATTAATTCGAAAAAAACGAATATTTGACTTTGAACGACAAACCGCAATTTAAAAGACTTTTTTACTGTTGCTGGTGAAGTACCTTAAAAGTTCACTAGGTGGGCGCTAGTAGTTTACTACAAGGGTATATTACCTTCCTTGTTCTTATTTTTTTGTTTATACTAAACTAAAGTTCTACTTTGTAATTGAACTTTTTTGCTAACGAAATTTTTTTTATTTTTTGGAAAGTGAGATATTATTAATTAGTTATTACTTACTTACTCAGTCGTGTCCTCTTCTACCGGTAGGAGAGGACATCCTTCTGACTGAACATCCTTCTACATCCTTCTAAGGTGTAGAGGATGACCAAAAGGATTTCCAACTATCCCTATCTTTGGACATGGTCCTTGCTTGTTGGAGGACGATCCCCGGCTCTACCAGGGTGGATATAATGAAATCTATCCAGGTGGTCCTTCATTAATTAGTTATTATCAAGTGTTTAATAATCATGGAGAGTGATTCAGACATTGAAAATATGCCGTCAGAATTGCAATTTTTGACCAACGAGGCAATTGAAACAAGTGTACTGGCAAATTTTTATACATCAATTATAATGTTTCACTTTTAAATATTTGTTTACTTTTACTAAGCCCGAAAAAATAGCAAGTGCTACACGACTGGGAATGCCATTTTATTACCTCGGCTTCTTTTACTGTCTCGCTTCGCTCGAAATTAAATTGTAGTAGTCCTAAAAGTACAACTACTAACATAGTACTAAAAAGTCCTTCTTTACAGTCTTGTAACATAATATACTATTTTTCAATAGGCGGTTGTAACCTACAAATAGCGTAACAGTAAAATAAAATGTCTTTAAACTGTAACTTCAGTAAGCGCAGTGGAATTTTCTTCAATAATATCAACACCAACAACGTCTTTCCACTAAATTTAATCTTTATTTTGCAGATCCGGCTTTCGGCAATAATGACATCTACAGTGCCGTGGTGAGATATTGAGTCTTTCAATTCAGTCAAATTCCATGAATTGAAAGACTCAATATCTCACCACGGCACTGTAGATGGCATTATTGCCAAAAGCCGGCTCTGCAAAATAAAATTTAAATTTAGTGGAAAGACGTTATTGGTGTTGATATTATTGTTTAAACTGTATTTTTCACTTCTTGTTTTAGTAAATTTTCAATGGAAAGTAACGCTTATTAGAAATTTATAATGTGAACCAAAAACATTCGGTTACAGAGTACCTCGACTCACACATATTCAGCTAGACAACTTGGTAAAAACCCTATCAGAAGGTCTTGACTCCGACTAAACAGATAATTTAAACTATCAGTTTTGATTTTTTAGTGCTATCGCAATACTTTTTTTATGAGCCTATTGTATTAATAAGAATAAGTAATTAAATTATTTCGCTTTATGCACTTATTTGAAACAAAAGAACAATGATTTTTTTCAAGCGTAGGATCAAAGGAATTAAAAATTTAAATAATATAAAAATCAAATAGCTTCGACACAATAATTTGAAGTGGTTATGAATCCATAATTATGTGTTTTACACTGAAAAAGATTTGTATATTAAAAAATCAGGTACGTGGTACCTCGGAACTTTTCCTCATAACATCGAATTCGCTACGCTCATCCTCCCTTCTTCGGACTCGCTTCGCTAGTCCTCAAAATGTACTAGTCGTTAAATTTATACTACAACGCGTCATCACGCTTCGCTTGTCCTCAGATAGGAAATACATACGTTTCATTTACAGCGGTCACCCATTCAGGTAGTGACCACGCTCGATGATGATTAACTTTTAAGATGCGATCACAATCATAGGTGAGAGGTTTAATAAAAATCTGTCATTCTGGTCGATCGTAGCGAGACCGAACAATGACCACATAAAGGTAAGGGTCCAAAGTCACAAACATTGGTCGTCGTAGTAATCGGTCATTATGAGGCTGAGCGAAGCAAGTCAGACCTCATATAACATTTTAGATCGTCTACTGGTATTGAATAGACACCTTGATCTTTCTTTTTACAACTAATTTATAGCAGAAGGCTATACAAACAGACACGCTAAATAACAATTAGACCTCTTATAACATTTTAGATCGCCTATTGGTATGGAATAGACACTTAATCTTTCTTTTTACTACTAATTTATAGCAGAAGGCTATACAGACACGCTAAATAACAATTAGACCTCTTATAACATTTTAGATCGCCTATTGGTATTGAATAGACACCTTAATCTTTCTTTTTACTACTAATTTATAGCAGAAGGCTATACAGACACGCTAAATAACAATTAGACCTCTTATAACATTTTAGATCGCCTATTGGTATGGAATAGACACCTTAATCTTTTTTTTACTACTAATTTATAGCAGAAGGCTATACAAACAGACACGCTAAATAACAATTAGACCTCTTATAACATTTGATCGCCTATTGGTATGGAATAGACACTTAATCTTTTTTTTACTACTAATTTATAGCAGAAGGCTATACAAACAGACACGCTAAATAACAATTAGACCTCTTATAACATTTTAGATCGCCTATTGGTATGGAATAGACACCTTAATCTTTTTTTTACTACTAATTTATAGCAGAAGGCTATACAAACAGACACGCTAAATAACAATTAGACCTCTTATAACATTTTAGATCGCCTATTGGTATGGAATAGACACCTTAATCTTTTTTTACTACTAATTTATAGCAGAAGGCTATACAAACAGACACGCTAAATAACAATTAGACCTCTTATAACATTTTAGATCGCCTATTGGTATGGAATAGACACCTTAATCTTTTTTTTTACTACTAATTTATAGCAGAAGCTATACAAACAGACACGCTAAATAACAATTAGACCTCTTATAGGACACCTTTAGACCGCTCAAGAGAGTGAAATAGACATCTCAATCTCTATGTACTTTCATCTTTATAATTAACCTCGTCTGTAAATTTACCATCCGTAACGTGTAATAGCTCATTTTGTTTTAATCTACCGTAAATTTTATAATAAACATAAATAAAGAAAAACGCACGAATTATTTTAAAATTTTAGTAAGATAAGCTCATCCCTCTCACGACTTCTATTAAAACTAAGCAAACAAATATTTATATTTAACAAATATATGTCACTCATTAATATGAAATTAAACATAGTTATAAAATAGCTTTTCTCTAGATATGCAGTATTTTATAAATAAAGTAGTAAAAGTCACATTATTTATCTATAAATAATTTATATTGTTTATTATTTATTTAATTGTAATTTTAGAAAATATCAATGTTTTGAAAGGAAATTTATGTTATTAAAGTTAATAGCTGATTAGATAACTATGAGATTTTAAATATCATTATTATTTAGCAATAATTTAGAGGAATAATACGTATTTTATTTTACATGTGAAATAGCTTTTTCAATTTAGTCAATTTATTTGGTAAAAATTAAATTTTAATAAGTTTTGTATTTATAAAGGTTTTTTTAAGCAAGAGGTTCTATTTTATCCTTAATGTGGCATTTTTACTATGTGTGTGAACGTTTTTACTTTTTTTAATTTACACCTAATGTATACAGGAAAAGTAATGTGTCTTAGCGAATTTCCTTTGGAAAAAATCACCAATAAAGTAGGTAACATGGTTGAAGGGAACCTGGGAGTGTGCTATATACACACTTACATACACACACACATTATATATATTATATAATATATATAATATATATATATATATATATATATATATATATATAATCTTGATCAGTAAGTCCCCTCCTTCCAAAAAATCTACTTCCCCCCTTTTCCCCCTCTCCGTGACCCTAACCTCATAAGCTCATTTTTTCTTCGAAGATTAGCTAAAAAGCTTTGAAATTTGATATATAAATATCAAATAATTATATAATAATATAAATGTTACTTAAAACTACTAGGTTCTATCTATAAAATTAAGTACCTACTAAATAAAATTACCCATGTAATTTTCTTTAAAAAAACATAAACAAGTTTACTTATTCCAAGTAAAAATATTAACCATTCATTACTTACTAGTATAAATGCATTATTTTATATTTACATTTTTGCCATATATTGCTTCTATATCTCCTATAATGGAGAGGAAGCATTGTAATTAGAAACATGTCGCACCCACTTTTGTATTCAATTTTTGTGTAATCCAATTTTATTAAGTCTTTGTACAACCATAAGTTAATAATATAATAAGTTAAGTAAATTAAACAAGATAAATAAATTTCGCCAAGAATTTGCACAATTAATCTTTATACATAAATGCTTTTTTAGGTTCATTTTTCTTAGAATGTACAAATTGATATTTAAAAAAGACGTGTACCATTTAAGGTTACTTGTTGGGACAAGAAATAATAGTCAGTGCTTGATTTTGAAAAATGTTGTTTTAAGTTTGAAATTATATGTTTGATACTGGTATTTTAAGATTTATACAGAATTAAGAATAAATGAGGTGTAGTTTTGTACAGGTATATTATGTCTCTTTGTTTTCATCTTTCGTATATTTAAAAATATTATAAAATATTATAAAATATTATAAAATATTAAAAAAAATTGGGTGCGAGGTACCTCGGAATTGTTCATTGCCTTATTAGATTCACTACGCTCTAGATGAGCGTAGATATTCTAAATCTCTCTATTTGGATGAGAGTTCAAATTAGATTAGATATCTAATTTGGACTCTCATCGTTCGTCTACAGACAGAAAATATCACTTTCAATCCTTGCTGTATCCCGTCCACCTACTGACCTCGCTAAATACTGCTTAAAAATTAATCAAGTGTCGAAAGGGATATTATTCAGTTAAGTGTGGAAAACAACGAAAACACAGTAGTTTTGTTCTAAATTGATTAATTATACTCTTTATTATACTATTCGTTTAAACTTAGTGTCAATAACACATTTTTAAATGAAGTCGGCGTGCCTCAAGAGATATTGATATCGAGATAAACCTATGTCCGATAGCATATCTTCCCCAGTAGCTGAACCTGATCCTTAAGAGAAAGACTAATAATTTACGACACCAAACAATTTATTGACTTGCGTGTCCCAGACACAACAACACCACAATTTTTAAAAGATTTCTTCAAATGCTCATTTTATTTTTTGCAGTATAGAATCCATAATTTTTAAATTTTTTGTAAAATAGTATAATTGCGGCACATGAAATTGTATACTTAGACATTTAAATTATTTATGAAACATAAATTACAAGCGTCTTGTTAGACATCAAAAGTATTTTTATTATGAAATATTCGTTTTCTTGCATTCCATAAATTTGGTCTCGAGCTTATATTAAGAGGTAAGAAATAAATTTAATAACAATATACATTTATTATTCTCATTTTTAAAAAGGCTTTTTTGAAATTTCACAAAATACTATGACCAATGAGAAAAAGAATAAAAAATTCTGGCGCGGTGGTCCGCATGTCGGGCGAATTTCCTTTGGATGCGAGCACTAAAACCCAGAGTACCTGGGTTCAAATCCTAGTAGGGACAATAATTTTTTATCGTTTTTTTACCTAATATAAGTTTACAACTAGAAAATAATTCTGGCGCGGTGGTCCGCTGTCGGGCGAATTTCATTTAGAATGCGTGTTTCCGTGCTAAACAACCCATTTCTTGCTTATGCAAGAACCATGCCCATTGCGTGGTTCCGGTTCATGCTTTAGAACCTAAGCAGTTACTCAATTGTCAAGCACTGCTCTGTATTTTCCAAAGGAAATGCGCTAAAACCTTTAAAGATAACTGACTAAGCTTAAAGATAAGTAACTAAGCTTTAAACTAGTGCAAATAATAGTGCGTACTTCTAATTTTAGAGGCATAGTTTTGTACAACCAACTGGATAATTATGCGCATTTCCTTTGAAAAATACATATATATATGTATATATAATATATATATATATATATATATATATATATATATATATATATATATATATATATATATATAAAAGTCTCGCGAAACTTTTTTTTTCGTCATTAGGGACCTCTGAAACGGATTTGTGTCGTGGTCCGAGGTTCGAATTCCGCCATGACGCCTATCCCATTAGCCGAATTTCCAAAGGAAATTCGCTAAAAATGAATGAAAAAGAAAAGAATGAAAACTACCACAATTCATTAGCGTCTTTAATTTCTAAATTTGTTTTTTCCAATTGGCTTATAAAAGTTATTTATAACATACTAAATTATAGAAAGTATATGTAATAATTATAGGAGAACATAATGTTATAAGAATTATTATAAAAAGCATTCTAACAGCTCAACGCTACTGATCGGTCTTATAGACTCTAGATATGATTCAAAATAAATAAATTATTAAAATTTATGTTGTATTGACATACAACATAAATTAGTAAATTTATGTACTACCCCAATTCATTAGCGTATTTATTTTCTAAATTTGTTTTTTCCAATCGGCTTTTAAAAGTTATTCATAACATACTAAATTATAGAAAGTATATGTAATAATTATAAGAGAACATATGTTATAAGAATTATTATAAAAAGCATCCTAACAGCTCAACGCTACTGGTCGGTCTTATAGACTCTAGACATGATTCAAAATGAATAAATTATTAAAATTATCAAACATATGTTATAAAAATTGTATAAAAAGCATTCTAAACGCTCAACGCTACTGGACTCTAGACATGATTCAAAATAAATAAATTATTAAAATTTATGTTGTATTGAACATATGTTGTAAAAATTGTATAAAAAGCATTACAAAATTGTAATTGTTTAAAATTGTACAAATATCAATCGCATCATTTTCCCGCGTTTTATGATTTTTCGAAATTTTCGCTGAGTCATTATTGCGGGTTAATGACGTCATAAAAAAATTTCCAAATAGCACAACTACAGCAGTAGACAGATTTTTGTACAAAATTTTATAGCATAAATACACGGGGCGCTTCGATAACAGACATACACACACACAGACAGACAACTTTGCGAAAAGCACTCAGGAGGTCCTAAAAACGTCTAAAAAATATAATTCCCGTTTCATCTCGGTTTCGGATTTTTTTGCAAACACAATACTTTTCCTATATACCTACGGTATGAATGAGGAAAAGTAAAAAAGTAATATGTAAAAATTATGCACATCATTTCACATGAGTTTATTCAAATAATACATTGTGATATACAAACTAGATAAAACAGCTGAACCGCTTTAGGAAATGAAAACAAATTGATGAATAAAACAAAAACAAATAAACGCTATAAGAGAATTGTGAGAAAATATATTATTAAGAAAATATAAAAACATTTTGCCATCATATATGTTCATTGATAACTTTAAAGTAAACTATACAAAGTTAAGTTCTATTTTATTACTTTTTAAATTGCAGTTAAATTAAACTATAGATGTATTTATTATTTAATTTATATTCGTTATAGTTTAATTTATATTTTGGTAAATCAAATACAACAAATATCTCGTTCCATTTGCCTAATTGAACGTATTAAAATGTGTACGTATAATTCGTTTGTTTATAAGAAAATGTCTCGCACCATTAAATAATTATAATATGTAGGAAAGATGTAGGAATAATTTAATCTTTTCATCATTATGTTAAAATAGTGTTTTTTGATTCATCTTGAAATAAGCCGCTTATGAGATTTAAAATGCTTTGTTTATGGTTTTTTATCATTCAGAAAAAATGATTTATTTGAATAATAGTCTGACAAGTTTTTTTTTTTTTTTTTTTTTTACGCTTTAACCCGTTGGGTCATTTAGCGTTTTCCCCTCACTCAAATCTTACTCAACATTAACCCCTGAGTATGTACACATCCAATCATCTAGGAAGCACCCCCTTCGTACATGGTAGCACATGTAACCGGTTCACAGTGTGTCTAGTTCATCCAGCCCAACCAGACTCTATCCAAACTCACTGCTCTGGCTAGTGCCCGCGACTATTTCACAGTGTGCCTAGTTCATCTAGACCAGCTAGACTCTGGCTAGGCTCACGGCTCTGGTTAGCGCCGACTACTAGTTCACTGTGTGCTTGTTTCATCAGTCTTACTAGCTAGCTCCACTGACCACATTAGTCTCACTTGACCTCGTACTTCCAGTCTCACCAATCTCATCAGTTCCACTAGCATCACCAGACTCTAGCTAGGCTCACCGCTCTGGCCAGTCCAGCGCCACCCGACAAAGAACTCTAGCACCCAGATGTCAGTGTGTACAAACTCATTCTAAAGTCCTGACCTGAAAATCAAAGCTCCGCAATGCTATTAGGAGACGTCTGTCTTCAAGAACCGAGCACTTTGTTCCTAGTCACTTACGTTACTCGAGTCGCCGCCATCACTTTCACTGACTAAGTTTTCGGACATACAAAGGCTCAGTAAATCTTTCCGACCTTCATCTCCCCCAGCCCGCAGAACATTAACTTTTCGTGAGCTGGAGACAACGGAAACGTGGATCCAGACTTGTCTCAGATGAAACTAGATCCAACCCCGCATTTGCGTATTAGTAGCCAAGGAAACCACGTAAAACCTTGGCTGGGTTGGCCGGCCTTGAATTCAAGACCTCCCGAGTGTACGGTACAAGGGATAACCTCATATTGAGGTCCTCCCCCGGCTGGATTTGAACCCTCGACCTCCAGGTCGAAAGGCGAGCGCTCTACCACTGAGCCACCGGACTCGGTCAAGTCAGACAACTTTGTAATTAGGATTGCACGATTTAAGCAAATTTCGACCAAAAATGATGCTTATGTAGTTGTTCGGATTATGTAGCTGGGGGGGGGGCTATTTTAAATGTATGCCAATAAGTTTTTGAATCTCTAGAGAGATGAGTCTGAAACTTAAAATATTTCGAGAAGACATTTGACAGTTTTTTTAACAAATCTACACATATAACTTTATTTGAATAAAATATATAAAGTATATACTCATATAATAATAATAATGCCCGTTTAGAGCCTTGCAGCTCATCTGGGATAACCCCTGCGGGAACAACCTCGGGTGGTAGTAGCAACCGTTACGCTCAAAGTGTATTCTAAAGTTGGCAATAATTTATCTAATCAAATAATCTTCTATAAACTGAGAGCGTAACCTGGGATGCGAACATCAGACCTCCGTTGGTGTCAGAGGTCAGTGTAAAGACTAACGACCTCGGCCACGGAGGCGGCATTATATACTCATATAAAGTAAGATAATTATTTATCAATTATTAATTGCTTCTAGCTCACTCTAATTTATCATTATATTTCATTTATTTATTTATATTTTTGTATCATTTATTTATTTTTAACTCGACAAATCTAGATTTAGGTCTTCCGTTGGTGACCGCGTCGATGTAGATGAAGAATCCGACAATTCGCTTCCACTGTGGGAGGCATCTTCAGGGATGTAGGCCATCATGGATAGAAACGCAATGCTCTACAAAACTGAAAGAGTTCTCTACAAAACTGAAGAGTTTTGTAGAGCATTGCGTTTCTATCCATGATGGCCTACATCCCTGAAGATGCCTCCCACAGTGGAAGCGAAACGTCGGATTCTTCATCTACATCGACGCGGTCACCACCGGAAGACCTAAATCTTCATGACAACAACCGCGGAAGCCTACGCAGTTTATTATCGACAAATCTAGTTTTAATTTTGTTACACAAGCAAAAACAAAGAGCAGGTTACAAATATTTACATATAAACTGCTACAGCCATCCTCGAGCACGAGCACGACTTATTCCAAGATGTGCTTATAAAATAGAAGTATTTAGTAATATTTTATTTTTAATTTTGTAAAGCAGAATAAATATACTTTTTTTATTTTATTGTAAAAATAATTGCCACTGATGCGGTTGATGTCTTATTTAAGTCAAAACACTTTAAGTGTTTGGCACTCAGCAAAACTTCAATATACAATTTGTTTCAGTGTACAATTTTCCATGTTTTATGTCTAAATTTTATCTAAAAATATATATTTGCCCCTATTTTTGTATCTATGTTTTATCTAAATATAATTTATAATCATTTCGAAACTTCCATTCATAAACATTCCAAATTTTTTTGAAGAATCCTTAACTTTAATTTTAAACATTATATTGGTTTAGAGATTATATAGCTTTTTCAATCTAATAGAAGTGAATTTGTATGAATTTAAATTTGGCTTTCTTTTTCATTTTCCTGTCTCAGGAAAATTGTCATATTGTGCCAATTCAGTGGACCAATTTATATTAGTCTTACCACTATTGGGCGATACAAAAAAGTTTCGTTCCAATAAGTATATCTACGCTAAGACGAATAAGCTGATTTAGATTATTAGAATATTTATAACTTCAGAATTGATTTGAAATAGTAAAAATCTAATAAATTAATTACTTACTTACGCTGACACCATATAAGAGGAGCACCATCAAACGAACTAAATGTCCAGATAGGTGACCGCAGATAGGTATTTACCGTCTAAAGACAAGCGAAGCTAGTATAAAATTTGTTTATTTTCCGAGGACGAGCGATATGAGCTCTAATTAGTAAGGATGAGTGAATTTGACGTGATAAGGAAAAGTACCGAGTTACCTCGTGCCCGATTTTTTCTACTTTTTGCAGAATAAACTTTAAAAAAATGTAGGGTCAGGAGTCGCCCAAAATGGGTCATACGCAATGCTGACTGATAGTGTATACAAGTTAAATAGTATTATACTGATAGCTGTTTTTAAAATCATATACAATAAGCTTTATATATCCTCAAGGATATAAAAATTACTTTAAATTAATCAAAACCGTACAGATCTGCATCATGGATATATCAAATATTTTTCAAACCTTAAGGTTAACATCGCAAGTCCATTTTCGGCAACTTCTCAATTATGTCTATTGAGACGAATGGAATGCCGTGCGGTATAAGAAAAAGTGAACATACATTACAGCAATTCGTCCAATTCGTCTCTTCTCAACATTAAACCTGTCTCTTTTCAATAAACGTTTATGCCTACTCTCAGTAAACCCTTCTTCTCAGTAAAATCGTATGTTTCTTCTCTCTAAACCCTTTTTCTTTTCAAAATAAACCCTTATGTATTTTTTCATTAAGTCCTAATATCTCTTCTCATTAAATCCTTATATCTCTTCTCAATAAACCCTTATGTATTTTCTCATTAAATCCTTATATCTCTTCTCAATAAACCCTTATGTATTTTCTCATTTAATCCTTATATCTCTTCTCACCCTTATGTATTTCTCTCCTTATATATCTCTCAATACCCTTATGTATTTTCTCTTAAATCCTTATATATGAACCCTCTCATTAAATCCTCTCTTCTCAATAAACCCTTTCTCAATCAATCCTTATATCTCATCTCAATAAAACCTTATGTATTTTCTCATTAAACCCTTATATCTCTCCTCAATAAACCCTAATGTATTTTCTCATTTAATCCTTATATCTCTCCTCAATAAACCCTAATGTATTTTCTCATTAAATCCTTATATCTCTTCTCAATAAGCCCTTATGTATTTTCTCATTAAATCCTTATATTTCTTCTCAATAAACCCTTATGTATTTTCTCATTAAATCCTTATATCTCTTCTCAATAAACCCTTTCTCATTAATCTTATATCTCTTCTCAATAAACCTTATGTATTTTCTCATTAAATCCTTATATCTCTTCTCAATAAACCTTATGTATTTTTTCATTAAATCCTTATATCTCTTCTTAATAAACCCTTATGTATTTTCTCATGAAATCCTTATATCTCTTCTCAATAAACCCTTATGTATTTACTTATTAAATCCTTATATCTCTTCTCAATAAACCCTTATGTATTTTCTCATGAAATCTTTATATCTCTTCTCAATAAACCTTATGTATTTTTCATGAAATCCTTATATCTCTTCTCAATAAACCCTTATGTATTTTTTCATTAAATCCTTATATCTCTTCTCAATTACCCTTATGTATTTTCTCATTAAATCCTTATATCTCTTCTCAATAAACCCTTATGTATTTTCTCATTAAATCTTTATCTCTTCTTAATAAACCCTTATGTATTTTTCATTAATCCTTATATCTCATCTTAATAAACCCTTATGTCTTTTCTCAATAAACCTTATGTCTTTTCTCAATAAACCCTTATGTCTCTTCTTGTTAAATCTTTATGTCTCTTCCCGATACACCCTTATGAGTTTAGTAAATCTTTTCTTCTTAAAACTTTTTCTGTTCAAAACATCTCATCTCTTTTATTTTTTTTTCTTCGGCTTAACTCTTGTTTGTTCAATAAATCCGTCTTTCATTTCGCTCTCTCTTGTTCTTAGACCCTTGCTTGTTCTATAATAGTTACTACTCTTTCTTATAAACCTCGTTGGTTTAATATACCTTGAAAATGCATAAGAACTAATCATTTGAACCTAAAATTATTATTAAAGATAAATAAAAAAAGGTAAAAACTATCGTGAAGAAGAATTGCCTGAAAAGTTATTAAGAAAAGAATTCTAATGACAGACTATAAATCCTTTAGATTGACAAATTAACCAATCATTGGTTCGCACTCTGATGAAGATATTCCCTTTACTTGATTGAGTTAAAAGCTATTAACGTTCTTATTGTTCAGAAATCGTGAGATTTTATAAGTATTTAAAATTCGTATGTCTTCTTAAATGTAAAATACTAGCCTTTAAGGCTTTATATCTCAGAGAGGGAGGTGGAATGAATAAAATTAGGTTATTTTAAGGTCTCTGAAATTTATTAAACATTTAAGAAGGTAATAATAATATCCATTTATTGCAATATAAATATTTTTCAAGTTACTAATTTTTACAAATTCTCTTTATACATAATTGCAAATCGCTAATAGCGTGGATACCCCACTGAAGGGGTTATGGAGTTGCTCATGCTCATAAAAATTATTAATTTAAGTTTTACAAATTATATAATTAACAAATAAATATCTATAAAATTCATAACACAATACTGCATGCAAAAATTTATGTTTCATAATTAATGTACATCAAAATTTTACAAAAACAATTATACATTCAATAAATAATGGTAATAGACAATACTTTAATTACTATAGTAATTTATTATATTTAACTATTGAAAACCACTTATTTGTTTTAATATATATTTTTTATATTATATTATTTTTCTTTATAATTTACCTGTTATTTAAAAAGTTGATTTGTTCATTTTATAAGGTTATTTTAGTTTTCTTAATATTACAATTACCTACCCTAAAATATTTGGTTTTTTATTATATTATTACTATTAGTATTTAATTATAACTTATCTATTTCTTATATGCAGTGCATGCATATTAATATGTTAGTATATTAGGTTATTAAAACAACAATCATATTATATATCTTATGGTTCTGAAATCGTGAGATTTTGTAAGTATTCAAAATTCTTTTATGTCTTCTTAAATGTAAAATACTTGGCTTTATACCTCAGAGAGGGAGATGGAATGAATAAAATTACGTTATTTTGAGGTCTCTGAAATTTATTAAACATTTAAGAAGGTAATAATTTTATATTATTATAAATCTTTATAGCAAAAATAATGGGATGTTATAAACATTAAAAAAATAAAGTTGTTACACAAATGTCAAAAATTAAATATCTTAATTATCAAGTAGTATTGAAAATTTTTATTTGACATCAGTTCCTGACAAAACGTATTACAAATAATTCTATTTTACAAATAAAATTAACATATTCACAAAAGAATAAAAAACAACTGACAGCCCCCTTGAATAAAATTCAATTTGAAACATCGAAAACTCGAAAGTTGTCCATATTTACAAGCTAAAATGCCAATGAAAATCTTATCGATTTTTTTACAAACAGTTTTCGTACAAAGATAATTTAATGAATTTTAAATTTAATATAAATCCGACACTTGTAAAATGTTTAAGATTATGTAAATATTAACGGCACTAAAAATTAAACGCCAAAAAAGGATAGGATGAATTATAACCTGCATTTTTTCTTTTCTTCACCTACTACTGTATGTATATGGAAAAGTATTGAGTTGGCTCTAAATATCAGAAAGTGAAATTGCATCGTAATTATCCGTTTTAGGCACTTTCATGACGATCTGAGGGATTTTCATCATGCTGTCTGTCTGTTTGTTAGTTTGTGAGTCTGTGTTACATAGAAATCCCACTGTGTTTACACTAGAGTGTTACAACTTGGCACAAAATGAGACTACAGGTCTAGTTTAAATACCAGTAAGATGATATTTTTTCAGACTATAAGATAATCTATTTTGCTAATTCATTGTCACTTTAATAAATAAAATACAATTTAATAGTGATATACAAAAAAAATCTTTAAAAAAATTTAGCTGACAATTGACACTAATATTCATTTACAGGTAGTCAATTGATTCAGGGGAATTCAGCTTTAGCGATTTCTTTGATCAGTATTAGCACCAGTCCACCACCCCCAAGGTACCGCAGAAAATAGTAAGCTTGATGGTTATAACGGGTAAAGCCCGTGTATTTCCGGAGTGACAGAAAAACTCGAGTACCCAATTTTTACTTTATCGTTAGACAATTATTATGACAATTAGTTTTTTTTAATTTTGTGTGCACATTTAATTAAACATTTTTCTTTTAGTATTTCCTTGTAAAATTTATTTTAACTCCCTTTAAATTTTGCTAATTAAATTCAATGAGGCATAAATACCTGCATTAAATATTTGTGTTACATAAATTCATACAATACATTTTAGCGAATTTCCTTTGGAAATTAGCCTAATGGGATAGGCGTCATGGCGGAATTCGAACCTCGGACCACGACACAAATCTGTTTCAGAGGTCCCTAATGACGAAAAAATAAGTTTCGCGAGACTTTATATTATATTATATACAGGGTGGAACAATTCACTTAAACCAACATTAAACCATTAAAATCATAGTGAACACATGGTCCTAGACTAACGAAAATGGTCTCTACCCCTAGTAAGTCGACCACCCTGAGTTCAAATTCACCAAAAGTTTTTTGGTAATTATTACCCAAATGTGGTAATTTATTTAGCACTTTTCGTTTTTTATTGGTAACTTTAAAAAGTCAAATTGAACCATACCATGATATAGATTAATTTAGAAACTACATTATATTCTGAGAAATTTGATACCAATATCACAAAATTCCGGTAATTTTTCACCGAGCTATCAATCGACATACAAGACATAAATTATTACCGGCATTTTTGGAACAACAAAATGCGCCAACCTAAAAAAATGGTTAAAGAATGGTCCTAGACTAACGAAAATGGTCTCTACCCCTAGTAAGTCGACCACCCTGAGTTCAAATTCACCAAAATTTTTTTGGTAATTGTTACCCAAATGTAGTAATTTAATTAGCACTTTTCGTTTTTTATTGGTAACTTTAAAAAGTCAAATTGGACCATACCATGATATAGACTAATTTAGAAACTACATTATATCCTGAGAAATTTGATACCAATATCACAAAATTCCGGTAAATCTACACCGAGCTATCGATCGACATACAAGACATAAATTATTACCGGCATTTTTGGAACAACAAAATGCGCCAACCTAAAAAAATGGTTAAAGAATGGTCCTAGACTTACGAAAATGGTCTCTACCCCTAGTAAGTCGACCCCCCTGAGTTCAAATTCACCAAATTTTTTTTGGTAATTATCACCCAAATGAAAAACAAAAAGTGCTAATTAAATTACCACATTTGGGTGATAATTACCAAAAAAAATTTGGTGAATTTGAACTCAGGGGGGTCGGCTTACTAGGGGTAGAGACCATTTTCGTAAGTCTAGGACCATTCTTTAACCATTTTTTTAGGTTGGCGCATTTTGTTGTTCCAAAAATGCCGGTAATAATTTATGTCTTGTATGTCGATTGATAGCTCGGTGTAGAATTACCGGAATTTTGTGATATTAGTATAAAATTTCTCAAGATATAATGTAGTTTCTAAATTAGTCTATATCATGGTATGATCCAATTTGACTTTTTAAAGTTACCAATAAAAAACGAAAAGTGCTAATTAAATTACACATTTGGGTGATAATTACCAAAAAAAATGTTGGTGAATTTGAACTCAGGGGGGTCGGCTTACTAGGGGTAGAGACCATTTTCGTTAGTCTAGGACCATGTGTTCACCATGATTTTAATGGTTTAATGTTGGTTTAAGTGAATTGTTCCACCCTGTATATATATATATATATATATATATATATATATATATATATATATAATATATTATATATATATATATATATATATATATATATATATATATGTATTTCTAGACACTTTCTTGTAAACACTCTATCTTTCGAACGGATTAATATTTTTTAACCAAACTTAGTACAAAAATCAACCTTGGGAAGGACACAAACCCTACTGAAAACCAGGTTTTTGTGACGTCATTAACCCGGTTTGCTGAGTCAGCGAAATTTTCAAAAAATCGGCAAAATTCAGGGTTAATATTTTTTGCCGCGAAAAACATCAATAATGACGCTGAATCGAATGAAACCGGTCCGAAGTCGATACGACCACTCTAAAAGACCTAAAAATCGAAAAAACCATTGTAAATTACCGAAAATTTAGGTCGATAAAAAATAAATTTCGAGTAGGGTGTCGTTTTCTATGTAATTTTGGGCGCTGAATCGAATGAAACCGGTCCGAAGTCGATACGACCACTTTAAGTTACCAAAAAGTCGAAAAAACCACAAACATTATAGAAAACCAAAATTACGGTCGTTAAAAATTAAATTTCGAGTAGGGTGTCGTTTTCAATGTTTTTTAGGCCTCTGAGTTAAAACCTAAAGATAACTAACTAAGCTTAAAGATAAGTAACTAAGCTTTAAACTAGTGCAAATAATAGTGCGTACTTCTAATTTTAGAGGCATAGTTTTGTACAACCAACTGGATAATTATGCGCATTTCCTTTGGAAAATACAGACAAAATGAGTTACGAGCAGTGCTTGACAATTGAGTAACTGCTTAGGTTCTAAAGCATGAACCGGAACCACGCAATGGGCATGGTTCCTGCATAAGCAAGAAATAGGTTGTTTAGCACGGAAACACGCATTTTAAATTAAATTCGCCCGACAGCGGACCACCGCGCCGGAATTATTTATTTAGTAGTTGTAAACTTATATAATGTAAAAAGCACGGAAACACGCATCCAAAGGAAATTCGCCCGACATGCGGACCACCGCGCCAGAATTTTTAAATACAGCTAAACGCCGAGTTTCTTAACTCTGTAGAGAGTGCTAATTTTCCTTCAGGTAATTGTAGAAAATTTCCGAAGAAAAAATGAGCTTATGAGGTTGGGGTCATGGAGGAGTAGTAGGAGTAAAGTGGTAAACTTTTTGGAAGGTAGGGACTCAGTCATCAATAATATATATATATTATATATATATATATATATATATATATATATATATATATATATATATATATATATATATATATATATATATATATATATATATATATATATATATATATATATATATATATATATATATATAATATATATATATATATATATATATATATATATATATATATATATATATATATATATATATATATATATATATATATATATATATATATATATGTATGTACGAGAAGCTCGAAAAGACATTATATGCCAGTTTACAAAAGATAACGTAAAGATTTGTATAAAGGCAGGAGGGAGTGTAATGTGTTTCCATTTTTCACCGCTATTTTGAGGGACCAGCGATAGTCTAAGTGTCTAAGGTAAAAGAAGAGGGAAGTCAACAATCTTGCCGTATAGGGCGGACTATGTCATCCTGGGGTGGACTGGCCGGTGAAGACGAGGGCGGTAGCCCTCCTTGGGCTAGAAAGCTTGTCGGTTATAATCGGTAAGACTCGTGTACTTCAGGGGTGACCGCAAAAAATCGTGTACACAATTTTTATTTAATCGTTAAGACATTTATTATGAAAATTTTAATCTTTTAATCATAGCATGTACGCAGGATTTTTCTTCTAGTTTTTTTTTATAATAAATTTTTTTTAATTTCATTTTAAATTCAATGAGGCATAAGTATATGCTATTTACTATTTGTGTAACATAAATTGATACAATACATTTTTAAATACAGCTGATCGTCGAGTTTCTCAACTCTGTAGAGTGTCATTTTTCCTTTGGCTCATTATTTATTAAAGGAAAATGAAACAGAAATTATTGAACTCTGTGCTGTTTTGGGATGTCCCAATACAGCTTGAAAAGCCATAATGTGCCGGTTTCCAAAAGATAAAGTAAAGATTTGTAAAAGGTAAACGTGGCCCTATTTTTAGGTAAAAAAAGGTTGTATAATACTCAAACAAGGGGCCCCCGACTTGATGATCTTAAGGAAGACTATTACTGAGATAAAACGGGGCCCTATTTTTTAGGTGAAGAGATTGTATACATCTTTTATAAGGGGCCACGACTTAATTATGTTAAGATAGACTACTAATCTCTACTGCGGCAAGGATACATTTTATTAGTAGGTTTACTTTTTTATTATATCTTTTTTGGGGCCTTTAACCGCTAGGGGTCCCCCCGCATTGCGGGCCCATAGGCACGCCACTGATTAAAAGTATGTAATACATTACTATAACATATTTTAATGACAGTAAATAAAATGCAGTGCTACGATATTTATTCCCTAAATAAATATCCCATGAAAAATTGAAAATAAAAAAAAAATTGGCTGCCAAGTATGCAGCCTAGTAGGCTACATTTTTTAATGAAGCCTTTCATCAACCTTAAGTTATAACACCCTATTAAAATTGGGTTACCAATATTAATCCTGCTGTCAAGCGTAGCGAAACCGGGGTAATATTATCTTAAGCTTTGGGTAATTGTATCATTCCGAGGAACGAGCGAAGCGAGTCTAAACTTGTAAGGTAGTACCGAGGTAATATATATATATATATATATATATATATATATATATATATATATATATATATATATATATTATACAAATATATAGTGGTATGTAATTAATTATTAAGAATATTTAAATAGTAATTAAAAACATTCTTTATAATATTACAAGAAATTAAGTTTCTAAACATGTATTTTGTATGGGACAGAGTTGACATTGATATAGGAAGAAATACGATACGGACTGACAAGGGAATATACGCCAAGCCAGTGTCATGAGGAGGGCTCGACCACTTGAGACATGTTTGATGCAATTAATTTTGATTTCCAACGATTACTGAAGTTCATAGGATGTCTACACTCATGTCTTTCAGTTTGTAATGTGAAGAAGTGGGGATAACTAGATTTGGAGTTTGTCATGTGACATACCTCTCGCTAATGAATTACATAGATTGTAGAGATCATATGCAGAAAATGTCGAGTGTCCTCTGGAAAGTAGTGGTGGTGAAGAAAGAAAGAGTTTGTCATGAGATACATATAGGTTATAAATTACATAGAGTTGTAGAGATCATATACAGAGTATGTATGGATTCCTCTATTCCAGAAGTGATATAGAGTAATGAGGGTAAAGAGAGAAGGAGCTTGTTATGAGTTACCTATAGATTATAAATTACATAGAGTTGTAGAGATCATATACTGAGGGATGCCTAGAGTCCTCACTTTTTTAAAAAAAAATGGTTAGTTGGGGGATAATAATAATAATAATATGGAAAATATATAGTAATTATTTATTTGGGATTTGTCAACAATCACGTAGCTCTATAACAGTTACCTTCATACCTTTTATAAAATCCTTGAAACGACAGCAAGATTGAAGATAAAGTCTAACTTTACGAACGAAGATAAACGAATTAATGCGAACCTAAACGAATCTATCAAGCAGGATATAAAACAACTTTCCAAGAATGATAAAAAGAAACCGAATACGGCAGGAATTTAAAAGAAACAAAACAAAAATAAATAAAAGAAAAAGTAAAACAGATTGAAAAAAAAGAGAAACTAAAAAAATGAACCTGTAGCAGAAAAGGAATAATCTTTCAGCAACTAAAGGTCACTTTTGTTAATAAGGTAATAATTATAACGCATTATATAAATATTTTTGTACCTTAACTCAGTGGTTCCCAACTGGTGGTCCGCAAACAACAGGTGGTTTGTGAAGAAATTTTAAGAAGTCCCATTGATTTTTCCAAAGTTTTAAAACTCTGTGAATTTATTATTCCGAGAGCCCAGGGGTGATTTTCAACGGTACAAGATTTATGAACTATTCGGCCGTATGATTTACGGAAACAAAGAGTAAAGTAAGAAATCGCCGGTCTGGTTTTTTAATTTGGCTTTGGACAGTATACTACCTCAGCATAATTTTATAATTATTAAAACTATTCTAAAAAAAAAGATTCAAATAACAATTGTAGCACTCAAGAATTCGTGGATGAAGACTACCAACAGAGCTTTATTTTTAAGATACAGCCCATCCAAATATCTACAGTCTATCTCTTACTTACTCTTTACTCACACTCACGCAAGACGTTATATATTGACTACAAAACGACGTAGTTAAAAAATGACCAGGACTAAACATGTTTACCTTGAGTACTACAACTTTTATTTGGAACTTTTTTTAGTATTTTTAAATTTTCCTGTCAGGACATTGTCCAGCCCCGGAAGTCCAGTCCGGGTTAAACACTAAACTGGTAGTTTTCTTACTATACTCTATGGTCCTATGTGTCTTATGCAATGACCAAATAGTTCATGAATCTTATAACGTAAGAATTTACTCCTAGGCTATAAAGACCTGAAAAGCCTATTTCCTTACGTGCCTCATTGCTAGCCTTACAACTATCGCTTTAAAAATCAAAGAGGGTTAATACGAGTAGCTATTTCTAAATATACAATTGCTCTGTCATTTATTCGGTATTTTCTTTGAAAGGTAACTTTGAAATAGCTTAAAGAAAAAAGCTAGAAACCGCAGGAAATAATCGACCTTAAACAACTAAGTCGGTAATAAGATAAAAAATCAAAAGAATTATCGACATCTATATTCATTCGATTAATCGATTATCGTTCTGAGGAACTCGATATTCTAGTCTCGCTCAATAGATCTTAAATGGTATTGCGAGAAATTCTTTTAAAAGACCGATCAAAGGACTTATAAAGTTATAAAACTAATCAAAAACTTAATGACTTAAAATAAGAAGTAATGAAAAATTTCCAAAGAAAATTCGCTAAAAGAAACATAGGTATGAAGTAAGATAGCAATACATAGTAAAATAGATAATAGTTAGTAATAGTAAAATTGTATACACATATCTATTTCAGAATCTTATTTTTGCTCATAATGGATTCTCAAAGCAAATTTATATTTCCAAATTTTAGATCTTACCAAAAAAACCACTTGCGAGGTAAAAACTCCGCCAAGTTTTTGGTATAATTATGAAATCAAGTTTTCTATCCCGCCAAGTCATGTCGGTTCTGGTTGGCAATATTGAATGACCTCGTTTAAATTGAAAGACGATCATTAGCTTCTTCTCCTTGGCGGCGTGCTAGTAGTGTGAACCAAGTTTTATACCTCTTTCTGGTATTTATTGGGGTATTATACAATTCAGAGGTGTTCAGAAAGATAAATCATAACAGATTTTAGCAGTTGTAATTGCATCAGTTTTGCCTCCATGCATCCATGGAGGTAAGATTGGTGGTGGTTTTTTCATATTTCATTTGATGGTATGAGTGGTATGACTTCTAATAATCATTAGTACTAATCTTAATAGGACCCTTCTACTTTAGAAGCAATATGGGACCCCCCCCCTCTATTGGGCCCCTTGAGATGTAGGTTTAGGTCAAACCCTCCTCGGGCCTTTTTAGCTTAGTCCGCCACTGATCATAAATATTATGCATTTTGGGATTTAAGACACACAAAAGAAGGCATCAGACACACCAAAGCCGTTCAGTAGTTTAGACTGTAGCTGCGTCAATTGATAAAACTTCCGTCTGCTAGCTTAGTTTTTCGCTCAGCGTTCAGCGTAGGAACTTAAGATTTTATTTTATTAAATTCTCAACCAATTTCGCTGATGTCGTGAAGTGGCAGGGTTGACTTATCAACCAATCCAAATTTTTGATCTTCAAGCACTATCTTGATAATTATTTCAAAGTTTTAGCGAAATCAGCCATATTCCATCACTATTTTGCAGTTTTTTATATCTTTTTTAAATAGTCTTCTAATTTCTTTTAATTTATTATATTAATGAGAGAAAATTACATAAAAATGGAGTCTTTAACTCCAACTTTTCAATGTTTAATAACGATACCGACTATTTGATTAAGTATACAGACATTTTCCTTTTTTCCCTATTTTGAAACTTAACAGGTCATTTAACTAACATTCAAATTTTTGGTAAAGTACTCCTTAATAATCTAAGTTTATCAGATTTTCTTTAATAGGAGTCAATAGATTTTCACATTTCACTTTCCGTTTCAGGTTAAAAAGAAATCCTTCACAGTTTTCATATTTTTTCTAACACAAAATCGTTTAAAAGGTTAAATATCTCAAGAAAAGAACTATTGTTTTCTCTATCTGATTAATATATACTTTTATTTTATACTAAAAGTTTACTCACAATAGATATAAATCTTAGCTAAACAATGAATATCTAAAGAATTTTTTCTCTTATACTTTCACTATAAGAAGGTATTTAGAAAAACCAATCCGTCAATCATGTGATGTCAATCAGTGAAGGTAGCTCTAACATAGGAGTTATTTATTTAGCTGATTGCATCGATAATTCAGGAAAGTTTCGATTTTAAGAATAAATAATAAGAGTGAAATCAGACTTTTGTAGTGAAATTGATTCCATAAGTAAAGAAAAGTAATTCTTTGCCAAGATGTTAGAAATTAATAAGATGATTCAATTCGATGTAAACAAACCAATCGCATTCGGATGTTATAATCTGACGTTTTTATGAATGATGTGTGACGTCATTGCAGGACTCAATATAGGCGGTCAACATTAAAATTTTACTATTTATTCCTGGACTGACGTAAATTCCGGACTATAACCTAACATGTCAAAAAAAATTGATTTCATTCATAAAAACTCTTAAATTGAATCACATTATTAACTCTATCAGCTTGATTCTTTGCGCTCTTATTAACCTATTAATTTTGTAATTCCTTAGATCTGAGAAACACGTCTCGCTAATTCCAGAATAAATATTCTTTAACTTTGGCTACTAGCCATAACTCACGAAGCATAGCCGAGGGTAATACTTAATTCGCTGTTAAGGCAACATAATGGACGAAATTTGGACTAAACTAATTGAAATGTAATAAATGCTAATGAATCTAATGCATGCGATGCCTTAAAATTCACAGGTAAATTGATTTTTTGCTATAAGGCTAGCACAAAAAACTACAGTCATGCGTTTAGAAAATCTTCTAAATGATAACTTAAAACTTCAGTAAGCGCAGTAGAATTTTCTTCAATAATATCAACACCAACAACGTCTTTCCACTAATTTTAAACTTAATTAAGCTTAGTCGGCTTTCGGCAAAAATGCCATCTACAGTGCCTAAACATGTAATAACAAGATTATTTGTTATTAAGTCTTGTTATTACTTGTTCAGGCACTGTAGATGACATTATTGCCGAAAGCCGGCTCTGCTTAATAAAGTTTAAAATTTGTAGAAAGACGTTGTTTGTGTTGACATTTATTTATTTATTTATACTTTACGGCGTGAGCCAATATACAAAAATCAAGAAACAAAGATTTACAAAATTAAGATAAAAAATAAATTGCAGTATAAATTAGTGGTAAACATCAAAATGGAAAAAATTGACAAGACTATAAAATAAAAATAAAATATCGCATTCATAAAGGAGGAAAGTCAATGGGGAAAATGAAGAAAAAAATAATAATCATAAATATATTATTCTCAATGATATTCAAACCCTTTTATTTTAACTAAATAAACTGATTTATCACTCAAGCAACATACTTTTAGGTAACATAATTATTAGCGTTGGCTTAAAAGAAATCTTCTTTGTTATGATAACAGTCTAACAAGTTATAAAAATTATTGTCGTGTAAGCACTAGCAGCGTTTTTGGTAAATCAAACTACACGTATTAGTTAAAAGAATATTATCAAAAAAACAAGCTTACGCTTATTTTAAGTAAACACTAAGATAATCGTCCACAAATTATAACTGTTCCTTGCCTTTAACAAACAATAAGACTCGTACAAACAAATTAGTGCTTCGAAACTAATTAAATAAAATTATTAAAATAATAATTCTAATCGTTTAATTTGTAAAAATTAAATGAGAAGCGTAGATCTTGAGAGAAATTAAGATAGTTCACAGCAGATAACATTGGCAGCTGTATTTAAACTTTCTATAACGGATTAACCTTAGACGAAGTAATAATTAGAACAATAGTATAGAGTAAACAGTAAAACGGGAGTAAACATTCGGTGAAAATTCCCATGTTGTAATGTTAAATTAAGGGTGATCATTGTTAAAAGTCCTTATGTGTTTTTTTTTTTGGTTTTTCTTATTTGTGACGATTATTTTTTCAATTTTTTTCTGAAAGTGCTTTAATTTAATTAACTTTAGGACGTATGAACGCAGTGGAATCACTATTTCATTGAAAAATAGGGTTTTAATGGGTTTTCACGAGTATTTAAGCCTAAAGCTCCTTTTGGGCCATATGGACATATAAATATATACAATAATATACATGTATGCCGTTTATGCCACTTGGGATGGTTTGATTAAGCTGCAACGGTCTCACTCAATTTAGCTTCCTATCCACCTTAAAATTTTGTCACCTAATATTAAAGCAATTTCATATTTATTTTTTAAACGTGATAAAATTAGGTAGATGTCCTCATAAAATTATCACAAACGATAACCTTTGTCACTACCTTTTAATATTCATGAAACCTTTGTAACGATAACATATGTAATAAAGTAAACCGAATAGATAACTCAAGGCTAATCGTATAGTAAAATACACCTTTATGTACCTATAGATAATAAAGGACCGACTGAGCTCATCTAATCTCTATCGTTTTAGAATGGCAACGACTTTAAGGAACGACGACTCGAAGGAGACCACTTCGAGGGCTTTCCGCTTTGCAGCTCTGCTTGTCTAGCCGCAATTTCGTGGGAGCACCAATAAACCCTACAGATGTCGTAGAGGACATGGACATACAACACACACACACATACATAATACATACATCATACATATAATATATATTATATATAATATATAATATATATATATATATATACATATATATAATACAATATATATATATAATATTATATATATATATATATATATATATATATATATATATATATAACTAATATATATATATATATATATAATATATATATATATATATATATTATATATATATATATATATATCTATATATATAATATATATATATATATATGTATATATTATATATATATATATTATATATATATATATATATATATATATATTATATACATATACGTGTGTGTGTATGGAGTATGTATGTTATGCCGTTTACAGCACGATCCGATTTAGCTAAAACCAGACTCCATGTCTGTCCCCCATATACTTTCGTCATCAAAACAACTTCATAAGCGTCACTTTCATGATAAAAATTCGTAAATTTAAATCTCTACAATTGAAAACTTCGAATTAAGAAAATCATAAAATCAGATAGCAACATCCGTCAAATAATAGAAATTTATTTAATCATAAAATTATAACATTTAAAAAAACAAGGTAAACATCTCTTTTTGTTCAACCGTGCAATTAAGAAATTATTATAACAGTAAATTTTGTTTGTTTAATTTTCTAATTTTTATTAATTTTAATTTCCTTTTATTGTTTTTCCTTTTTATTTACGGTTTTTTAATGAATTGAGTTGTTTAATAGATAATTATAATAATAATAATTATAGTTATTATTAAACAATATAAAAGGTTAAACAGAGTATAATAAAATAATTTAATTAATCCAGAAGGGAATTCTCACAACCCCGAATTAGTTGTTGGGCAAATGAAATCGGTCATTATTGGGACCACGAACATACGTTTTACCTCCACCGCTTTATCTACGGGATATCAGAAACTCTGGCTTAGAGGTCAGCAAGTCGGACGAATTTACTTTGGAAGGCTTCTTTTTTAACCGCCACACATTAAGTATGATGGTTGGGATCTTAACTGGTCACTACCATTTTAATTATCACCTTCAGAAACTAGGTTTGGCTAATAACTCAATTTGCCCCAAGTGTCTGGAAGAGGAGGATTCAGCTTTCCATTACTTAGGGGAGTGTGAGGCGTATGGATGGTTAAGATTCCAAGTCTTTGGATCTGAAACCCTCCATGAGGAGGATCTTAGGACCCTTCGGTGGGGGGGATGTCTCTATCTTTGCCAAAAGATCTGGGAGATTCCCCAGCCGATTTGAGGCTCTGTAGTCCAGGGTGGCTGGTCTGGCACGGGATGGGCAAAAAGAGCCCGACGTGGCTTGTTTGCCTGGCTTATGCCTCCCCACCCTAGTTACTACTACTAACTCACCAATACAGATCACTAAGATCTAAGTAACAAAGCCATTGCGTGCTCTTTTTACCGTACCATTTCCCTATCATCTTTTAAATATGTTCGTTGAATCTCCTTGTATTCAACGATATTATACCAGAGTAAATTTTTTTTCCAGAGTATCCTTGTAAATTTTTTTCCAGCTAACAGTCAAAGACAATTCTGAACCTTAGACTAGTAGGGTCCACATGATCCAAGGAGTAAACAACTGTTTCATTTTAGCATTGTGGTATTCTCATCGAATTTTATGTTGCCGTACATAAAATAGTAATCAGCGCGTAAGCTTAATCCCACATAAAACCGGGACTTGTAATATTTCTTTGACAATCGCTAATTTAGTTTCAACCATTTTTCTTACAAATTATATTTTTTTAACTTTTACAGGTTACACAAGAGCGACCAATTGACAAGGAAAAACGCGCCGAAATCAGAAAACTTTAAGGTAAATTAAAGATATAAATGGTCTTTTTATGAGTAAATAAATACGTATTTTTTAAGTGTATGTATATATATATATATATATATATATATATATATATATATATATATATATATATATATATATATATATATATATAATGTATGTATGTATTTAGTAAATAATTACGTATTTTTTAAGTGTATTTGTAAGTATAATATATATATTATATTATTATAATATATATATATATATATATATAATATATAATATATATATATATATAGTAATAATATGAAAAGAGATTTAACTTTCAGCCACACCGTACAATCATCAGCACATAAGAATCCATGAAAATTCAACAAACTTGATTAATAAAAAAATACAATAAATCTGAAATAAAGCAAACTAAAGGTAATAAGCAGGCAATAATAAAAAATAGCGAGAAGAGACTAAAAGCAAGAGTGCTATGAACGATCGTTAGCCCTTACTTTTTAATATTTACAGGGCACTAACATTCGAGGAATTCCTCCAGTTAAGGAGTACTCCCCTTTTCTAAATATCTAGTGCTATAGCCTCCAAAACTTTCTTCTTTAACATTAATACAGGCACCATTTTCAATGTCTTTGAGAAATTCGTAGACCTCGAGAACACCCAGCCTTAGTTGTTCCAAGGGTTTTCCCCTGTCTTCTTTCAGAATCACATGAGTGTAGCTTTTTAGGTCTAGATGAATGATTTTTTTTCTCAAGTGATTTGTTGCTGGTATCGGTCTGAGATTTCGAAATGATCCCCTCAGCCGTTTCACGAATTCTGTTGGTAAATCTTTCACGTCCTTTAAAGTTAACGCAAGGAAGTTACATAGTAAACATTAAACTTTATAGTTAAACATTACAGTTTACGCAGAAAGGCATAAACAATCGTACATCAGTACGATTATCACTCATCTGCAAGAGTGACTTGTATATCTTCCTTTATTGCAGACCGTATTCCTAGTAACTCAGTAGGTAACACTTCGACCCAATTTTTGTTCTCCTAACACTTTAACGAGGCATTCAGATGGCTATGATTACGTTCTACCATCCTATTCGCCTCAGGGTGATATGCTGTAGTTCTTATTTTTTGCACCCACAAGTTTAACTAAAGAACGATACAGCTAAGATTCAAACTGTTTTCCTTAACCACTAACGAATATTGCCGGAGAGCCAAATCTAGCATTCCAATGTGAATAAAACGCATACGCCACGTTTTCTGCTGAATAACCTCATTGCGTTTTTGAAAGAATCAAAACTTTGGCTGCAGTCATCCGATTTTGATGATTACACACTCTTTTTATAGGACATTATATCACCTTTAAAAAAAGTTTTCTTCATTGTTTGTACACAACCCACAGGGAACCACTAATTTCAAGAAAATTGAAATTTGTGCAATCTCATGAGAAACTATTAGCAAGAGTGCTATGAACGATTGTTAGCCTTCGTCACCAGTTATGACCCTCTGGAGCAAATTTCGGAATTCATCAGCGCACTTAATTTCGTTTTTCACACAAAATTTGATACAGGTTTGATCCATTTTTTTCAATAGGTAAAAATCGAAGACGATCTAAAACGAAGGCGATTTAAAACACGTGCAAGCAAAGCAGCTGCCAACAATTAAGTGAACATTCAAATGGCCGAGCTTGTCGGCATAATTGAGAGACATGTGTACCAACATAAAGCCACAAAAAATCGAAATTCGAATATAAGTGACCCACGAAAATTAAAAATTAGCGATACTTTTTGAACACACCTCGTACTGTTTATGAAATATGTATGACGCCAACTTAAGCTAAGTTATGACTGTCCAAAATGTTGAGCGGTATTGATTATACAAGGGCGAGCATAGTTTTGTACAATATAAAAAGCGCATTGCCTTTAAAAAAATCTTGTTAATTGACAGACAAGTTTAAGTGCTACTGTTCCAAATATGTAGCATAAACCTGAGTAAGAACTGGATTAGTATTCCAAAGAAAATTCGATCCGTTGAAGGACCACCAAGCTAGAATTTTTATCCCAATAAATTTCGACCATATTTACGTATGCCAGATTCTAAATCGTATACTTCAAAAAGTAAAATTATACACTCCAGTAGTAGTGTTATAACACACACAAAAATCATAATAAAAGAAAGGTAAAGAAATATTCACTTACCAAACTTATAAAGGAACTGGAATTATTCCTGAAACAATTAAAAAAAAAATAAAAGTGCATATAATTCAAATTAACATTAAATTATTAAGTGCATTAATAATTTAAATTTATTTAAATTATTTAGATATCTACAAGGACCTTAAATTAACTTGACAAAATTTTACTTCCCTCACCTACTGACGTAGGTATAAGAAAAGTATTGTGTTCACCTAAAATATTCGAAGCTGAGTTTTCATCATAATTATTCGTTTCAGGCATTTTCTGGGTAATTTTCATCATGCTGTCTGTGTTTCACCCTCCCGCTGTGTTTATGTTAGAAATTTGGAACCTTAGACATTTGATAATCATAACAATCTGCGGACAAGCGAAGCGAGTCCAACGTTTCAACACCCCAGACTTTCAATAACCACTTTATTCTGAGGACGAGCTCAGTGAGACTAAAGTAATAAAACTCTGGGGCTTTGGAAAATCAGTACATTCTGAGGACGAGCTCAGTGAGACTAAAGAAATAAAACTTTGGGGCTTTGGAAAATCAGTATATTCTGAGGTCGAGCTCAGTGAGACTAAAGTAATAAACTCTGGGGCTTTGGAAAATCAGTACATTCTGAGACGAGCTCAGTAGCTAAAGTAATAAAACCCTGGGTTTGGAAAATCAGTAATTCTGAAGACGAGCTCAGTAAAACTAAAGTAATAAAATTCTGGGGCTTTGGAAAATCAGTACATTCTGAGGACGAGTTCAGTGAGACTAAAGTAATAAAACTCTGGGGCTTTGGAAAATCAGTAAATTCTGAGGACGAGCGAACCCCTGTACCCAATTTTCAAAATGAAATATAAACAAATCATTTTTTCCGTTCATAACATGTGTTTAGACAATAGGTCTAAAAAAATTTCCAGACAACATATATTTATATGTAAACCAATAAATTACGTTAAAAGCTATATATAGTTGTTTATCGACGTCGAAATACAATTTGCAGCAAAAACAGTGCAATAATCGACTACATTCCCCATCATATGTCATATTTATTTATAATCACTCACAAAAGTAAAATTTCCCAGTTCCTATAAAATTCATTAAAATAACAAGATTATTTCGCACATAAAACAATTTTGTAAACCGCCACTTCTGTTTACTCAAGATTAAAAAAATAATAATAAAAGGCATTGTTATGACTAAAAAACAAACAGTTTTGGCAAGCATGTGTATATAAATTAATTATTATTACTGTACCCAGTAGACTTTGATTTATTTATTATTGTGGGTTTTAATGAATAAGTAAATTAGTTTTCTGGGATTTTTTATGTATTATATATATAATATATATATATATATAATATATATAATATTATATTATATATATATATATATATATATATATAAGAGGTCCTCTGATTTAGTTGTTGTTTTTATTTGTTAAACATAGCATTTTTCCATGGATCAAGCGTATTTTTAATCATGTGGATCCCTCTGCAGTTCCTTAATTTATTTTAAAAATTTATTACTATACACACACACACACAATATATATATATATATATATATATATATATATATATATATTATATATATATATATATATATAAATGTGTGTGGTGTGTGTGTGTATACATCTCGTTTGCCCCACATAGGATACTTCGTTTAAACTCAACCTAATGCAAATAACCTTAAACGGTGACACCTTGTGCAATGGCCAATTCAAAATTTTGATGTCGTCATAAGGTGTTAATGATAATTTAAGGTCTATAAAATTGAATAATTTATAGGCCTTGTGATATTTTCGTATCAACGGAAATAATACTAATAACATCCGATACTCAAAGGACTTCTTCTAAGCGGGCCCACAAAGCACCGAAGCAGGAATCTGTCAAGGCTAGGAATAACACTTCGAAACAGAGCGTGAAATGCCCTGGGGATTGAGACCAATGTTTTTCATGTTCATAGACATGTAGATAAATATTGTAAAATGGGCTTTGTCCGTGTTGTAAATAAATAAATCCGAGGTATTGACAATTTTAACATCGGTTGGTTTGAACATTCAGAAGACAAGATTATAGGGTTTTAAATTCCAAACGTTTTGGAAGAGGAAACGGTTAGAGTATAAAAGGGTGATTAAGTCAATAATGTATCAAATAAGTAGGTTTTACTTTAAATGAAGGGTGGGTTCCTTATCATACTATCCAAAATGGGGTAAGAGTATTATAAGGGACCCACCCTAGAAAAATATAATATACCCTTTATTGGGTTGGAAGAAAGGCTTTGGTGTATGATAAGGGACTCACGCTTCATTTAAAATAAAACTACATATTTGATACATTATTACCCTAATCTCCCTCATATATGCCCTACTCAAAGCCCTAAAGCCTTTCTACAAAACCGAGAATAGATGTATTGTATTTTTCTAGGGTGGGTCCCTTATAATACTCTTACCCCATTGTGGAGTATGATAATGGACCCACTCTTCATTTAAAGTAAAACCTACTTATTTGATACATTATTGCCCTAATCTCCCTTTTTTCCCTACTCAAAACCCCAATCCCTTTCTACATACCCAAGAATGGATGTATTTATTTATTTTATGTTTAAAATAATGTCAAAAAATGTAGGAAAATTTATGTTTCGATTTTGCGGGTGGATCCCTTATCATACTCTAAACGTGAAGTATGATACCACTACACCACTCACCCGTGGTGTAGTGGTAAAGGTACGCGGCCAATATACAGAATGAATGGACTTTAAACTTCCGAGTTTATTTAGTCATGGGTTCAATCCCAGCACGGACCTCTAGGATTTTTATGAGAAGGATAAAAATTCTGCGTACCACGTCCTTCAGAAGGGACGTAAAACCGATGGTCTCGAGCCTGTGCGTTGTCAGGTACTCGTTAAAGATCCCTTACCCTAAATGAAACTGGGTATAGGCAAAATTTAGGACCCTCATAGTAGATTCATTATAATATTAATAGAGTGCCCGTCCTTGTAGTTTAAAGTTTATGAAAGTTTGGTTTAACAGCGTGGGCACGTGTTGTTCCTAGTTTTCACTAGACTATAAGAGTCAGTGAAATAAGTATGATAGCTTGAAAAAAGTATGAATGGAATCATAGAAAATATTCACGGTTCTTCTGTCTAGATTAGATGAAATATACCTACACTTGAAATTAAAAGGAGTAGAACAGTATCTTAGGGAGCTGGCAAAAAGGGTCCAACAACGTGGCCTACTTGCCTGGTAGTTACTACAACTCCCCCCATATTACTACTACTATTACATACTCTAAACGAGGGAACCTTTTAACCTGAATTAAGAAGTTACCTCTGAAGGTGATGTGATCCATGACCAACCAACACATCAGACATTCTGTGAGCATAACTTAAAATTTAGAGGACAAAAAATGCAAGTCATCTTTTTAAGGAAATGCTACCAAGCACCCTGTAGCCTATTTTATGTTACATTATTCAATTACAATCATGAAAGAAACAATTTTTCTCAAGAAATATAAATTTAACAAAAAAATCTCTCCATTAAGATCGAAAACTGCGATAACTCCGAATAAATAGTATCCCAAAATAAGTGCTACCGTTAACGAGAAACCACCACTAAATTAACATCTGTCAGTTTTCACTCTAATCAAAACATATCATTAAGAAAATTTAATCACTTATGAAAAAAATAATTAATTAAACCGTAATAAAACATTAATTATTCATGTGTTAGTGAGAATAAGGTTTTTGTATGAAAAGCAATTAAAATCGAGTTAACAATGTAGTTGAAAAAAGTTTTATTGAAAGGATGTCTGAATTATTCTGTAATATAATACATGAAGGAGTAGTGAGGGTAAATGATTAGTGTTACGTCATGAGATACTCCTTTCCCCTTCTTTTACCAAAATTTTAAATAAAAACAGATTAATTACACAAAAGTCCTATATTTTTTAATATATAATAATAACTAAGCTTTCGACTAAAAATTAATCATCATCAGAGTTTAACAAATATAAAATATAAAATAAAGAAACAATTTTACAAACTACTATAGTTTGGTAAGCTATAGCTTACCAAACCATACCAAGGTGAAATATGAAGTAGTTTGTAAAATTGTATTTTTATTTTATAATTGTTAAACTCTGATGATGACTAATTTTAGTCGAAAGCTTAGTTATTATTATATATTAAAAAATATAGGACTTTTGTGTAATTAATCCGTTTTTATTTTTTTTATTTTAAATCCACAAAAAAGAAACTTTATAATATCAAAATTTTAAACTTCACTGAACTTCAAGAATTTCTATGATTCAAGCTAAAATTTTATTTATATAATACTATGTAAGGATAAGATTATGAAGAAGTTAAATTTATTTATGAGCATTAATATACTTACAGCATTAATTATATATTTCCGATTTTATCGTTTGACATTAAATATAAGCGTATAACTAATAACTATATAAACTAATAACGTGGTTATATGCTACATAAAGAAACTACCACCAGGCCCGGATTCATGGATGGAGGTTGCCCATCCCCTCCTCCTAAAATCCTCAGAAAATGGAAAATGAGAAGAAAGAAAAACATGTATAGTATTACGTAAAAAATGAGGAATCCTTATATCTATCTATCTATCTATCTATCTATCTATCTATCTATCTATCTATCTATCTATCTATCTATCTATCTATCTATCTATCTATATATATATATATATATATATATATATATATATATATATATATATATATATATATATATATATATATATATATATATATATAATAGCCCCTCTAGAGGTAGAAACTGGATTCACCCTTGACTACCACTACTACAACAACCAGAAGTTTATCAGCAGATACTAAAGGCTATGAAATACAAAGAGCTGTAGAGATCACATATATGCACAGGTAGAATAGTGAGGGTAAAAATACAAAAGTTTGTCATCTAGTATAAAAAGTTATGAAATACATAAAGCTGTAGAGATCATATGTGCACAGGTAGAACAGTGAGGGTAAAAATAAAGAAGTTTGTCATCTAGTATAAGAAGTCATGAAATACAAAGAGTTGTAGAGATCATATATGCACAGGTAGAATAGTGAGGGTAAAAATATAGAAGTTTGTCATCTAGAAGTAATGAATACAGAAGTCATATATAGAATACATCTAGTATAAGAGTAATGAAATACAAAGAGTTGTAGAGATCATATATGCACAGTAGATAGTGAGGGTAAAAATATAGAAGTTTGTCATCTAGTATAAGAAGTAATGAAATACAAAGAGTTGTAGAGATCATATATGCACAGGTAGAATAGTGAGGGTAAAAATATAGAAGTTTGACATCTAGTATAAAAAGTTATATATGAAATACATAAAGCTGTAGAGATCATATATGTACAGGTAGAACAGTGAGGGTAAAAATAAAGAAGTTTGTCATCTAGTATAAGAAGTTATGAAATACAAAGAGTTGTAGAGATCATATATGCACAGGTAGAACAGTGAGGGTAAAAATATAGAAGTTTGTCATCTAGTATAAAAAGTTATGAAATACAAAGAGCTGTATAGAGATCATATGCACAGTTAGAATTGTGAGGTTAAAAATGATAGAAGTTTGACATCTAGAATAAAAAGTTATGAAATACATAGAGCTGTAGAGATCATATATGCACAGGTAGAATAGTAAGGGTAAAAATTATAGAAGTTTGACATCTAGAATAAAAAATTATGAAATACAAAGAGCTGTAGAGATCATATATGCACAGTTAGAATTGTGAGGGTAAAAATTATAGAAGTTTGACATCTAGAATAAAAAGTTATGAAATATATAGAGCTGTAGAGATCATATATGCAAAGGTAGAATAATAAGGGTAAAAATTATAGAAGTTTGTAATGAGTCATCTTTTTACACTGAAAGAGGGGGTTCCAGACATCCTTTAAGTATATACTCTTTATAATTTATTTAGAGTTTATCTCTAAGTAGAGGTACCATATGACTTACCCGAACTGCCTTAACTTCTCTATTCTATCATTGAACGAAAAAGTAAAGCAACCTTTGTTCGTATTCAAACTAATACAAAATATTTAATTTATTAATTCTTCTCACACATAATTATTATATTATGCTAAACACAATTAAACGTAATTAATATAGACTTAAATGAGATGTAAACATGAACAAAGAAATTGACGACACACTTTCTACAATTTTACGATTACAAATGTTGCGAATATTTTGTTTACCAAATGATTTATTACTCGTATATTATAATAAAATATAAAAGGCTTGATGATTAATGACGATATAAAACATAAATAAAAACATGCCATTTAGTAAATTATAAACAATAAATTTGATGCCGCGGGAAATTGATACTCAAGTTGTGAAAAGAAAATTTAAAAAAGAACAAAAGCGATAAAGTCGCTTTTTTGTTTCATAAATGATTTTTTTTTGTATTGTATGAAAATATAACTTCCAAAAATAAAATATACTACATTGCATTTTTGACCTTTATTGGCTAAGTCCGAGGGGACGACAGCCTTATCTTTCTCGGCTATGCTTCAGAAGATAACATGCTTATTTTTTCTTAGCTTTTTTTATTTGTCTATCCCTGTTATCAGCTTTTTCTCATGAGATAAAAGCGTATCTTTCTCTAATAAGCTTCAGAAAATATAAGCTTATATTTCTCTACTAAGCCTAAGGAGATAATCGCTTATCTTTCTCGGCTAAACCTCGGGGTATAAAAGCCTATCTTCTTATCTTTCTCGGCTAAGCCTTAAAAGATAAAAGCTGTTCCTCACCGGCAAAACCTCAAGAACTTAACTTTAAAGCCTTATGAGCTGATTAATACCCTAAACAAAAATTCAGGAACCAACTGACTAATTTAATTTTCCTCTGTAAAGCCCCAAAAGCTAGCTGACTTATTTTCCTCACCAAAAGCTCATAACTTTGTTTTGTTTCATCTCATTTATTGAAAATATCCCTGAATATATAGTAATTATAAGTATGAATATAAATAAGTATGTGATTATGTGTGCACATGTCATATATATATATATATATATATATATATATATTATATATATATATATATATATATATATAATATATATATATATGTATAATACACATATTTTTTCGGACATACATACTCCCTCAACATCCGTTTTCTTATTAACCTCATAAGCGTCATTTCCATTATGGGAATTTCCATTACTCCATTAATTGAATTCGCTAAAATTCTGTTTTAGCTGGCTTCACTTGCATCTTTGATACTTTATTGAATGCTACTATTTAATTATAAGTATCACAAGTTATACTAAGCCCTCATTAAAGCACATGCACTCTCATATGAAATTAATTGAGTTATACTAAGCCCTTAATTATCGCCCCTCTCAAAAATTTGGGCAGGATCCGCGCCTGCTTTATGCTAGAGAGTTGAGCTGTCTTTTATAATCGGAGCACAACTCGTAAGAAAAGCTACCGGAGTAAATGTCTAAGAATCAGCCGATCCCCAAACAGGAACATAAAGTCACCCGGTTCTTTATGTTTAACTTTTTTTTAACAGCACTTCTGGTTGGAAAGCTCAAAAGCCCACTCCAACCAGCTGCTACCTGTAAAGTAGGAGAGAACTGGGACTTTAGCTTGACGGTTAAAGTAAGAGGATTGAGATGCTTGAAGAAAGAATTAAAGAAAATTTCAATCTTCAGAGTTGACCTGAGAGAGTTAAAGCTGCAGCTTTACAAAGGAGCTGGTCAGCAGAGATAGAGATGAGTTGGCAAGACTTATGAGTTTTAGAGATGCACTGGGGATAATTCTTGAGGTCGAAAATTTAGACGCTTATGGTCGAAGAATAAGAAGAATTAAAATATAAAATCGACAAATATATATTCAATTAGGCAGAAATCTCTCTCTTCTGATTGGCCAACTGAAACACTCACTTTCCCTTGTAAAACTATATGTAGAGGTCGATGTTTTGGTCCTTTCATATGCAAGAAAGGATTTCAAAAAAGGATTTCAGGGCCGGCGGTATCAACGCTTTTATTTTAAATCCATGGTGACAGAAATATTACGTCAATATTTATACCATCTGAAATTCAGTTTCCTTTTGATTTAAACTAGTTTGACCAATAGTTGGGAAAGCTAAATCAATTTAATTTCTCTGAAGGACTTTTTAATAGAAGTTTTGTTATTTTTTTCAGTAAAAACATTATTTTACTTGTGAAGTGACTGCTTAATAGTGGTAAAGCTAAATACTTAAACTGTCTCACGAAAGCACGTTAGTGATTAGGAAAGTTGTTTTAATTCATAAATCCTCTGCCCTCCCTCCAAGTTTGGTTTTATAGTACTTGGCACCCTCTCAGAAAAATAAAATTGAATAAATAAATAAACTCCACATGACCATGCCAACCTATTAGATGAACTTGGATCCGCCTAACAAGTTAAGTGGCGACTAACAAATCACAAAATAGTTATTTATGCCATAAGGCTGAGAAGTGTGTCTTTATGTCACGGCAATTAGATTTACCGACGAGCGAAGCGAGTCGGGAAAAATTGCCAAGATATAAAGACATTCTCAGCCGGATGGCATACACTATTTTTTTTGAGGTAGCACTCATTAAATAAACTGCGCTATATACTTAATTGAAAAAAAAAAATAAATAAATAAAACGTCAAATTAACTCCATATTATCGTCGTCATTGAATTCATCCATAGCTTCACACTTTTACTCAAAAATGTAAAAGCTTTACAAATAAACACACAAAAATTGTCAATTAGAACACCTATTAAAAACGAAAAAAAAGTTAGTCTACGAACAAAAACAGTAACAAAATGAACGTTTTTAAAGAAACCTCATGAGGGTTTTACACAGATTGTTTTTTAGCGAATTTTCATAATGAAAATGACGCTTATGAGGTTGTTCGGATGACGGAAGTTGAGGGTGGGAGTGAGCGGAATCGGTTCCTATTGGCTTCCTGAAAACAAAAAAATATGTCCGAAAAAAGTTTATATATATGTATGTATATATATATATATATAATATATATATATATATATATATATATATATATATATATATATATATATATATATATATATATATATATTATATATATGTATATATATTATGTAAGAGTTCTACCCTTTCGTATGGCGAACGATAACTCTCGAAGGCGTTCTCAAATTGAAACGAAACTTTGCAATCGCGAGATGTTGAGAGGTTACGAGGCCTATTGTTTAAAAAACATTATGACGTCATCAACCAAAGTTATGACGTCATGAAAAAAAAAAATTTTTGAAACTTGAAATGGCTTTAAAACAAGGTATATCGTGTTTAGGTAGACGGCTAGTTGAATCGATTAAGACCAATTTCAGCTCAATCGAACCATCACCAATGGCGCAAACAATATACATATATATATAATCTTGTATATATGTATACGTCCAGTCAAAGACTTGTACGATATCTGTTGGGTTTAGTATGTTAGAGGAGGGGACATAGTATAAAAGATGGACCTCTACCTCGCTCCATCCTGGTAAGCCTGCTGTCCCAGAGAGACAGGACAAAAAATGGCTTCCACTAAACCACGCCGAGCAAAGCAGGCCCGTAAAGCGGAAGAACCTCGAAGTAGTCTTTAGATGGTCGAAGTCATTCTAAAACGATTGCGACCGGTTTCAGCTCAATCAGACAATCCTAAGATAGATGGTTCACTCCCGAGTGTAGTAGGAACACTCAATTGACAAATTTGTGTTTATGATTTAAGTTGGGGCCCTCATCACTAGAGCTTGAATAGCGCTAGTAGTAAAAATATATTTGCTCTATTCTCTACTAGATTGTGCTGAAGTATTTTTTTAAAAACAAACAGTTGCCAATCGTTAGTAAAATAAATAAAAGTAAACAAAGATCTATGGTATGCTGTAGTATTCGCGATGTATTTTTGTTATAAAACTTGGGGGCCTCATCACGCGAAGCAGCACCATCGTTTTCTTAAAAAAATAACAATTATTCATTCTTAGTTTTTTAGACTTAACATTTAAATTTGCTATCTGAGTATAACATCTCGGTTAGCGCAAACGGATAAGTAAAGAAAACAAACAAAAATTTAAACTCTGACATTAGAGGTTCAAATCCAAGGAGGGACGACGGAATGGGTGAAGTAAGAGTGAGAAATTATTTTTTTCACTTTTTACCAATTTATACTAAATTCTTATAGAGCTTTCTTAGGATCACTCATCCATCGACTCCTCATAATTCAAGCGCTGAAAAGCGGATGGAAAGACTTGATTACCCTCAACAGCTCGTTGTTTGGTTGAATAAAAATAAATAAATAAATGTCAGAAATAAAAATATGTGACAGTTTCACGCTGTCACCACTAGACTGTACTACTTGAGCCTCCTGCATCCCATCAAATATTTTTTAAATTTTGAGTGGCCATCTATGTTATATTGTTTATCTATTCCTAGTGACGGAAACGTATTTTAATTTAAAAACAAAAATCATGAATATATTTTTGTTTATAAGGCTTGTTAGTTTTAATATTATAGCATACTATTAATAATGTATTAATATCTTAAATTAGTAAAATCAAATTTTTGAGATCAGGCCTCTCAGGCCCGCGAAGCGGGCCTGTGTGGAGAGGCTGTGAAAATTCGCTAGTACATGGCAAAATGCCATGTAACAAGACAATAATGAAACACACACATCATACAAAAACAACAACAATGTGGCCGCAAAGCGGCCACAGGGAGCCCCCGGGCCGCGAAGCGGCCCGGTGGGCCGACGCTGCGGAGCGGACGAGGCGCGAAGCGCCGAGGCCGCGTAGCGGCTACGGGCCGAAGGCCCGTATTTGAACACGCTACATTACAGTAATGACGGCAATATATGAATTACTTTTAAGTCCTAGGAGTTTTTTTACATTCATTATTGTCCTCGGAGGTGAAAAGTACCAAATAACCTACTATAACAATAATGATTGGCTTCTCATCCTAAAAACGGTCCAATAAAGTGCTCAATTACGTACTACCTCAAAAAAACATATTTATTTAAAGTTATCACATTTTATTTGTTTTAAACCTAAAATTATTTCTTCAACGACGCGACCTCAAAGAACTTTGAACTTCATTACCACAATATAAAGGCCCTAAGGCTTATTTTCGTATACCATTCTTTATATTACAAACCCTTAAACACATAAATAAATCATTTAGATAAAAAAGAGTTAATAAATATATTTTCTATAATTAGTGGAACCAACAAAACAATTGAACTTATTTACAACAAATATTGATCGCACAAAAATATAATTTTTAAATTGTTTAATTTAATTATAGTAATTTTGTTAAGAGTATTTTTCCTTATTTGTTATTGTTAGACATATATAAACATCTGGCGAAAGTTTTCATAATTCGAGAAGTTGATGGTATAAATATATAAGCGTAGGCGTGGGAAATTTCAAACTTCACTTTGTTCTTTTTTGAGCTTTTATTTTAAATATGTCTAACAATAGTTTTATAATAGTAAACTGAACTCTTGAAAATCGGGGGCGGGGGCCTCGAAACCATCGGATTCGCTACGCTGCTCCCTATCTTATTCACTACGCACGCTCGCCACTTCGATTCGCTACGCTTGTCCTACCTATTCACTACGAAACTACGAACGTGCTCGCCACTTCGGATTCGCTACGCTTGTCCCTACCTAATTCACTACGAACGTGCTCGCCACTTCGGATTCGCTAGGCTTATCCCTACCTAACTCACTACACACGTGCTCGCCACTTCGGATTCGCTACGCTTGTCCCTACCTAATTCACTACGCACGTGCTCGCCACTTCAGATTCGCTACGCTCGTACTAATCTTCCTCGATGCTACTTTACACCTTTGATCCGACATAAATCGTAGAAATGATAGGTAGCCCTATTAAATTGAAACTTTATGAAAATATATTTTACGAATAGGATACAAACGTGCTGAATAACCCATTGGAGTAATTTTTCGATAAAATTTTAACTTATATTTATAATAAGAAGGAAACATTTGTTGGTTTTATCCATGGTTAAGAATTTCAAACCGACTCCAACATTTTTCTGCGTTTTATAAATTTTACAATTTCCTTGCCGTCATTAATGACAGTAATGACGTCATACAACTGATATTTTCCGACAAAACCACCCAATGATATACCCAAAGATTAATTTTTGCACCAAATTTTAACTCCTTAGCATAAACACACTCAAATACGAGGTTAAGAGACACATACAGACGAACCACTTACAATGTTTTAAAACAACTGAAAAGAATAATGAAGTTAAAATATTTATTTTTACGGCAAAATCATTTTACCCTCAAAACGAGGAAAAAAATAAAGATGTCACTCCAATTAATATATATTTGTTGACTGAGCTACTGTGTATTTCTATGGTGTCAGACACTAGCCTATGGACAAATAAATCTATTTAATCTTTCTATCTCCTAGCTTCTTTACTTCGCTTAGACTCTGAGTCTATCTTTGATATCTTGATCTGTAAGACTCATCTATCACCCTCTTTTATTCAACGGCTAGCACTGATGATGACCTCTTGTTAGGTTGAAAGCGCTTTGCTATAAAAGAAATATATTTTTGTGGAGGACTTCTTCCTCTTTTATTAACTACTTTCCCGTAAGAACAAAAGATTGAATTTTGTACTAAACACACTCAGAGCAACGATAATGACAGACTCATACAGTCAGAAGACTTGGTAAAAATCAAGAGATCTAATAAAGCTGGAACAGATAATAGTAAAATTATAATTTCGTTTTGATTTTTCAGTGCAAACAAATTACACTTCCTTTTATTGGATTTGTCATAATTTTCTTGGAGCTAGATACCCTATATTTCAATTCTGTGTTCCTTATTTCTGCATTCCTGCGGAATACCTTTAAAGTATCATTCCTATATTTATTTCCAGATGACTGCAGATAGATCCAAATGAAATTTAAGAAGTTCACATTGAAGTTGAACTTCACGTCTAAATACTTGAAAATAATACTTGTTGACATGGTTGGCTGGGCTCTCGGTCACGATGTGTTTTTACAAAAATAGAAAACAAAATGTACAGATTTGTGAGACGGCAACAGCGCTTCCAGAGATTACGATGTCCTTATATCAGCTAGTTGACTCTTCTATGAGAGAGTGACTAGGTTGTTGAAGTTGCTTAAGATTAATGTTTTAAAGCGAAGAAAGCGACAACAGCTAGACGAAAACAGCAAAATATAGAAGATTTTAAATTTAGAAGTAAAAGTAGAGGTTACGTCTTTAGGTTAAAAGCCTTTTAGCCTGTTTCAGACTTTTCATGATTTGCGGATGACACTTCCATCCTAATACTGTCTCAATAATTCCAAATGCAGTGAAACATGAAGCACAGAAGCGCCAAATTGAAGTCATCTTAAAAATAACTCAACCTTGTAAATAAACCTATGATATATTAGATACTTCGTCCGTTTATATATATATGAGAAAACAATAAGTATATAAAACAAGCGTGAAGCACGATTCTATATTACTTGAGAAGTTATTGATTTTTAGCAAAATCCACGATTCCCTTGGATTTATCAAGCTATTGTACTGTATGTAGAAAAAAAATAATAATACCCGTTTTATTTTCTACTCAATAAATGAGGACCAAGGAAGTCCCTATAGCTACCATCTGAGGTGAAAGCTATCCATATTCAAATATGCCCTTGTTGTGGTACTTAATAGAAGCTGAGTTCTTGTCGTAGTAAATTAAAATGAGGAAGATACATGTGTGCCAAATATATTTTCAGTTAAAAGTATACTTCATTTAATGAATAGCACTTGCAATTTTTCAATTATTTTTAATTAATTTTTAATATTTACTGTTGTTTTGGATTCTATTTTAAAACCACAGTTTTTGTAAGTAAACTCAAGTTCTGACAGAAAACACTCTTATCACATGCGATAACAATAATTTATGTTATCGATGTTTTTCAACTTTCTAATTATAATATTTTAACAATACTATAATTATATTTATTCTATATTAAATAATTAAAAGGAAATATTAGTGCTAATTTTGTGTTTTAAAATATTAGGTGCACATAATAAAGTATTAGTGATAAAATTTCAAGTGCTTGTTGTTCTTGAAATTTAATTTGAGAAAATAGTTATTCTTTAATTAACATGTACTAACTTTAATAAAAAAATACATCAAAAGAGCTTTTGTTTTAGTAATCTCAACGCCGAATTCGGCTCAAAATCGGATTTACTTGCCCCAAATGTAAGATCATATATGTACGTACTTAATTTGAACAAAAAGAATCTAAAACTAGCAATTATTCACGTGATTTTTGTTACAAAAGGTAGTGCAAACTAATAACTATTTACCCCAATTCTAAGCAATAATATCATAATTTGAGTGAAACGTAAGGTAAACAAAAATCAAGTAAAACTATTTTTTTTGAGGTAGTACGTAATTGAGCACTTTATTGGACCGTTTTTAGGATGAGAAGCCAATCATTATTGTTATAAGAGGTTATTTAGACTTTTCACCCCGAGGACAATAATGAATGTAAAAACTCCTAGGACGTAAAGTAATTCATAAGTTGCCGCCATTACTGTAATGTAGCGTGTTCAAAAAACAATCTGTGTAAAACCTTCATGAGCTTTCTTTAAAAACGTTCATTTTGTTTCTGTTTTTGTTCGTAGTTTAATTTTTTTAGTTTTTAAAAGGGTTTCTAATTGACAATATTTGTGTTTTATTTAAAGCTTTTAATTTTTGAGTAAAAGTGTGAAGTATAGATGAATTCAATGACGACGATAATATGGAGTTAATTAAACGTTTTTTTTTTTTTTTTTTTTTTTCAATTAAGTATATAGTGTAGTTTATTTAATGAGTGCTACCTCAAAAAAAATAGTGTATGCCATCCGGCTGAGAATGTCTTTATGTCTTGGCAATTTTTCCATCTCGCTTGCTCGTCGTAAATCTAATTGCCGTGACATAAAGACACACTTCTCAGCCTTATGGCATAAATAACTATTTTTCACTGATATCCGAACGGCTTTGCCTATATATTTTAGATCCATGTTTGTATGATAATTTTGAGCATTGCAAGCTTAAAAATAATTCGCAATATAATGAAAACTTGTATAACTAAAAATGGGTTTTGAACATTTGTTACTTTTAGCATTGACCTTGAGATTTGAAATTAACCAATCAACTAAACAACCCAAGTGACGTAATAGCTTTTTGCCGCGAATTTTACTTCAAATTTTAATTATTAAAATTGTAAATATTAAATTTTTTTAATTGGCTATAAAAATTTGTACAATTAATATTTTCATTGTTTTTCTTTTAAATACATTTTTTCTTACCTCGATAAACCAACAAAAAAACAAAGGTTAAAATTTATGCATGTTCCTCATCCACCACTCTGTACAACATAAAGCATGACATAATAAAAAATGGTTTAAAATTACAATTCAAAAAAGGTTAAGAATTTTGGTGTTAACATGGAAACAATAGTTTTCCTATACATTCAATAAAAGAAAGTAACAAAAAATATAATATAAAAAAGTCTGAACCATCAATAGAACCTTTAGTTACACCTCCATACAATATCTTATGATGCATCATCTTTCTATTTTATTATTTTTTTGTACTAATTTTATTTTTTATATCTCGTTTTATCTTATTTTACATTAAGTTTTTTTATTGTTACACTTTTTACCCCTCGATATTTATTTCTATCTTAGATATTCTTTTAACAGATCAATAGAATGATTAATAGATTTTATAAAAGATTTTTTTTTTTTGTAGTAAATGTTCTAATGTTAATGTTCTTTTGTCGAGAAAGAGTTTAATGAAGGTCATTCAGAGGGTTTCAAGATAGAAAATTAATTAGTTTATTACAAAGAAACACAAGAAAATTAGAAATAAAGATAACAACTGAAACATTTTTTCTTGTCTGAGATAAGGTAGGAAGGATAGTGTATGAGCCCTGGTGGGGGTTAGCTTGAACCAGTAAACTTGATAGGGTTCTGGTAAATGATTAGAGGACTGTAATTCTAATTTATTAGAATTTGGTAGAGTGGAAGGAACCTTACTCATTAAATAACAATAATAAATGCAAAAGTTGACCGCCTCCGTAGCCAAGGTCGTTAGAGCGTTAGTCTTTACACTGACCTTTAACACCACGGAGGTCTGGGGTTCGCATCCCAGGTTTCGCTCTTAGTTTATATAAAATTATTGTTGTGATAAATTATCGCCAACTTTAGAATACACCTTAAGCGTAACGGTTGCTACTACAACCCAAGGTGGTTCCCGCAGGGTTTATGCCTGATGAGCCGCAAGGCTCTAAACGGGCATTATTATTATTATTATCTTGGTAAGTTTATATATTTCACATGAGATAAATTATTGATTGTTAAAGCTAATGGTTAATGACAATTCTAGTGTATGCCCTGATGTAAATATCCAAATTATATCAAAATATGACTAACACTGGGCCAGAGACCCAAAATATTAAGGTATATAAAATTCTTCACAACATATATTTGTTGGCAACAAAAATTGATTATAAATGAAAACAAGGTAGTGATAACCCATAATACTTAAGTTTAACCCTAGAACCGAGGTAACACGAGTAAGAAAAGATCTGAAGGGTACCTGAGCCTGTGTGAAAAAATCCCACGTTAGACAAGGGCCTACCAACGGGCCTGGCACCTCGTCTGTATGAACTCGCAAGAATGTTGAGAATATTTTAGTAATCCATAAACAATCTGGACATTTAATATCCACTGATGAAAACCCGGTGCTGAATGAAACTCCATGAGGTGCTTTAATGTCTAGACAATATCCGCATAATAAGAACCAAAACTTAGCACTGATAATATTACTCACAGGTTGAAATCCACGTTGAGTTAGGCAACACTTGTTAGGGTGGCAGCATTACTTAAGTGCACCAGCGAACCGCCTTTCGTGTTATCAGTAGTGCTCCTTCTATATATAGTATTATTCTAAGACAACGAATTTCGGGGGGAAAGCAACAGCTGGTTACAAACACAGTGTTGCCACTTTGCAAATACAATAATTAAATTTCACAATAAAGATTTAAAATCAACCAGAGTAAATCAGATAAAGCTGTTAATCCATCTATCGAAGCTCATTTAGAATACAATCCATCAGTTAAGCTTACACTAGGGCGCCAAAATAATTTTATTTAAAATAAATCAATTCATGACTGAACAAGTTAGCATGAAAGAAGAAACTGAATAAGTTTAATGAAAGGTTAGCAAAATTTGAAGAAAGCATGAGAATAGAATAATCTAGTGAACTCAAAGCAGAAATTAAATTATTTCATAGATAATATTAATTCTAGTCTATTCCCATTTATTGTTACATATCATTTCTTTTATTTTAATATTGATTGTACTTTAGTTTGTCAACAGATAACAGACAAAATATAACATCCATAACCAAGCAGGGAAGAGAAACCCATATTAAAACGAAGATAGAAGACAAATAGATTGAATGGACATGTTGAAGAAAGGACCAGCATTTTAAGTTTTACAAGGTTAAAAGTTTATTATTTAGTTTACTGTTCCCCTCGTGGCCATTTGTCTCGAGTGTTAGGGATAGACTATTAAACCAAATGGGAAATATAGCACTAAGTGTATTAAAGACAGATTCTACGTCTGGAAAAATGTAGATGTAATGTTTTATTTTAAATAGTATATGATAACATTGAAACCTCAAAACACTATACCTGAAGCCCGATATTATAACTTGCTTGGAGGTTTCAGTGTAAAATGGTTACACTTATTTTTTTGTTTTAAACTTCCTTATAACCAAAAGTGAACCTTCACAATAAAAGACGCGATGTTTTGGCGGGATCAGTTATCACGTAATCTCACTCGATCGACTAAACAAAGACGCTGTAAGAACCGTGAATTTAGTTGACCGTATTGAATCCAATACGATCGCCTGTTAAATACGCTGTGTGTACGTAGTAAATGATCACCGACCACCAATCAAAGAGTTACCTACTAATATAAACATTTATTCGAGTAACAAGTTGACCTAAATTGAGAGTGCGACTCAAAAGACTTGACAGTTTTCAAGATAACTTCATCTAATAACTTGTTTGATTACTTGATTTTACTAATTAGTTGAGTTATAACTAAATATAAAGTTAATGATCAATCGAGTTGTAAAAGGATAGGTTATCAATGCAATTTGTTATTTAAATAAATGAGCTTGCGCATAAATTAATATCAAGACACGAACATCTGACAGGACTTAAAAGGTAACTTTTAAGTCCCTTAAAAAATTAAATATAAGCCTTGTTTCCTATTTTAAATAGAATAAAACGCTAAAAATTTAAAAAGATAAATGTTAATATTATTTATCTATGACCGAAATCAGTTTGAAAGTCTGGTACGTTTAAATGTATTCATGTAAATAAGTTTAGTCAAAGAGTATATAATTAAATTATTAAACGTTTTGACAGACATTTCAATTAAAGTCAATACAAAAATAAGGAAAAACAAAGTTGACAGGTTTCCGTTTTAATAAAACCTGATTGGACAGAGTGACACCGGTGTACTCATTATTTCTACTTCTTGATCAGTCACTATAATGGTGTTGGTGTAGTAAGTAATATGCAATTGACCTAGAGGTACGCAGTCTGGCAGTCAGTCCCATTATGTTCTTTTATAACTTCATGCCTTAATATCTTAAGTAGGTAAAAAATTCTGGTGCTGTAGTCCGCATTTCGAGCAAATTTCCTTTTGAATGCGTGTTTCCCTGCTTAACAATCTATTTCTTGCTGCTGGTTCCGGTTTATGTTTTATTACTTGAGCTGTTACTAAATTATCAGGCACAACTCGGTACTCATTTTTTCTGTATTTTTCAAAGGAAATGGGCACAATTATCCTGTTGGCTGTACAAAACTATGCCTCTAAAATTGGCATTTAACACAATTATTAGCGCTAGTTTAATACTTAGTTGGTTTCTTTAATGGGTTTAGCACATTTCCTTTAAAAAATCCAAAACAATTATTTACTAGTAGTGCTTGGTAATTGAGTAACAGCTCAAGTTATAAAGCATTAACCGGGACCTTTAGCAAGAAATAGATGGTTAAGCAGGGAAGCACGCATTTTTCATGTTGACAACCAGCGCCGGAAATTTTTTACACTTTATTAAACATGTGTGACGTCACCCACAGAATAATGACCCCAGAAACATTTCTAAAAATCACACATCTTCAAAAAGTGTTTAGATCGGGCAGAAATTTTCACTTTTCCTCATTTATCCTATATATGTATATAGGAAAAGTATTGTGTTTGCAAAATAATCCGAAACCGGAATGTCAACAGAACAATCAGCTGTTTTTAAGACCTCCTGAATGGCTTTCACAAAGTTATCTATTATTATCATAGCTCCTAGTGTATTTATGCTATAGGGAGTTGAAACTTTGTGCAAAAATTAGACTCCTAATGTGGTTGTGATTTTCGGAAAATAATTTTTTATAATGACGTCATAAACCCGCAATAATTACTCAGCAATAATTTCGAAACTTCATAAAACGCTGAAAAATGATGCGATCGGATTGAGATTTGACACGCATATAGCTATGTATATGACTAATTATACGCCAATTTTTTTATCTTAATACCAGCATTAGTTCAATATTTATCTAATGACTTGTGTACGTTTTTTAAAAATTGTAAAAACTCGGAAAACAATCCAATTGCGTTGAAATATAGTACAATTATATATCTTGACGAAATAAATAAGTACACTAAGTTTCGTTTCAATACGACAAGTATATCCATGATTTGTTTTGGATCATAAAAGCAAAATAGCATTAAAAAATCGGATACCATGTATCCGATTTTTAATAATACATTTGAAATTCGCTTATATCGTGGCAGTATGCCACTTATATGAACTTGTAATATGATGAACTTATATAGGAAAACAAAAATGTAGCCGCGAAGCGGCCACAGGGATGCGCGGGGCCGCGCTGAGACGTGGACAGCCTAGAGACCGATGGCCTTGTTTAGTTTGTAATTTTGTTTATTGTAGAAATAAACTATTTTTACTTTTCCTTGCCTTCTTATACAGAAGGTATATAGAGGAAAAGTATTGATTCGCCCTACAAATTTTAACCCGAAATTTCACTTGAATTATCCATTTTAGGTGTTTTTAGGACTATCTGAACCGATTTCAGCTTGATGTCTGTGTGTGTGTGTCACGCATAACTCTCACTGTGTTTATGCTAGATAGTTGAAACTTGATACAAAAATCAGCCTTTGGGTCTAGTTGTGCTGCCCGGAATATCAATATTTTATGTTACCATTAACCCTATTTGCTTAGTCAGCAAAAATTTAAAAAAAATCGTAAAAAAACTAAAAATGATCCGATGAACTTGAAGTTTGGCAGGAATATACCTCTTAATATGACAAACAAATCTTCTGAATTTCGTTTTGATATTGGCTGCCATTTTGAAATTATTTACTTTTGATATAATTTAAAAGGAAAAGTTCCGAGGTACCCCGTACCCGATTTTTTAATTTATTATATTGTTACCTATTATATGATTTTTAACAAAACATTATGCAGATTGACACAATGATAATTATTTACTTAAATCCTACGCAATAACTTCACAATTCGTACCAAAAGTAAAACAAAACAACACTAAATTAAAACTTGATTTCTTCTATAAAATTCGAACGAAACTGCCCCTTTATTCCAGATCTCGTAAAAAATCTACGTTTTCTTACAAAAACAACTTAAAAAAATATAAATTTTACTTAGTAACGAAAGTTAACTGCGCAAAAGCAATGAGCAAAGCAAAAACTAAAGAGGTATAACTAAGCAGAAATCCCCGAACCAAATATAGAGGTCTGAGAATAATCACAAGAATATTAAAATATACACAGAGGTCTGAAACTCCAGACTCGTTATTGTTTCTATTTAAATAAATTAAGTTATACATTCTATGTTGTTATTAACATTATTCAATACTTTACGAATATATTACCTTACAAATTTGATATTATATCATAAGAAGTATCCATTCATTCAATGTTATTCCTTAATTTCTAATATTAACTGTATAATATCATATTAACCACTAAAAACGATCTAATGCTAACAAATTCTTTTTGGTTAATTGCCACTACGCATTCGATAAATCTAGAATCCATTGATTATTCGTCAGTTTTTTTTATGAAATATTTTTAGATTTAAATACTTGATTATGATTATGATAGTTATGTAATTTGATACTACTGAGTTTTGCAAAAAAATAATAGATATTATTTAATTTACTTACATGGCGGGATAGATGTTGACGGTTTAAGAGTTAAATCCATACTGACCGGGTTAAGAGGATTGGACAGGTCTGAACATGCAGAGACTTGTACAGCATTGTACCAAATGCAGTGCTAAATAATCTAGGTGACGAACTTGCCCGACTAATTAAATCAAGCAATCGGGTAACTTCGCACAGCTTGAACACACACATGCTGAGGCATGACATTCTTTTGGGCACAAGGTGTCTCAGAAAGTATACACATTCAATTTTTTTTATGAGAGGGTTTAAAAAACCTTGGTACTTATTTAAATTCTCTAACCATATTTGCTTTGATAGATTTGAGGTACTTTGGCATTTATGAATATACATTTAAATTTTTGAGGTTAAAATTTTATTTTTAAATTTTTACTTTTCCTCAAAAGTAAACTAACTTAAGTTTTCCTGAAAAGTATAGAGGTTGCAAAAAATCCGAAACCGGGATGAAACCTAAATTATCCGTTTTAATTATCAGTTTTAAGGCCCCCTGAGTGGTTTTCGCAAAGTTTTATGCCTGTGTGTGTCTGTTATCATCGTACCGCCCAGTGTATTTATGCTAAAAAGTTGAAATTTTGAACAAAAATCAGTCTACCGCTGTAGTTGTGCTATTCGGAATATATTCTTTTACGTCACTAACCCGCAATAGTGACTCAGCAAAAATTTCGAAAAATTATAAAACGCTGAAAAATGATGCGATCGGATAGTGATTTGGCTATGTATAAAACTAACATATGTGCCAAGTTTCATCTCTTTATCAGCATTAGTTCAATTTTGTTTTATTGACTTGTGTACGTTTTTTTTTAAAAATTGTAAAAAATTGGAAAATGGTCCGGTTGAAAAATCCGGGATTGAAAAATGAGGGGTTTAAAGGAGGTAAAGTAAGAGAAGGAGGGAGAAGACGAGACATTATAGTTATTTATGCGCCAAGGGAGTAAAGAATGCTATTACCCTGAGAAGTTAGTTGGTTCCTAAGGCGTAAATCGAGGAAACCAAAGCATTTAACTCCCGAGGCGAAGCCGAGGAACCCAAAGTATTTAACTCCCGAGGCAAAGCCGAAGGGGTTATAACTATTAACTCCCGAGGCGAAGCCGTGATAGGTAATTGCGATGGGAAAATAGGATTATACTCTCAAGGTGCATTCAAAATTTTATCTCCAGACGTTGATTTTATTTTAATACGTTTTTTGTATTTATTCTATTTGTTTTGACCCAAAGAACTTCTTTTGACTTAAAACAGATTTTTAGCATTTTTTTTATAGTCGGGTCCCCTTAAAAGTTTTGGAGTGCCACCACCGGGAAAATTATCAAAAATTTAGTGAATACCACTACCCTAAAAATTTGATATAATTGGGTCTAATGACCCAATAATAGAAAATACTTTTTGTTCCCAAGGGAATAAAAATGGCTCTATATAGTACAGCATGTCTTCTGATTATGTTTCAGATTGTTCCTTATGTCGGGGGAGGTAAAGTTGAATGCTGTATGCAGATCAGACATACGAGGAGGCTGGGGGAGAGGGTAAAGACCCCTTAACTCACCTCCTCCAAGTCTACAGAATAAATCCAGAATTACTTTGTAGGTAAGTAACACATCATTGCAAATATCCCCAAGAAGTGGAAATATAAAAGCAACAATTTGTGTTGAGACTAATCGCTATTTGTAACTATATTTATTCCAAATGAGGGAATTCTCGGTGAAGCTGTCCGTTGGTTAGATCAAGATGTACGTGACTGCAAACTGCATAGTATGAAAAAATACACCGACACACGTATTAATCTGTCAGAAGAGAATAGAACCAGAGATGATAGAAATAAAGATAAAAATTTAAAAGACAAAAGCAAATAATGGCATAAGAGCGTTAGCTTCTGATGTTATCTAGAAGTTTTATTATAAGTCTTCCAGAGATAAAATATTTCAAGCCGTTTATGATACATAATTTCCTGATACTATTTCCTGATAAAATTTCCTGACACTGACATAAAAATTTCCTAACTACTATTTTCCTGATAAAAATTTCCTGACTACTATTTTCCTGACATAAAAATTTCCTGACTACTATTTACAAGGGAGCTGATGGATTAAATAAGAATATGCAGTTGATATTCTTCTGACCTGGCTGATGCACGGTTACAACCCCCCCCCCCCAGTTCCCAAATAAAACAACTATACGGAGTTACTAACAAATACCTAGCTGAATTGTGTGTTTTTATATTAATTTCAAATCAGAATAACTCTTAAATATAATTTTCCAGCATTGATAAGAGACGGATCATATGAAGTTAAGATCTTATGTAGTGGAAATCAGAAACATTGTCTACAAAGGTTTACAATTCGCAAATCAAATTCTAAGACAGCTTTTAAAATACTGTCATATTTTTATAACTAGCTACAAATTAATTCTGCCGCGGAACCCCAACAAATTCCTTTTGAAAAGCGTCCTTCCATGATTAACATTAATTTTGAGTTTTTGGTTTATATATACTTGCGCAGTAGCATTACTAGTAGCTTCTCATTTTTTTCTGAATTTTTCAGAGGAAATTAAATTTTTAATGACAAGGACGATTGTAGATTTTTTATCCATTGATCCTTTTAACAGAGAAAGCGGAACGTTAGATATATCGCCCTTATTAAGCCTTTTACCGTTAAAAGGATATAATCTTCACTAATATAAGGCATCTGTAAATACAACTAAAAACATATCTGTAAACGTAACTGAAAGCATATCTGTAAACGTAACTGAAAACATATCTGTAAACGTAACTGAAAACGTATCTGTAAACGTAACTGAAAACGTATCTGTAAACGTAACTCGAAACGAATATGTAAACGTAACTCGAAACGTATCTTTAAAGTAACTAAACATAACTGTAAACGTATCTGTGAACGTAACTCGGAACGTATCTGTGAACGTAACTGTAAACGTATCTGTGAACGTAACTCGGAACGTATCTATGAACGTAACTCGGAACGTATCTGTAAACGTAACAGTAAACGTATCTGTAAACGTAACTCGGAACGTATCTGTGAACCTAACTGTAAACGCTTCTCGAAACGTATCTGTAAACGTAACTGTAAACGTATTGCAATTCATAAACCTATACTTTCATAATCCTTGAAAATTTAACTTTTAATTCAAATTTATAACAATGTAAAAACATTTTTTTATTCAATAAAGAGCAAATCATGGAGTTTTTGAAACTTTTCTCTTTATGAGTCTATGACTATTGCCCTGGAATACATCATAAGCCTTAAAGCAATTAAAAATAATTGTTTAAAAATACAATGACAAAAAATAAACAAAAAATATTTAGAAACATAGCTTGGATAAAGAAGAACGAATTGTCACTCTTATTCTAATGAATAAGAGTGAGTTTGTTTCTCATAAACTCACTCTTATTCTAATGAATAAGAATGAGTTTGTTTCTCATAAACTCACTCTTATTCTAATGAATAACAGTGAGTGTGTGTCTCACAAACTCACACATTTTCTAATTAATATGATTGAGTTTTTTTTCACAAACTCACTCTTATTCTAATGAATAAGAGTGAGTTTGTTTCTCACAAACTCACTCTTATTCTAATGAATAACAGTGAGTGTGTTTCTCACAAACTCACACATTTTCTAATTAATAAGATTGAGTTTTTTTTCACAAACTCACTCTTATTCTAATGAATAAGAGTGAGTTTGTTTCTCACAAACTCACACATTTTCTAATTAATAAAAGTGAGTTTGTTTCTCACAAACTCACTCTTATTCTAACGAAAGAGTGTGTGTGTTTCTCACAAACTCACTCTTATTCTAACGAATAAGAGTGAGTGTGTTTCTCACATACTCACTCCTATTCTAAAAAATAAAAGTGAGTTTGTTTCTTTTTCACTCTTACTTGTCTGTAGTTATGCTTTCTATGCCACAGTTGTTTATGTGACACGATATCATGAGAATGCTCTGTCTGTTGTTAGATACAGAAGACTGTCAAGTTGCAGCCTCAACAACCCAGTGGAATCTCATAACTACACCAGATCTCTCTCAAACAGAAGGGTTAAGCACTACTGTAAGTAAAACTTCCTTACCGTTACTTTATTTTATAAATTCAATCAATTTTAAAATAAACATTTTATGATACAACAGATTTATGTGAGACGTTTAAATTTAATTAAAAATGCTCTGCCACGTCTAAGAACTGTTCCGTAATAAGGCGCGGTCGAATATCCACGGCCTTCTAGAACATTGGATCACCAACAAACTTTTTTTATAACTTTTTTCAAAATTTTCAGTAATTAGCCGGATTTTGTGATAAATGAAGCCTATTTCCGTAATCTGCACGCTCTTTTGGTTAATCTCAAAGAGTATTTTACATTCACTCAACGATTTATTTTAATCTAACTTGGTACATACATAACTACTGTTAGACGTCAATGTTAACAAATATGACCTCAAAATATAACACAAAATATTGACGTCTAACAGTAGTTATGTATGTACCAAGTTAGATTAAAAATAAATCGTTGAGTGAATGTAAATACTCTTTGAGATTAACCAAAAGTGCGTGCAAGATTACGGAAATAGGCTTTATTTATCACAAATCCGCTAAATTACTGAAAATTTTGAAAAAAAAAAGTTTGTTGGTGATCTAATTTCTAGAAGGCCGTGGATATTCGACCGCGCTTATTTGTCGAATTTTATTTATGTTGTTATGATGACATAACTTCATATTCTTTGGCGCTTTAACTGAAGATCAGAGTGAGTTTAGGCTCCCTGTTCCTTTAGCCCTCTGATAAGTTGAATGTAACGAAACAGAGCAGTACATACTATTTTATCGAGCTATCAACAACGAAGAATGTCTGATGTAGCAAACCATTTTGCTTGGTACATTCCTAATACCTCTCGCACAATAATAAACTATTCATATGTTGCAAAACTCGGTAATACCAAATGATATACAAATGTTATGAGTGAAATAAAAAAAACAATTAAGTGTCCATAAATATTTTCTTAATTTATTTATATCTGTATTATGGTACAAAACAGAATTATACATATAATGATAATACATTAGGTGTATTCATAATATGATTGAGAGACCAATATTAGAACAGGTCTAGATTTTATAACATGAATATGCTCAGGTTAGAAGGGTCATTCAATATTGCAGGGTCAATCAATATTGCAGGTCAATCAATATTGCAGGGTCAATCAATATTGCAGGGTCAATCAATATTGCCGAGTCAATCAATATTGAAGGGTCGATCAATATTGCAGGGTCAATCAATATTGCAGGGTCAAACAAGTTCGCAGGGTCAATCAATATTGCAGGGTCAATCAATATTACAGGGTCAATCAATATTGCAAGGTCAATCATATTGCAGGGTCAATCAATATTGCAGGGTCAATCAATATTCCCGGGTCAAGCAATATTGCAGGGTCAATCAATATTTTTTTTTTCCAATGCCGCGGTCAGTAGCAGCTAATCTAATTCTTAAGCCATGCTTTCAATGTCTGTGTTATGTTAGTATCAAGATCACTTTACAAACGGGAATTTTAAAAATATATTTTATTATACTACCATCATAGAGTAAGGACTGCAGTCTTCATTAATATGTTTAGAACAGTATTATTCTATGTTAAAATTTATTAAATTGAAGAATCAGCTACCGTCGATACTTGCTGTTGGATATGAATATCCCTGGACCGGTTTCGGCATAATGCCATCATCAGCAGGCGGGGCAACACTCGAGCTCTTAACTAATAAAGTTATATCAGTGATTAACTTCTAGTCTCAATGAGCACGACGAGCCCTCTGAAGATGATCGTCGTGCTCATTGAGACTAGAAGTTAATCACTGATATAACTTTATTTGTTGAGAGCTCGAGTGTTGCCCCGCCTGTTGATGATGGCGTTATGCCGAAACCGGTCCAGGGATATTCATATCCAACAGCAAGTATCGATGGTAGCTGAGTCTTTGATTGCTTCTTCAACTTGCGGTAAATACAACCTTTTTAATTTTTAAATTCTATAATTTAAAAAAATTGTAATTTCATTAAAGATGTATGTTTTAAACCATATTCTAAAAGCCTTAGGTTTCAAAATATTCCGAAATACATTTTGGAACATTTTCGGAGATAATTTCATTTACTGGTTACCTCCCCCCCTCCTTGCTTGGAAAAGCCTTAGTGATAAACTTTTTTACATTTATAACTGTATAAATAAGTAACAATAGCTAAAGGGCAGGGTATAAAAAGCTATAATGGATAAAACTCTAGACTAAACAGTTATTACGGCTCTTACAAGTCACTATCTACCATCTAGCGGCTTAAGTGAGAAACAATTTTTAGTTGTCTTGTTCTTCCGCTAGATCGCATAAACGTTTAGTTTCAAACTAGTTTTATATAATATTAATTTATTAATCGTAAATATAACTTTTATAATTTATTAATTTATATATAACTTTTATAAGTTTATATTCACATTATATTATAACTTATTATTAAAGACATAACAATGTTTTATAAAAAAGTGTAATGAAATAACGTAAGTATTAACCTACTTGCTTTCTTAAAGTTCACGTATAAAGTATTTATATTTTTCTATTTTTTCTTGTCCTCCTAATATAACTTTTATAAGTTCATAATCACATTATATTATAACTTATTATTAAAGACATAACAATGTTTTTAAAAATGTGTAATGAAATAACGTAAGTATTTACCTACTTGCTTTCTTAAAGTTCATGTATAAAGTATTCATATTTTTTTTTTCACAAATAAATATTTGTCCTCTGACAATTTTCGGAAAAATAGTTTGTTTAACAAATAGATGTCTTAATATAGTCTGTTTGGAAAAATATATAAGTTTGTGTAACATTATCTTTTAAACCTTAGTCGGCCTCAATTGTACTTAGACCAAAAATTCAAATGCACATTAGAATTTTTTATTAGATTTTTTACTCTCCGTAAAAAATCAAGAAGGAAAAGAATTCTTTAGGTTCATTCTGCGTTCCAAACAAAAGATGAAGTCTGACTGAACTAATACAACGTTTTCCAAAATGAAGCTGCTTCGTAGTAAGATATCCGGCCGAACCGCTACCAATTTAAATAGCGGAAATCCTAACGCTCGAGCAAAAAACGCAGCAAAATCGAGCATACGGTCGAAATGCTTCATCCATTCTACTCAACAAGGTTATTTACACGACAAGATTTATTTTGAGAAAACGTTGGATAGTCAAATAACAATTATTCCGCTCTTAAAAAGTTGATTTTTGGCGGATAACCTAATTAAAGTCAAAAATATGACAATAGTGTTTATTTTGTTTTTTAATTGATATTTTACAAAATTATTTATTTACTCAAATAAAATATTACTTTTAATACAAAAAATCAATAAAACGTTAAAAAATAAAAGACCTCAATGCTTTTACCACATTAAAAACACTTTGTGGCGAGGAACAAAAAATAGTTTTAACATGTTTCTTAAATTTATAAAATTCTACATCTCTGATTCTTATTTCGGATATTGAACCGATTTTCACTAATTTTCAACTCAAAATGAATATGTCTGACTGAAGTGTAAAACCCAATGGAACCATTTAACTTCCACTTTTCGCCAGAACCAATACTTTGTTTTGCCTTGATCTTACGAGTTTCGCTACTATAATTACATCCCATCCATAGATTAACCGTAATATCGATTTTCGTATCGAAAATCGAATCTAAGCCGACGGCAAAATCAACGTAACCACCCGCATTGTAAATTTTGATTGTCCACAAATTTTCGTTGTTAGCTCCTGTTGCGAAGTTTAACTTGTAAAATTCTTGCCTTTGTCCCAATTTATCAAATTTAATATTGGTATCCACTTGAATCTTGTAATGCATTTTATCACCGGAAGAATATTTTATTATTTTCGGTTCATAATTCGAATCATGTTGACATACATCGAACTCCTCAATTTCATTCCATCTATCGTCACTTATTTTATACATGTTTAACTATTAAAAATAATTTAATTAAAAAAAACTTAACACTATTTTCACAGTGACCTCAAGTTTTTTTTAATTTGTAACTTAAATATGCACAAAATTAAAAATTTAAATTTGTATCCACTTTTTTCAAAATAATAACACTTACATAAACTTCACTTTATAATAATTTCACAAATAATAAATACTATTTAAAGTTAATAATAAAAACTGTATTTAAATTTAAACCCACAACGCAACAATTAAATTAGAGGAAAAAATTAATAAAAAACTTAAAAATATTTGTCTTCAAATGTTATAAAAATTCAAACTTTTTACTTTATTTTCGATATTTTATTCTAAAATTAATGTAGTAGTTTAAATACGAAGTGAAGGGTGGACTGAAAACTCCTATGGGGTTTTCCTGATAACGGTTCACATAAAGAATTAAATACTAAACATGTCATTAACTAGGAAATTAAATAATTCCTACTACCAAAATTGTTTTCTAAAATCAGAAAGTTAAAAATTAAAATTCTTTGTCGGTTTAAATTTCACTACTTTGAAGTTTCATAGCTGTCAGTAACTAACTAAATGTTTGTTTTAAAGCCAACGTCTTTACTATTCTTAATAAACGCTTTAAACGAACTAAGGTACAAGATAAAACTATCAAAAAATTTCCAAAATAAAATTTCTAAATAATTCAAAAGAATTTAGGAAGGGAGCGTAACAGATAACAAGATAAAAAATTCTTGGATTAGATAAAAAGAAATATAATGAAAACTAAAAGAAATTTTGAATTATGACTAATACCTTAAAAACATTTATCTATTCTAATCACCCACACAAAACCATCAAAATTTATTACAAGATAATCTGCAGTTTCATGAAAACTTACTTAGATAAAAATAATCTGGTAACTTATGTGTCTTCATAAGTAGTTGCAATTTCTTGTTCGTCTTAGAATAGGTTACTGTTAATATATTTTACTCTCTTAATTAACTCTTGAACGGTTTGATTTGATAAACAGAAATAAGAGACAATAAAGACACTAAGATCTACCAAAAAGGTTTCGACTTAAAAAAATAATATTTCTTCAAATGGAACATAAGGATATAGTATATTTTCTTTGATTTAAAGTATTTTTTACTTTTATTTTTAATTCCAAATTACATTCTGATTCAATAAAGGGTAGAAAAGTGATTTCGAGCCAAATAAGTAAAAGATGTAAGCATTTATGCAAAGTTTGTGGATATTTTAAGGGAGAAACAACTTTCATCTCCTTAACTCCTTATTTTACATAGTATAGCCTAAACTTGCAATACGTAAATGCAGTGCAAGAAATCATATAGCATTTTTAAACCTGATACATATTTTTTTATTTAAACAATTAAAATATAGCTTTTTGCTTCCATGTCCAGACCCGTAGCCAGCCAAAACTTGTAGAAAGGGCTAAACCAATCCAAGATGGGGCGATGATTTAAACATCATTAAGGGACTTTCAGAGAGGGCGACATTTTTCCTAGAAGGAGGAGCGACTCCCCCATAGCCCCTCTTGGCTACGGCTCTGCTCTTACAATTTATCATTTAGGTTGCGTTGACTATTGGTCCCTCTGCCTTAGCCCTGAAATAAATAGATAGATATCCAGACCCGCCTTGAGGTGTCTACTCCCTCGACAATTATATGTCCTTCTTCCCCTATAGCTATTCCCCCTATAATAGATGAGGAATAATTTGGCGTCCTGGAACCATGTAAAGTATGTATCTTAAGACAGATCTATTTATTTATACGTTTTGAAATAATGATTAAGATTTCAACCATTTTTGTACGTCCATATATTGATTTCACGACAATCACAATCTTTAACATCATTTTCTATAGACAAAACTCTAACGTCAGTTTATATTAAACCTACAATATGAAGGATAGCGTGTTAAACAATTTTGATAGGATAAATTAAGACCTGAAGTTATAATTGAAATCTAAAAAGCCAAGAACAATCTTTAATAGCAGTACCATTCGAAACTCTGAAAGCATAAAGCATTATAAACTTTTTGACAACAGCTACTTCTCTAAATTAAGTAGTCTACGTCAATATTTTAACATTTTTATGCGAACTGAAGACTAAATTGCAATTTTTTATAAATTATGGCAAGGCCCAAGTGTGGAATTAAAAATATCACCATGGCTACATTTTTTAATTAAATGGTTAAAAGAAAAGCTTGTTACAAGAGTATTATAGAGACCCATAATACATCAGTCTTAAAGGTACTACTTTTTCAGTAGAAAACATCTGTTCAACTGGTGTAAACAGTTTAAATATTAATAATGCTATATAGATAGAGTTATTAAATTAAGAAGGTGGTTGTGATTGTTTATTTGTATCGCTCGGTACCTAAGCATGAGGAAGAGAGAAAATTTATAATTAGAACCATTGATACTTTTAAATATTCTTCCTTTAGAGAGAAACCATGGACATTTTAGCAAGCTGAGAGCAACTAACAAGAGGCGATAATGGATAAACTCAACTATAAGAGAAAAAAGAAAGATGTCACTCCACTTAGTATATATTATTGACAGAGCCGACTTCAAACTTAACAGTTCATCATCAGTGCCGGTGAAAGCGAAGTAAAGAAGCTAGGAGACTTGTCCAGAGGCTGGTGTCTGAGTCAGACACCAGCCTCTGGACAAATCTATTTCGTCTGTCTCCTAGCTTCTATACTAAGTGGAGTGACATCTTTCTTTTTTTTCTCCTATTTGGAAACTCCACAACTCATCTTACTATCAATATAAACAGAAGGTTCAATTATGTAGAGGAATGAGTTAAGATGAAAAAAGCATGATAATGAAGTATACTAAAAGAGTGATAGTACCAGCGAAGGATCTGTAATGCGAGGGGCGAAATATGAGTTGGTTTGTTGAGAGGTTGAATTATAATAAGATTTGAGTTGAGAGGAGAGGATTATAATAAGTCTGATTTGAAAAAGGGGCGGAATTGAGTTGGTTTGTTGAGAGTTGAGAGAGATTATAATAAGTGCTGATTTGAAAAAGGCGGCGTGAATTTTATGAGTTGGTTTGTGAGAGTTGAGATTATAATAAGGCTGATTTGAAAAAGGGCGCAAGATTATAATAAGATTTGAAAAAGGGGCGGAATATGAGTTGGTTTGTTGAGAGTTGAGAGGATTATAATAAGTGCTGATTTGAAAAAGGGGCGGAATATGAGTTGGTTTGTTGAGAGTTGAGAGGATTATAATAAGTGCTGATTTGAAAAAAGGGGCGGAATATGAGTTGGTTTGTTGAGAGTTCAGAGATTATAATAAGTGCTGATTTGAAAAGGGGCGGAATATGAGTTGGTTTGTTGAGAGTTCAGAGGATTATAATAAGTGCTGATTTGAAAAAGGGGCGGAATATTAGTTGGTTTGTTGAGAGTTGAGAGGATTATAATAAGTGCTGATTTGAAAAAGGGGCGGAATATGCGTTGGTTTGTTGAGAGTTGAGAGGATTATAATAAATGCTGATTTGAAAAGGGCGGAATATGAGTTGGTTTGTTGAGAGTTGAGAGGATTATAATAAGTGCTGATTTGAAAAAGGGGCGGAATATGAGTTGGTTTGTTGAGAGTTAGAGGATTATAATAAGTGCTGATTTGAAAAAAAGGGCGGAATATTAGTTGTTTGTTGAGAGTTTGAGAGGATTTATAATAGTGCTGATTTGAAAAGGGCGGAATATGCGTTGGTTTGTTGAGAGATTGAGAGGATTATAATAAATGCTGATTGAAAAAGGGGCGGAAATGAGTGGTTGTTGATTGAGAGGGCTGATTTATAAGAGAGAGGATTGTGCTATGAGTTGGTTGAAGTTTATAGGTGCTGATTTGAATATGAGTTGGTTGTTGAAGTGAGAGGATTATAATAAGTGCTTAATTGAAAAAGGGGCGGAATATGAGTCTGATTATGAGTTGGTTGTTGAGGTTTGAGAGGTTGTAATAAGTGCTGATTTGATAAGAGGGACGGAATATATGTTAATTTGAGGATAGCACGGAGTATGTGGGTTGAATTATTTTTCAGAGCAACCAGTGAGAAGGGTCGAATACGTGTTGGTTTGTTATCAAAGTCTAGAATTGATAGCTATAGTTATCATTTACAGTATTTATGTAATTTTACACTCGCGTTTTCTGGGCTTTTTGAAGTTAATAAGTAGTTATAGAGTGCCTGTATATCAGGCATAATATTCGGGCGCTCAAGTAATAACTTTTGGTTTGCTATCCAACAAAAGACGTGCTGACTAAAATTTACATTGATCATAGGACAGTTTAATAGTTATAACCTCCTCCCCTCCCCCTTACAGCAAAATAACCTTTAATTTCAAACACTTTATAAATCTATACTTATTACTTTCTATATTTAAATATGAGTTAAGTAAAATTGATTTAAATTACTAATATATTAATTATTAACTTATAAACCCCCGACTACACGGAGCGAAATTTATTTAGTTCACTTCATTCTTCTAAGTTAATTTGAATAAGTTTATTACTAAATTTTTCTAAGAATACTGGAATAGGATTTATTCTACTATAATTATAAATGGACTAACTGTTTAATATTGCTATTATTTATTAATTAACTACTTTTTATTAATAGTTATTTTCTAATTTGTTATTAACTTATAGTGAAAAGTAAATGTATTTATTTGAAGTCTAAATCTTATGAGATAAAGTTCAGTCGAAGTGATCCAAAAAGGAGAGAGGGACTTTCTTTCACTCCATATCCAATTAACATTTAACTGTATCTCTTTATACCCTGTTCCAAACCAGCCGCACCAACTTTATACTTGGAATATTTGTCCTCTTAGAAAAATAAGAAACAAAAGTTTTAAAACCAAACTTATATTACTTTCTCATCTTATCTTCGTTGTCCGAAGATGACTCTCGAAAACTTTGTCAGATTAAACTTTTAATGTTGTACAATAGTCAAGCTCATGATGACCTCAAAGTATTTTAAATGAAAAGTATATGACGTCATTAAACTGCTTTATGATGCTATCAAATTGATATCGGCGAAGATGAAAAATTATTTAAGAATTAAGTTTTATGGACTGTAAGTTTAATAAGGAAAAATAATAATGAAGACAGCAGTCCGAGTTATTGTTTGGTATGTATATTTTTATTTCTGTTCTTTTGTAATTGGTTTATGGTTTTGTTTACTTGTTATTAGATTCACTGAGGATGCCAAGCATTGCTTGTGCAAAAGCTCTGATGAAATAAATTAATCTAACAAAACACGGACTGCTTGTCATTATTTACGTTTCTTATGAAAAATATGTTTTTTCTTTGGTTCTAAATTTAGTTTCGGGTATTCTGATTTGATTAATAGCGACTTCAGTTCAATCGAACTAACCTTCTATCCAAAAATGACAAAACAAGCAGAAAACCTTAAGGAATTATACTTGTCATAAAATAAGTCTATATTAAGCAGAGTTGAGAGGATTATAATAAGTGCTGATTGAAAAAGAGGCGGAATGTTAGAGTTAAGAGGATTTAATAAGTGCTGATTTGAAAAAAGAGGCGGAATATGAGTTGGTTTGTTGAGAGTTAAGAGGATTATAATAAGTGCTGATTGAAAAAGAGGCGGAATATGAGTTGGTTTGTTGAGAGTTAAGAGGATTATAATAAGTGCTGATTTAAAAAAGGGGCGGAATATGAGTTGGTTTGTTGAGAGTTAAGAGATTATAATAAGTGCTGATTTAAAAAGGGCGAAATGATTGGTTTGTTGAGAGTAAGGATTATAATAAGTGCTAATTTGAAAAAGGGGCGGAATATGAGTTGGTTTGTTTGACGTCATAAACTGCTTTATGATGCTTATCAAATTGATATCGGCGGAGATGAAAAATTATGTTTTTTCTAGATTTGTGTTCTAAATTTTAGGTTTCGGGTATTCTGATTTGATTAATAGCGACTTCAGTTCAATCGAACTAACCTTCTATCCAAAAATGACAAAACAAGCAGAAAACCTTAAGGAATTATATTTGTCATAAAATAAAATAAGTCTATATTAAGCAGAGTGAGAGGATTATAATAAGTGCTGATTTAAAAAAGGGGCGGAATATGAGTTGGTTTGTTGAGAGGTTCTGATTTGAAAAGGGGCGGAATATGAGTTGTTTGTTGAGAGTTGAGGATTATAGTGCTGATTTGAAAAAGGGGCGGAATATGAGTTGGTTTGTTTGACGTCATTAAACTGCTTTATGATGCCATCAAATTGATATCGGCGGAGATGGAAAATTATGTTTTTTCTAGATTTGTGTTCTAAATTTTAGGTTTCGGGTATTCTGATTTGATTAATAGCGACTTCAGTTCAATCGAACTAACCGTCTATCCAAAAATGACAAAACAAGCAGAAAACCTTAAGGAATTAGACTTGTCATAAAATAAAATAAGTCTATATTAAGCTTTTTGGGGTATCAAATCGATTGAAAGAGATCTCAAAGCGTTTCGACCAAATCACGGGTTTTCATGGTGACTGCCAAAGCAACCAGTCAATGCGAGGTAATCTAAAGGCCTGCGACCTTCAACCGTAAATTAAGAATTTGTTATCTCGGGGCCTCCAACGACGAGACTATTTCAATCTGATCTAATGAGCCCCAGCGAAGCAAGCTAGCCCACAAAGCGAAGGTGCCGCGATGTACCCACCACGTTGAATATTAAAAAAATTACAATGCAAAATGTCATGGAATACAAATAGTACAAAACAACAACCAATACACAAGTTAATTCTTTTATATATTCACAGAACCGACGACAAATTTTCTAAAATTGTTTAAAGACACAGTTTGCGCCTAAAATATTTCCGTAACTTTGATATTTTATGTATTAGTGTCATATAAAGCCAATCGATCTTTATCTTCTATACCTGATGTAACATAATAATGTAAACATATTTGACCAATAAATAAATATTATTCACCATTGCTAAAACCATATTGTGAATAATGTAGAATTAAAAAAACCTTTTTGCCAAAACACTAAAATCTTGATAAATAAAGAAAACATATTTTTAACAAAAGCCTGCCCTCAGGCACTCAAAACGCCCTTATTTACAGTTACCCAAATTTCACCTGTTATTACAATCGTATTAAAAAACAAACATATAATCCCTACAAAACATGTCGGATATATAAATATATTAAAAAATAAAATTTAAATTAAGCCAAATTAAATTATAAATTTAGTAATGCAACTAAATTTTTGTTTTTTTTGCTGAAAATTGATCCTTATAGTGATTAATTTTTGACATATATAAAGTTTATGACAAATAATTTGTTTAATAAAAAGGGATTTTATGTTATAATAGCAGAAACGGAAAGTTACAAAAAATTCAGGTACCGAAATAATTTGTTTCATTGGAAAAAATCAGGTGGAATAGTGTTTAGGAGAGTTGGAGTAAGCGCAATACTTTCAAAAAAAAAACTAAATTAAGAAGGAAGAAAAATCAAAAATGAACAACTAAGGGAGTGTATTATAACCTAATATAACCTAACGCCATTCAATAGGCCCTGAAAACCTTCACTAAACAGGTTTAGAAAAAAAGGACCTTTAAAATAGTATTATTAGGTGGTCTTTTGTTAGGTACTAAAAAGTTTTTCTTTCTCAACACAATGAAAGTGTTCAACAAGTAGAAGGATACGTTTGAGAACAAAGTAATATGATGGGCTGATAATATTCATTCTTTACCACCAGAAAGGAGTAAAATTTGTTCTTTTATCTCTTTTAGTGGAGAAAAATAACTCCTGGTCTGAATTTACCAAGGATCTTGAATAAAGGGGATGACGCACTAAGTCGATTTGCCATACAAATAAGTGACCCCATCGAAAATAAAAAAATAGAGAATTCAACACAAAACACACGTCAAAAACCAACTGCACGAGCTTGGTACACACTGCGCATACTTACAATTCTTATAACAGCGCAGGTCTTAAATTTTAGAGGCAAACTTACCTCTCAATAGTTTCCCATTGTTCATTGCTTGAGAAGGTTATAACAAAACACGCTTTAATTATCACTCACTGAAGTGGAAAAGTATAGTCCAAAATTTAAAATTAAATAAGCACAAATCACTTAACAAGCACCACAAATGTAACAATCACGAGAAGCACAGAAGAAAGTTGAGAAGCAAACTCGACAACCTTGCTACATAACCTGCGTTTGGCGCATTTTTTATTATAACCAATGGGAAGGTTAGTTTGCTCCTATTTTTCTATCTCATACAACTTCCATGGGGTCAGAAATGTTCCTTAATGAGTTATCCCCTTTATTCAAGATCCTTGGAATTTACAGAAAGAAAAGTAAATTTCACTATTTTAAAACTAGAAATTGTTTTAAAAAACGCTACTTTAAAACTAACTAACTAAGCGCTATTTTAAATAAAGCTTTAGTTGTCATGGCTTTTCCTTTTTAACTCAGTTGTTAACGTCTTTTACTCTTAAGTTGAAGGTTACAAGTTCGGTCCTCACTGGAGGCGCACACTTACAACAATTTTTTTAATGTTTTATCACTAAGTATGTAAAATTAATTTTTTTTGAGGTAGTACGTAATTGAGCACTTTATTGGACCGTTTTTTAGGATGAGAAGCCAATCATTATTGTTATAGGAGGTTATTTAGTACTTTTCACCTCCGAGGACAATAATGAATGTAAAAAAAAAAACTCCTAGGACGTAAAAGTAATTCATATATTGCCGCCATTACTGTAATGTAGCGTGTTCAAAAAAACAATCTGTGTAAAACCTTCATGAGGTTTCTTTAAAAACGTTCATTTTGTTTCTGTTTTTGTTCGTAGACTAATTTTTTTTTTCGTTTTTAAAAGGTGTTTCGACAATTTTTGTGTGTTTATTTGTAAAGCTTTTACATTTTTGAGTAAAAGTGTGAAGCTATGGATAAATTCCAATGACGACGATAATATGGAGTTAATTGGACGTTTGTTTTTTTCAATTAAGTATATAGCGCAGTTTATTTAATGAGTGCTACCTCAAAAAAAATAGTGTATGCCATCCGGCTGAGAATGTCTTTATGTCTTAGCAATTTTTCCCGATTCGCTTCGCTCGTCGGTAAATCTAATTGCCGTGACATAAAGACACACTTCTCAGCCTTATGGCATCAATAACTTTTACTTGTTTAAGATTTTCACTTTTCCTTATTTGTGCCGTAATAGTACCGTACTATTCCTTTCATAAGAAAAGTATTGAGTGTGCCAAAAATCCGAAACCGTAATGATTATGTAGGTGTTTTTAAGACCAAAATTAAAAAGGTTGTATTTACAGCAAGTTGAATTCTTCAATTATTTTTAAGATCTTTTGAGTGGTTTTCACGAAGTTGTCTGTCTGTATATGTCTCCGTGTGTCTATATCAGTTATCATCGTATCTCCTCCCAGTGTATTTATGCTAAAAAGTTAAAACTTAATACGAAAATCAATACTTTGGTCTAGTTGTGGTCTCAGGAATTTTTTTTATGAAGTCATTATCCAGCAATAATGACTAAGCTAAAATTTCAAAAAATCATAAAACAAAAAAAAATATTGATCGTTTTCAGATTTGGCACACATGTAGTCATATAAAAGACCAAATGAGGTGCTAAGTTTCATTTCATTATCAGGATTAGTCACAAATTTTATTGAATGACTTTTAAGGGGATCCCGCAAAGAGTGGGGGTAAAAATCAATTAAACGGAAATATCTCTGGTTCTAAGCAAAATATCAAAATTCTAAGACGGTACTTCACTTCTAATTTTTATTCTGCACATGTTAAGACTCATTTCAACCTTCTGGAGCAAAAAACAGTGGTGCAATTTGAGAACTACAATTTTTAAAGTAGTTCTCAAATTGCGCCAATGTTGTTTGCTCCAGAAGGTTGAAATGAGTCTTAAAATGTGCAGAATAAAAATTAGAAGTGAAGTACCGTCTTAGAATTTTGATATTTTGCCGAGAACCGGAGATATTTCCATTTAAGTGATTTTTCCCCCCCCCTCTTTGCAGGATCGCCTTAAAGTTATTTAAAAACTATAAAACATCCCAAATAAACAAATTGAGTTTAAGGCCCGTATTCAATGACATTTTCCTTACCTAAACATAAAGAGACTAATACTATTAAAAGGAGGATACAACAGTTCTTATCATTCCTTGGGTAGCTAGGTACCGTAACGGTACATTGGTGACGTCATTTTTTTATTTTTCATAATAATTACAATTTCACGTAAATATTACATTATTTTTGGACTATTTTGTTTTAAATCAAGTAAAATGAATTTAAAATAAGTTTTAATTATTATCTATTGCATGTATTCTTTAATTTTCTGGGTTGAATAAAGTGGTTTAATGTGGCATCACTGAAAAATGTCCGCCGTTTGTAAAGTGTGTACAAAGAGACTAAAACTATTAGAGAGGGGATACAACAGCTCTTATCATTCCTTGGGTAGCTAGGTGCCCTAACGGAAAATTGGTGACGTCATAGTTTTAGTCTCTTTGGGTGTATAAATATGTGCTCCGATAGAAGTTGTAGGGGAGTGGGGAGTAGTTCGTCTCTCTCTAGGGAGACTATAGTGGGGGTAAGTACAGTTAGGGCACCTATGAAAACTGTCTCACCAGACCTTATCACTGTGTTAAACGGTCCTGTACTCCCTCTAATAGTTTTAGTCTCTTTGAGTGTGTACCTTAATAGGGGGTGTAGAGGGGTGGAGGAGTATCTAGTCTCTCTTTTGGGAGACTATAGTAGGGGTAAGCACAGTTACGGCACCTATGGAAACTGTCTCACTTCTAGACCCCTTATCACTGTGTTAATCGGGTTCTATACTCCCTCTAATAGTATTAGTCTCTTTGCCTAAACCTAACATTTTCCTTGAGGGCTCCTTAAGGAACTCTTAAGGAGACCTAACATTTTCCTTACCTAAACTATAAACCTAACATTTTCCTTAAGGGCTCCTTTAGGAAAATGTTAGGATTAGGTAAGGAAAATGTCTTCGAATACGGGCCTAAAATTTAGGTACTAAAATATCTCATCATGTAATAACTATGTACTGGGAATAAAGAAAATGTTTTCAATGTCTGTGGACGAGCGAAGCAAATCTGAAAACGTGCAGCAGTATAGTTGGTGGTTTTTATATTCCGATGAAGAGAAAAGCGAAGGATGTGCTAAGCGAATCCGTTGTGTTGAGAGAAAGTTCTGAGGTACCCCATACCCTACTTTTTTGCATATAAATTCACTTATACATTCACGACTACATTTCCCTTTAAATTATCTGCAACGTTATTTAAAAGACACAATAATAATTAATAAAAAATAAATTCATTTAAATTTAAATATTTGGCATTAATAACCAAAACATCAAAGGAACTAAGCAATTATTTAACAATTTAATAGTCATTATATTTATATAATAATTATAAAAGCTATTATTTAATGATTTTTATGAATGATTTATAAAGTTAATATTACCAAAAAATTATATCCCTTAAGAACCAAGGAGCCTCAAAAAAGCAAAGATTCAAGTAAAGGGTGGCTTTGGCTCGAAAAAATTATTAATTACAATTTAAATTATAGTATAATTATAATTCTATCCTATACTGGTTAAGAAGAAATAAATAAAATAAAAATCATAATTGGCATTTCTCTACTTTATACGATAAAAGTAAAGAAATTCACTTAAGGAAGAGTATAGTCCAGTAGATTAAGTAAGTATAGTCGCCATGTTGCATAGTATATTATATAAAGTATTAAGAGAGTATAAAGTATAGTATTAGTATTAGTGTGGTATAGGAGAGTATAGTCCAGTAGATTAAGTAAGTATAGTCGCCATGTTGCATAGTATATTGGAAAGTATTAAGAGAGTATAAAGTATAGAATTAGTGTAGTATAGAAGAGTATAGTCCAGTAGATTAAGTGTATAGAGAGTAAGTATAGTCGCCATAATGCATTAAGTTATAGAGAGATTAAGTTTATTAGATTAAGTTTATAGAGAGTAAGTATAGTCGCCATGTTGCATAGTATGTTGAAAAGTATTAAGAGTATAAAGTAGAGTATTAGTGTAGTATAGAAGAGTATAATCCAGTAGATTAAGTGTATAGAGAGTAAGTATAGTCGCCATGTTGCATAGTATATTGAAAAGTATTAGGAGAGTATAAAGTATAGTATTAGTGTAGTATAGAAGAGTATAGTCTAGTAGATTAAGTGTATAGAGAGTAAGTATAGTCGACATGTTGCATAGTATATTGGAAAGTATTAAGAGAGTATAAAGTATAGTACTAGTGTAGTATAGAAGAGATAGTCAGTAGATTAGTGTATAGGAGTAAGTATAGTCGCCATGTTGCATAGTATATTAGAAAGTATTAAGAGAGTATAAAGTATAGTATTAGTGTAGTATAGAAGAGTATAGTCCAGTAGATTAATTGTATAGAGAGTAAGTATAGTCGCCATGTTGCATAGTTCATTGGAAAGTATTAAGAGAGTATAAAGTATAGTATTAGTGTAGTATAGAAGAGTATAGTCCAGTAGAATAAGTAAGTAGAGAGTAAGGTCGCCATTGTGCATAGTACATTGGAAAGTATTAAGAGAGTATAAAGTATAGTATTAGTGTAGTATAGAAGAGTATAGTCCAGTAGATTAAGTAAGTATAGTCGCCATTGTGCATAGTACATTGGAAAGTATTAAGAGAGTATAAAGTATAGTATTAGTGTAGTATAGAAGAGTATAGTCCAGTAGATTAAGTAAGTATAGTCGCCATTTTGCATAGTACATTGGAAAGTATTAAGAGAGTATAAAGTATAGCATTAGTGCAGTATAGAAGAGAATAGTCCAGTAGATTAAGTAAGTATAGTCGCCATGTTGCATAGTATATTGGAAAGTATTAAGAGAGTATAAAGTATAGTATTAGTGTAGTATAGAAGAGTATAGTCCAGTAGATTAAGTAAGTAGAGAGTAAGTATAGTACCCATGTTGCATAGTATATTGAAAAGTATTAAGAGAGTATAAAGTATAGTATTAGTGTAGTATAGAAGAGTATAGTCCAGTAGAATAAGTAAGTAGAGAGTAAGTATAGTCGCCATTGTGCATAGTACATTGGAAAGTATTAAGAGAGTATAAAGTATAGTATTAGTGTAGTATAGAAGAGTATAGTCCAGTAGATTAAGTAAGTATAAAGTAAGTATAGTCGCCATGTTGCATAGTATATTGAAAAGTATTAAGAAAGTATAAAATATAGTATTAGTGTAGTATAGAAGAGTATAGTCCAGTAGATTAAGTAAGTAGAGAGTAAGTATAGTACCATGTTGCATAGTATATTGTGAAAGTATTAAGAGAGTATAAAGTATAGTATTAGTATTAGTGTAGTATAGAAGAGTATAAATACTGTATTTTCTGACTGTGTTTGGCATACATTTCTTAGGGTTATGTTAAAGGACGCGAAAAAGAAAATACGTAGGAATGTGGTTGGTGGATAAATTTCTTAAGGTTATGTAAATGCATACAAAAAAGAGAATACATTGTATTAGAAATGGTCTTTGATCTAAATGGATCCAAATAGACCTTGTGGACTGTATGTTATTATGGAGTTCACAAATAACGTACAAACTTAATATTGAATAGCCATGGAATTTTCGGTACTAACGCATTATTAGTTTCGCTATCTGTGATATTTCAAACGTCGAAAAACAGAAATAGTTACTTTAATTTTTTAATTTTATTTAAATTTTCTATTAAATGTAATAGTCAATATTTTCAAGATGGTGACTAATATCTCTCTCGATTCATATTATTTCTGTATTTTTCAAAAGAAACGCGCATAATTATCCTGTGTGTTTTACTATGCCTCTATAATTGGCAGTACATAGCATTATTTGAAGTACTTCAAAGCAAAGTTAATGTGTATTTTTAACGGCTTTAGCGCATTTCCTTTGAAAAATGAGTGACAAGTAGTGCTTGATAATTGAGTAGCTCAAGTTTTAAAGGGTTTATGCTTTATAAAGAGAAATTATGCTTTATGGAACTTTAAGCATTAAATGGATTAAATGATTGACACGGAAACACGCATTCCAAAGGAAATTCGCTTGACATGCGGACCACTGTGCCAGAATTATTTTGTACAAATAATCTTATAAAATTAAAAAAACGTTAAAAAATTATCGTCCTCACCAGAATTCGAACCCTGTTACCCTAGCTTTGAGTGCTCGTATCAACTCCGGACCATATTCATCAACTCACAGGCCCAAAAACATCGAAAACGACTCCCCACTTGAAATGTGTTATATACCGACTGCATTTTAGGTTTTTTGGTAGTTGAACCCTGTTTTTCAACCGTTTGATCACTGTGGGTGGTCGACTTTGAACCAATATTTTTCGATTCAGCGCAAAATTTAATTTTCACCGACCGAGATTTTGGTTTCCGGTAATTTAGCATAGTATTTTTGACTTAAAATGGTTGTATCGACTTCGGACCGGTTTCATTAGATTCAGCGCCCTAAAGAATCTTAAGTATGACCTTTTTCCCGGCGAAATATAACCTCAAATTTTACCGATTTAAAGAAAATTATGCTGACTCAGCAAACCAATTGGTCAATAAAGTCACAACAATTTGGTTTTCAATAGAGAGATAGTGTGTTTACAAGATTTGTCGTCAAGGAATATATATATATATATATATATATATATATATATATATATATATATATATATATATATATATATATATATATATATATATATATATATATATATATATATGAGAATGAAACTATAACACAGAGAAAAACATATTTTTCCCCATTAAACATTCTGAAGTTATACTTTCTCATAGCTTGGATTGATAATATGAAAAAGTCATAAATATGAACATAAAGAAACTTTAAAATTGGGAATTAAAATAGAGAAGACATAAAGTTCTTTGATACGAGCTTAGAGTTGTAATCCCGCTATTCAGTGACTTCATCCTATTAGAGTGAATCTTTTCTTCGGCTAGTTGAGTTCTTAAGTTGGCCTAATGTACTGGCTCCCAAGGCCTACTATACTAACCGTATATATCAAAGAAACCTTGACAAAGTCAATTGTGGAATACAAAGAAATATTATATAGACTTTATGTCCTATTGGATTCATCTAGAAGAAAAAAAAGTGTAATAAGGCAGTTGCGTAGGTTTGGGGGTAGAATGACAGAGTGCTCTAGACTATAATTTTTTTAAAGTAACACTACGCTGATGCTGACAAGCAGGTTGGGACTTTGCGCACTAGATTAGCGCTTAAAATAGAGTGATGGTTTGTGGAACTTAGTATGACAACAATATGCTAAGTACTAATTAGTCATATCAGTACATAGATGTTACAAGTAGTTCTACTAACGATTAATTAAGTAAAGTTGCAGTTCGATTTTCAAAAAACGTCATCGAGGACAACGCTTTACTTCCTCTCTGGTGAATAACAAAGTCTGAATAACAAATAAAATCTCAAGTTAGGACAGTCAGTACTTCGGCAGCGAAGATGTGAAAAGAGATAGAATGAGAAGGCGTCAAAGTAAGAGAGAAAGAAAAGGCGTGAAAGAAAGAGACATAGAAAAGGTGTTTAAAAAAAGAAAACGTGAAGGTGTAAATGAAACAAAAAATTGTGTAAGATAAAGAGAAAGAGAGATGCTGTGAGAGAGATAGGAGTGAAAAAATGAGAGGAAGAGAAGATGTGACAGGAAGAAAAGGTGTGAAAGAAAAAGAAGGGTCTGAAAGAAGGAGAAGGCTAGAAATAAAGACTGATTAAGAGAGAAAGGAAATCTAGCATTTAAAGATAAAAAGTAACTGTACTATTAATATATCTACACATCACCTTTAGATAACAGATAAGAACGTACTTAAATTTTGACTCAATACATTTTTAAACACCTTAAGAAAGCAATGGACCGAATGGATGTTTGTGATAATGGAATGTGTCATCGTATGTGTACTTGATGATTAATGAATAAGTATTGTACTATACATCACGACAACTTAGAATTGGGTGGTACTTCTAATGAAGTACATCTAAGTTGAGATGGAGTGAGAGATCATCTTTATACGCTAGGAATACTTAGGTTAAGATTTCAAAGATTTAGAGTTTTAAGCTGTTAGGATAAGATGAAAATGATTCTCGAACAATATCGTTGGATCATGTTGAAATCAAAATCCTCTTTTATTTTAAAGGAGACTTTGCTTCCCAATTTCATATAATAGAAGCTGCTTTACAAGCTTTCTGGGCCAAATATAAACCTTGTACTCAAGATAATAAAAATTGTATATGCAGTATTTTAAAACTTTGGAAAGGGGTAGTTTAAACATAAAATTTGGTGGCTTTTGTACGAAACATGGACGGATGTAACGGAAAAAAAACGAAAGTGAAAACAGAAATGTAGACGGTTACCGGAATTGGTACTGGACCACATACACTGTAATAACTAATGAATCAAAAATTAAGATCCGTGAAGTTGATGCCTACCGAGACTATTCTGATGTTGTAAGGCCTTAATTTTTGATTCACCTTCCACTATTTGAACAACACGATCGTTGCGTACGATTGTAAAGAGAGGGCAGCCGACATGGTGGTTATTGGCGGAATCATCTCCTTCTTATTTCAGGTTTTACTCAAGGTTGGAAACAATATAAAAAACATAAGGTCAATCTAGGGCGACTAAACTTAGACCAAACTAAACAGATAAAGCATGGTTTTTACAAGCCACAGTAAAAATCCGAGGATTTCGATTATTTTATCGTAATCTGTTCTAAATCTCAGCTTCTAAATTGTGCAGTTATATAGGAATACAGAAAAGTTTGTGAAGGGCTCCTTAAAGGTTACCATTAAAACGGGGGTGACTGCATTAAAATAAACATATTCCCGGATCTTGTTAAAATACTTAAATAATTTAAATATACTTCTAAAATCACGCTTTGGATATGTAAATTCAAAATTAAAAGACGCTATGCGTCTTAAAAAAAGTCAAAAGGATATACAAGAAATAGTTACGTACACACCAATGTAGGCAGATTGTCTTTGATTGATATGTATCAACAAAATTTATAAAACTAATTTATAATACTGACATCGGCATAACGCAGAATTGAGATCATACACAAAGTAAAAAATCGGGGGTATCTCGGAACTTCACACCGGATTCGCTACGCTCATCCTCCTTGCTTCGCTCGTCCTCAGAATACACAGTTCGCCAAATTTATACTGCAACATATCTTCGGATTCGCATCGGTCGTCCTCAGATAATTTATTATCTAAGGACGATCGAAACGACTGCTCCAATGAACAACCGAATTATTTGAAGGTCAGAGTGAGTTCAGGCTCTGTGAGTTAAGCGCCCTGATAAGTAAGACGTAACGAAACAGAGTGGGACATGACATTGTGTCGAGCCATCAATGATGACGAATGTCGAATGATGGAACAGTTCCCAGATGTAGCATTGCATTTGCTTGTTACATTTCCTAGGTGTCTCTCGCACAATTATATTGTGTCAACTATTCATGTTTTGCAAAACTCGGTAGTACAAAATGATGTATGTTTTGCTTGCCATGCATGATGGCGGTAAGAGAGCACCGCTCGTCTCTGGTAAGTACTTCACATTATATTCTTCGGAATTAATTGAAGGTCAGAGTGAGTTCAGGCTCTGTCGGCGCCCTGATGAGTTAGACGTAACGAAACAGTGTGGGACATGACATTGTGTCGAGCTATCAATGATGACGAATGTCGAATGATGGAACAGTTCCCAGATGTAGCATTGCATTTGCTTGCTACATTTCCTAGGTGTACCTCGCACAATTATATTGTGTCAACTATTCATGTTTTGCAAAACTCAGTAGTACCAAATGATGTATGTTTTGCTTGCCATGCATGATGGCGGTAAGAGAGCACCGCTCGTCTCTGGTAAGTACTTCTCATTATATTCTTTGGAATTAATTGAAGGTCAGAGTGAGTTCAGGCTCTGTCGGCGCCCTGATGAGTTAGACGTAACGAAACAGAGTGGGACATGACATTGTGTCGAGCCAACAATGATGACGAATGTCGAATGATGGAACAGTTCCCAGATGCAGCATTGCATTTGCTTGTTACATTTCATAAGTGTCTCTCGCACAATTATATTGTGTCAACTATTCATGTTTTGCGAAACTCGGTTTTACCAAATGATGTACCTCTAACCACCTCTAACCACCTCTAACCAGCAATAACCACCTCTAACCACCACCTCTAACAACCTCTAACTACCTCTAACCACCTCCTCTAACCACCACCTCTAACCACCTCATCTAACCACCTCTAACCACTACCTCTAACCACCACCTCTAACCACCACCTCTAACCACCTCTAACCATCACCTCTAACACTACATCTAACCACTCTAACCACTACATCTAACCACCTCTAACCACCTCTAACTACCTCTAACCACGACCTCTAACCACCTCTAACCACCTTTAACCATCTCTTCTAACCACCACCTCTAACCACCACTTCTAACCACCTCTAACCACCTTTAACCATCTCTTCTAACCACCACTTCTAACCACCACATCTAACCACCTCTAACCACCACCTCCAACCACCTCCTCTAACTACCTCTAACCACCTCCTCTAACTACTTCTTACCACCACCTCTAACCACCTCTAACCACAACCTCTAACCAACTCTAACAACCTCTAACCACCACTTCTAACCACCACATCTAACCCCCTTTAACCACCACCCCTAACCACCTTTAACCACCACCTCTAACCACCTCTAACAACCTCTAACTACCATCCCTAACGACCTCTACCACCATCCTAACCACCTCTAACCATCCCTAACCACCTCTAACCACCATCCCTAACCACCTCTAAGCCCCATCCCTAACCACCCTAACCCATCCCTAACACCTCTAACCACCATCCCTAACCACCTCTAACAACCATCTCTAACCACTCTAACCACCACTCTAACCACCTCTAACCACCTTTAACCACCACCTCTAACACCTTTAACCACCACTCTAACCACCATCCCTAACCACCTCTAATCACCATCCCTAACCACCTCTAACCACCATCCCTAACCACCATCTCTAACCACCACCCCTAACCACCATCTCTAACCACCATACCTAACCACCATCTCTAACCAACATCCCTAACCACCATCTTTAACCACCATCTCTAACCACCATCTCTAACCACCTCTAACCACCATCTCTTACCACTTCTAACCACCATCTCTAACCACCTCTAACCACCATCTCTAACCACCTCTGCGAATTTCAGACACGCATTTTGACGAAAATTGCACTATTTAATTTCGATAGAACTAACTTTTGAGAAGCGGTTTTCTGCGATTCCTATTAAGTTTAACCTCTGAATACAACGCTACCTTTATTTTGTCCAGCCATGTTTACTTGTTGAGAAAAGTCAATGTATAGATTTGACTACACACGACGAGACCGAAATTTCGGTAAACATTAAATTTCACTATTTTAAAACTAAAAGTGTATTCTTACGTAGTTTTCGACGCTGAATCCAAATATACCAATCATTTGATCCTAGCACGTACGGTTGTCGAGAAAAGTGTAATCAAACATTTTTCTGCGAATTTCAGACACGCATTTTTGACGAAAATTGCACTATCTTATTTTTGATAGAACTAACCTTTTGAGAAGCGGTTTTCTGCGATTCCTATTAAGTTTCACCCTCTGAATACAACGCTACCTTAATTTTGTCCAGCCATGTTTACTTGATGAGAAAAGTCAATGTATAGATTTGACTACACACGACGAGACCAAAATTTCGGTAAAACTTAAATTTCACTATTTTTAAAAACTAAAAGTGTATTCTTACGTAGTTTTCGACGCTGAATCTAAATATACCAATCATTTGATCCTAGCACGTACGGTTGTCGAGAAAATTGCAATTAACATTTCTGCGAATTTCAGACACGCATTTTTGACGAAAATTGCACTATCTTATTTTCGATAGAACTAACCTTTTGAGAAGCGGTTTTCTGCGATTCCTATCAAGTTTTACCCTCTGAATACAACGCTACCTTTATTTTGTCCAGCCATGTTTACTTGTTGAGAAAAGTCAATGTATAGATTTGACTACACACGACGAGACCGAAATTTCGGTAAACATTAAATTTCACTATTTTTAAAAACTAAAAGTGTATTCTTACGTAGTTTTCGACGCTGAATCCAAATATACCAATCATTTGATCCTAGCACGTACGGTTGTCGAGAAAAGTGTAATCAACATTTTTCTGCGAATTTCAGACACGCATTTTTGACGAAAATTGCACTATCTTATTTTCGATAGAACTAACCTTTTGAGAAGCGGTTTTCTGCGATTCCTATTAAGTTTACCCTCTGAATACAACGCTACCTTTACTTTTGTCCAGCCATGTTTACTTGTTGAGAAAAGTCAATGTATAGATTTGACTACACACGACGAGACCGAAATTTCGGTAAACATTAAATTTCACTATTTTTAAAAACTAAAAGTGTATTCTTACGTAGTTTTCGACGCTGAATCCAAATATACCAATCATTTGATCCTAGCACGTACGGTTGTCGAGAAAAGTGTAATCAACATTTTTCTGCGAATTTCAGACACGCATTTTTGACGAAAATTGCACTATCTTATTTTCGATAGAACTAACCTTTTGAGAAGCGGTTTTCTGCGATTCCTATCAAGTTTTACCCTCTGAATACAACGCTACCTTTATTTTGTCCAGCCATGTTTACTTGTTGAGAAAAGTCAAATAGATTTGACTACACACGACGAGACCGAAATTTCGGTAAACATTAAATTTCACTATTTTTAAAAACTAAAAGTGTATTCTTACGTAGTTTTCGACGCTGAATCCAAATATACCAATCATTTGATCCTAGCACGTACGGTTGTCGAGAAAAGTGCAATCAAACATTTTTCTGCGAATTTCAGACACGCATTTTTGACGAAAATTGCACTATCTTATTTTCGATAGAACTAACCTTTTGAGAAGCGGTTTTCTGCGATTCCTATTAAGTTTTACCCTCTGAATACAACACTACCTTTATTTTGTCCAGCCATGTTTACTAGGAACTATGTTACTTTTTAGCCATTTATGAAAAAATTAGAAAGTAAATAACGTACAAAGAAAAATAATAGGGTAATTGTTATAAAACTTAAAACTAATGTATGCCCTTAAAAACATGGTAAGGTTACAAAAAATGTAAGTACCTTAGAGATAAAACTGGGGACCTGGGTGGTAGCCCCATCACATAAAATAATTGATTAATGAGAGATTTTCAGGTATGCCCTGATACGTACAAAATAGGAAAACTACCCTGAGTGATGAGTTAAAAGTTGTTGATGTTAATAGATTGAAAATGCACCTCCATGGCACTGGTCAAAGATGATATGAGTACCATAGCATGACTGCATGTCTAGTCAGCTATGAATTAGCTCGTCAGGTGTACATAATAGATAGATGAGATGATAAACAGCTAGATAAAGTTGGATGATCTTAAAATAAGATCAGAGCCAGGTAAAGATGAAAGATCACCACATGGTGATGCAGGTAAACGTGTTCTGGGAAAACCTTGTCAGTCCGAGAATCAACATTCGAGACCGGAAAGATCGACACAACATTATCTTAAACAATTGTTGCCCGAAAACACATAAAATTAAGTTGAAACAATTAAAAAACTTGATAAATAAAAAACTCCATCACTCACTGCGCACATTGCGACCGGGTAGCCAAACACAAAGTGTGAGGTTAAAGGCAGGGTTGAAGGAAAAGGTACAAAAAATATCTAAAATATGTTATGATGTTTTAAAATCCATCAGGTTAAGCAGCTAAAGGAGTAACTAACACATAGCGCCAAAATACAAATGTTCAAAAATATAAAAATTGTTTACAATTGTGTAAACATACTGCCTGCCTAGATATGTGAAGCATATCTAAAATAAGATGTTGCAGTAAGAAATTATGATAAGAAAATCTGAGATCTAAGTTTAAACAAATACATTAATCCAATTAATATCATTATTACATATGGATATAACACAGTTAAAGATAAAGTTTGACAAACAAACTAATATCACCTTTAAAGGATATAATTTACTATCTTTTAACAGACAAGACGACAGAAGGGGCGGTGGAGTCGCAATATTAATTAAATCTAATATACAATACAAACCACTTCATAACATACCACACATACATACAGACATTATAGGAATACAAATAACTTATAAACACTCAACATTAAATATTATTTCATTATACAACCCACCAATTAATAAAATAACGACAAACCAATGGCTTAATTTATTCAATTCCTTAACCACTCCATACCTAATATTAGGAGACTTTAACAGCCACCACACTGCTTGGGGATGTACCTACACTGACTTAAAAGGAGACAATTTACTGACGGCTATTGAAGATACAAATACAATAATTCTTAACGATAACAAACCAACTCTAATTCCAAAAATAAACCAAAAAACCAACTCTACAATTGATCTCTCCCTAGCTTCGAACACCATAGCAACAGACTTTACGTGGACCATTTTAGACGACCCTCATGGTTCCAACCACCTTCCTATAATAATAGAAACAAACCCATCTAATATACCCAAAATATACCGATACCCAGCAAGACGCTAAATATTAATAAAGCTAACTGGACAGAATACCATGACACTTTACTAACTTTGACTCAAAATAGATTAGATAACAATCTCGAACCAACTTACGATGACTTTATACAGGACATAAACAACGCATGCAAAAAATCTATTCCTGAAATAAAAAAACGAAAAATTACCTCCACTCCATACCCAAATTTAATTTATTGGTGGGACTATACTTGTGAGCAATACAAAGACAATCGTTACACAGCTTACCAAAACTATAATACTAACCCTAATTTACAAACTTTTATTGATTTCAAAAGAGCAAATGCTAAATTTAGACGAACATTAAAACGTAAACAAAAAAATAGTTGGAAAAAATACTGTGACAGCTTAAATTTTACAAAAGATCCCCCTTCATCTGTTTGGAAATCTTTTAGAAAATTAAACAAAACTCAAACTAAAGACTACAATACTAATACAGGACCATGGCTCGAAGACTTCATGGACAAACTTGCCCCTCCGTCAGTGACTAACAAAATTCCACCTTATATCCCAAACAACGATAATCACATACTAACCAATACTTTTACTATAACTGAATTAAATGCTGCTATAAAACACAGCAATACTGCTCCTGGTTTTGACAATATACACTATGACATGATTCATCACTTACCAACGATATCAAAACAAATTCTCTTAAAAATATTCAATAATATTTGGACTTCTCAACAAATCCCTGACTCATGGCGTACTTACATAATACTACCGATAAAAAAACCGGGTAAAACTATTGACATAGCTTCAAATTATAGACCAATATCTTTATCATCATGCATGCTCAAAACATTCGAAAGAATACTTAAAAATAGGATTAGAATGGTGGTTGGAATCTAATGACAAACTAGCTTTTTCACAAAAGGGGTTTAGAAAAAATAAATCAACGTTAGAAAGCCAAACACAACTAACCAATGACATACATAGTGCATTTACTCAACAAAAATCAGCATTACTCTCTTTTACTAGACATTACAGGAGCTTATGATAACGTAGATTTAACTGTACTTTACCACAAACTGTTACGATTAGATATACCACAACAAACAGCAAGTTTTATAATTAAATTAATTACCGACAGAATCCTTATTTTTTCGAGTTAATGGACAAACTATTGGACGTAGAACAACAAGACGAGTGTCCTCAAGGGGCCATCTTAAGCCACTTTTATACATAATACATACTTCTGACCTGGAAGAAATTATCACCCTTCCTGTAAAAATACTTCAATTTGCTGACGATATACTTATATACACTATAAACAAAAAAATAAATGACATGATTACTGACCTAACTAACTCACTTAGACAAATTCTAGAATGGACAAGACTCACTGGGTTAGAACTGTCCCAAGACAAATCTGAATGTTGCATCTTTACAAGACGCTACAATGTCCTTTTAGATGATGAAATTATTTTGGCAATATAAGAATAAAAAGAAAAAGAACAGTTAGATTTTTAGGGCTCTTTATAGACCAAAAACTGACTTGGAAAGACCATATACATACGATAATTTTAAAATGTGAAAAGTACCTTAACATCATGAAAATGGTCAGTAATAAAGCATGGGGATGTGACCCAAAAACACTAAAAACATTTTATAGAGCAACAATAAGGGCATGCATAGACTTTGTCTCCCCCATTTACGGCAATGCCAGACATTACTTACTTTTAAAACTAGGCCGTTTGCAATACAGAGCTTTAAGAATATGCATGGGTTATCTCAAATCTACACCAATAACAATAATACATACTGAATGCGCAGAACCTCCACTTGACATACGAAGACAAAATAGATCACATATGCATGCATATCCTGCAAGAAATAAGCGAATTAACAAGAATGAAGAAGGAAATTGATTTTATATGGGTGAAAGCACATTCAGGAATCCAAGGAAACGAAGAAGCTGATCATCTTGCGAAAAATCCAGCAACACCATCAGAATATAAAATACATGCAAGAGATCTAATATCAATGTCAAAAAAGAAAATGTTAGAAGACTTCAATATCAAACTCCACGAAGAACCTGAAAAAGGTAAAACTTTGAAAGAAATCATCAAGGAAGTTCCTGCCAAACTATGGTTCTGGAAATCAAGATTAACAAGAGGAGATATCGTAAAAATTAACCGATTAAGAAGTCAACTCGCGAGATGCATACAATACCATTACAAGATAGGATTAAGCGACTCCCCAGTATGCCACACCTGCCCCACAATAGACGAGACCGTAGAACATATTCTACTAGACTGTCCCAAATACAAGACAGAACGATCAAAATTATATCAGAAAGTCAAAATTCAAGACATCCAAGACAAGACTGAAAAAATCAAGACTCTACTCTTCTCAAAATTAAAAAATATAATAAATACACTTCAATTCGTAAATAAAATAAACTATTCCCCTTAGCCTCAAAAATCTAGAAAACGAACCCTAACAACTAAACCCCCAAACGTAAAAAAAATAAAAATAAAAAAAAATAATATAACCTTTACACCCAGGACCCGCGTGTCCGATCAACCTAATTGAGGTTTTCTGAGGCTTCCCACAATTTTACAGGCAAATGCCAGGTTGATTCATCAAAAGTCAGTCCACAGACTGCATAGGAAACCCTCTTTGACACTCCTGCAAAATCCCTTTACAATACAAACCTATTCAAAACACCATCAAAAATATCATTTTGCAAATCCTGCAAAAAAAAAATCAAAATACCCAAACCAAAAAATTGGAAATTATCCTTAACCCAAACAAACCCCCTCGCACCCCAAAAAATAACCAAATTTAATGTCAAAATTAATAAATAAAATAAAAATAAAGAGGCACAAATCACCCCAAATCAATAAATAAAATATGGCTTCGGTTAACACAAAATAAATATTGTATACTTTTGCCAATAAAGAACTTGTTTAAAAAAAAAAGATAAAGTTAAGATAAGTTCAGGTATGTACTACAATAAGGTTTAGAATATGAGTTAAGTAGGGCGTACAAAATAATGCATGAAAGATGAATATAAATATTCAAAAAGGTTATGGCACATAATACAATTAAATATGATAATTGAATGAAAGTTATGATTAGATATTAAAGGCACATATAAGTAAGATTCAAACCCATATGCTAATCTAGCAAGGTAAGGGAATAATAAAGAATTGTTAATAAAAGATAATTAATTATGTATTTATATGCAGAGAATTTTACTTGCTGAATGATATTTTGATTATTACCATCTAATGTGTAAATGTAAATCAGAAAATATTGCCACTTGAAAACATTATGGTAAAAGAAAAGTAAAAATTAAAAAATTGCTTAATAGAAGCACCAAAAAAAGGTAAAGTTAGATTCAATTTTCACAACATTACTGCTATGCATGTTAGCATAACTTAAGATTGATAAACATTCTTCAAAAAAGAAAAAATTTAAGAAAATAAATGAAAATAATAAACCATGAAAGGTACCTAGATCCAAAAAGGCAAGTAGTAATTAAAACAAATAAAGAAATTTAATTTACAATTGATACATTAGTAATTACATCAAATAAAGTAAAAGTTGAATATAAAATAATAAAAGGAATTAATAATTAGATTATAATTACCAATCATTTTACAAGTTACAAAAGGAAAAACTCAATGAAATAAGTGATAAAAAATATGCAAAAGCTCTGGTGGCTTATTGCAGTCCGTTAAAGTGATAACAAAGGATATAAAAAAAAATCAAAGGTTTAAGAATCTGAAATAAGCTAATTGATGTTAAAGCTAAATATTTGTACCGGTACGATTGTAGCGGTCACCGTATACAACACTGACCACGCTCAATGCTACTTAAGTTTTATGATCCTACAAAAATTATAGATATACTTGTCGTATTGAAAGAACTTTGTGTACCTATTTATTACAAAATGGTATACACTACACTAATACCAAATTTTAGCTCAATTAAATCATTTTCTGATTGTTACAATGTTTTAAAAACAAGTCACAAGTCAGTCGAGAAAATTTGAACTAATAAATAAATAATAAATATATTTTTTATTTCTTTTGACCCTTGCGGGAATGTGAAAATCGTCAAATTACATAATATTATAAATTAATAATACATATGAAAAAAATACAATTTAAAACTACTACTACTACTATGTATAACTTGTATACTGCATCACGCATATATTCAATAATTAAATATTAATAAAATAAATAAATAGCTAATAATAAGAAAAAATTAAAATAAGAAACAAAATCAAAAAAAAAAAAATTTATAAGGTTGTTATAATGTTTTACTAAATTGATAAATAAAGACAAAATTGTTTAAAAAAGTTACAGAACCATATAATAAAATAACCAAATTTCAAAAATTGAAGTTTTTAATTGTTGTGTAACTTAAAAATTCATTGTAACTGTAAAAGGATTTATGAAGTAAAAATTTTTTTAGCTTTAGTTTAAAGCGGGTTTTGTTGGTCAGTGCAGTGATTTCTGTTGGTAGTTTGTTGTATAATATTTGGCCAAGATATAAAGGAGAGCTTTTAAAAATTGACACCTTGTTATTTGTTATAGCCAACTTAGTTTTGTTTCTGGTTGGGTTTAGTTTGGTTGTTTGGGTTTTCCTCAGTTTGCTGATCTAAGCAAATAATAAGCAGCATTATCAGTAATGCTGATAATGAGATAAAATTTGACACAAATGTTAGTCTTATACATGTCTACATGCGTGCCAAATTTCAATTGAATCATTTTTCCGCGTTTTATGATTTACAAAATTTACGCTGAGTCATTATTGCGAGTTAATGACGTCATAAAAAAAGTTATTTTCCGAATGGCACAACATGTAAGCAGTGTTATAGTTTCAACTCTAGCATAAATACACTAGAAGCTAAGATAATAACAGACACACACACAATCATACAGACAGACAACTTTGAGAAACCACTCAGGAGACCTTAAAACACCTGAAACGGATAATTCTGGTTTCGGATTTTTTTGCAAACACGATTCTTTTCCAATATAACTACGGTATAAATGAGGAAAAGTAAATATGTTTACACATTTCTCCGAATTTTCAACTTCCCTCTTTGCCTATAGAGACGTATCAAAAAGTTGAACTTAAATTCCTACATTATTCATTTGAGCACACATTTAAGCCGTTATATCAAGAAATATAGTATTTGCATAGAAGAGTATAGTATAGCATATAATATACTCAGACTACTACTATATATCAGACTAGTAGTAATTACATGAAACTTAAATTAATTTAAAAACTTACCATATCAATCGTCCGCTTTTCTGAAACAAAAATTCAAACGTTACGTTAGCAACAATAATTATTTAGATTTATTAGAACAATAATTTATTAGATAAGTTCAAAATTGGTCAAGACTTATAGCGATAGTGATCCATAGTGGCTATGGATCTCTAGGCATTTAAACTACACATAGTAGTTTTCATGATGGCAAAACTACGGTCTTTAAGAAAGAAGATGAGTATGACATAACCATTTATAAGAATGCAATAAGGGTTTCCTACCAAGTGATGAGTCGTGTATGCATATTTTATAATATTAATTTAATTTATAATATAGATATAAATATAATATAAAACAGAAATATTTTTATAAAGGAAGAAGAAGAAGAAGCGCCGCGTGTGTTGCGTAGAGCTTCTTCTTACGGCGCAGCTCTTTTTTAGGACCTCAAGCAAGAGGTACATTAAACAATTAGTACGTTCACACACACTCTAGATCCGCGGATCGTATAGAATACGTACACAATACGGTCAACTAACTTCACGGTTCTTGCAGCGTATTTGTTTAGTCGATCGAGTGATAACTATTCCCGCCAAAACATGGCGTCTTGTATAGTGAACCTTCACTTTCGGTTATAAGGAAGTTTAAAACAAAAAATATATTTAATTAAATTGTGATTTCTTTGCATAATAATAAAGTTACACTAAAAAAAAATAATATTCCAAAAGTTATTTGATCAAAAACGGTTATATAGAAGTGAAATAAAAGTTCGACGAGAAGGTTATCCGTTAAATACAATCGTCTCTAAAGGTACACACACAAAAAGACAGCGTATCGGGGGATCCATGTAGATTCCATCTGCCTAGTTCTAGCGTATGCGATCGGATCCCCTCCGCATGGTTCATACAGCTAAAATTACCGTATTGAGAGATCGAACTCTATACGATACGCGGATCTAAAGTGTGAGTGAACGTACTAAATATATCATTATAATGTAAATAAATGTATATTTATAAAATAAAGAATATTTAAAAAAAATAAAGGGTGTAATGTTTGAGAAGGGGAGATGGTTTGTAATTTCCCTAAAGTGCGACATTTTTCCCCTTCTCAGTCCCAAGCAAAAGAAAAACTAATTCAATAATTATTTTCTTCATTTAACCTTTAGTTGATGAAATGAAGGATGCAAGAGATCTCGACACCGTCCTACCTGAGAGTTGATTACAGGTTTCAAGTAAAGACGAGACTTAAGATAGATGTTCGCTTCATTTTGAAGACGGTAAATCAAAAGTCTGGAGAACCCATTAGGCTACTCTTAACCATTCCCTCAGATCTTTTGATTTCTTTTAAATGTTTTCTACAACTTTTTATTGTTAAATTATTTTATAGTTTTGAACTTTGTTATTACACATGTACAGTACAGTACATCCGATTTTATTGTTGTCAGAGTTTTACATCAAATTTAACTTTTAACGTAAGAAATCGGGGGCGGGATACCTCAGAACTTTTTCTCACCACAATGAATTTGCTAGCTCATCATCACTACAACCTTTACTCCAACACGTCTTAGGACCCGCCCTTCATCATATAGTAAATGCATTAGTTTAATTTCCAGTGGTCAGGGCTCACATCCAAGCCCTGACCTCGCTAGATGCTGCTTAACTTCTATGATCCAACAATAACAGTTAATATACTTGTCCCATTGAAATTAAACTAAGTATACTTATTTATCATGTAAAGGAATACACTTGTACCAAATTTGAACTCAATTGGGTTATTTTCATTTTTTTACAATTTAAGAAAAATAAATACAAATTCAACTAATGCTGATATTGAAATATAACTTGGCACATAAGTTAGTTTTATACATGGATAAATGCATGCTAAATCTCACGTTGTTACAAACGTTTTAAAATCATTAAACACCAAAAAATTGGTTTCAAATTTTCATTAGCAGTTAAGTAGCATCGAGCGAGGACAGTACGTAGATGGGTAACCATCTGGCGAATAAATTAGGGGATGTTTATATTAAAAAAGCAGTGTTAGTTTCAAGATTATTAGCTCATGAAAAATGCAAATAAAAAATCTAGATATTTATCTAGATTTTTTATTTGCATTTTTCATGAGCTAATAATCTTGAAACTAACTCTCTTTAAAGAGAGTTAGATTTTCCTTACGAGTTAACGTTAAGAATCCCTCGTTTATATGAGTTAACGTTAAAGATCCCTCGGGTATGCTGCAGAAACAATTTCACTATATATTGTGCTTAAGCAGCCGTAAAGTAATTTTTATACTTCACCTTTCTATTCGTCGGCTGAGCTAATTCAAATACATTAATTAGCATAAATAAGGAATAAGGAATTACATCTGAGGAGGAACAAAATAATTGGGATTTATTCCTAAGATGAAGCTAAATCAATAAAAACCATTCCAAGCAACATTTAAAATAACTTAACTTTTACATCAATAACGTTGATAATCTTACTTTTGGATATTTTGAGAAAGAAGGAAGAGAAAATCAGTCAATGAAGTCATTAGAGGAAATAAAATTAAGTGTGAACAGGAAACATTCAAAAATTTAAATTTATTTTAACATTTTCGTCTTGATTTTTAACTTTGTAAATTTATTCATTTTATTTTTCGTTCCTCTACTTACTTTTTTTCTTTTTATTTATTTTTTTATTGAAAAAATATTTTATATATTTTACAGTGCCAAAGGAAATTCAAGTTAGTTAACTTCTCTGCGGATTTTATTGTAAAAATAAAATAAATAAATAAGATTATTATATCTTGACTTAAATTATTTTTCAGACTACTGGAAAATTTTTAAATTTCGAACCATTCCCATGTAAATTAAGTTGTTGATGCTATAAGACTTTTATTTATATTTTTATCCTTGTGCAAAAAAATAAATTTTGGAAGGTTTCCAAAGACGAAAATAACAGAAGTAAACAAAGTGGTGAAGAGTTAAAAATTATAAAAATATATAGAGTTAAAACAAATAACAGTAATAATTATAGTGATAAAAAAGTCAGGTAAATAGAAAATCAGGCCAAACTTTAACAATGTGTTTGTAAACAATTTGTTAATGTGTAACAATTGTAAACAATTGTTACACAACATTGTGTAACAATATGTTTGTAAACAAATTAAGAGAAAAAAATACACATTATTTTGCTTCTTACCACCTTGTGTCTTTAACATTATAAAGGATTTATTATTATTATTATACTGATAATAATAAGAACTATATATTGTTATATTATACTATTATAATTGTTATTTCTTAATCTTGGTTTTAGAGTTTTATTGCAAACAAATTTACGGTAAAATTAAGGAAGAGTGAACATTTTGTTTTATTGCTTTTTATTAGATTGCCAACTTTTACTAAGGAGAATGTATTACACACGCGCACACAAACAAAAATAAATAAATATATATATATATATATATATATATAATATATATATATATATATATATATATATACTCCTTGCTAATACCATATAAAATCTCAACAAAAGTAGTATAAATCTCATGACTACCGCTTACTTTTAACCTGTTTCTCGGCTTAATACCGAAGCCCATATCTTATTAACATATAATGGAAGTTCCAGAAGGGACGCATATGTTTCTTTAAGGCTCATTTTTGTCTTTTATCTAGATGTACGAGGTACTTCAAAAAAGGGGCAACTTTTTTTAAAAGTCTTTAAAAGAAATTCACCGAAAACGTCCTTTTTAAAGAAATATATTACGGGTTGTTTCGTTTATAACATATATACAACAGAACATGCTGATTTATTTATTTGTTTTTAAGTTTTAAGATAAACAAAACAAAGTAATACGAATAATTTACTGATTCTTGAAAAATTTTGGGAGTATAATCAGGTGCAAGGTACCACAGAACTTCTACTTACTTTACCGGACTAATACGGTCATCCGTCCTGAGTATATATATATATATAATATATATAATATATAATATATATATATAATATATATATATAATATATATATATATATATATATATATATATATATATATATACATATATATATATATATATATATATATATATATATATATAATATATATATATATATATATATATACATATATATATATATATATATATATAATATATATATATATAATAATATATTATATATATTATAATATATATATATATATATATATATATATATATATATAATATATATCTATATATAATATCTAATATAATATAATATCAACGTTGATAGTGGATATACCCCATCACCGTGAGTAAATGGATCAGATGCTTTCATAAGTTGCCTACTATAGTATTTTAGATCTTCCAAATGACTCTTTTAGAAGATTATTAAAGAAAGAAAATTCAAAAAAGCTTATCTCTTTTGAAATGATAACATAAACTATTCGGAGCAACTCCAAACATTTTTTGTTAAACTTTGGTGGTAAAACTACATCTGTGAATTGTGCATGAATAAATAATATATATATATGAATATATATATATATATATACAGGGTGGTCCAGCTAAGAAGGACAAGACCTTTTTCTCGGAAACTATGACAGCTAGAAGGATGCGGTTTTCGGCGTTGGATTCAATGTAAGTGAGCAGACGAGAAAAATCCGTTTTCGGGCGCGCTTCGCGCCTGTCATAGAGATTAATGCTAACTTTTTTAATTTTATAGTTAGGTATAGGGAACTTTTTTTTGTTCTTTAAAGAATGAAAAAAGGAAGATTAGTGAAGACCGCATCAAAATCGGACAATTTTTAACCAAGCTATGATGAAAAAACACTTTTTTTAAATTTAGTTCACTTCGGCGCCATTTTGGATGATGTTGCATTTAAATAAAATTTATTATATGGACATATTTTTAAACTAGAAACATTGCTTTAATAAAAGAATATTAAAAGTTTTAATTCCAACCTCAGTTTTAGGTGTAAAATAGTCGTTAAACATAACAAAAACAAAAAAAATATGGTTTTTCTAAGATACCATGAAAAGTAAGATAGGGAGCTATAGTTTTTATGGTTTGTACAGTTAGCCAACATAAAAAGCAACAAAATGAGTCCAATTTTAACAAATTCGCTTCACAATTTCAAAAGTTATTACTAATAAATCTCTTAAAATTGCAAAAATGGAATATTTTTTATAGTTTACCACCCTATAGTTGATATTAAATGGAACTGCAACGTCATCATACCTTGTGATCTTTATTGCAGCTTGTAATAAGGATTCCAGAACGCCTAAAAACTTATTTTGTTCATTGGTTGTGGAGAAATTACGATTATGGTGATTTTCGTCAATCGTAGAATGCAGATTAGAGGTACCTTGCAAAAACCAAGTAAAATCCTTCATAAACGTTAATAAAAAATTTATTGGTCCAATTAAAAAAAAATTGGTAATATTGGTAATTAAAAAGAAATATTGGTAAAAAATTTTTTACCAAATTTCCGCAGCAATGAAATATCACTTTACAGTCTAGTTGTGTGATTTTGCTATTTAAATCGAGTGGGGTCAAGTCCGGTGACCTTAATGCCACCTAATTGAGCCGCAGGTCCCCATATTATTTTAACTTAATTTTGTATAAAATGAATAATTATTTATCAATCTTGTTTTAATTTCTTTAAACTAAGTTAAATAAAATTATTCATACAAAAAATCGACTCTTTGTAATAAATGCGCAACTAAAGGTAAATAATATAAATAATGAAAATTTATAGCTCCGGAAATAAAGTTTGCTGGTTTTATTGTCGTTAATAAACAAATTTCCGCAGCAGTAAAATATCACTTTGCAGTCTAGTTGTGTGATTTGCTATTTATTGGTCCTTCACCCCTAGAAACGAAGTAGTTATCATCGAAATCAATTTTTATTAACGTTTATGAAGGAATTTACTTGGTTTTTGCAAGGTACCTCTAATCTGCATTCTACGATTGACGAAAAATCACCATAATCGTAATTTCTTCCACAACCAATGAACAAAAATAAGTGTTTTTGGCGTTCTGGAATCCTTATACAAGCTGCAATAAAGATCACAAGGTATGATGACGTTGCAGTTCCATTTAATATCAACTATAGGGTGGTAAACTATAAAAAATATTCCATTTTTGGCAATTTTAAGAGATTTATTAGTAATAACTTTGAAATTGTGAAGCGAATTTGTTAAAATGGACTCATTTGTTGCTTTTTATGTTGGCTAACTGTAAAACATAAAAACTATAGCTCCCTATCTTACTTTTCATGGTATCTTAGAAAAACCATATTTTTTTTGTTTTTGTTATGTTTAACGACTATTTTACACCTAAAACTGAGGTTGGAATTAAAACTTTTAATATTCTTTTATTAAAGCAATGTTTCTAGTTTAAAAATATGTCCATATAATAAATTTTATTTAAATGCAACATCATCCAAAATGGCGCCGAAGTGAACTAAATTTAAAAAAAGTGTTTTTTCATCATAGCTTGGTTAAAAATTGTCCGATTTTTGATGCGGTCTTCACTAATCTTCCTTATTTTTCATTCTTTAAAGAAAACAAAAAAAAGTTCCCTATACCTAACTATAAAATTAAAAAAGTTAGCATTAACATCTCTATGACAGGCGCGAAGCGCGCCCGAAAACGGATTTTTCTCGTCTGCTCACTATTACATTGAATCCAACGCCGGAAACCGCATCCTTCTAGCTGTCATAGTTTCCGAGAAAAAGGTCTTGTCCTTCTTAGCTGGACCACCCTGTATATATATATATCATATATATAATATGGCTTTTTTTTAAAAATCTAACTAATCCCAATAATAAGATGAAACTCGTCACATATATTAATTTTATGGAGGAATATATGTGAGGTAAATTTTAAATTGATGTTCTTTTCTTTTAATAGCATTAATAAATCATTAATGACGGTTAATGACGTTATAAAAAATGTTTTCTGGATAGCACCACAATACTTAAAAGTTAATTATTTGTATTAACTATAAATAAACCTGTTTTCTGGATAGCATCAAAATACTTAAAAGTTAATTATTCGTATTAACTATAAATAAACCTGTTTTCTGAATAGCATCAAAATACTTAAAATTTAATTATTGTATTAACTATAAATAACCTGTTTTCTGAATAGCATCAAAATACTAAAAGTTAATTATTGTATAACTATAAATAAACCTGTTTTCTGAATAGCATCAAAATACTTAAAAGTTAATTATTCGTATTAACTATAAATAAAACCTGTTTTCTGAATAGCATCAAAATACTTAAAAGTTAATTATTTGTATTAACTATAAATAAACCTGTTTTCCTGAATAGCATCAAAAATACTTAAAGTTAATTTATTTTTATTAACCATAAATAAGACTATTTTCTGAATAGCTAATAAAAATGCTTATATCTCAAAAAGCCAATTTTGAAAAAAGTCACTGTTTTTGCAATCTCTATAAACGATTATGCGATAGATCTTAAATTTTGTACACTTTGACATACCTTGACACACGTTATGCGCTACTGTGTTCACTCCCATGGCGATCCTAAAATGAAACTTTGTGTACATTTTACTAACAGTTTAAGGTCTTTTTAGGATTTTTTTCAATTTTTTTAAAAATTGGCTTTTTGAGGCGTAAGCATTTTTATTTTAAATGTGCTCATGATAAAAACTTGTAACTTATTTTCCAAAAGTATGTAGAATCTATTTGAAAGGGCTAATTTTAAGCTTTCAAACGCCACCAAAATAAAAATCATAGCCCACGCAGAATTATAGATACAGACATTTTTGTAGTCAAAGAAATGTTGAAAAATCACATTTTTTTAGAAAATTCACCACCCTATTGCGGCAATTTGGCTGCACCGAATGAGCTAAAAATCTGGATTTTTTCTTTCTTCAATGGAGCTAACAGAGTAAGCTCCGCCGCAGCCGAGCTAAACTCGGTGACATCGAGTCCAAAAATGTTCTTTTTTTGTGTTGATTTGACATGGAATGACCCATACATTATATTTAGTATACACATACTAAATATATTATGTATTAAGTTTTGAAAATGAGCCCTCTACAGAGAATTCCAAAATAAGGCTCTTATGAATAATAGAACTTAGAACTAAACTAAACCAATGAAAACTAACAAAACTTAACAACAATGATCAATGGAAGAAAATACAAATAAGATAGTGACTAGTTTGTATTCAATCAGATTTTTTCATTCAGTATTATAACACTAATATAGCATAATTTATTTTATAAAAAAAAACTATTAACGTCGTAGTTATAGTAAAACAAATCCGACACTAAGCTGTAGTAGTAATGTCTCAAAGCAATAACCGAGTATAGAAGAATACAAAGTAGTTAAGATGACTAAATAAGAGTATTATGAACGTGTCAAGAATTTAGATGAAAAACAACTAGCAATTACTTCATGATTAACTTCACTTAGCAGTTAATTATTGTAAATTGTGACATTTCATTCTTGTTAAGAAAAGAAAAATTTATTCCACTTTATGTCCACACTTTTGTTTGAACATAATACATCTATATTAATAACATATAAATATATCTATATTCATAACATATATAATACATCTATATTAATAACATATATATAATATATCTATATTCATAACATATATAATACATCTATATTAATAACATATACAGGGTGTTTCATATAAAGTGTCCACCAGAAAAGGAGGTGATAGTACTCCTCAAAAGGAACAAAAAATGTCCTATAATATAAACCCCGATCTCCAACCGTTTTCCCACAAGGTCAAATTTAATATTTTTAAAAAATATTTGACCTCACATCATAAAATTGTTAATAGGGTTTTAACTGTTCAAGCTAGAAAGACGAAATTGGTCTCATTAGAAAGCTTAGTAAATTTCCTAAAGGACAAACTACTATGTCAAATATTTTAGAACTACAGCCCAAAATTTTGCATGAAACATGATTTTTTGCAAAAAATGAATTTTATTGAATTTTTATAGTAGGGCATTAGAGCAAGTAAGAGATGAGCAAAATTTCAGCCAAGAACGAAAAAAACTTCTCTTATGATCGCCCTTTAAGAAAATTTAAATATTTTTATAGATTCAATAGTCAAAAATGTAAGCTATTGTTGCTAGAAGTTGCAAAAACTGATCATTTTTGTCGTATAAAAGTAAAAATAATGTGTTATTTTAACAGAATATTTTATTTTCATAAGTAATTTAATAATACGATTTTTAGACTCTAGAAGGTAAAATAAACCTATTTTATTCTTACACATTTTTCTCTAAAACCACTCTTTTCCCTTGCTTTTGAGATTTTTAATTATTTTATGTACCATGTAATTAACATTGTAAACATATGCAAAAATGCCAAAAAAATATCAGTTTTTGCAACTTCTAGGAAGAATGGCTTAAAATTTTGACTATTGAATGTATAAAATTATTTAATTTTCCTAAAGGGCAATTATAAGAGAAGTTTTTTCCGTTCTTGGCTGAACTTTTGCTCATCTCTTACTTCCTCTAATGCCCTACTATAAAAATTCCATAAAATTCATTTTTTAAAAAAAATCATGTTTCATGCAAATGTTTGGGCAGTAGTTCCAAAATATTTGACATGGTTAGTAGTTTGTCCTTTAGGAAATTTACTCAGCTTTCTAATAATACCAATTTCGCCTTTCTAGCTTGAATAGTTAAATCCCTATTAACAATTTTATGATGTGAGGTCAAATATTTTTTTGAAATATTAAATTTGACCTTGTGGGAAAACGGTTGGGAATCGAGGTTTATATTATAGGACATTTTTTGTTCCTTTTGAGGAACAAAAGGAACCACCTCTGCGGGAACCACCTCTAGTGGTTGTGGCAAACGTTACGCTTAAAGTGTAATCTAAAGTTGGCGATAAGTTATTTGAACAATAATCTTATATATATATATATATATATATATATATATATATATATATATATATATATATATATATATATATATATATATATATATAATACTTGAATTACCTCATATTAGGTAATACCTTGTGAGTACATTAGGGCTGCAGAGGGGCGCCCTCCAGCAACAGATTAAGTGCAATTAAGTAAGTGCTTTGCAGGGCCTGTAAAGCAACTGTTGAGGCTTATGAGCTTTATAATATATTTATGTTATACGTTTTGAATATATTTATATTATATGTTATTAATATAGATATATTATTTTGTTATTAATATAGATATATTTATATGTTATTAATATAGATATATTTTTTATGTTATTAATATAGATATATTATATATATGTTATTATATAGATGTTATTATAACAGGGTGTTTCATATAAAGTGTCCACCAGAAAAGGAGGTGATAGTACTCTCAAAAGGAACAAAAAATGTCCTATAATATAAACCCCGATCTCCAACCGTTTTCCCACAAGGTCAAATTTAATATTTTTAAAAAATATTTGACCTCACATCATAAAATTGTTAATAGGGTTTTAACTGTTCAAGCTAGAAAGACGAAATTGGTCTCATTAGAAAGCTTAGTAAATTTCCTAAAGGACAAACTACTATGTCAAATATTTTAGAACTACAGCCCAAAATTTTGCATGAAACATGATTTTTTGCAAAAAATGAATTTTATTGAATTTTTATAGTAGGGCATTAGAGCAAGTAAGAGATGAGCAAAATTTCAGCCAAGAACGAAAAAAACTTCTCTTATGATCGCCCTTTAAGAAAATTTAAATATTTTTATAGATTCAATAGTCAAAAATGTAAGCTATTGTTGCTAGAAGTTGCAAAAACTGATCATTTTTGTCGTATAAAAGTAAAAATAATGTGTTATTTTAACAGAATATTTTATTTTCATAAGTAATTTAATAATACGATTTTTAGACTCTAGAAGGTAAAATAAACCTATTTTATTCTTACACATTTTTCTCTAAAACTACTCTTTTCTCTTGCTTTAGAGATTTTTAATTATTTTATGTACCATGTAATTAACATTGTAGACATATGCAAAAATGCCAAAAAATATCAGTTTTTCCAACTTCTAGGAAGAACGGCTTAAATTTTGACTATTGAATCTATAAGAATATTTAAATTTTCTTAAAGGGCAATCATATGAGAAGTTTTTTCCGTTCTTGCCTGAAGTTTTGCTCATCTCTTACTTCCACTAATTCCCTACTATAAAAATTCCATAAAATTCATTTTTTTCAAAAAATCATGTTTCATGCAAAATTTTGGGCAGTAGTTCTAAAATATTTGACATAGTTGGTAGTTTGTCCTTTAGGAAATTTACTTAGCTTTCTAATGAGACCAATTTCGCCTTTCTAGCTTGAACAGTTAAAACCCTATTAACAATTTTATGATGTGAGGTCAATTATTTTTTTTAAATATTTAATTTGACCTTGTGGGAAAACGGTTGGAGATCGGGGTTTATGTTATAGGTCATTTTTTGTTCCTTTTGAGGAGTACTATCACCTCCTTTTCTGGTGGTCACTTTATATGAAACACCCTGTATATATATACATATATAAACATATATTGATATATATTCGGTTGATATATATATATATATAATATATATATATATATATATATATATATATGGTTAATGCCTCTTCTTTTACAAAGAATAGGCATCTTAACATCCCCAACATCTCACCTGAGACCAAGGTTTAATATGGTACCACGTCTTTCGATACATTTAGCATTGACTAATAGAATTCCTTTATTCTCTAGCATTTAAAATTTGTGTTTAGATGATGAAAATGCAAGACCCAACTATCTAATAGACTGTAAAGTAAACCCTAACGATTTTAATAACGGAAGACGATTTACGCCATCAATAGATTTAATTTCCGGAATTAAAACCAAGTTAACATTCCTAGGTTTCAAAGAATTCCTTAAGTTTATAGCCATCAAATCAAACCGAAATAACAATAAAAAATACACTTAAAAAATTAACATTAACTTAACAGTTCAAACATAATTTTTTGCGTTTAGGTAAAACTTTTTAGTGAGCTTTATTCTATTAAGGTTTTAACCCAATAGATAGTTACAATTTTTTATTATTAGCGAACGTATAAAACACAATTTCCGATCAAACTGTAGAAAATTAAATTTTTTAAGGTTGATTATAAGATTGAGGTCAATCTAACTTCCACTTTGTTATTTCCTACACATCCAATTAAAAAAAAAATAAAATCAATTTTTACTTTTCCTTATTTTTTTTAAGTGTATATAATATGTAAAATTTTTGTATTATAATTATTGTTAAGCTCTTATCAGAATATTTTTGTACAAGATTTACAGGCTATTGCCTTTTTCTTGTTTTTTGTTAAATAAATAAATAAATAAATAATAAATAATATTGTAGATATGTTAGAAAAGTAATGTGTATGCACCAAAATCCGAAACCGGGAGTTCAGTTGAATTTAAGTGTTCTAAGACCTCCAAAGTGATTCTTACCAAGTTGCCTGTGTATTCGTTTGTGCAGGTTACTGTATTATCTCTAATTGAGAGATAGAAGTTCAAACAAAGATTAATCTTCTGGGAATATTATTCCGGAATATTATTGTAATATTATTCTGGAAAATAATATTACTATGACGTCATTAACTGTTAATTATGACTCAGCAACATTTTTAAATTAAAAAGAGGCCTTTTGCCGCAATGCGGCGTCAGCGCTGTGACCTCTATGTGGCATCCTCGCGGCAACATAGTTGTATTTTATGTCAATCGATATAACCAGAACTAATGCTGATAATAAATTTCAAATGCTGCATGTGTTAATAAGGATACATATTTATAAAATTTTAGCGCGATAAGCCAATTCTGTGGAGTTATATGATTTTTTAAATTTTCGCTGAGTCATTACCATGGGTTAATAACGTCACACATGTATGTTAAGTTGTTTTGTAATCATAAACAACATGTTACGGGACATTAACAAGGTCGATTTTTGTACCAAGTTTCACTTCAATCATTTTTTCATGACAATAAAATTTCATAAAATTTAATATCAAGCGTTCGAAACGTCTAGGAACCAAATATCGTACACACACACACACACATACATACATACAAACACACACACACACACACTGAGACGCTGAAGAGCCCTTCATTTAAAATACTATTACGATAAAATAAACTGCTGAAATGGGTTTTGATGAAACTGATAAGAAGAATTCATGAACAGAATTTTACATAGCTGTGATTTACCAATAAAGGAAATATATGTAAAATACGGACAACTTCAGAATTGAAAATACTTAATTTTTTGTATTGTGAAGTTGTACTTTATTAATAAATATATCAAATTCCTAGAGTCCTAAGAAAATAAAATAAAAATGCAGCCTTATGCATGTAATATTTCATATGGAGCATGCAAATAAAAAAAAAAAAAAAAAAAAAAAACACACACACACATATAAATATAATGAGAAAGCTGATTCATTAGCAAAAAAGGCCAGTGAAGACGATTCACTTCCAATCAGCTACAATTACTACCCGAAATCGTACTTCTTAAAAGCATTGAATGGCCGAAGCTTCATCACGTGGAATCAGGAGTGGATAAATTCAGAAAAGTGGCCAAATTACAAAATTATTTTTTCCTTCAATCAAGAAAGACAAAAGTTTGGAGTATGGGATACACGTATAAACTTACCTTGTTCCTAACCGGACATGGTAAATTTAAGCATTACTTAAAACGATTTAACTTAACCGAATCTAGCAATTGCGGTTGTGGAAACGACGAACAAACAGTAAACCACTTAATAAATTATTGTCCTCTACTAGATAGAGAAAGATCATTGCTAATGCAGCAATCAATGACTCTCGGACTTAACTGGCCTCTTCAACATTATCAGTTACTATCAAAAGACCTTAAAACACACTTTATTCAATTTATTGAGGCAATTGATTTAGATAATATATCCAAATGACCAAAATAAAATTATATATATTATTTATATTAATTTACATTATATAATATTATATTAATATATATTATTATTTTTCATAAGATACAAATATATCGAACACAGGAAAAACACAAGACATTAAATTTAAAAGAAATTATTGTTCAGAAGATTCAAAATTCTACTGTAGGAAGAAAAGAACAGCCGAAAAAAAAACATTTCTCAAAAAAGAACGAAGTAATGTTCAAATATCTATTGTTTTCAAAAGCATGTAGTATTTATATGGGACATGCTGATAATATACGGCCTTATAGTAGGGTTACTACTAAAAGGAAAATTAAAAAAAAAAAAAAAAACACAGACACACACACACACATATATATATATATATAATATATATATATATATATAATATATATATATATATATATATATATATATATATTATATTACACTTGGAAAATTAAAAAATGTGCAAGGGGCAAAATGTCTCGTGTTAGAACCCAAAACCAAAAAGCCCGATAAAAGTGTACCTTCCAATTTACTTTAGATATTTTTCGCGATATTCGGTGTTGCATGGGACACTTGAAGTTAACAACACCATAAGTTATGTCTAATGTTCAAAATTTAAATGTTGGTCCACCTGTTAAATCACGCTAATGCATATATAACTAAATAGCTATAAAATATATATATATATATATATATATATATATATATATATATATATTATATATATATATATATATATTATAAACTACTTAAAAATTATTATTTATATAATAATAATATTATTATTATTGTTTATAAATTTATTTATAAACTATATTAGCATATAGAACTTTATAAAGCGTTATTATCTGGTCTTAATTGAAAAATCTCTCGAAAATGATTTAATAAAAGAACATTTAATATTTTCATGAATGAAAAAAATGTATAAAAATAAAGATACCAGGTAAAAGCACAGTGATTTTTTTGAGGATAAGTGGTTTACATAAAGTTTGATTCCACTAAAATTATTTCCGGGAGTTTGGGGGGAAAAAGATTCGGGATTAAAATTAGTAAGTCACGTTTGGTCATTAATGATTTTGATAGAATCAATTCTTTTCTTAAAGTGGTGGCAATTGATGGTTTAAGAGGAGCGTGGCTTAAAACAAAAAAAAAAATATAGAAATAAGAGTATTTAGTCTATGGAGAGGGCGTGTTAGTACGTGACCCTTGGGTTAAAGGGGGTTTTCAAGTCGTGACTAAAGAGGTCGCGCGCGTGGAATCGACCCGAAGCCCTTCGCTTCTACAGGGCTTCTGAAAACTTACTGTTCTAAGCTACTGGTAAAAATTAACTTAAACAATTTAAGTCTTCATTAAGTAACTAACTAAAAAAGTTAGTTCCATTTCAGAAGATAAAATTATAAAAATGAAAGACAAAAGTAGATTGTAAATACTTGTTGAGATGTAACACCATCCAGGCTGGCATGGACATCGGTAGATGTAGATCGCAAACTAATTTTGGTTAAACGCTGATATTTTTTGTACCTACCAATCTGAATGTAACGCATCTTATTGTATAAAGTAGTAGAGCTTTTACTAAACTGGCTGTAGGGCCTAAAAACTATACGAACGGATTCTTAAAGCGTTTGCTGCGTAAAAATAAAACAGTTCTTTTAACCGTTTCAGAAATTTATTGCCATTATGTAACAGAGTAATTAAGTAGAGAACCATTATGTAGAGCAATTATGTAATTCCAAAGCAATTATGCAAATGCACTATTAGAGAGACTTTGATTCAAGCAAAGCTGGAGTTCATTTAAGCAAGCTTAATCAAAATATAAAATGACCGATGCATTAAAGTAAAAACAACACAACATTTAGATACTAACTTTCGGAAAACAACTACAGGACAGAGAAACTGGCTTTAAACAGCTGTGATTACGTTATCAGACATCAAACTAATACACAGAACCGCTAATTTTACCTTAATTGTTAAATAAAAAATCCTTCACACATTTTTAGAAAATAATTAGCAAGTCATAGCATAGAAAAACAATACTTTTCCTAATACCTATGGTAGCAGGTAAAAAAAAGTAAAAGTAAATATAAATAAATATAACCAATTTTTAAAAACCTAGATAAATAATTAAAAGAAAATAGTAAAATGTATTAAAGTTTATTATGCATAAATAACTTTAAAATCTATAAAGTTTAATAATATAAATAAATATACACTATAATGAATAAATGAAAAATAAATGAAGTCTATGTACTAAAGTAATATATAAACCAAGCAGGGAAACAAATGCGGTTTCTGTCAGACCTGGCATGTAGTTAACATTTTGTCCACCAGGGAGTTGGCTCAAATTTTCCTTTGGGCGCGGACATTTTGTTTTACCCTTGTAAATGTAAACAAACTATTTAGGGTACTCAAAATTTTTGTTTTTATTGTGTTTATTTGTACATTTAGGAAAAAAAATTATCATAATTTGTGTAAGAAATACCTTTTGTCACATCCAATAGAGGTTTAAGTACAAATTTTTAAATACTAGGTTTATTTGAACTACTAAAATCGAGCGGTTAATTTAACTTTTTTTCAGTTTGCACTTCTTAACTTAGTACATTTTTGCGAAGGATATTTGTTTTTCTCCTACAAATATTAAATGTAATTAGTAATTTAACAACTTTAACCTCAAAATGTAGAATATAATAAAAGCAATCATAATTTCAAGTTATATTTAAGGCAATACATACAGTCTGTATGTTCTTCAAAATCTTAATAAAAACATGTGATTTACCTTTACTATAGTCTCTCTTTTTCTTTAACTAATTTATTGTAACAATTATTTCACAGAATTTAATATAAAATCATTAAACTATCACGTACATATTAAAATACGAAAACGCGATATAATAAATACGGGCCTTCGGCCCGTAGCCGCTACGCGCCTCGGCGCTTCGCGCCTCGTCCGCTCGCGGCGTCGGCCCGCCGGGCCGCTTCGCGGCCCGGGGCCTCCCAGTGACCGCTTCGCGGCCACATTTGTTGTTGTTTTGTATTAATGTATGGTTTCACTATCGTTCTTGTTACATGGCATTTTGCCACGTATTTAGCGAATTTTCACAGACTCGTTTCACAGGCACGCTTCGCGGGCCTGAGAGGCTTTCTCACAAATTTGATTTTGTGAGGAAAAAATCCACACGTTGCAACTGTTAAAGTAACCTTGTATAAAGGGTAAGAAAAGATTATAGTTTTCATCTTTCATCAGCTTTAGTTATCGTCCACTATACAAAAGGGTATAAACTCTAACTTACGTTTATGATTGTTTATAAAATTTAAAGAAAATGTCAAATTTTGTTTTGTAAACAAATTGTTTATTTGAGTAAAATCTTAAGATTGAAAAATATATTCATGATTATTTAAAATAAAAATACCGTTTGCGTCACTTAGGATTGTCCGATTTGAGCTGAAACTGGTCGCATTCGTTTTAGAATAACTTCGACCATATAAAGACTACTTCGATGTTTCTTCCTCTTTACGGGTCTGCTTAGCTTGGCGTGGTTCAGTGGAAGCCATTTTTGCCCTGTCTCTCTGGGACAGTAGGCTTACCATGATGGAGCAAGAGGTAGAGGTCTCTCTTTTATACTATACCCCCACCCTCTAACACTTCTGAACCCAACAGATATCGTACGAGTCTTTGACCTAGATGCATACATATATACAAGATTTATATATATATAATATATATATGTATATATACCGATTGCGCCATTTGTGATGGTTTGGTTGAGCTGAAATTGGTCTTAATCGATTCAGCTAGCCGTCTACCTAAACACGAAAATACCTTGTTTTAAAGCCATTTTAAGTTTCAAAAAAAATTTTTTTCATGACGTCATAACTTTGGTTGATGACGTCATAATGTTTTTATAAACAATAGGCCTCGTAACCTCCTCAACATCTCTCGATTTGCAAAGTTTCGTTTCAATTTGAGAACGCCTTCGAGAGTTATCGTTCGCCATACGAAAGGGTAGAAACTCTTACATACATATATATATATATATATATATATATATATATATAATAATATATATATATATATATATACATATATATATATATATATATATATATATATATATATATATATATATATATATATATATATAATATATATATATATATATATATATATATATATATATATACATATATATATAACTTTTTTCGGACATATATTTTTGTTATCAAGAAGCCAATAGGAACCGATTCCACTCACTCCCCCCTCAACTTCCGTCATCCGAACAACCTCATAAGCGTCATTTTCATTATGAAAATTCGCTAAAATCACTGTTATCAGGGTTGTCTATAAAAACTAAGTAAAAAACGTAAATCTTAAAAAGCTCATACGCAATAATTTCAAGTTTAGCTATATTTTTTATTTTTGAGCCAGCTATCAGCTGATTAGTTAATGGATTAAAAAATAAATAAATAACTCAATAGATAATGACAAGTTAAAATGTAATATAGTTTCAAGATATAAAAATAGCATGTGTCAATAATATGAAGATTAGATGTCGCTCTATGCCACCCTCCCAAGGCACAGTTTCCCTCAGACCTATAGGGGGAGGCATTTTTGCTTCAATTTGAGAATGTACACTCGTTTTATTTTCTTTTTTGTTTACTTTTAATGTATTTATTATTTTTATTAATTATTTAATTAACAAAAAAGCTTTAAAACAGAGAAAATTGACCTGAACCAGCCGAAGTCTTATTTACTTTCCCTCACCTTCTACCGTAGGTATATAGAAAAAGTATTGTTTTCACCTTATATCGTGTTCTCGATATGCTTTACCGAACTTATTAGGCTAGATATATATATATATATATATATATATATATATATATATATATATATATATATATATATATATATATATATATATAACTTATTAAACTTATATAATAACTATTATTAGTATTAACTATAACTACTACTATAACTAACTATAACTATTATAACTTATATATAACTTATTAGGCTTAGGATGTTGGGTTAACTTTCATTCAAAGGCCGAGCGAAGCATGGCAGAATTTATACAACCTTAAGCTTTTGGCAAACACCGCACTTTGGGACGATTGAATTGAGACCAAATTTGTAAGGAAAAAAATTCCGAGGTACCCTGTACCCGATTTTCAGATTTGATCAGTTGAAATCACGCCAAAACTTTTTTTTCTTTCTTTTTTCTGTTTTTTTAGCTGAGTCATTCAAATGCCTTTAATACTACCAATTGAATTGAGACCAAAGTTGTAAGGAAAAAATTCCGAGGTATCCTGTACCTGATTTTCAGATTTGATCAGTTAAAATCACGCCAAAACTTTTTTTTCTTTTTTTTTTTTGTTTTTTAGCTGAGTCATTCAAATGCCTTTAATACTACCAATTGAATTGAGACCAAAGTTGTAAGGAAAAAATTCCGAGGTATCCTGTACCTGATTTTCAGATTTGATCAGTTAAAATCACGCGCCAAAAACTTTTTTTTTCTTTCTTTTTTCTATTTTTTTAGCTGAGTCATTCAAATGCCTTTAATACTACCAATTGAATTGAGACCAAAGTTGTAAGGAAAAAATTCCGAGGTATCCTGTACCTGATTTTCAGATTTGATCAGTTAAAATCACGCCAAAACTTTTTTTTCTTTCTTTTTTCTGTTTTTTTAGCTGAGTCATTCAAATGCCTTTAATACTACAATTGAATTGAGACCAAAGTTGTAAGGAAAAATTCCGAGGTATCCTGTACCTGATTTTCAGATTTGATCAGTTAAAATCACGCCAAAACTTTTTTTTTCTTTCTTTTTTCTATTTTTTTAGCTGAGTCATTCAAATGCCTTTAATACTACCAATTGAATTGAGACCAAAGTTGTAAGGAAAAAATTCCGAGTATCCTGTACCTGATTTTTCAGATTTGATCAGTTTAAAATCACGCCAAAACTTTTTTTTCTTTCTTTTTTCTATTTTTTTAGCTGAGTCATTCAAATGCCTTTAATACTACCAAAAGCGTAATTACTTAATCATTAGCGTAATTACCCTTTAAAATTCGCAAAAACGGGGAAGCTCAGTTCCAAACATATTAGCTCGTTTTCAACAGAGATTCATCTTATTATTAAGCGTATAAATTCTTACCTCATAAATCAGGAAAAGTTGTGACCAGCTACTTTAACCATTCTGAGATCGGCAGGAACAAGTATTTAAATAATTAATCACATAATAACTGTCATTTAGCGAAAAATCGAATCAAGTACTCCTTAGTACCAAAGATAGCATCAAGTAATTATTTTAATTTTTTGCTGTAAAAACGAGTTTTTTGGAGGAGAATTTTATAGCGTGCACGTGTAGTATAATTTCGTTTTAACAAATTTAGTAACAGTGTTTAGGAAAAAATTGTTTTAAATAATGTGTAATTTCATTAACATCTACAGCAATTTGATGCATGCTGGCTTTAAAGCATAAATAAAAAAATTATGTAATATGAAATTTCATGAAAATCTGTCAGTAATTTAAACAACTAAAGAAAGCGTGCATCAATGCTGTCTTTAGAAGATCAAATTGAAAGGCTATTAATGGTCGCGCTACGTGGCCATATGTTGGCCATAATAAATGTTCACATATAAAATGTTGACAAACTCTTTCTCAAACTCGGTTCTTGGCAAACTCACAATAGATTTATATATAATTAAAAATCTCTAATCGCAACAGTCTATGGTGCTAATAATCAAATTTCGTTTTTTAAGATATAAAAACTGAAATGAATGGAATTTGTTTCAATTTAAAATATTTGAAGACTTAATATAGGGCCACATTTTTTAGCGATTAAATCAAAGATGGAGTAAAAAGGAATATAACTCACATTTTAGAGATAAATAAAACAAATATAGATTTAATCCGTCTATTTAAAAGAGTGAAATTATAATACTAAAATCCATGAAAAAGTTTATAAATTATTTTCGTTAGCAGCACTACTCTACAGAAGTAGAATAGATAAAACGAAGAAAGTATAATATGCTCCTTGATAAAACTTTAAGAAGGTTTTGTCCCACTGTCCCCACTGGTGACAGTGGGGACAATTAAAGCTCAGACGAAAATTTGGAATGGTTTGTGTAACGTCTCTGTTGGATGGGTACAATCAGAAAAACAGCTGATAAAAATTTGTTAGATTAGCATTTCTAGTGACGTTATCCTAGTAATTACAAAAAAGAATTGCTAAAATCAACTTTTTATTGATTTATTATCCAAAGATCTATTATTCTGTTTCTCCAGGTGTTGGTCTAAAGCCTGTTGAATTTGGCTTTTGCGAGTATATAGATTATTAAATAAATGCCTATTATCAATTAATATAAAAATAATTGGTTATAGACTTAATTGATATATATTTATCACCTGTATAATATGTTAGTAACCCCTAAATGCGTTCACAACGGTGATTTGTTGAATAGTCTCCTTTCTTAAGAATTATAGATAGGGAAAGAGTGTCAATGTCCTAACTCACAAGGTTAATCTACAGAAGTAAGTTCATATGTGAAACTTAGTTTTATTTAAAGTTAGCTTTTGTTAATGTTTGTGAAGTTAGTTTAGAATGGCAGAGTGTTTCTCTGAACCTTCCAAGGTTTGGAATGGTCGGATTGTTTAATGTTAGGACTCGTTAGGAGGCTTAAATAGGATAAGGAATACGTGTGGAAGGAGAATTATTTGAACAGAGACGAAGAAGGTGAGGCCCAAGAAGAAGGGTAAACCTGGAAGGGTCCTGTAAGACAAGGATGGAAGGACTCTAGGAAAGGACAAGTCCGGACTGAGAAAGAGTCGAATCCTTCTGAGGCGGCAGGATCCCCATCTTCGGGAGCGACCAAATGAGATCTTTCTAGAAGGAGTGACGAAGAAAGAGCTAAAAAGAAAAAAACTTCTCAATTGTACCGGGAGCGATAGAGAGACCTCAAGAAGACCCGAGATCCTTTCTTATGACTTTCTATATGTTAAGGAAAGAAAGAGATGGAGTGAAGGAGGGGTCGGACCTCAACACCAGGACGATGAGGTGGGGAGGACTTGCACTAGTCCTGGCGGCAGGTAGACCAGTCGGGTATGTTCTTACCTTCTAGCCCAAACCACTGTGTCGTGTCCTGATTCCGAAAGTCATCGCTTTTGTAAAAAATATATTTATGTTTACAAGAGTGCAATAACTGCACCGGTTCCTGTATGTTTCGTGCATCTCAAGTTTCTTACAACGGTATTAGTTTTCATCTGAAACTTAAAAACCTTATAGATTGTCGTTAAAGCGTGCACTTGTCTTTTCAGAACGACCTAGAAAAACAAAACCCGAATTTATATTTCTATTCCACGACCAACCTTTTACACTTGATTCGTTTTCAGTTTTTGTCAGTATCGCCTGTTACTAAAATTATATTAAGAATTAAAGTCAGTTGGGGGGGTTATCGGTTGGAAGCAATGTGACGTTCCGGGTACATTTGGAACTGTCGCGAAGAATATAAAATTCTATAATCGTGTTGTGCTAACGTGAAATGGCCACCCTCGGCCTATCTAAAGTATTCATCCTGGACAAGTACTTCACAGAACTACAAAAATTTTGGGAAACAGAGAAAAAATTACAAGGTAAGCTGATCCCTATATAGTTATCTTAAAGGACCATTAAGGAATAAAAGCTGTAAATGTTCAGGTCATCTGGAGTTAATTGCTTTTGAGGGGATGTGGATCCGAAGGTGCTATACTTAGGAAGCCTACTAAAAGAATGCTCAAGCATCCCTAATTTGTTTACACTTCTAATAATAATACAAATTCATGTGTAAACATAAAACGTATGATTCTGATAACACCCCTAAAACTTTTTATCGTATAAGATTCAACAATAAATTAATCATAACCATATATTATAAGCTCGCTATTGTAGAACTTAATAAGCTACTTATCCACTCAGCCACTATTTACTGAAATCACTCCATTGCATTGTAATATTTTTGTAATCTCCCTCGATTGCTTTGTAACCTCTGAATACGAGAACCTCATCAGCGTCATTTTCTTTTGACATTTTGCTAAACTGACTTCAAAGTCACCTTTGCCGTTGCCGCCTCTAATCAATACCTTAAACTGTTACGTAGCCTTATTTACACCTTAGGTTAATTGGAAAAGTATTATGTTTGCAAAAAAACTGCGAAACCGGGGATTCACCTGAATTATCTCTTTCAGGTGTTTTTAATACATTCTGATTGGTTTTCACAAAGCTGTCTATATGTTTGTGTGAATCTATTATCATATCGTATGTCCCTGTGAAAATTGAAGCTTGGTAAAATCAATCTTTGGGTCTATTTGTGGTATTCGATTAATAATTTTTATTCGTCTTCATTGACCGGAAATTATGATTCAAGAAAAATTCGTAAAAAGTGGCAACATTTGTTGACACATTTGAGTTTTGGTACACATGTAGTCATATTAATCATATGTACCAAGTTTATTTCATATCTTTAGCATTAGTTCAATTTTTATCGTGTGACTTGAATAAGTTTTTCAAACTTTCGACGAACCAAAGAATAACCTAATAGAGTTGAAATTTGATACATTTAGATCCCTTTATGTAATAAATAATCATACCAAGTTTATTTTCAATACAGCTAGTTTATCTAAGGGTTTTGTTGGAGTCCGAAGGCGTGCTACTGTATATTTGGTAATTTTTATATTCTGAGAACGAGCGAAGCGAGTCCGAAGTAGATAGGATGAAAATCTGATGTAGTGAGGAAAATTTCCGAGGTACCCCGTACCCGTTTTAGCAAATTTGTTAAAGAAAAAATGAGCTTATGTTTTCATATGCAACTACCATATACATTCAAATGCATCTATATAAAACCTTTTCTCTTACATTTAGTATTATCGAATACACGAGACTACTGGGGATAGATAAGGACATTTAGGACCGTATTCAAAGACATTTTACTATTATTTTCCTAACATTTTCCTTAAGGGTTCCTTAAGGAGAATGTTAGGTTTAGGCAAGGGAAATGTTTTTAAGACACGAAATTAAAATGATCGTTCCCGTGTTTAAAAGTGGGAAAAACATGGTTTTCATGGCTTAAAAACATTTTCCTTACCTAAACCTAACATTCTCCTTAAGGAGACCTAACATTCTCCTTTAGAAACCCTTAAGGAGAATGTTTAGAAAATGTTAGGAAAATGTCTTTAAATACGGGCCTTAGTCAGAACTATAGTATCTATGATAAGAGTATCATGATGTAGGTTTTCTTGTCAGAACCAGACCACCTTTAAATATGATATTGGACTCTTGGTAGAACTTGAATGATGACTTCAATGAACTCTTTTCCAAAATTCCCAAATTGAAATCAATTGTCTATATGTGTCACAGAAACTTCGTACTTTCGTATATATGCTTAACGATAAATAATTAATTTACTTACTCCAGTGTCCACCAATACTCTATTTTATCCTTAAAAGTATACACTACTTTTTTACCTGATTATTCTGAATACTACGCGAATTTTCAAAGAAAAATGAGCTAATGAGATTAGGGTCATGTTTTTATACATAAAATGCTTCAGTTATCAGCAGTTTAATAAATTATTTGGCATTATCCAGCCAAATTAATTATTCGACTTAGGACGAAACTCTTGGGATCGGTTTACCCATTTCAGTTATATACGGATTTCAGTAATTACTAACAATCAAAAACTGACTGTAATAGTGTAAATTCATACTGAAGGTAGAAATATAATGCAAGGCAATTATATCCGCTTTAAGCTCCGAATATTATTTCAGATACGACTTTCAACTCTTAAATCCTTTGGAAAATTAAAAGACAAACATAACGGTTATTTTCTCAAACTGCAACCTTATGTGGCTATCCTCTCGGCAGTATGACGTCATCTAATATTAGCACTGAACTAACACTGATTTTTCCTATTTTATTTAATGAAATTTGGAAAAAAAAGTTATTCTCATTATATTAATTGAATATTATATGTAAACTATTAGGTTTCTTCCAAGACTTAACCAAAAGTATAAAGGTATACGAGTAGATAACAGAAGGAGTATTTCTACTATTGACACCGTTGATAGTTCTCAGATAGATAGGATATAGCTAGATTTAAGCATTATTAAAGTACACTAGTCGAAAAAATATGCATACTGACAAGACATTATACTACTTACAATTTACAAAGCCAAAATTTCCCTATCAATATAATAATGTGAAGATTAGGTCAGTGTTATTGTACAGTATAATGAAACATAATAGTAAACGTAGATGAGTGTACATGCACTCAAATTTATGTTCACAATACTGTATTTGTAATTGTATGTGTACACAATACTGTATTTGTAGTGTACAATAGCACATGTACTACTGTATTTGTATTGTATCTAGTGCATGTATACATTGTATTTGTATTGCATCTGTGCATGTACACAATACGTATTTGTATTGCATCTAGTGCATGTGTACATGTATGTACTATGCATGTATTGTATCTAGTGCATGACACAATACTGTGTTATCTAGTGCATGTACACAATACTGTATTTGTATGGTATCTACATGTACACAAACTCATCTAGTGCATGTACACAATACTGTATTTGAATTGATCTAGTGCATGTACAATACTGTATTTGTATTGTATCTAGTGCATGTATACAATACTGTATTTGTATTGTATCTATTGCATGTACACAATACTGTATTTGTATTGTATCTAGTGCATGTATACAATACTGTATTTGTATTGCATCTAGTGCATGTACACAATACTGTATTGCATCTAGTGTGATGTACACAATACTGTATTTGTATTGCTAGTGCATGTACACAATACTGTATTTGTGTATTCTAGTGCATGTACACAATACTGTATTTGTGCATGTACACTACTGTTTGTATTGTGTATGTTACTGTATTTGTATATCTAGTGCATGTACACAATACTGTATTTGTATTGCATCTAGTGCATGTACACAATACTGTATTTGAATTGGATCTAGTGCATGTACACAATACTGTATTTGTATTGTATCTAGTGCATGTACACAATACTGTATTTGTATTCTATCTAGTGGATGTACACAATAATGTATTTGTTTTGTATCTAGAGCATGTACACAATACTGTATTTGTATTATATCTAGTGCATGTACACAATACTGTATTTGTATTGCATCTAGTGCATCTACACAATACTGTATTTGTATTGTATCTAGTACATGTATACAATACTGTGTTTGTATTGTATCTAGTGCATGTACAAAATACTGTATTTATATTGTATTTAGTGTATGTACACAATACTGTATTTGTATTGTATCTAGTGCATGTACACAATACGTATTTGTACTACATGTGCATACTGTTTGTATTTTATCTAGTGCATGTACACAATACTGTATTTGTATTGTATCTAGTGCATGTACACATTTGTATTGTATCTAGTGCATGTACACAATACTGTATTTGTATTGTATCTAGTGCATGTACACAATACTGTATTTGTATTGTATCTAGTGCATGTACACAATACTGTATTTGTATTGTATCTAGTGCATGTACACAATACTGTATTTGTATTGTATCTAGTGCATGTACACAATACTGTATATTGTATCTAGTGCATGTACACAATACTGTATTTGTATTGTATCTAGTGCATGTACACAATGTATTGTATTGTATCTAGTGCATGTATACTGTATTTGTATTATATCTAGTGCATGTACACAATACTGTATTTGTATTGTATTAGTATGTATACTGTATTGTATTGTATCAGTGCATGTACACAATACTGTATTTGTATTGTATCATGTAGTATTTGCTTGTACACAATACTGTATTTGTTGTATAAGTGCATTACACAATACTGTATTTGTTTCTATCTAGTGCATGTACACAATACTGTGTTTGTATTGTATCTTGTACACAATACTGTATTTGTATTGTATCTAGTGCATGTACACAATACTGTATTTGTATTGTATCTAGTGCATGTACACAATACTGTATTTGTATTGTATCTAGTGCATGTACACAATACTGTATTTGTATTGTATCTAGTGCATGTACACAATACTGTATTTGTATTGTATCTAGTGCATGTACACAATAATTTATTTGTATTGTATCTAGTGCATGTATACAATACTGTATTTGTATTGTATCTAGTGCATGTACACAATGTACACAATGCATGTACAATGTATACTGTATTGTATTGCATCTAGTGCATGTACACAATACTGTATTTATTGTATCTAGTGCATGTACACAATACTTTATTTGTATTGTATCTAGTGCATGTATACAATACTGTATTAGTATTGTATCTAGTGCATGTACACAATACTATATTTGCATTGCATCTACACATTGCATGTACACAATTGTATGTACACTGTATTTGTATTGTATGTGGTGGAAAAACGTTCTCTAGAGTAAAACATTTGTAATAAAAATATACAATATAAATTATTTTGATTGTTATATACAATTAGTAAAAATCAAAGGCCTGCTTATCCCCTCCGCAGCCACTGTACTCGGTCGCTACGTGGCATTAACGCTGGCTTTATTCGCTAACTATTCCTTTTTTGCCTTATTTATTAGTATGCTAAGTTTCACCTAGATTAAAAATATTTCAATTTTGGATGACGTCATGCATATTTCATAAACAATAGGGTTTTTTCCATTATATGATTGATTTTGTACCAAGTTTTATTCCAATTCCCGATCTAAGAAAGCGTTCGAAAGTTATCGTGAGGCAGAAAACATCTAGGAACAAAAGCGTTATATATACAATATATATATATATATATATATATATATATATATATATATATATATATATATATATATATATATATATATATATATATATATATATATATATATATATATATATATATATATAATATATATATATATATATATATATATATATGTATGTATGTGTGTGTGTGTATGTGCAAATATTTTTGATCAGCGAGTCCTTCCTTTTATAAAAAATACTTTCCTATCCATTTCTTTGATCCTATCATCCTAAACTCATAAGATCATTTTCCTCATAGTTTTATAGAGCTAATAAATTGTAATTGAAGAATCATTTCCTTCTATTCAAGTTTAAAAGTGGGAATATATCTCCAATACTTCGGGCAAGATTAAAAGAAAAATTAAATATTCGACAATTTTTTGGCATTTGGTAAAAAAAATAGTTATATTAAAACTTTGATATACCTTATTTCCCATAAACATTTTATCATATTTTTTTCAAAGAACTACTTATAAAATTGCTCTTTTACAAAATCTTTTATATGCTTATGATCTCAAAAGCTTAAAAAGGAATAATAAAACAGGTGTCATCAGCGTACAATCCATACTACTAAACACAACAAAGATTGGTCTTACCAAATTCTATATGTCAGTAGATTGTACAACTAATCTTATTTTAAAATATTTTTTTCTTTACTCAAGAATAAGTTATTATATAATTATTTTATTTGTTGTTTATTAATGTGTTATATTAATATGTTTTATGTAGTACATTAATATTTGATTTCCTTTTATTGCTTTAGTGGGCTTTTTTTAATGAAAATTTTGAGCTTAATACAGCTAATAAATTTTATTTTGGGTTGAAAGAACGGATTCTTTATTAGTAGAACACGTTTTGTGAGGGAAGTGTGGTGGGATAATCTAGCTACCTGCTTACCTGACCTGTTTCTGGTCACTGTTGAGTGATCATTCAAAGGAGCCTTTTTCAACAAGGTGTTTCCTACGAAATCTTTTGAAAAGTTAGCGCCGTTTTAAGTAATTGTTAAGCTTTTATGCTTTCTTTGTAATAAGTTTAAACATTTTATAGGTTGTTAGACATGAAATATAGCTCATTGTAGAGGTTATAGTTTCCGCAAATCGTTGAAGCACTTGAATAATTACACACCATTGAAACGGCTGATGTATGCTTGATCTAATCTTTTACGAAGTTATAATTATATCATGGATTGAAAAACTTAACAGGCTCTGATCTGTTATTGGTAACAGGCGTGATACCAACATGCACTACTCAGAACCATGATCGCGTTCTATCATTGACTTACTTACTAAATTAGTTTGATACGCTTTAGGATTTGCTACTGTAATTTTTTTTTATAAATGCTCCAAATTGTACAGTCACTATCTGTCATAGAGATTTAAAATGTTGTTCACCTGATCAGAAATTTAGCTTACGAGTGGATCGTATTTCGGTTTATATCATGCTGACCTCACTGTTTGCTTTCTGCAGGTTTTATCCGCCGTATACTAAATTTGGTGCTATTCTGATGAAAATCGTGGCCGTAGATTGGGCAAGGAAATAGAATTTTTGCGTGATAAAAAATGAAGCTGTGCTAAGTTAATCGGCAAACATTATCATGTAAAACAAGATAACAAACTTAATTTCAGTCAGCATGCCAGGGAAATTTCCTTCGGATTGCATGATCTCTCGCTTAAAGCATGCCAGGCAAATTTCCTTCGGATTGCATGATCTCTCGCTTAAAGCATGCCAGGCAAATTTCCTTCGAATTGCATGATCTCTCGCTTAAAGCATGCCAGGCAAATTTCCGTCGGATTGCATGATCACTCGCTTAAAGCATGCAGGCAAATTGGATTGCATGATCTCTCGCTAAAGATGCCAGGCAAATTTCCGTCGGCATTGCATGATCAGGCCGTCGGATTGCATGATCACTCGCTTAAAGCATGCCAGGCAAATTTCCTTCGGATTGGATGATCTCTCGCTTAACAATCCCTTTCTTGCTTAATTTGTGATATATGTATTATTATACACAATTTAGTAAGTTAAGTTTTAGATTGTGACTATTTTTTACGGATTTTTTAAAGGAAATACGCATGTTTGTTCCATACGCTATTCATTAGTTTGCTAAATCCTCAAAAATCAACCCTATTTGCACTCATTAAACGTTCAGTTTATGCCAGCAATTAAAATGTTTTAGCAGATTTCTATTGAAACCTCCAGAAATTTAACTTATAAGTTGAATAGTTACAATAAGGGTATAATATAAACCAAAAGACCAAGTAAGAAATTAAATATTGCGAAGGAATTTGTTCGCCTTGCGAATTTATATATGTATCCGATTTTTTGCCAAGAGAAATTTGTTATTAGTGAATACTAATTATAATCGAAAATATAAAAGTTACATTTTGTGTCTAGGGTTTTTTTTTCTAAGGACTTTGATACATTAAATAAAAAATTATAATAGCTGTATTCACCAATTCGGCTCCGCATTTAAATATGCATAATAGATAAGACCATAGTACACGTTGTACCTTTTAATCAAATAAAGCTGAATATTCCTTTAATTTAAAACAACCGGTTGATGGAATTCTGTTAGTTAAATTTAAAATTCTTTAACTTATTTTTAAATTAGTTAAAAATTTATACTTTTAATGCTTAAAGTACTTTTATACATTCTTAACATTTTTAATAGCAATTTACACCATTATTTATTCTAGTAGAAAGTTAAATTTATGAATGTATACATTTCGTCTTGATATTGTGTATATATATGTACACACACACACACACAACACACACATATATATATATATATATTTATATATATATATATATTCTACTTATATTTTGTTTGAGTATATTTAAATTCACTTTAGGACAATTGTCATGTATGTCACTTCCATAAATATATTAGATACAACATACACATTTAAATTATTTACATTAATGTCTCCATGATAGAACATCAGCGTATGCGTATTTTAGATAATGAAGAATATTTTTTTATGCTTGAACCCGTAGAGCCAGTTTGGCGTTTCTTCTTTTCCAAATTCCACTTTATTGATAACCCCTAGAATTATGCTCATTAGGGATGCTCTAGGTAGCCTTTATCCTCCCCTTCACGAGACTTCGTCTGTGACATGTTCACAGTTTGTCTAAAATATTATCTCTAATCCCTCTTCCTACTCTGATCTCATTTGTCTCATCAGTTCCTCTAGTCTCATCAGATACTCGTTATACTAACCGTCCGGTGTCCGGTACGGCCCGATGGGGAGAGACGCTATTAGCTTCTCCGAAGTTAGTGTGCATAAACCCTTTCCCATAGCCCTTACTTGTAAGCCAAAGTTCCGCAATTCACTAGAAGGCGACTGCCAGAACCATTTTTAACCAATTACGCGAATCGTTTGACCACTGACGATCTCCACTCTGACCAATACGGATCTCCACTTCACAATGCTTGGGTCCGAAGGTTCAATTTCTTTCTGACCCTCCACCGGCCCGCAGAAAATTGTCCTTGTATTCACATCCAGATTTGTCTCGGACGAAATCCATTTTTTACGTGCTTTCCAAAGGAAACCACGTAAATCCTGGACTCGGTTGGCCGGATTTGATTTTAAGACTTCCCGAGAGAACGGTACAATAAATAACCTTATATGAGGTAATAAATAATGTTATCGTTGGATATTTATACTTGTAGAGGTTGGAGATTTGCATGCGATTTAGTGAGTACGTAAAATGTTAGTTATACTTCTAATATTAGTAATTATTCCTGATAACGTACATTAAATCGTCGTTAAATACATAATATTTTCTTTATTGTATAATATAAATTATATATAATATCAAAAAACTCCGGCTCAACGAATGGCACCCATTTCACTCACCACTTCGTCGTTTTGGATCTGTAGTGACAACAATATTGAAACCTTCCCACATACCACGATATTAGACCCGACTTCTCGTCAGGTCTAATAGTCGGATCCAATAAACTTAACTTTTTTCGCCTTCCTTTTTACCAACCTCAGACTCATCCAAGTCCAATTAACTGATGGATTCTCAGTTGAACTAAAAGAAAAGTTAAAATTTGTTGACACCCTTATCCATCGTATTCTTATGAAATCGAATCTAAAATGAAATCCTATTCATTGTGAAAATCAATTTCCCTAGCTAGTGGTTATAATCACCATATATATTATATATATATATATAATATATATATATATATATATATATATATATTATATATATATATATATATATATATATATATATATATATATATATATATATATATATATATATATATAATATATATATATATATATATAAGTGATAAATTACGTCATAAAATATCTTTTCTATTATAGATGCTAATTTTTTTAGACTTTATTTTGAACTGTAAAATTCCGAAAATCATAAAACTAATTTTCCGTTCTACTACCAATAATATCCTGCCCACTATGATGCTAGACCCAAGTCTGCCAATAGAAATAAAATATTAAAATGGATAGAGAAATTCCTATAGAAAGATCTATGTTTAGCATAAACCATATAGTACCAGTTTTATTATAGTATAATAACTGTTGAGAATTAGTTCACAACTAATTATTAATTATTAAAATAACACAAGTACTAAAAAAAAGTATTCTAACTTATAATAGTAAAATATTCAAAACGAATTCAGATTTATTTGACCCCTAGGTTTCAGTCTATATTACGCCTGTCTTCCTTTACCATTGTTTTATTACTTCTGAAAGCAGCCATTTTGAAAACCCATTACTACATTAAACCATAGTATAGTTTAAAACGTAATTATAAATCTGAGAATACTTTCTTGAAACACAATTTATTAAAAGATATCTAATTTCTTTACCTTTTTTTAAGAAAACAATAAAATATTATATTTTACTGCCTAGATGCAGTTTTATTACTTTACAAAAAAACCGTTGTTTGTACCTATCCCAACACCATTAATGTATATTGTTCTTGTAAAAAATATAAAATTAATTATATAAGAAATTAAAAACTCATAATAATTTTTAAGATATTATAAAATATTAATTTACGTCGCATTTTTTTTATGATTACATTTAGTTAATTTTTATTGAACGACATATATAGTTATGTAAGTATAAGTTCTATGTACTCATACCTCATTTCTCATAAGCAATATTTATGAAAATAAAAAAGTCCATGGCCATCTAGAGAGTTGTTTTAATTAAGTCATGCATTTTTATTGGTTTAAAAACAATTGAGAATGTTGTGATAAAAATAATTGATTGAAGTGTATTTAATAAAAGTATTAAAGAAAATAATCAAATAAAAAATGAGCATTAAGAGAAAATATAATAAGACAAGCAGTTAAACACGAAACGCTTCCGTGTATTTCATTTCTTAAAAACCAATAAAATCAGGAGCTGCCACTCGGCTTGTATTTTTAATATATACTGTATTGTATTTTAAATATATATTGTATTTCAAAAACTTGTACAAAATATGTAACAAAATATATTATTCATTATTACGGTTTTGATATTGTTGGACCCCAAAACACTTCAATCTAAGACTATAAATTATTTCTAGAACAAACAAGCAGAATTGAGCCCCCTCCATCCTGCTACCACTTCCGTCATTTAACAACTTTACAAGCGTAATTTTTTATATATATAGTCGGTAAAAATAGGTTTAATTAATAATTGAATGATGGCCGCCATGTTTAGACACTACGATGGAAATAGCCAAAATTTAACCAATTCTTTGATTTTTACTCAAGTTACGTTTAAATCTGCTCAGCCGTTTGAACTATATCAGGTTCACAAGGAAAGTGCACATGCAACACAGTTAACGTCCGGAACATTCTTGCATTAAATCAAACATGCATAAGTGCACTTACATAACAGACACCGACTTGTTTCGATTTTTGAGATTTGTGTGTGCTAAAACCAAGCATCTTGAATAAAGTCGATTTGCCATGTAACAAAGTGAAATCATTAATAAGAAAAGAATAGAGAAGAATCCCTCTCAAAACACATATGAAAAACAAACTGCTTAATACGTACTCCTAATGCTTACAATCATTGCGATAACTGCGCAGGTCCAAAATTTAGAGGCAAACATACGTCCTGATAGTTTCCTGTTAAGGTTATATACAAATAGTAAAATGTAATATCTTTTCATTTTTACTTTTCCTCATTTATAACGTAGATATAGAAAAAGTATTGTTTGCAAAAAAAACCGAAACCTGGATGTCACCGGAATTATCCGTTTAAAATGTTTTTAAACCCTTATAAGGGTTTCCACAATGTTGTCTGTCTGTATTCTATCTTAATTCTAGCGTATTTATGCTAGAGAGTTTAAACAGTACAAAAATCGATCTTTATGTCTAGTTGTGCGTTTTGCGTTTATAACGCCACTAACCCGCAATAATGACTCAGCAAAAATTTCGAAAATTCATAAAACGCGGGAAATTGTTTTAATTTAGTTGGGATTTGGCACGCATGTAGTTATACATAAAACTTTGATAATTATGAACCAAGTTTCATCTCATTTTCTGCATTAGCCAAACCTTTTATTAAATGCTTTGCATACGTTGCGTTGTATAAAAAATCGTAAAATAATCAAATTGAGTTGGAATTTGGTACAAATGTATTTCTTTACGTAATAAATAAGTTTGCTAAGTTTCGCTTCAATACCTTTAGCATATCTATAGTTTTTGTTGGATCATAAAAGTTAAGCTGCATCGGGCTAGGTCACCCAATTTTTTAACTAATGTATTCTAATTGACTTATTAAGCCCCAAAGGTAAATAAAATCACGACAAGCACCTAACTACAAGCAAAGCACAGAACATTTAAGGAGCTAACTTGACTTATTTTTGTTAAATAACCTGCGTTTTGCGCCTTTTTTGCTATCATGGGAAGCTAAGTTTGCTTCTATTTCTCTATATCTTACAACTTCCATGGGGTCTTTTAAGGCTCCTTAATGCGTCATCCCTTTTATTCAAGATCCTTGGCTGAAATGTAGAAACTTGATAACAATTTGTTCTCATTCTGTTTTTTTGCAATGCTTCCCTCCTTCTTTTATACAAGATAATAAAACAAAATTAATGAAACAAATTTTGAACAAAACCAGTTCGAAGCTACCTGTGGTAAAAAATTCTTAAGGGGATCCCGCAAAGAGTGGGGGTAAAAATCAATTAAACGGAAATATCTCTAGTTCTAAGCAAAATATCAAAATTCTAAGACTGTACTTCACTTCTAATTTTTATTCTGCACATTTTAAGACTCATTTCAACCTTCTGGAGCAAAAAACAGTGGTGCAATTTGAGAACTAAAATTTTTAAAGTAGTTCTCAAATTGCGCCACTGTTGTTTGCTCCAGAAGGTTGAAATGAGTCTTAAAATGTGCAGAATAAAAATTAGAAGTGAAGTACCGTCTTAGAATTTTGATATTTTGCCGAGAACCGGAGATATTTCCATTTAAGTGATTTTTACCCCCCTCTTTGCAGGATCGCCTTAACCTCCTCTCCTTATTTATTAATATAAGTTAAAATCGACCTTTTTTGTGGCCTTTTTGGACCCTGATCACTTCATACTATCACTATAATCTTTAGGAAAAAAAATCTACAAATTTTGGCATGCATTTATTCACAATGGCCACCATTAACTAATGTTAGTACAAAATATGTTTCTTTTCAGAGTATTGTCCCCTCGCAGCCGGAGATACTAGAAACATTAAAGTATTGAAGTTAAAATTTGATAAATTCAAGTGACTTATAAAACTTAAAATTATACAACTGTTGCACTGTAACCTGAAATCCGGTTTAATATGTCTGTAGGCTTAAAACGGAAAAAAGAGAAAGAGAAATACATAAAGTCTAGAAAGTTAATAAGATTGTCTCAAAAATATATAATATACTTTCGAAAATTTCGACTAACACTCTTGCACTTGGGATCATATTAAATTATAAAAACGCTTTTTATTTATGAGATGTTGTCTTTATGAATGAATATTATAGAAGGAATGTTGTAAAACGCTAAGAGATGTCTCTATAAATGAACAAATAAATAAAATGAATCTTATGATAATTTATGTATGTATGAATAAGATAATGTAAAAAAAATGTAATGATAGTTCAAGACATGTCTTTATAAATAGATTATGTAAAACTAGACTGTAAAATGAGATTTTATTAATGCGCAAATTTGTTTACTAGCGAGTGAAGCAAGTCAATAATCAATTTGAGATTATCGAGCACAGATTATTTATTAATCTAAAATGCAGGTCTAAATTTCTTATTAATATGTATTGTATTGCATTCTTATTCTATAAAAATAAAGAATTTATTAAAAAAAATTATAAACCAGTAGAATCTCTTTACACCCATGTTGCATATTTTTTGGGGGGAGGGGAGTGGAGCAAATAAAAATTTAAAAATAAATATTTTGCTTTACTTAATAATAATAATTAAATTTACATTCGGCAGATGTAAAAAAATGGTATTATGGCCTTACCAATAAAATCCCTTTTTACTGTAATTTTAGGTTGAAAAGTAGACACTTTACAGCCGCACTATTTTTTTTAATAAATAATAATGACATTTATGTTTAAAAATCATGCAACAAAGGCACTGTTGCACTGCTTTCAATGTCTGTTGTCTGCTTTCACATTTATTTATGTAAAATCATGCTAAAAATGGCATTTCTTCAAACTTTGCTTCTATAAGTGAAGACACTAAAAAAATACTTTTCCGACGAGAATCCACTAAAAGGAATGAAAATTTATTATTTCGAGACATTTATCTATGAAAAAACAATAAATAAACAACAAAAATGCAACAATAAATGAACACACGTCTTCATAATTAAAATATGAAAATACCATTTTGACTACGGAACATATCTTTTTTTTATGAACAAAGAAATATTATATATGTTTCCATTATATTATATATATTTATTTATGACCAAAAACAAATTTATAAATATTTCAAAATATATGATTTCTTCCCACACACACAGATATATATTTATGTGTATATATATATATATATATATATATATTATATATATATATATATATATATATATGTGTGTGTGTGTGTGTGTGTGTGTGTGTGTGTAAGTTTTTTTTTATGGGTAAAACACTGATTAAAAATTATGTATTAATTTGAAAATAATACAATTAATTATGTTTTGTTTACAGGTAAGTTTTCTCACAAATGTCTTCGTATGCGTAAGAAAAAAATATTATTATTACTAATAAATTTACAACCCATATTTTGCCACCTGATAATTTTTTATAAAAATGAAATGGTAGTTCAAATTTTTTTGTAACTTCTAAATAAGGTCATGTTTTTGTGGCGCTGGCTTTTATGTGTAGTAACAACACCATTAGAATATATGTTATTGTGGTTATGGCTCTTATGTCCATGATAAATATACTTTTCCACCTCTGCATCTTATGATCAGTAATACCATCTAATGAAAATCATGCTCTTGTAGCTATGGTTCTTATGTTCGGTAATAATAGCTTAACAAGCAGTAAGACCCGTTTTTGTTTGACTATGGTAGTGATCTTACGTCGTGCATGGTCGTAATTTGGTTTAATGACAGCCTATTTCAATTTTGGTCACTTGGGGTAGGTGTTGGAGTACCCCAAAGTTAAGTTGGAGTAGACAATAGTCTTACTTATCAATGGAGTATTGATATTTCTTATAAACAATTTTATCATATAATGATCTCTCCGTTAAGTATGAGACACGGTCACATAATATAGGTGATATTGATATGGCCGGAAAATTGCCATATGGCCTGGTTCGCAAATGGCAACAAACTCAAAATAGTATTAATATAAAAAATGCTATTATATACACGTGTGTGTTAGTACCCGTCCTGGTCAAAGCACATGTTTAACAGTAGCAGGTGGTCAAAATAATATCCTGTCGCAAGATGTTAAAGAAACCTACATATTTAAGAGGTCCGCCTAGAACTTAAAACAAGGTTCAGGCCGATACGCGTTCTTGACGTTTCGCCTTCCTGTGGCTGTGGCCACTTCGCGGTCTGGTTGTTGTCCCGAAAGCGACCGTGGCAACAACTAGAATTTTGAAATGGTACCTACTTTTTTTTCTATTTCTTTCTATTTTTAACAAAAAACAGTTACACGGTTGCTAACAAATAGATGTTTGAACAACAACTAGAGTATTAGACAAATAATTCCGTTAAAAAAAAGTAACAATGTTGTTGAGTTGATTAAGGTCTAAACAAAGAAAGGCCTTGAAAAAGATAAAATTATATCGAAAGCTCGGCAAAATTAGTTTTTTATATTATTTTGGACCTATTCCTCCTCAAAAGCTTCAATAAGTTATATTATTATTTATATAGGAATATTATTTTTGTAAATTTAGTTTTAACTCATTTTTTAAGTTATTGTGTTAACTCTTTTTGTTAAGTTATTGTGTTATCGAATTGTACCATATTATGGCAATTATGCTTATAATGAGGTAAAATTAAATAAATAAATATTGAGTAAGTAAAGTGATTGATATGCAGTCAAGTGGTTAATTCTTTTTGTTTTTTTTAATCTTATTTGAAATTTTAAGTTATTGACCCACATAAGATATGTCGGCATTAAGCGTGTTAGAGATTAAGAGAAATAATATGGGGCGCGAAGGTCCGCTAACTCAAGCAAGAATGGATTGATGAGCCAGAAAGTGGGCGTTTCGCCTGGCTCGATAACTTCCGCGCCAGGCGAAATTAGAAAATAAAGAAATTAAAGAAGAAATGAAAGTTATTAATTTAAATCCAGTAAATATTTCGATAAAATTATCGCCAATACCAAGATTCGAACTTGGGATTCCTGGCTTTGAGTGGCCTTATCAACTTCAGACCTGCGCGACTTATTCGATTCAGCGCCAAAAACATCGCAAACGACGCCCTAATCGACTTATCGCACACGCGCTCAGATAGGTTCACATCTCGATTTTTTGGTGGTTTAAGTACAGTGTAAACAGTTCGATGTTAAAAAATGTTCTATCTATTACGATAATTGTTAAAACGATAAATCCATTTTCATCCGCTATAGAGCTCATGTTATAATATTTATTTAATTGAGTGAGGATAATCGCGCCACTTGAAGACTGTTATACACAACTAGAGATATCACCATATCCTTGCTAAGATATGATATAAAGTTTAAAGATTTTATGTTACATTTACAAATATAACTATATCCATGCTTAGGTGTTTAAAAATATAAAGTTACAGTTTTAGATACAAATATAAATTTATACATTAACTGTCCATGCCCAAGTGTTTGGCAAAATGTAAAGTTTTTAGGTGACCTTTTTGTTTTTAATTAATGATATTCTTTATTATTCTTTATTTATAAATGTAAGTATGTCCATGCAAATTCTTGTTATAAATTATTAAGTTTTGTCGTTATATCTCATAATTTCTTTTAAATTTAAATACAATTTGATACAGTTATAGTTGGGTAATTATAATTTTTTCCAGGTTTAAGATAATAAGTGAGAAAAATTACCCGTTTTTAGTTTACTGAAAAGTTTAAGTAATTGTAAAAATTATGTCATTGAAAATATTAAAATAACTTAAAACTGGATTTTCTGAAAACTAGGTTTTTTAGAGGTAACCCTATCACACAGTATTTGTATATTACTTGTAGATATTCCGGTGATTTACCACGATTTTTTCGACTTTTAAGACACTTCCACTCGGGACAGGTTTCATTTGATTCAGCGCCCAAAAAACACATTAGTTTCATTTTGCCAAGGAAAAATTCTAAACCTTAATGATGCCATTGATTATATGCGACTTTTGCTGACTTAGTAAACTGGGTTGTTAATTGGCGTCTCCTATGTTGTTGGAGTCACTCTATTTCCCTGAAACAGTGGCAACAAACCTCTTCTGTGTAAATACCCCTGCTTACTACAAAAAACTCTTCTATATCTCATAACTTTCATTAATTTTCTTTAATTACCACCATTTGTTACTATTATTATATTATTTAACTTGATTAATCTTTATTTTCTCTTTCGTGTAATTTATAATTTCATATTATGTTATAATTGTTATATTAAATTATCTTATTTTAACAATGCCTTAATAACAGTTTTATCGTGAAAAAGATAACATTCAAAATTATAATCAACCATATTACTAAAGTATTATCTTTGGGAAAATATGCTTATGTGATAGGCGTCTTGGTGGGAGTCGGACCCGGGTGGTCAAAATTCCTTTCAAATAGCCCTACCTACAAAACATAATATATATATATATATATATTATATATATATATATATATATATATATATATATATATATATATATATAGATATATATATATTTATATATATATATATATATATATATATTCATTCCTCGTGGTAACAAATATAAATAAATTAAAAATAATAAAAAATGGTAACAGGCTAAATTGTTTTTCTTAATTAAGCCAGAGGAAGGGCGTGTTCAATAATATGATTTATTTAAAAATTATTGGCGAAATTTGACATTTGTTAAATATATATGTTTAAGTTATTTTGGGTAATAACGGATATAAAAATACCTATGGGCTGCTGTACTATACTTGTTTAATCCTTAAAGTTTCAGAACTATTAGCTAAGACCCCTATTTTCAATCCAGGGTAGTAGATTGAGCACCGTCAAATAATAATACTGTTTATTCTATTATTTTACGTAGTGTTATTTGTACGTGTCTCATTGTATTCAGTCTTAATTATTTTTTATCAATATCTTATAGGCTGTTACTAATTGTATAAATATTTTTTTTGATATCATTAGTAAAATTTTACTTTAGTCTTAGTTTTAAGGGCTGCCTAATGGTATATATATATATATATATATATATATTATATATATATATATATATATATATATATATATATATATATAATATATATATATATATATATATACATATATATATATATATATATATATATATATATATATATATATATATATATATATATAGGCGGATTTTTTGAAGCACGCTTTCTCTTTAGCGGAATTATATTTTTAAATTAACCTTAGGGAGGACAGGAACTCTATTGTAACCCAGGTTTTGTGATGTCATTAACTCATGTTAAGTCAACATATTTTTTAAAAAATTAGGGGTTAAATAATTCGTCAGGAAAAAGGTCCTCTTTATGATTCTAGGACGCTGAATCAAATAAACCGAGGTGAAACGTCACTCAAAATAACCATTGTATGTGACCAAAAGGAAAAACCGTGCTAAATAACTGAAAAACTTTAATACGTTCTGGAAAATTAAGGTGGCGTTATCCATGTTTTTGGGGTGCTGAATAGAATAAAACTGTCTGAAGTCAATACGACTACTTAAAGTAATCAAAGCCAAGGGTTAATCTTGTTACTGGCGTTAATTTTATCGTCATTTTTACAGTATATACCAGGTCTGTCGCATAAATACGTATAAAATAATTATTTTGATCTAAGCAGGAATTAGAGAGACGAGACAGTGAGCTTCCCCCTTCACTAACAACCCAAGCAAGCCTAAGCTAGGTGGGCAGCGCCTCATGAGTCATCAATCAGTATTTACAGTCAGTTGGTCCGACCCCTTTCTTAATAACTCGTCGGCATGGAAATCTCTCTTACCGATCAGCAGCGTATCAATTTCAAATTTCTTGCTAAACTCGGCAAGAACGGTCGAGAAATTCATGAAGCATTAATGATTGTGAACGGAGAAGATGCCTTGAAGGAATCAACGGTCCACAAGTGGTTAAAGCGGTTAAGAGAAGGACGAGAAGACTTCAAAAATGACCCTCGCCCCGGACGCCCCACCACTTCGTCTTCTGACGAAAATATGGATCGTTTTCGAGCAATTGTCTTCAAAAATATTCGATCGACAGTTAGAATGACGTATGAACTAATTTGTGTATTATAAAAGTTACCTAGAAGCACGGGTTGCTTGAGTTCGCCCGGAATTGGCTTTTGAAAAACTTTGGGATCCTTCATCACGACAACGCTCCATCGCACACGTCATTGGTAGTACGCAATTTTTTGGCGCGCAACTCAATCACAGTCACTGACCAGCCACCATATTCACCCGATTTGGCACCTTGTGACTTTTTTGTTCCCTAAATGTAAAATGTTGCTTTGGGGGCGCCATTTGGGGACATAAAAGGAGCGACGACGAGGCAGCTGAAGGGCCTCAAAGTAGAGGACTTTGAAGGATGTTTTCAACCATGGAAACGGCGTTGGACCAAGAGCGTTTTATCAGGGGGGGGGGGGTGAGTACTTCGAGGGGGCAAAATGTTATTTGATGATTAATTGTAAAATAAAATGGTTATGATTTTTTTATACGTATTTATGGGACAGACCTCGTATGTGTATAACTTAAAAATAATTTTGTCACGGTTGTCCCTAAGTCAGGCGAAGTTTTTTGAAAGGCGTGATTTCCTAAAATTTCCGCTATATAAAGCCGATAGCTAATAATTAGTATAAACTGAGCTTCAAAAGCGTGCGAATAATGCTGTGCGTGCAATGTATAAGCTATGGGAGAGATATGCGCATTTTCTTTGTAAATTTCGAAAAGAAGAAACCCTCTACGGGAATCTTTTAAATGACTTTATGGAGGAATGGATTAATGAGAAATAAAGCACGCATTTCAAACAAAATTCGCTCGGTTTGCGGACCTCCGCGTTAAATTTTCTTTCGATTACTTACTTTCATAACTATATTTTATTTTTTAAATTTTCATCAGAAAATGTCCCTTAAGCGGCTATTCGGAAGACAGAATGAACCTTATCTAATGCGAATAAGTAAATGAAAATATTTCCTTTGAATTTTTACTTTCGTAACTATTTTTCTTTTTTGTGAATTTTCATCAGAAAATGAAGCTTATGCGGTTCCGTCATTCGGATGACGAAATTCACTAGTGACGTAATGCGAACAAAATATGTCATGTAACTAAAGAAAATATGCCTTTCTTTTGTTAACTTTCGTCTCAACTGTTAAATTTTAAAACTAGTTTAATTTAGTTTAACATTTTTATTTTATTTTTATTATATAATGTTTTTCTTATTTTTTTTATTCTTTCTTTTTATACCGCCAATTAACTTTTTTCTAACTTTAATAATTCAAGTTCCTTCTTTTATACCTCCATTCTTTAATTTCCATAAAAGACAATTAAGGTACCTTAAAAAGTGTAGAAGTCTTCTCGAAAAAAAAAAAATGGGATGGGTACTTAAAAAAAAAGATGAGAAGTAGGTACTCATTTTTAAGTTTAGATGAATCCCAGTGGCATTAAGAGGCGTGGCCGAACTTAAAAAAAGTTTTAACCTTCTGGAGTTGAGAAGTTTTAAAACAACGTAGAGGTTATTTCTTCCTTTAGGGGGAGTCCCCCCACTCCTAAGTATCAGGTAGGTACCTTTCTTTTGGGGGTTCACAGGTGATTCAGAACTCAATGAACCTGTCTTGACACTTCTTACTTGAAAATTTAAAATAAAATATTAAATTTATTTGATTATTTATTTACATTAAAATAACTAAAATTAGCAAGCGTTAAAATTATACTTATATTACTAAAATTATTTAAAGACATAAATATATTAATAGCCAACTTTTTAAGACACCGAAAATTACAGAAATAGAAACAGGTTAAGAATTTTTGTTTGGCTTCTTTGGTCACATGGGACAAAATACGATACAGGTGAATTTTTATGTGATATATCCCTGAGATAGGACTGCCTTGACAAGGTAGGCCGGTTTAGCGGATACGGGATAAAGTCATTTTTATAAAATTTCCTTCCTAAGCGCATTAAATTTTAGAATTTTAAGAAATAAATGTTTATTTTGAATAAATAACAGTAAAAATGTTTAGATTTCTTATAAAGTTATCTTCACTTATCTTTATTTTATTTCATTCGGCATTAAGAAATAGTTTTTAATACTATAACTTTGCCACCCTGGTAAAATTGATTTAGATATTGACTAAAGATTTCAGTTAAAAATCATTACATATATAAGAAAGTTTACTTAAGAAATGGATTTTAATACTATAACTTAGCCACTCTGGCAAAATTGGTTTAGACAATGACTAAAGATTTCAGTTAAAAATCATTACATATATAAGAAAATTTACCCAAAAATTACTTCACGATTTACAACTTTATGAACCACAACTTCTAGCAACTTTGTAGCAAAAAATTAACTAGCAATCGGATCGAACTGAAATCGATCACCAAGAACATTGCTGTGCACCCAATTTACATTTTAATAAATTGAGGTTGTTTAAACGTGGTGCTAAATTTTTGAAGATGACCTCTTTGCCTAGTAACTTGAATTGCAATAAAAAATCAAGTTGCATTAAACTTAATTGAAGTACTTACTGGGGCTGGAGATAATTTTTATAAGTTAGCTTCCAAGAATTGCCGAGGGAGTTCGAGATGTAATGAATTTTTGACAGATATTGGTTGGAGGATTGGATACGATATTGAGTCTAGTCGTTAATTATGTGGTACGCTAACTAATATCGTGGTCGGGGTGGTTAAACGTCGGTAATTTTTCAGACCTTTGACATCATTGAGGTCTGAGCACCGTATTACGCGCTCGTAGATATTAAAGTATTTTTAAATAAATGGCCACCATGATGTACCATGATTGGTGCTCACTAACCTTAGGTTGATCCTGCAGGAGTTATTTCTGAGCTGCAAGGCTCGAAATGAGTATTATTATTATTTTCACCAGAGTCCAAACCGCATTTCAATGGTTATCTATTCTACAATTCTCTTGTAGGAAAAGTTCTTATAATTTGCGTAGAGCTTTACATTCTTATGCTGTTTAGTTTTATAATAAATCGATTTTAATCAAATTTTTAAATTCGATTATATTTAACGGAGATTTTAGAAAATAATTGATAAATCTACCCAAACAGTCGGTAAAATCAGAGAGATGAATGTTTTCGGTAAGAAATATCCCGACAAAGAGAAAAATAGATGCATTCAAGACAAGCAGAAAAATGGGATTTGTATAATCCTTTAAATATATACGTATAAGATTTATATCCATTTTGAGATAATATGCTTCCGAGAGTAAGCTCATTCATCATGGGTGTAAGAGATTCTTTTAGTTAGTTTATTATATTCATAAACGTATGCCGAGTAGATTAAAACAATTAGTAAAACTTTATCGAGTGTATATTTCTTGTCAGTTTGGAACAAATGAAAACAAAAAGCAAATAAGCAAGCCTGAGACGGAACTAAGAATCATCTTACTGGACCAGAACCTACTATTGGCTTAGCTTAACTGACTATTACTTCAATCCTCAATGACTGACTATTACTTCAATCCTCAATGACTGACTATGACTTCAATCCTCAATGACTGACTATGACTTCAATCCTCAATGACTGACTATTACTTCAATCCTCAATGACTGACTATTACTTCAATCCTCAATGACTGACTATTCTTCAATCCTCATGACTGACTATGACTGACTGATGACTATTACTTCAATCCTGACAATGACTTGACTGACTCAATCCTCAATGACTGACTATTACTCAATCCTCAATGACTGACATTACTTCAATCTCATGACACTTCAATCCTCAATGACTGAGAAAAAATAATTATAAAAATTATTATAAATCATTATAGGAAAGAGAAACTAATTAGATTAAACAAAACAGGATCACCTTGTTAGCTAAAATATGGAAAATCAAAATTAGGATGGACGATAGTTATCCTACCTTGTTATGTCATTGTTGGCTACAGAAGCACTTGTAGATCAAGACATTTCTATAAATTCATATGTGAAAACTTCGATGAAACTAATATGTATTTCCTTGGAACATGTAAAGCCTGCAGCAGTCTCAGTTTCAGAAACATTGACTCTGATAATCTTTCTGAAGAAAACCTTTCGATGATAAAAATAAATTTGATTTATCGTGGCATCAATTCAAAGACTAAATTAAAAAAAAAAATTGTAAAACAAATAAGGATATGGTAAAAAGAACCGACATTGGCATAGGAACCTAGGTTTAAAGGGCATGATAACATTTCTCATATTATATTACGAACTTTAAGAATATATTATAAACATATAAACTTTGTTCTAAGTGACTAAGTTACATCTAAAGTAAATTTGAAGTACTTACAGTAATATATAAATAAAAGTTCAGGTTTGCTGCATTAACGCCAACCATGGCAGAAAATTTTCTATTAAAAATTACACTTTTTCAGGATAATAAATAACTTTTTATCTCATTGGGGGAGAAGTAAGCCTTTCATGTCACGGCAATTAGTATTACTGAGTCGTAAAAACTTACAGAGAATTAAAAGATATTCTTAGCCAAAAGGTATATTCAATTATTTTAGGATGCTTTTCCATTAAAATACATTTAATTTAATTTAAAAAAATAATAGTATGAGGTTTAATTTAATAACAGAAATCAGCCTTTTATCGTGAAAGGTTATTTTTAATACCCCTCGCGTCTCATCGCTTTGACTATCATAGTTTTGTATAAATTAATCTCTACTAAATTGATATTGACTATCACTGGAAAACTAATCTTTATTTAGTGGTCAGAAATATTATAATATTATTTAAATATATTTCCCTGCGGTAACTTTTACGTATAATCCCCCCTTCTGACGAAGTGGTTTTCAACAATCCCTTAAAGATGTGCGAAAAATTGCCCTCTCTATCATATTTGCTGGCTGGCTATTTGTGGTTGATAAAATCTCTTATCATTGTTTTCAGTTAATAAACTTTTGAGTTTCCTTTGAGTTTTGAGTTATTTTAGAGTTATCTAAACTATTGAGTTACCTCAGAATAATTATTCTTATTATTATATTTTTCTCTTTATTGAAGGCACGGGTACTATCACTTTACCTTTAATCTCTTGTATTTTATATCAGGTCTATTGCAGCTAATGGTTACATTTCCTAGGTGTCTCTCGCACAATTATATTGTGTCAACTATTCATGTTTTGCAAAACTCGGTAATATCAAATGATATATATAAACAATTAAATAAAACACTCACTATTATAATGATATAACATAAAAACAATATTTTTAGACAATTTAAGCTAATGTTTTAAAGTGAAGAGTACTTTTCCAATACAAGCATACACACTTAAAAAAACGGCTTATATATATTTATATAAAATTTACTTTACTTATATTTTATCTATCAAGCCTATATATCTTTTCCACTACTTATTTTCTTCTATTTAGTAATTTTTTATCTTGATTAAAAATACAGGTTTAAATTTTAGTATTTATATGTTTTTCTATTACTAGTATAATAATAAGAAGTTTGTTTGCTATTTTTTTTTATATCAAATAAAGGAAATATTGTTAAAAAAACAAAAAAAAAGTGCATTAATATAACTTGTCAAAATCAAAGGAACTTATCGTGGTATATACTGTAAATTAATTTTAATTTTTATAAAAGCTGTCAGTCAAATCTTAAAAAACAGCAAATTAATTAGAATTTACTAGTTTTATAATAATTTTTGATTATATAAAAAAATTAATTTTATTTTGAATTGTAAAATACTTTTATTAATAATAGGTGTAATGTTAAAAACATTTTTGTACTTGTAATCTCTTTAATTTAGCAAGTATGTGTAGCTACGTCACCACAAGTTACCGTAACTTATTATTTTTTTGTAATAAAATTAAATCGTTCTGTATTTATTTGCATTAATTTAATGCTACATTAACTCCATTTATTTATGCCATCTTTAGGATCAACGAAATGTAATAATAATTCATTCTGTCAAATGTTTTAAAAAAATTCTTCCGTTAAATCAAAACACAATCGGAAGTTGAAATCTCGACCTAGATCTATCAATGAAACTTCTGAAATTTAAATCCGAGTCCAAATACACAAGGAGAACATAATAAATAGAAAGAAATAAGAAGAAAGGAATTAATAGAAAGAGTGAAAGGAGTTATGATAGAAACAGAAATAAATCGAAAGGAAAACTTTAACATCTTAAAAATGAAAACAAATAAACCTAAAAGAAATCTGAGACACTTTTAAAGTGACCTGATATATAATATATATAATATATATATATAATATAATATATATATATATATATATATATATATATAATATATATATATATAATAAATATATTATATATATATATAATATATATATATATATATTTGTGTGTGTATAGACGTTTTTTGATGAACAATAACTACGGAACACCACAAATAGAAATAAAATAACAAGGTGACTTCTGCATATGTTTCGTCATTTCAACAACAGGAGCCAATGAATTTTTCTCTTAAGGGTCTACTTTAGGATAAAACTTAACTTTAAACAGTAAAACCTTCTTTCTACTCTACTTGCATTAATAAAGTTCAAGTTATCTTCAGAAATTTATGTAGCTGATATTCGAAGGCTCCACGGTGAATATTCATTTAACTCGCAGGGTTATATATATATAATATATATATATATATATATATATATATATATATATATATATATTTATATATATATATACATATATATATATAATAATATATATAATATATAATATATATTATTATATATTATATATATATATATATATATATATATATATATATATATATATCACATATATACAATACAAAACATTTTTTATGTAAAAAATCAAGAAGAAGGCTTTCTCTTCTATTTGAAATTTGTTTTCATTTAATGCATTAAAAGGTTCATTTCTGTAACTTACAAATTTTGTTGGTCTATTAAATTGTTTATGTTACAATCAGTATTCAGAAAAAGGGCACATGCAGGCATTGGTCGTCCTAGAATAAAAGGCAAATGCAGGCATTGGTCGTCCTAGAATTTTTTTTTGCCCGCTCTAAAATTAAAATTTAAATAAAGGTGAAACAAAATTCTGGTATGGTGTTTGGCTGATTTAGACCCAACATTAAGGAACACTAAAAAATCATATTAATTCTAAACTTTCTGGTCCGCTGCGTTCGCCAATTTAACAAAAAAATAATTGTAGGCCCGTTTTGTGGCCGTCATTCAATAACCAACGGAATGCTTATAAGAACGCTATACTTGCTCATTTATAATTTAAAGGAATTAAGCCGCGGGGTTAAGTTTCATATGTTTTGTGTCGCGGATTAAAAGGTTGAGAACCGCTTCCTTAGCATATAGTCAGAGGGAATTATGGATGACACAGGTACACACAGACAGTACGATGCTAACCCCCCAGAACATTTTAAAACTACCTGAAATGGATAATAATGATGAAACCTAAGTTTCGGAAATTGTGGGCGAACAGAATACTTTTCTTTTATACCTACGATAGAATAGGAGAAGAAAAAGTTAAAATAAGTCTTAAAAGTTTACTAAAACTAAAAGTGTACTTAAAATTTTATAAAGTATTTAAATAAATATCGAGTCATTTGATTTTGTAACCTAATTATTAATTGATGTATATAATATCAAAAATATGAACATAAATTTCAAATGAGAATATGTTTATGACGTCATTTTTTATCTATATCTTTTAAAGAATTATTATTGCCCGCTAGGCGTGTTGGAAAGATTTGGATATTCTCTTTGTACATTAAGAATCAAAGTTTTTTTAAAAAAATGGTGCGATCAGCTGATTAATTATATCAAAAGGTTAATATAAAATATTATGTGTTATCTTACTGAAGTATTCATAAAACAATTATGATTTAAAACATTGGAAAAGCACTAAACGTTTTTCTTTTAATGAATATTTTTATGTTTAAAAATTTTATTCCCTATAATTTTCTTTGATTAAAATTATTGTAATTATTTAAATATTTATGTAATAAAGTATATTATTTTTATTGTACATTAAGTACAAATAATAACTAAATAGCTAATTATTAGGGTAACTAAATTTAAATATTTTTTCTTTATTTTTAAAGCGCATGTTTCACTTTGTATACCATGCGCTCAGGTGGACTGTGATATTAGCATTAACTTTTATGAATGATTAAAATTACAATTATAATGTATATGATTTTATCCTATTATGAGGTTTTCCAGCCTTTATTTTTTTCCTTTAATGTCATTTAAGATATTGAAGGGAATTGTTTATCCTTTACTCTTTTTATTTATGTATTTTAACATTTATATGATTATATTATATGATTTCTTAGGTTAAGGACATAAGAGTTAAGACTTTTTGTTGTTTTTTTTTCTCGCCAATATACCACTAAGGATAAGATAGTAAAAAGTAGTTTTAATAGTATTAAGCTTATATATATATATATATATATATATTTATATATATATATATATATATAATATATATATATATATATATATATATATATATATATATATATATATATAAACGACCTTCTATACACGAAAGTCTCTATTAACGAATTTTTTTACGTTCCCTTGAATTTGTGTTTTAAAAGTGTTTCTATTTAACGAAAAAAATTTCTATATAACGAACAAAATTCCAGAAATAAAGATAAAGACAAGACCGCAAACTTTCAAAGGAATTGACCGAAACGGCACTTCTGTTTTCTGTAATTTCTGAACAATTATTTATTGATTCTCGCCCTGCCTTACTTTAATTTTGCGAACTCTTTCTTTACAATTTTCTATGAAATTAGGATTAACACAGCATAGAACTAAAAATCTTTCAGTTTTAATTTGGTATTCGTCTGACCAGTTCGTTTTGTGAAACTTTTTATTGTTTGTAATACGAGTTTTATTAAAATGTCAATACGGAAATCGCTGTCCCTTTCTGAAAAAATCTATTTATTAAAAGATTCTGCACGAAGGAATCAAAAACAAGACATGCCTCTGAAGTAAACATCGCTCCTAGTTCTATATCAACAATTTAAAAAAAATCGGGAATCTATACTTAGGTTATACGAAAACGAGTGGCGATTTAAAACAAAGTTCTCGAGACATTGATGACGAGCGCAATTTTACAGTGGGTGACAAATGTTAAGGGACAAAAATATGCCTGTGACAGGACGCTATAAAGAAAAAGGCTGCTAAATATGCCAACTACGAGGTTATTATTCATCCTATCATCTATTAAAATATCATAAATAGTTACAGAGTTTTATTTTTTTCATTTCTTACAACGAAGTTTTCTATATAACGAATTTTTTCTCGTGAACCTTTAATTCGTTATATAGAGGTCCGACTGTATATATTATTATTATTATTAAATGTATTTATAATATATTATAAATACAAACTCAAACTCAGGAGATTAATGCAGAATAATTCTGAATATTTCTGTAATTATTTATTGCTTCAGTAATCCTGAGCTGGCGTCATTAATATTTGTTACTTGATTTCCCCGGAGGAATCGTTGATTACAAGACTGTAGTGATTATTTTAAAATTGACTCTACTCATTATTCGCTGTCGTTTACCTCAGTTTTACGAATTTTTGGTGACCTACTCAGAGTGGTCGTACTTATTTGATTCATTGGCTTAAAAACAGAAGTATCTTTTCTCCAACAAACATAGTAACCCTTGTATACCGATTTTTTCAAAACTTTGCTGACCCACAACCTGGATAATTGACATCGCACAAGCTGGTTTTCAATATAATTGCTGTCCTCTCTCTGATACTAGAATGTTAACAAACCTACTTTATATGGGACCTCTGATACGGATTTCTGTAACCATCTCGGTAACGGGTCCGCTAAGTAAGCCACATTATTAGAGTTTTTTTGTTAAAAAATTCTTTAAAAGATAAAATTAAAGAAAATTTAAGAGAAGTCGTGTGGAAACGTTAAAGGTGATTAGAGAGGATGTTGTTAAAACGAGATGTTAAGATGGGGTGGTCATTTCATAGTTTAGAGGTGATTAGAAATGTTGACTGAAAATAATAACAATATGTACTAATTTTCATCAATACATTCAAAATTTGAACACAAATCAAGTAGATAACATTGACGTCTAACAGTAGTTATGTATGTACCAAGTTAGATTAAAAATAAACCCTTGAATGTCACCAAAAGGGCGTGTAGATTAATGAAATAATAATAACTCGAACCAATTTCCAATAAAAAGGGAAAATTTGAACTAAAGTAAACAAACAGTCCTTTAAAACCCAACTTAAAGCACCTGTAACTTTAATAATACGGACGTAAAACTTAAGCTTGAGTGCTCGCAGTGAGCGTACACCACTCTAGATTACGAAAAGAAGCTTTATTCAACACAAATCCGGCTAATTACTGAAAAATTTGAAAAAAAACTATCGCAACTCAAAAATTTCCCATAAGAAACAATGATAAGGAAATGTTCATTGGTGATCCGATGTCCAAATCAACAGAAGGGATCTAGAAGGCCGTGGATAATTCGACCGCGAGAGATACATGGTTGCTAAAGGTGGTTATTGGAGGAGATGTTAAATGTGATCAGTTGAAATCCTGATTTTGGATGTAAAGTACAAACATATTGATTTTCCTATATTTACCAACCGTATAAATTATCCTTTTTTATTTTCCTTTATTATTTTATTTATTTTTATTATTTATTATTATTTTTTTTATTCCTTTTCCTTTAGCGAATTTTCATAATGAAAATGACGCTTATGAGGTTGTTCGGATGACGGAAGTTGAGGGTGGGAGTGGGTGGAATCGGTTCCTATTGCTTCCTGATAACAAAAATATATGTCCGAAAAAGTTTATATATATATATGTATTATATATATATAATATATATAATATATATATATATATATATTATATATAATATATATATATATATATATATATATATTATATATATATATTATATATATTATATATAATATGTATTATATACAGGGTGTTTCATATAAAGTGTCCACCAGAAAAGGAGGTGATAGTACACATCAAAAGGAATAAAAAATGTCCTATAATATAAACCCCGATCTCCAACCGTTTTCCCACAAGGTCAAATTTAATATTTCAAAAAATATTTGACCTTACATCATAAAATTGTTATAGGGTTTTACTGTTCAAGCTAGAAAGGCGAAATTGGTCTCATTAGAAAGCTGAGTAAATTTCCTAAAGGACAAACTACTAACTATGTCAAATATTTTAGAACTACTGCCCATAATTTTGCATGAAACATGATTTTTTGAAAAAAATGAATTTTATGAAATTTTTATGGTAGGGCTTTAGAGGAAGTAAGAGATGAGCAAAAGTTCAGCCAAGAACGGAAAAAACTTCTCTTATGATTGCCCTTTAAGAAAATATAAATATTTTTATACATTCAATAGTCAAAATTTTAAGCCATTCTTGTGAGAAGTTGGAAAAACTGATATTTTTTAGCATTTTTGCATATGTCTACAATGTTAATTACATGGTACTTAAAATAATTAAAAATCTCTAATGCAAGAGAAAAGAGTGGTATTAGAGAAAAATGTGTAAGTATAAAATAGGTTTATTTTACCTTCTAGTGTCTAAAAATTGTATTATTAAATTACTTTCGAAAATAAAATATTTTGTTCAAATAACACATTATTTTTACTTTTTTACGACAAAAATTATCAGCTTTTGCAACTTCTAGCAACAATAGCTCACATTTTTGACTATTGAATGTATAAAAATATTATATTTTCTTAAAGGGCAATCATAGAGAAGTTTTTCCGTTCTTGGCTGAACTTTTGCTCATCTCTTACTTCCTCTAAAGCCCTACCATAAAAATTTCATAAAATTCATTTTTTTCAAAAAATCATGTTTCATGCAAACTTATGGGCAGTAGTTCTAAAATATTTGACATAGTTAGTAGTTTGTCCTTTAGGAAATTTACTCAGCTTTCTAATGAGGCCAATTTCGCCTTTCTAGCTTGAACAGTTAAAACCCTATTAACAATTTTATGATGTAAGGTCAAATATTTTTTTGAAATATTAAATTTGACCTTGTGGGAAAACGGTTGGAGATCGGGGTTTATATAATAGGACATTTTTTGTTCCTTTTGATGTGTACTATCACCTCCTTTTCTGGTGGACACTTTATATGAAACACCCTGTATATATATGTATGTAAGAGTTTCTACCCTTTCGTATGGCGAACGATAACTCTCGAAGGCGTTCTCAAATTGAAACAAAACTTTGCAAATCGTGAGATGTTGAGGAGGTTACGAGGCCTATTGTTTATAAAAACATTATGACGTCATCAACCAAAGTTATGACGTCATGAAAAAATTTTTTTTTTTGAAACTTAAAATGGCTTTAAAACAAGGTATCTAGTATTTAGGTAGACGGCTAGCTGAATCGATTAAGACCAATTTCAGCTCAATCGAACCATCACAAATGGCGCAATCGGTATACATATATATATAATCTTGTATATATGTATGCGTCTAGGTCAAAGACTCGTTCGATATCTGTTGGGTTCATTAGTGTTAGAGGGTGGGGATATAGTATAAAAGAGAGACCTCTACCTCTTGCTCCATCATGGTAAGCCTACTGTCCCAGAGAGACAGGGCAAAAATGGCTTCCACTGAACCACGCCGAGCTAAGCAGACCCGTAAAGAGGAAGAACATCGAAGTAGTCTTTATATGGTCGAAGTTATTCTAAAACGAATGCGACCAGTTTCAGCTTAATCGGACAATCCTAAGTGACGCAAACGGTATTTTTATTTTAAATAATCATGAATATATTTTTTTCATCCTTAAAATTTTACTCAAATAAACAATTTGTTTACAAAAAAAATTTGACATTTTTCTTTAAATTCTATAAACAATCATAAGTAAGTAAGAGTTTATACCCTTTCGTATAGTGGACGATAACTAAAGCTGATGAAGGATGAAACTATAATCTTTTCTTACTCTTTATACAAGGTTACTTCAACAGTTGCAACGTGTGGATTTTTTCCTTGTATTCTTTATACCTCTATAAAAACGTATTAGTTATGTATTTAAATATACTTATTATTTACTTATATTGCTTGTTAACTGTAATATTATTGCTTACTATTAATAATAGAGGATTAATAAAATCAAATTTGTGAGAAAGCCTCTCAGGCCCGCGAAGCGGGCCTGTGAAACGAGTCTGTGAAAATTCGCTAAATACGTGGCAAAATGCCATGTAACAAAAAACGATAGTGAAACCATACATTAATACAAAACAACATCAATGTGGCCGCGGAGCGGTCACTGGGAAACCCCCGGGCCGAAGGCCCGTATTTTATTATCCTTAGGTGTTAAAAAAAACTGAATGAGCCACTAAAATTTCGGTATAAAAATGATATCTTACTTTTTCCTTTTATGGTTGCAATGCTTAAAATAAAAAAAACATAAAAATGATACAATTATAAAATATTTTTTTAAAGTTAATATAAATCTATCACAGTCAGAGTGGCGCCTCTTAACAATAAAACTTGGATTTTGTATTTAAAAACGAAGACAGATGGACACCTTATAAGAACCAGGTCTCCTTTATCTTAAAGCTCTCAAGACCCTTCTTGCCGAGAACTGAGAATTTTTTAACAGAATAAAAGTGAACATAGGCGTGACTAATCTAGAGGACTGTCGCCTAAATTATAAATACTTTTTAACCTCATATAGCTGCGTCTCGAACTTTATTATCTTTGTATTGAAAAGTTGTATTCCCTACTTTTGTTTTCTATAGATAGTGTAGGTTGGGAGTAGTTACAGGAAATCCTAAATGTACTACGTTTGTAATGCTAAAAAGTGATGAGAGTTAAATTCTAAAATAGGGAGAAAAGGAAAATGAAAAGTAACGATAGTTAAATAAACTTTGGAGTTCCAAAATAGGGAGAAAAGGAAAATAATAAGTAATGATTGTTAAATAATCTTTGAAGTTCCAAAATAGGGAGAAAAGGAAAATAAAAAGTAATATAGGTAAATAAACTTTGGAGTTCCAAAATAGGTAGAAAAGGAAAATGAAAAGTAATGATAGTTATATTCTAAAATAGGTTGAAAAGGAAAATGAAAAGTAATGATAGTTAAATAAACTTTAGAGTTCCAAAATAGGGAGAAAAGGAAAATAATAAGTAATGATTGTTAAATAATCTTTGAAGTTCCAAAATAGGGAGAAAAGGAAAATAAAAAGTAATATAGGTAAATTAACTTTGGAGTTCCAAAATAGGTAGAAAAGGAAAATGAAAAGTAATGATAGTTAAATAATCTTTGAAGTTCCAAAATAGGGAGAAAAGGAAAATAAAAAGTAATATAGGTAAATAAACTTTGGAGTTCCAAAATAGGTAGAAAAGGAAATGAAAAGTAATGATAGTTATATTCTAAAATAGGTTGAAAAGGAAAATGAAAAGTAACGATAGTTAAATAAACTTTAGAGTTCCAAAATAGGTAGAAAAGGAAAATAATAAGTAATGATTGTTAAATAATCTTTGAAGTTCCAAAATAGGGAGAAAAGGAAAATAAAAAGTAATATAGGTAAATTAACTTTGGAGTTCCAAAATAGGTAGAAAAGGAAAATGAAAAGTAATGATAGTTAAATAATCTTTGAAGTTCCAAAATAGGGAGAAAAGGAAAATGAAAAGTAATGATAGTTAAATAATCTTTGAAGTTCCAAAATAGGGAGAAAAGGAAAATAAAAAGTAATATAGGTAAATAAACTTTGGAGTTCCAAAAATAGGTAGAAAAGGAAAATGAAAAGTAATGATAGTTAAATAATCTTTGAAGTTCCAAAATAGGGAGAAAAGGAAAATGAAAAGTAATGATAGTTAAATAATCTTTGAAGTTCCAAATAGGGAGAAAAGGAAAATAAAAAGTAATATAGGTAAATAACTTTGGAGTTCCAAAATAGGTAGAAAAGGAAAATGAAAAGTAATGATAGTTAAATTCTAAAATCGGGAGAAAAGAAAAATGAAAAGTAACGATAGTTAAATAAACTTTGGAGTTCCAAAATAGGGAGAAAAGGAAAATAATAAGTAATGATAGTTAAATAAACTTTGGAGAAAAGGAAAATGTCCCTCTACTTAATATTTATTTATTGACTGAGCTGGCTTTATATCTTGCCTGTTCATAATTTGTGCCGGCGAAAGATTAATATATAAGCTAGGAAATAGATTTAATAGCTTGGTCCAGGGGTTAGAGTTACGTAACTTATATTATTAATAATAATTAATTTAAAAAAAACCTTTTGAAAACTTAAATTAATGTGAAATTACAGTACAAATGTTTAACAACACACCAGAGAGCCTATATTTAATTATTAACACATTATACTCTATAAATGAGTTATATTTTTATCTAAAAATCCTAAATTTTACTCTGTTATTTCAGATTCTAATAATTTTTAAGTATACGATGTGGGAAAATGTGGACAAAAAGTTCATTATTATGAATTTCAGTATTATAAATGTGAAAAATTATATTATCAAAATAGTAAACGAAGGAGCCATTTAATTCGAGTTCTCATGACTGTACCTAAAATTGAAAGTTATAGAACTTGGGGGAAAGAAGATTGACAAGACATAAGTGTAAAATATGATCAGTTTATTATATGATCAGTGATCAGTTTTTAATAAAATTCAGATGAATTAATTTAGTTTATTATTTTTATAATTGATACGTCTGTCAAAAAATAAAAATAAATAAATTGTGACAACAGAAATATAATGATTTCAGAAATACTCGGAATCAGATTCTAGGTAATTAATGAAGACTTCAAAATGTTTTGTTTAATTTACATAAAAATTAACAACAGACGTTTCGCCTGGCAAAGCCATGCATCTTCAGTGATAAACAATTAGAAAATATATCAAATCAAACAACCATCAACAAAAAAAAACTAGTAAATCTTACCAAAAGCAAAAAAGAAAACAATAGAAACATTACCAAAACTTTTCCACAGGTTATAAAAAACAGTTAAATTAAAAGTTAAAACAACTTTTAAATTAAAATTTGAAAAAAAAATACGCCAATATTTTAAATTAAAAAAACCACTCAAAATTAGCCCCCCGTTTTTGTAAATTTTTGTTTAGTTTTCCAACCTCTACCTGACTCCCTTTCTTACCTAACCTTATTTCATTAACACCTTGTCTGTTTATTTTTTATTTTATTCATTTGAAATTGACTTTTTCACTTCTAACCTATTGTTTTTTTGTTTCAACTTTTAATTTAACTGTTTTTTTTTAAACCTGTGGAAAAGTTTTGGTGATGTTTCGTTTGTTTTCTTTTTTGCTTCTGGTAAGATTTACTAGTTTTTTTGTTGATGGTTGTTTGTTTTGATATATTTTCTTATTGTTTATCACTGAAGATGCTTGACGTCTGTTGTTAATTTTTATGTAAATTAAACAAAATATTTTAAGGGACTAAAGTCTTCATTAATTACTTAGAAATTAATTTATTCACAGTCTAATAATAAATTTGTTAACTCGGAATTAGGTTTCCGGTTCTCGGAATCTAAGAGTTCCTTCTTGACGTGGATATTCTCCAAGAGCTTCACAATGTGTGTGTATACTTAATAAGAAGAAAGGAAAGAAATAAGGAAGAGAGTGACCAAAAAAATTACTGCTCTTGATTATCAGCAATCAACTAAAGACTTTTCAAAAAGTTGAAAAAGGTCATAAGGGACTAACCATTTAAAGAGGTGCTTGATTTTTTAACTTTTTGGTCGGGATATTGAACCTAACACTGTTTTATACGTTTTTAATTTTTTCCAGTTCATTATTTCTCAGTTTTATTTCTGATCCTAGTAACCTTTATGAATAATGTTTTGACAAACATCCACTTTTGGAGGAGAAAAATCTTAAAATAAAATTAATTCTCTCCAATCAATCAGGAGACCCCGAAGTAGCAAGTTCTTTGTAAGCGTTGATAATTTTTAGAAATTTATCACTTTTATACTCCCGTCAGCTTTGAAACAGCTTCTATCAGTCAGTGAATGTTTTAAGTTCTTTCTCTTTTATTTTGCTTCATTGATTAGCTAAAAAATTAGTGGATGTTGCAAGTTAACTACATCAAGATTGTTAGGGGAAATCTAGATTTCAAAACTTATTGTTTATTTATTTAAACGTCATGGTGTTCTTTCATTATTTTACTTTTAATACAAAAATACTTTGGTCTTATCTTTTAACCATTCTTCACTTCTTTTTATATTTTTCAATTTATTCGTTTACTTCTTTATATCTTCATGTATTCTTTGTTTACTTCTTATTATCTTCTATTCTATCATTTACTTTCTTGTATTATGAACCATTCTTTTAATACTTCTTATGTTTCATATTTATTTCATTTACCATTTTTTATCCTGAAGATTTTTTTTCTTAACATCATTCTATTTTCTTCTATTCATTCGCTACCTTTATTTAGGAACGCAGCAGCGTTCTGCCCCGCCAAGTTAAGAAGAAACGTTAAAATACCCCGCTTAGTCAGTAAAAAAATCAAAAATCTATTAAAGTTGCCAGTGTATATTATTATACTATACGCAACAAAGTAGAGTTTTTGAGGGTCTGTAGCGTGTAAACGGCTATATGTACATTAATAATATTATATTTTTTAAGGGCGTGCCTTGTAGATAAAAAATAAACAAAAATCAGCCAAGCAGAAGTGGAGAAAAAGAGGTTTGAAAATGACATTTTTTACGACTTCTTATTCTTATTCTTATTCTTCCTGCACTTTTTGTTGACACACCTACAGCCTAAACTACTGAACGGATTTTTGATGTGTCAGGACATTTTAGATTCGTCTTATGCTCGCGTGCATTCCTACCTAATAAAATATCAAATTCGACATTCCTACGCTAAACGCGGAGCGAAAAACTAAGCTAGCGAACGATAGTTTTTACGCATATACAGCCTAAACTACTGAACGAATTTTGACGTATGAAGTCTTTTTGAATTCGTCTTATTTAGAAATGCACACGAGCAGCATTCCTATCAATAAAATCTCAAATTATACATTTCTATGCTAAACACGGAGCTAGAAACTAAGCTAATGAATGCTGCTTTTATATAAATTGAGCACTCTTTACTAATGAATGGATTTTGGTGATTGAGAACTTTTGGATTTGTCTAATGACTATTAACATTCTCGTATCAATACATCCCGAATTCATAATTCATATGCTGTACGCGCCGCAAAAAACAGAGCTTAAGAGTGGTCTATAGAATACCTTAACACCCTTTACAGCTTTATCTACAACACGTATCTTGTTTACTTCTGTTTTTACATAAAACAGGAGCCGTACAAAAAGTAATATAATCTTACCAAAAAACAAAAATTGATTTCCCTACTTTTTTGGACCAAAGACTTGGCGGGGAGTTTGAATTTTTTTACCACGTAAGTGGTTTTTGGTAAGATCGTCTATTTTTGTCTTTTACTATATTTTAATAAGCCCCTTCCTATTATCTTAATAATTTTATTTACATTTTATTATTTTACGGTTTTCTATCTTTAAGAAGACATGTAATTTGTACACCCCTTTCTTTGTTTTACAATTTATTTTCCATGTTATAATAATGCTCACACTTTTTTCTTCTTTTTATTGGCTTGTTTCTTTTTCTTTCCAATTTTCTTTTGTTTAGCGCCATTTTCTACAGTTATTATGTTTACCACTTTTTTTGCCTTTTCCTGTCTTATACCTTATATTTGTAGTATTTACCCAAGATGTTCAAAATTTATAAGGTGATTCAATTTGATGTAAACAAACCAAACGCATTTGGAAGTTATAATCTGACTTTTTTATGAATGACGAGTGACGTCATTGCAGGATCGGTATGTGTGGCTAACATTGAAAATTGTCTATTAACTCCTGTAATGACATCAATACCAGACTATAACCTATTTTTTTACTTTATTCATAAAAACCATCCAATTAAATCACCTTGCGAATTCTATTAGCTTTGTCTTTACCTTTTACCATTATTTATTTGTCATAATCTTGTCAATCATCTTTCTCTTTTTTATGTGACAGAGAAATCAACTATCTCTATTTTTAAAATTAGAAAGCATTGTTACCAAAATTTGTCCAAATTTGTTATAGACATTTTTAATTTTATTTTTCGTTTTAAATTCTTGTTCAAAAACTTTCTTAAAGTGATTAATGATAGTAATTATTAACTTGAAGTTTCTTTACTTAAAGTTGAACTCACATCTCATTAACTCATCATTATAAATGAAGTCAACTTGACTTTATCTTCAAATTGTTTTTAGTTGAATCCATTTCTAATGCATTAAACTTGTTAAATGAGTTCAAAATTTAATAAAGTGTAGTTAATCTTTTTAAGAAGTTCCACTTTTTTGATGATTTAAGAAGGTCCGTGAAATTTTAAAGGTCAAAAACCTTGACTTTGAAGTGACTTCTGCAGATCTTAATATCCCAGGACAAATTTTTGCTATTCGGACTAGAGAAATTATTTGTGATCTGAAACGTAAGTACATACACGAGTACATACACAAGTACGGTTACATACAAGAAGGGGAAATAAGGCAAACTAAAGGCTTTATATTATTACTACAAATACAGGAGCTTTAAAAAATATTCGGTGAACTCAAAATGTTATTTTGAGTATAATTAAAGTACGGCAACCTTTCAGACTCATTATAGGCTGAAGGTTTCAAAAAAGTTTTCTATTTCATAAACGACTATAGCGTTCTAAACGAACACCTACTGACTATCTTTATGCATAGAGATCTACAAATAAACAAAAAATTAAAAAGTGAAATTGTTTCACAACTAACTATTTAGTTCTCACTACTATTAATAAAATATGAAATATCGGGTATGGGGTACCTCAGAACTATACCTCATCACACCGGATTCGCTACGATTATCCTCCCTACATCGGACTCGCTTTGCTTGTCCGTAGTTAGACTTGTTGTATTATAACAAAACTTAGTACACTTATTTATTACGTCAAGGAGTACACTTGTACCAAAAATCGTTCTTATACAGTTAATTTATCCGTTTCATTCCAAGCGGTCATCCATGCATGCACTGACCATGCTCGATGCTGCTTAAATTATATAATCTAACAAAAATCATAGATATACTTGTCGTATTGAAACAAAACGTAGTGTACTTATTTATTAAGTGTAGGTTGCACTTGCATCAAATTTCAGCTTAATTTGATTATTTTACGATTTCCTGACAGAAAAATTGAAACGCACACAAAAAATTGAACCAGTAATGATATTAAGATGAAACATGGCATATATGTTAGTCTTATACATAGCTACATGCGTGCCAAATCTCAATCCGATCACATAATTTTTTCGCATTTTATGATTTTCGAAATTTTCGCTGAGTCATTATTGCGGGTTAATGACGTCATAAAAAAATATTTTCCGTGTAACACAACAACACCTGTATAATGATTTTGTTCAAAGTTTCAGTCCTCTAGCATAAATACACTGAGAGCTACAATTATAACAGGAACTCACACATACACTTCTACTCTTACATAATCTCAACCCACATCCAAGAACTCAATTCGACTCATCCCTAACTCTGACTTCTGACACTTAACCTGAAAGAGGGGGGGGGGTTCAACTCACACATACACTTCTACTCTTAAATAATCTCAACCCACACCCAAGAACTCAATTCGACTCATCCCTAACTCTGACTTCTGACTTAACCTGAAAGGGGGGGGGGTTCTCTCTGGCATGACTTAATCTAAATAAGGAGGGGGTGTTTCTGACTCAACTCTCTCCCTAACCTAAAACATTCAGTTACCGAACCAACAAATTAAGGATACTGAAAAAAATAATAAATCTTCCGATAAAACATATTTTTCAGGTTAAGATTAGCGACAATTACTTTTTGTAGATCCCCTTTTACAACATGGTTCCCTCTACCTCTTCCTTTGTCTTATACTGTGAATAAATTAAGTTTTGCTTACCTTCTCTACAGAAACCTGCTAACAGTCTAGCCTGTAAAAAAAATAAAGACAATTTTTAGTAAATAAAATAAAAATAGAGCATAAAAAATAGTATATTATAAAATAAAAATGTCCAACCCAATACAAGAGAGAAACTGCAAGAGTAAGATTGACTATTCATTTATATAATCACGCAACATTAGGACCAAATGGTCCTCTCTTTTACATAATATGGATTAGTTCAGCCCATCAATTAAAATTAAGTTCTTCATAAATCAGTGGTCTGTTTTCGTATTTGTGTTCTCGTGTTCAGCTTATATATTCTCAGATCTTATGAATAGCATTTGTTGTTAAAGATTTCGCCAAATTTACATGGTACTTTAAGTATGGAAACTGTTTCCTCAGGGCGTTGGTATGTTTTTAAGCCTTTTGCCCTTGTTAGCCTAGATTTGCGCGGGTTAATACGGTGAATGGGGGGCTACGGCTTAAGAGATTTGGTCGTTCCGCAGTAGCGCCGGCCCCTCAAGGAAGCGGAAAAAATCGGTTATTCTCGTGTATTTCCGGTATGACAGGAAAACTCGAGTATACAATGTTTGATTATTAGATATCTGTTAGAACAATTTTTGTATTTTACAACCATTTTTGTAGCCGCCTCCGTGGCCGAGGTCGTTAAGGCGTTAGTCTTTACACTGACCTTTGACACCCACGGAGGTCTGGGGTTCGCATCCCAGGTTACGCTCTCAGTTAATAGAAGATTATTGTTTGGATAAATTATCGCCAACTTTAGAATTCACTTTGAGCGTAACGGTTGCTTCTACCACCCGAGGTTGTTCCCGCATGGGTTATCCCTGATGAGCCGCAAGGCTCTAAACGGGCATTGTTATTATTATTATATACAACCATTTTTGTACGTCTAATTGATTTTTTTAAAATTCCTTCTTTTGATCATTTCGTTTAAATTCATTTCAATTTTAATTAAATTCTATGAGGCATAAGTGCATACGTTTAAAGTTTGTAATTCATAAATTCATGCAGTACATTTATAAATACACCTGAGTGCCAAGTTTTGTGACTGTGTAGAGTATGCTACACTTTGCCGTTTTGTGATGTCCCAATATGAGTAACTTCTCAAGTTATTAAGCATAAACCGGAAACTAAGACAAGAATTGGATTGTTATGTACAGAAACAAAAATTGTAATTTTGTCCGGCATGCGGCTCACCGCAAAATTTGTACAATTTATTTTAATTTTTATGAATTCGAAAAATTGGATTACATGGTCTAAAATTGTATCTTCCAAGCACATATAGAGATTAAGTCTGATTTTAGTGTTTCAATTCACTAGCATGAATGCAGCGGGATTTATCGATGACAGAGATATATAGAAAACCTCTCAAGTTGTCATATAAAGGCCTAAAGCAGATTATAATGAAAGATCAGTTCGATTTTTTTAGGGTGAATTCTTTTTCTCACCTACGGTACTGAATCAGGAATATAAAATATAATTATAAAACTTGTAACAAGTAAGAAGTTTTGTGCCACTTATTTTAATATGTAAACCTTTGAAAGAAATAATAATATTCATTCTCATGATAATAATTCGCTAAAACAAAACTGCGAGTAACTAGGTTTATTCCGCAGGGCAAATACCCAGAATCGTAGCTTCAGAAATTTCTTTACTTATACACCCTGAAGAAACATCATGTTCTTTTTAAAAAATAAAATCTTGAATGAACGAAAAAAATAAGCGAAAGCCAACTGGTTTTTAAGTTAACTCATATTTATTATGTATGTCAATAAATAACTTCACAAAAAGAAACTATAAAATACATTTTTATTTATTTAGAGGATGTTTTAAAATTATTGTTCTAATGTTATATTCATTTACTTATAAATACGTCTATTGTTTTGATAAAACATATGTGTTTAACGTTACACAATTGATACATCATTGAGTTATTACCTATAGATATAAACAAATCACGTTTTATTCATCATAATCTTTATAGGAAACTCTATATTTTAGTAAACTCTATAGAAGACCTTGTAGAACCTTGAAGTTATAGTTTAAAGCGAGGGTGGTCGTTATCTTTAAACTTTTGTTTTTTGTATCTTTATTACTTTTCATTCAAGATGGACGAGGCTTTTGCAAGATAAACTGAACGCAATAGGTACAATCAAAGTTGTATAAATCTTACTTCTAAAACTTAAAATAATTTATAAGTGTCTACAGTCCCTTTCTTCGAAGCAAAGAGACTAATACTATTAGAGGGAGTACAGAACCCGATTAACACAGTGATAAGGGGTCTGGAAGTGAGGCAGTTTCCATAGATGCCGTCCTTAGGTTATAACTTTAACTTATTATAAATTCATTTTACTTGATTTAAAACAAAATAGTTGAAAAGTAATGTAATATTTACGTGAAATTGTAATTATTATGAAAAATAAAAAATTACGTCACCAGTGTACAGTTACGGCACCTAGCTACCCAAGGAATGATAAGAGCTGTTGTATCCTCCCTCTAAGTATTGGTCTCTTTGCTTCGAAGCTTTGAGCCCACACTCTCGCAGATTGAAGGCATGAAGAGTGCCATAAAAGGTGGGGTGAGGGCCATTGTATAGTTTGTATAAATTAAAGTTTTGTTTTTTTTTGGGGGGGGGGGGGTTACATCCCATGATAATATTAATAAGAACTGAATTTAGAGAGGATTTTATTAACTACAAATAAAAAGTTCCTCAATAAAAGAAATCTTCTCTCTACGAACTAAAATTATAATAGTTGTACTTGTAACATCGACCAAAAGAAATGACAATGAAGAGAGGCTGGGTCTGGTTTCGGAATGAAGTCTTTAGCCTTCCTTAGGCTTCAGAGGGTTTAATATCTTTCAGAGGCCTCAATTCTTTCCTATAACTAGAGTTAAGTTGAACCACCTTATCAGCGTAATCTTTTATTTACAATTTTGGTTATTTAATCAGTTGCATCCACTTCCTTATACAGAACGTCAGCTTTTACTGCTATTAGAGTCTACATTAAGTGTGTACACTTCACAGAAAATTTAAAAGGCCCTACTCAAAAGAACGACCCGTCTCCGTGATCAATGTTGTTAAAGTGTTAGTACACTAACGCCTGACACCACGGAGGTCTAGGGTTCGCATCTTTGATTATGTTCTTAGTTTTTATAATATTATTATTAAAATACAACTCGCGATAATTTTATATAACTCTTTGAACACGACGGTTGCCTCTAACACCTCAGGTGGTTCCCTCGGGGCTTATCACTGAGAACCACGAGGCTCTAAACAGGCATAATTAATATTACTTATTAATTAGTAGGTCTGGTAGGTCGAGGTCTCATATCCAGAGGCAGTTTTTCTGTCATTGTCTGCTCCTCTACTTTAGATGAGTCTCCACAATTCTTTCAGATTTGTCGTTTGTGTAGCTACCTAAATGTTTCTTATACGTTTTTTTATTTTTTTCATTTATTTTATTTTTATTTATTATTCTTAAATCTCAATCTTAGTTCTTTTTATTCTTTTATTCTACAAACTTTACGATTTCGTGTTATTTAATGCAATAAATTGTTATTAAATGCATTAGCATTTTCGGATCAGTTGCAGTAATTGGATATTGCACTGTACTTATAGGATTATACGTCGGTAGACCCACGTCTACCGACGACATAAGACCTAGACATAATTTTCAAATGTAGTTCCGCTAAGCTACACTTAGCGGAAGCTACACTTGGCTCAAGTGTAGCTTCCCACACTAAAGTAGTGTGTAAAATAGGGAAGCAATAAACAAGAAGTTGATCTGATGTAAAATCCACATATAGTAAGACGTGGGCGTAACATCTAAACTAGAAGAACGATATGCATCATAACCAATATATCAGGAATTATAAATTGTATGAGTGATAAATTAATTACGATGTAAAAAATTAATCATAATGAAGATTTAGGTCTTCTAGTGGTGACCGCGTCAATGTAATAAAGAATCCGACGTTTCGCTTCCACTGTGGAGGCATCTTCAGGGATATAGGACATCATGGATAGAAACACAGATGCTCTACAAAACTGACTGCTTATGAAATGAAATAAAACAGAGTCTCTCCACTAATGAATATATTGACATCCAGCTTTCAATCTAACAGATCATCATCAGTGCCTAACCAACAAGTAAAAAATATATTACAAATACTCTAAATGAAAAAAAAATAATACAAAATAAAAAACAAATACAATAAATAGATGAATTAATAGAATAGGAACAAAATAAACATAGACCAAATAAAAATAAATAAAGAAAACGAAATAAATTAAAATATAAAACATTAAAATGTAAAAAGTAAAAAATAACTACGCGAGCAGCGAAGAAAAAGAGTTAGGAGACAGCGGTTACAGTTTTTGTCTAGAGGCTGTAGCTGACTGACGGAACCGAGTAGCCGCCGCCAACGCACTTTGTATAAGCGTTATCTCGCCACTTTCGCCCCTCATATTAATGCCTTATCACCATTTCTTTCACGTTCTTAAAATCTCACACATTTTCCAAGAAGTTCATAGTATTCCTTCTGTGTCATGTGGAGGAAAGCCGCCTCATGTTGAAATTAACATGCCTTCCTCATGTATGCTGGTAAACTTTACTGTTCGTCGCCGAAAGTGCTCTTTAAGTCTCGTAAAGTAAGCTCTACCAATTTGGCCAACATATGTTTGCTTATGTTTTATATTTTAATTTATTTCGTTTTCTTTATTATTTTATTTGGTCTGTTTTTATTTTGTTTCCCTATTCTATTTTAATTCATCTCATTATATTGTATTTTATTTTATTTTGTATTTATTTTTATTTTCATTTAGAGATTTTTGTAATATATTTTTTACTTTGTGGTTAGCACTGATGATGATCTTTAAGATTGAAAGCTGGCTATGTCAAATATATATCATTAGTGGAGACTCTGTTTTTATTTCATTACTTGAAACTCCACAACTCATTTCCTTATTGAACTGCTTAGTTCAGTTTGTAGACGCATCGTGTTTTCTATCCATGAGTCTTACCCTGAAGATGCCTCCCACAGTGAAGCGAAACGTCGGATTCTTCATTCTACATGACGCGGTCACACAACCGAAGACCTAAATCCTTTATGGCAATAACTGCGGAAGCCTTGCCGTTTATTAATAATCATAATGCTTTGACATTATTATCCCAAACAGTTGGCGTAGCCATGATTTAATTTCGGGAGGGCTGAATGTTAAAAATTGTATGTGTAAATATATATATACTATATATATTAATATATTATATATAATATAATATTAATATATAATAATAATATATATAATATAGTATATTTTCAATGTGTTTTCAATTTATTTTTTATATCTTTCAGTTTCATTGTATATATTTTTATATATTATGATATTATATATAAGTTTATTGTTAAAAAATATATGTTATGTTAATTTATTATTTTATATATTTTTTATAGGTTTATTTTTACACATTTATTGCGGGTTTAGTTATGTAAAAATTCGGGGGGGGGGGCTGAAGCCCCCTCAGCCCCACCCCTGGCTACGCCACTGATCCCAAGCACATCATGAAGACGAGTTCCTGATGTGTAAATCTATACGGCAAATATTACAAACAAAGAAACATGTTTTCCATCCTAAACTGCTCAAATATGTGAAAGCTTCATAATCAGCTCACATAAATCAGCAATCAGCTACATAAATATCTGAAGATAACTTGAACTTTATTAATGCAAGTAGAGTAGAAAGAAGGTTTTACTGTTTAAAGTTAAGTTTTATACTAAAGTAGACCCTTAAGAGAAAAATTCATTGTCATTCGTTGTTGAAATGACGAAACATATGCAGAAGTCACCTTGTTATTTTATTTCTATTTGTGGTGTTCCGGAGTTATTGTTCATCAAAAACGTCTATAACACACACACACACAAATATATAAATATAATATATATAATATTAATATATATATAATTATATATATTAAAGTTAGCAGTTGGTTTTGTAATTCGTTGGCCGATAAACTTGGACTCGTGTTCTGTAGAACAGTCAACGTTTAAATAAGATAATACGTAAAAAAACATAATCTGATAATATATATTATAAAGTATATACTATATCCTTTGAAACCCATGTAATACAACAATAAATAACACTGTGTATTTTTCCTTCTAATAAATAACACTGTCACAAGTTTTTTTTAACAGCAAGCTTAAAATAGGTATGCGTGCAAACCAATTTTCTTTTGTATTATTTATTAATCCGGTTTCCTAAAAGTTTTTTTTTTAATCAGATACTTGGTGTTTAAAGTTTTAGTAAGAGAAGAAATAATAATAATCATGAGAAATAAATAAGATGGAGCGTTAAACTCTATATCAGTAGGGAAATATCAGAATCGCAAAAATTAAATCAGTAAAAAATGGCAAGGTAAACATTTAGTCCACTAACTAAGCAAACAAATTTGACATATCTTTTCATTTACCTGCTGAATAATTCTAAAAACTGTTCAGTAACTTATTACAGTTATCTTAACTTTATAAGTTATGGCAAAACTTATTTTCTAATAGGAAATATTAGCACATAACTTACCCGTGTGATTCCAGCAATTTTAGAATCACCTTTGAAGTTATTGAAAAGAGCTTATAATAAAAACGGGATCCTTGCCAGTTTACTAATTATGCAGACTTTATCGCCTTTTATTTAAACTTTGCACATTAAATATCTGTTACGTATATACAACCTGCTAAAGCCGAATGCACCCGAAACAATAATAACCCCGAAAATACCCGAAACTAAAAACCAATTATTAAAGGAAAGGAAATATCTAGCATTCTTTTAGTGAGACCTTTTATTATTAATCTCGTTCTTTTCATGTTTGGTACAGCCCATTCATTATATTAGATCTCGAATTCACCCAATTATTATAGAGGATTTTTTATGTCATTGGAGAATACCTAGCTTCTTTTGAATAATTAGTCTCCTTTTTCCATCCTGCCTCTTTTATAGAAGCTGAGACAGAGCAAAACACCTCAAGACACTGATGTTCTGCATATTGACTGTCACAATTATAGGAACGTCGAATTTAGTTCTTAAATGGTTAAAACTACTTGGAACTAGCTGTGCTACCTCTTCTCTAATATATAATAACATATATAATATATATAACACACACACACACACACACACCCACACACACATAATATATATATATATATATATATATATATATATATATTATAATATTAATATATATTGCCGATAAGCCTGTACTCGTATTCTATAGAACAGAATTTTATTTTTTATAAAACAGTATTATTTCAAATGTTTTTAACTGTGGTAAAGTTATTTTTGGTGATGTTCTTTTAGTTTGGTGAGGTTTAATCGTTTTTTGTGATGTTCTTTTAATTTTGGTAAGTTACTAGTTTTTGGTGATTTCTTTTAATTTGAGAAGGTTTACTAGTTTTTTGGTGATGTTCTTTTAATTTTGAGAAGGTTTACCTAGTTCTTTTGTGATGTTCTTTTAGTTTGTAAGGTTTACTAGTTTTTTTTCGTGATGTTTCTTTTAGTTTGGTAAGGTTTACTAGTTTTTTTGGTGTGTTTTTAATTTTGTAAGGTTTACTAGTTTTTTTGGTGATGTTCTTTTCATTTTGAGAAGTTTACTAGTTTTTTGGTGTGGTTGTTTTTTTTGTTGTTTTTATTGTTTAACACTGAAGATACCTGGCTTCGCCATGCGAAACTGTGTGTTATGTTCTCAAATGGAGAATTATACAGTCTATGGCTTATATATTATGGAATGTTAAGCATGTTTTGAGGAATTTGGGCTCTAAACAAAACCATGGTGATCTCCATCGCTAACGAGACTAGGAAAGGTTGTGACTTCAAAACTACCATCATAAGACTTAATAAACCTACACAAGGTCCTAGTTTTATGGAAATAAAAATATATAATCACCTACAGATGTATAAGAGCACTAAACCTCAAAAATGCTTAAACAAAGTCAAAGAAGTATTATTGCTTAATAAAGCAATAATACTGTTCAGTTCCATATGAATAAATGATATTTAAAATTGAACATTAATAATTGTTTTTTCTGTTTTTTTTTCTCATTTGTAATGTAAAGTGAATTTTTTTGACTAAACAAGAATTGCTTGTAATTGTGTAAATTATATAAATAAATAAATTAATATTTATGTAAATAAAAAATCTTAAGGACTGTGAATTCTTCATTAATCGACATAGAATTTAATTCTTAACAGTCCAATAACAATGTTGTTAATTATAATATGTTTACCATTATAATATGGTTTTAATGGAAATTGGTGAATACATTTAATTTGTGCGTGATATTAATTGAGCTTTGTAACTTTACAAGTTCAATAGGTAAATATTATGGAAAAAATATATGATTATTCGTTATCTTATTTTTTTTTATATTATTTACCTATTGAAGTTGTGAAGTTACAAAGCTCAATTTATATCACGCAAAAACTTAAAAATCAAAACGTTTTGCATTTTGTTTCGAGGGGTTTTCCCCTTAGTGGAAGTACACCCTCAATATTCAATAATTGAAATTAAATGCCTACAATCCATGAGGTGTCCATAATTTATTTAGTGTCCTAGACTTAAAAAGGGTGTCCGTAACTTTTAAAGAAGTAAATTTATATCCTATAATTAAAGATTTCAGATTAATTATATTGTTTATGTCAATAATTGTATTAAATATATGTGTGTTCATCAAATGGTCAGATATCCCAAAATTTATTTGGCCTCTAAAAATTCATTAAGCATGTACAAGAAGACGCCCGTTATGTTTAAAAAAATATTTCTAACCAAACTAAAAAACCAGTTCATTATTTTAACAATTTCAAGCAAGAGGTATTTTACAAGAAAAATAAAAAGATCTGAAAATAAAAAAAATACACGAAAAATAAAAAAGAAAGAAAGTAGGTAATTATATTGACACATTGTTGACATACCCAGACGCCTGCAATGTTGCAGGCATCTGAAAGCATCACTTTTATTTTAGTCTGTCTGATTCACTTTTGAGCAAATTTTGATCAACTATTGAAAAAATACGCTGGTGTCTCCTTTTAGTTAGTTAATAATTAAAAACCTGTCTACCCAAAGGCTGACCATCTATTAAAATATTTAGGAGTGCGTTAGTGACTTCTTAAAATATACACTCTTTAAACTACTCTACACTCTCTACATAATTACTAAATGCTATTTGAAGAACTTTATATGGCTCAATATCCATATAAAGCAACTTTATATCCGCAGCAAGACTCACGAGGCGATGAAAATTCGCTAAATGCAATGTAACAAGAAATAATATTAAAACAGCAACAATTTGTTGCTTAACTTGTACGACCAGTGAATATAGTTAGTTTTTCTTTAATTTGAAGGAAGAATTGTGTGTCACTTTTTCCCTTTTTTTAAAACTATTTATTATTAAATATTAAGTTATTTTTGCAATCTAATTATGACTTCCATGATAAGAAATCTAATCCTGAGTTCTCTGGTGTCGCCTCAAAAAACTGTTCTTTATTTCTTAATTTTTGACATTTTCACCAAAATTGAAAATAAATAATTAAATACTACATTAGCTTCAATCAAATAGACTAATACTATTAGAGGGAGTACAGAACCCGATTAGGTGCCGTAACTGTACTTACCCCTACTATAGTCTCCCTAGAGAGAGACTAGATACTCCCCACCCCTCTACAACTCCTATTGTAGCATGCACTCTACTAACGGCGGACATTTTCAGTGATGCCACATTAAACCACTTTATTCAAAACTAACAACTAAAGAATACATGCAATAGATAATAATTAAAACTTATTTGAAATTCATTTTACTTGATTTATAACAAAAATAATGTAATATTTACGTGAAATTGTAAATATTATGAAAAATAAAAAAATGACGTCACCAATGTACCGTTACGGCAGCACCTAGCTACCCAAGGAATGATAAGAGCTGTTGTATCCTCCCTCTAATAGTATTAGTCTCTTTGGCTTTAATATTCGAAAATACAATTATACACGAAGCAGGTATAAGAATTTCCCCTGGTTTTTATCTTCTTGGTCATAATATGTTAGAAATGATAATGGATCTAGCCCATACACACGAAAGCGCCAATAAGTGCCTCAGGCATTTAACCTGACTCGTCAAAAGGGAAAAGGGTTAAGACAACTAAGGATATGGTATTCTCTTATACCTCTTAATTATTACCATTACAGTTATTTTTTGTCCTTTACTAGTATAGTATTATTTATCAAGAATTACATTATATTTTTTTAATAATTTTTACATGTCATGATTTTAACATGTTTTAAACTACGTATTATAGGGTCTAATTTTCCAAAGATGGGAAAAGATCATGGAATAGACAATAAGGTTTAATGCAAACTCGACGTAAGAAGGACAGTGTAGGGCAGCCAATGAATGACTATGCCTTTAACTCATATGAAGATAAAAGAGTTTCTTAATAACTTTAAAATAATTAAAAAGGTTAAGTTTTAGATTCCAACTAATGACAGAAATAGAAAATAGAGGATAATGTAATAATAAACATGACCGTCATTATCACGATGAAAATTCGCTAAAACTCATTAGATATGAAATTAAGCATTCATAGCAGATGATAACTTTAAAATATAATGGAGGGGCGACTTGAGTACCCATGCCTGTGCCTAAAATTAATACCCTAGTCATTTAAAAAGGAGTTAATCACAGGTAATATTAGGAATTAATCTTATTAAACCTTAAGAAATTTTCTTTATTACTCCTCTTTAATTTGGTATCAAATGGAAACGGGTAGAATTACAAAAAAAAACGTAAAAATGTTTTCTCGTTTAGTTTAGATCCGGTTACATTTGTACTTTGATAGATTTTAGTCCAATTTTTAGCGGAAGACATTTGAGGATAAACTATAATATATAGAAACGCCATTGAATAAAAACTGGAGAACAAAAAATAAGGGTTTAGGAAGAGAAAGGAAGGTTGTCGTTTATAAGCTTGAAAACGAGGCTAGCACATGATTAATGTTTCTCAAACCTGGTGACTTAAAACATGTGTGAAATATTACTCTTGGTAAGTGATCCGGGTGCGAAATGTTCAGTCTAGGAGACAATAGTCAGTTTTAAAGTATTTCAATCGAGGCTTTAAATCAGGGCTTGGTTCTGAAAATTGGTAGAATCACTAAGGTTACTTCAATACGTTGACGATCTAATCATGATTAGAACGTATAAACATTTTTCTATTCAAACTCCTATCTAAAAGTAAATTTTAATGTATTGCAACAATAGTTTACTACCAACAGAGCACATTAAACCAATAATATATTAAAATTTACTCGTAATAAGCCATGATCTACAAACTCGTATTGACAGAGTTTGCTCATAAAAAAACTATTCTGCCTAGCTAACTATTTCATAGCTCGTTTGCTAAGAGCAATGGTTAAAAGAATTAATTTTATATTGTGTGCATATAGTTAAAGGTTAATATCCGAGAAGTGGATTACAGCTCTTACATTTCCTATGTTTACAATGTTGTTCTAAACAAATAATTTAAAAAAATAATTTACTTAATAACATTATTTAGCAAAAAAATCCATTTCTATTAAGAAGTATTGAACTGAGAAAGATATAAACCGGAATATCCGGATAATAAAAAGTTAACATTGTATTTCTGGACGGTTTCCAGGTTTACGATTATTATACACCTGATTTTTCACATTATATACCTATACTTCGCTAAAAGTAAGATAATACAGTCGAAATGAGTAAGAAGTTAAAAGGATATAAACAAAGGATTTTGAGAAAAAATGTATTTTCTATCCATTTTGTAAACATTTAGTGATAGCACTTTGTAGTAAATCATATGGTGCACTAACCACTAACCTCATTTAGTGATAGCACTATGTAGTAAATCATATAGTGCACTAAGCACTATCCTCATTTAGTGTTAGCACTATTTAGTAAATCATATGGTGCAATAATTTAGTGATAGCACTATGTACTAAATCATATGGTGCACTAAGCACTAACCTCATTTAGTGATAGCACTAAGTAGTAAATCATATGGTGCACTAAGCACTAACTTCATTTAGTGAGAGCACTAAGTAGTAAATCATATGGTGCACTAAGCACTAACCTCATTTAGTGATAGCACTATGTAGTAAATTATATGGTGCACTAAGTACTAACCTCATCCTGAATATAATTTCATTCTGAAATTATATTCATATGTTTTAAGCAATCCCATTATTGTCCCCATAGGTCTGTTAAGCATCCTTATAGTTTTTCCAAAATTAAGAGCCGATGTGACCTTTTTACAAATTTATCAATCTACTCTACACTTTCATTGATTTTCTGCGTGTGTAGATAGATAATGTCTTAATTGATAAGGGTCAAGAAAGAGCCATATGACACTATCTGGACAAGTTTCAGTAAAACTTCAAACCATTCAAAATATAAAATTAATCTATTTTGGTCAAGCTAAAAATGCTGTCTATTCTAATTCAATCTGGTCAAAGTTTTTAGCAGAGATCTCGGACACGTTTCGAATCACCTATCTGAATTTGTAATTTTATCAAATTAGCATTTCACAATGTAGAACGAAACTAATTTGTGTTTTTATTTTTTAGGTAAGTTCGTATCAGACATCGATCTATCCAAGAGTAAGAGTACGTATTTTTTATTATTTTTTTTAGCAATAGGTTATTAACTTAATTAAACAAATAAATGAGGTGTTTAGCGCAAAAATTACCTAAGCCGAGATGACCCAGCGTTTGTTCTGGTCACATTTGCAACTGACCAGTGCCAATGTAAAATAGTTTAAATATTCAGTACATGAGTGGCGCATAACTCTATTGAAATTTTCTTTGAGGAAGAATAAAGAGTATATAATTTAATACAACTGTTGTGCGAACCAGGAATAGTTGACAAAATATAATAGTGCGAGACACAACAAGGACCTCTTTTAACAAATGTCATAACTTTAGTTGTAGTCATCCTGTATTTTACTTTTACTGTAGATTTAGATTTTTAGATGTATTTTACTGTAGATTTTGACGAAAAAATACTCGTTTTTTAGGAAATTTTATCAGCTTAAAAAAATGTTATCATGTTTTGCACAAGACCTACAGGAAACCACTTATTGCAAGAAAATTGTGATTTCTAAAATTATATACTCTGCCTTTGAGTGTTCGTGTTTCTAACCATATTCATTCAACTCACAGGTCCTAAAAGCATCGAAAACGACTACTAGTTTACCGGCTGTATTTTATGTTTAATACCTACGATTTTATGACTTTATGGTCACTTTAGGTGGTCTTATCGGGGGTAGACCGTTTTTATTCGATTCAGTGCCCCAAAAAACATTGAAAATGACAACCTAGTCAAAATTTATTTTTTATCGACCCTGATTTTGTTTTCCGGTAATTAGTATGGTTTTTGGTCACTTTAAGTGGTCGTATCGACTTCAGACCGTGCATTTGATTCAGCGCCTTATGAAACACAAATAATGGTCTTTTTCGCAATGGAAAATAATAACCTTGTATTTTACCGATTTTTTGAAACCTTTGCAATAATATATATATATATATATATATATTATATATAATAATATATATATATATATATATATATATATATATATATATAATATATATATATATATATATATATATATATAATATATATATTTATTTATTATATATATATATATATATAATATATATATATATTATATATATATATATATATATATATATATCTGAGGGACCGTTTCTGTATTTCTATTGTTTAGATTAAAATTGAAGTGTGATGTATAAGTATTTGTTAATAGTAAATGTACACTTTACGAACAAAGTTGTCAGCTGCCATTTTATTTAACAAATATAGTTACTTTAATTTTAAGTATTTTAAGTACAAGGTTTGAAATACAATTAAACTGTGGACATTAATTGTTTAGTCAACATAAACAGGTGAGACCATACAGGTGGTTTTGAATCAAACGATACTCAACACATATGGCAAGCTTTGTGTGGTTGGGATCTGCTTTTATGTGGGTTTAATATTAAATTAAATAATTTTGTTGTTTATACTTACAACAAAAAAAAGTGGAAAGAACAAGGAAAGAGCGGGTTATAGAAAGAAATTATAGGTCTATCACTGAAGCATGTGGTAAAATGGATAAATATTGAAATATCACCGGTTCTAGAAAAATACGAAACAAAATGTAAAATTAGAAACAGAGCATGTCTTGTTTTTTTTTCTAATTCTTACTTTTCCTTATTCATACCGTAGGTATATAGGAAAAGTATTGTGTTTGCAAAAAAATCCGAAACCGGGATGGAACCAGAATTATCCGTTTCAGGCGTTTTTAAGGCCTCCTGAGTGGTTTTCGCAAAGTTGTCTGTCTGTATGTGTGTGTCTGTTATCATCGTAGCGCCCAGTGTATTTATGCTAGAGAGTTGAAATTTTGTTCAAAAATCAGTCTACCGCTGTAGTTAAGCTATTCAGAAAAAAAATATGACGCCATTAACCCGCAAATAATGACTCAGCAAAAATTTCGAAAAATCATAAAAAAAATGATTTGATCCAATTGAATTGATTTGGCACGCATGTAGCCATGTATAAGACTAACATATCTTCAGAGGGTTCGTCGTGCTCATTGAGACTTAAAAGTTATTCACTGATATAACTTTATTAGTTGAGAGCTCGAGTGTTGCCCCGCCTGCTGATGATAGCGTTATGCCAAACTGATCCCGGGATATTCATAAACAGCAAGTATCGACGGTAGCTGCTTCTTCGATTTATTATTTATCTTTAAATTCTAAAAGGAGGACTTTATCAGGAAGGTTTCAAATTATTTAATCTTTATTTTTTTTAACTTTATTGATTATTGTCTACAATAAATGTATTTGACATAGTGCTTATACTGGATAAAGTAACTAGGCAGTTTTAATAGGAGGTATCACCCAGAGGTGAAACTCCTTGGCTTGGTTAGGTAAATGTTGATATTTTACTTATAATATAAAAATTTGGCTTGAACTAAATTAGTGGAATAGAAATTAGTTGAATTTTGAATAGTTGAATTTTCTGAAATGTTTTATTTGAAATTTGAAAAATTGAAATTATTTAACCAAACATTATTTCTGTACTTTTTTAATTATAGATCAGGATGCGAAATCTAAATTAGGACTAATTATACTAACGTATTTAAAATGAAGGAAGTTTATTTGATTTAACATAGTTAGTTTAACATCTTAGATTTTAATTTAGTTTTATTAATGCGATTTCACGATGTCAATTTTATGAATAATTTTTTTAAAGCCACATAATTATCGAAATAATCATTAAAAAATCACGAACACAAATTATAATTATTGCCATACTGTTACAACAGTTTGATTGGTCATAAATTTCAAATGATCTATAAATACATGGAAATACGGGGGGATTACAATTATTGAATTTTTAAATATTTAATTGAACCTATTAAAGTATAAAAAACGTTGATTTAATGTAGAGGTGGACAGAAAGGAAAAAGATTAGAGGGAAAAAGTAATTAAATATGAGCTAATATATGTACTTTAATGAATGATGCAAACCACGAAAAATTAAATTGGATAAAGAGGGTATAAATGCTAGTTAACAAATTTGATTGCAGTCAGTAACTATAATATTAATGTTTAAACAGTAAATGCGATAGTTTTTGTTTCTTGCATTGTCTACGCTAGTTTGTAGTTTTTTGTAAATTTGGTTATATTGTTGGTTAAAAATGAAATGTATAGTAATTTTGATTCTGACTGTGGTTGTAGTTAGAGGTGGAAAACAGTGGCGTGATGTTAATGGGTGGAATAGAGATGCCTGTCATTATTATATGCATCATGCTGATTCGGAGGAATACTGGCAGTGGCATCATTGGTGTTATCATCATAGTATAAAAACTACAAAACGACATCATACTAGAATTACAAGCCCATCTCCTGCAAATGTGCCCATTACAACTAAACATGCTAATACGATGAAACCAACTACACTCTTGCCTGCAACTCCTGATGCACCAGTAATTTCAAATAAACCTATTACTATCACCCCTGCAACTACTGAATACGAACCCAAAACAACCGAACCTGCAACATCAGAAGTCAGTTCTACCATCACACATGTAGCCTCTAGCACACCTATTACTAACGAAATTGTTACTACCACTTCCGCAACTTCAAACGAACACACTACAAGCAAAGCTGTAACTTCAAACGAAAGTACTACTGTCACACCTGAAACCTCAAGCGAGCCCACAACGAGCAAAGCTGTAACATCAGACGAAAGTACTACTATCACACCTGAAACCCCAAGCAAGCCCACTACTAGCAAAGCTGTAACTTCAGACGAAAGTACTACTATCACACCTGAAACCTCAAGCGAGCCCACTACAAGCGAAGCTGTAACTTCAGACAAAAGTACTACTATCACACCTGAAACCTCAAGCGAGCCCACTACGAGCGAAGCTGTAACTTCAGACGAAAGTACTACTAGTACTACTATCACACCTGAAACCTCAAGCAAGCCCATTACGAGCAAAGCTGTAACTTCAGACGAAAGTACTACTATCACACCTGAAACCTCAAGCGAGCCCACAACAAGCGAAGCTGTAACTTCAGACAAAAGTACTACTATCACACCTGAAACCCCAAGCAAGCCCATTACGAGCAAAGCTGTAACTTCAGACGAAAGTACTACTATCACACCTGAAACCTCAAGCGAGCCCACAACAAGCGAAGCTGTAACTTCAGACAAAAGTACTATTATCACACCTGAAACCTCAAGCGAGCCCACAACAAGCGAAGCTGTAACTTCAGACAAAAGTACTATTATCACTCCTGAAACCTCAAGCGAGCCCACTACAAGCGAAGCTGTAACTTCAGACGAACCTACTTCTTACGAACCTGTAACTTCAAGCGAAAGTACTACTATTTCATCTGCAATTTCAGACGACCCTACTTCGTACGATTCTGTAACTCCAAGTGAAAGTACTACTATTTCATCTGCAATTTCAGACGACCCTACTTCGTACGATTCTGTAACTCCAAGTGAAAGTACTACTATTCCATCTGCAATTTCAGACGACCCTACTTCGTACGATTCTGTAACTCCAAGCGAAAGTACTACTATTTCATATGCAATTTCAGACGACCCTACTTCGTACGATTCTGTAACTCCAAGCGAAAGTACTACTATTTCATATGCAATTTCAGACGACCCTACTTCGTACGATTCTGTAACTCCAAATGAAAGTACTACTATTTCATATGCAATTTCAGACGACCCTACTTCGTACGATTCTGTAACTCCAAGCGAAAGTACTACTATTTCATATGCAATTTCAGACGACCCTACTTCGTACGATTCTGTAACTCCAAGCGAAAGTACTACTATTTCATATGCAATTTCAGACGACCCTACTTCGTACGATTCTGTAACTCCAAGCGAAAGTACTACTATTTCATCTGCAATTTCAGACGACCCTACTTCGTACGATTCTGTAACTCCAAGCGAAAGTACTACTATTTCATCTGCAATTTCAGACGACCCTACTTCGTACGATTCTGTAACTCCAAGCGAAAGTACAACTATTTCATATGCAATTTCAGACGACCCTACTTCGTACGATTCTGTAACTCCAAGTGAAAGTACTACGATTTCATATGCAATTTCAGACGACCCTACTTCGTACGATTCTGTAACTCCAAGCGAAAGTACTACTATTTCATATGCAATTTCAGACGACCTACTTCGTACGATTCTGTAACTCCAAGCGAAAGTACTACTATTACATCTGTAACTTCAGACGAACCTACTTCTTACGAACCTGTAACTCCAAACGAATACACTTCTTACAAACCTGTAACTTCCAAACGAACTAACTGCTAACCTAAATGATCCTGCTACGAACTCGCCCCTTCTTCAAATTAACTAACTACTACACCTGTAACTTTAAACGCACCTGAAACTTTAAAGAAAAAGAAAAAAAGAAAGTGTCCGGAGAAAGAAGAAACAGAAGGTCTGGGAGTCTTTACAAGACTTCACAGTCGACTTAAATTACTTAAAAATTAAAAACCCTATTGAGATTTATGGTTCTTCTTTTATCAGTCACTAATGAACGCTGAAGGGATTAAACCCAGCACTTTTGTTGGTTTGACGAAATAAAGTAATATACATTAACTTGACAAGTTTAACTTTTTTCAAATCTACGTCCAAACTACAAGTTTGTTCCATTAATGTAGATTATCTTAAGGTAGAAAGTTGCAGGGTCATTGAATAAACCAAGTTGTAGGATCCCTATAATGCTTGTAAATAAATGAGGTCTTGGAGGTTTAATTTTGTGATTTGGCCATTACGCAGCTTAAGGTAGTGTGGTACTAAACATCTTATATAGAGTGTAGACATACATTATAATAATATATTCAGCCTATTTAATGAGGTTATTATGCATTTCTGTATGTGCTGCGTAAAGGTTAAGTCACAAAGTAAAACCGCCAAGACCTCTATATATTTGTTCTTATTTTTTTTCGGTGTTATATGTCAAAAACACGTGTATACTTTTGGTATTATTAAGCGTCGAAATTTTAAATTTCAAAAGTAAATTATTTCAAAATGGCGGATAATATCGAAACAAAATTCGGAAGATTTGTTTGTCATATTGAGAGGTATATTCTTGCCGAATTTCAAGTTCATCTGGTAATTTTTCGATTTTTTACGATTTTTTTAAATTTTTGCTGACTAAGCAAATAGGGTTAATGGTGACATAAAATTTTGATATTCCGGGCAACACAACTAGACCCAAAGACTGATTTTTGTACCAAGTTTCAACTATCTAGCATAAACACAGTGAAAGTTATGCGTGACACACACACAGATACAGACATCAAGCTGAAATCGGTTCAGATGGTCCTAAAAACACCTAAAATGGATTGTTCAAGTGAAATCTTGGGTTAAATTTTTTTTGGGTGAAACCAATACTTTTCCTCTATATACCTTCTGTCTAAGAAGGTGAGGAAATATAAAAATTCAGTAGAATGGGTCAGCTAAACAAGATCTTTTAGTTAATATTAAAATTATAATAATTTTCCTCATTTATACCGTAGAAAAGTATTGAGCTTAAAAAAAACTCAATACTTTCCGGTGACATCCTAGTCACCGGAAAGTATTGAGCTTGAAAAAACTCAATACTTTTCGGTGACATCCTAGTCACCGGAAAGTATTGAGCTCGAAAAAACTTAATACTTTCCGGTGACATCCTAGTCACCGGAAAGTATTGAGCTTGAAAAAAAAAAATCAATACTTTCCGGTGACATTCTAGTCACCGAAAAAATGTTTTTTTTCTCAAGACATCCTAGTCTTGAAAAAAAAACTTAATACTTTCCGGTGACATCCTAGTAACCGGAAAGTTGTCTGTCTGTTGTCATCGTAGATTCTAGTGTATTTATGCTAAAGAGTTGAAACTTTGTACAAAAAACCAGTCTACCGCTGAAGTTGTGCTATTCAGAAAATATTTTTTTATGACGTAATTAACCCGTAATAATGACTCAACGAAAATTTTTAAATATCATAAAACTAGGAAAAATTATGTGATCGTATTGAGATTTGGCCATATGTGCCAAGTTTCATCTCATTATCAGCATTATTTCAATTTTAATCTAATGACTTGTGTACATTTTTTTAAAAGTAGAAAATAATTCAATTAAGTTGAAATTCGCTGCAAGTATTCCTTTAGGTCGTAAATAACCAAGCTGATCGAATTTTTAAGGTGATTCAATTCGAGGGTTTTTATGAATGATCAATTTCTTTTTTCATTTTGGTTATAGTCCGGAATTGACGTCATTGCAGGAATAAATAGTAAATTTTTAATGTTAACCGCCAATACCGATTCCTGCAATGACGTCACACGTTATTCATAAAATAGTCAGGTTATAACCTCCGAATGCGTTTGGTTTGTTTACATCGAATTGAATCACCTTATAAATTTCTATCATCTTGATAAATAACTACACTAAGTTTTTTTAATACGGCAAATATATTTATGTTTTTTGTTGGACCATGAAAGTTAAGCAGCATTGATCGTGGTCAGTGCTGTATAGGAGACTACTGAGAATTTAACGGATAAATTTACTATCTGAGGACGAGCAAAGCGAGTTTGAGGACATGCTGCAGTATAAATTTAGCGAATTGTATATTCTATTTTAGTATAAATGTATATTTAAGAATGAAAAGAATGTATTTACTACTACGTATTGATCGTTGAAAATGAAACGGATGTATTTACTATCTGAGGACGAGCAAAGCAAGCTTAAACACTTGTTGCGGTATAAATTTGGCGAATTGTATATTCTGAGGACGAGCGAAGCGAGTCCTAAGTGGGGAGGACGGGCGTTGCTAATCTGATGTGACGAGGAAAAGTTCCGAGGTACCCCAACCCAATTTTGTTTTATGTCTTATATAAAAAATAAGAGGGGGTCAAAACATCTTCGAGATGCTTCCTGTAAAGAATAGTACACCAATAACCACTAGACTTGGCGGGGACACTGCCGTACCCCCCAGATGTCGCTTATTTTTTAAGAGCATCTAATACTTTGTAACAGTGTAAAACTAATGAAACGACTGGGGGTTGTTAAAGTTCATAGACTCGAACCCATCTGAAGAAATTTAAGTGGTTATATTTACCGCAAGTTATAAAGAGCTGTTAAAGAATGCAGGTACCGTCGGTACTTTTATCCGCAGTTATCTACAAAAAACCACTGAAGCTAATTCTACAATAATCTAATAAAATGCTTATAATACCTACAGCATATACAAGCATACTCCATGAATTTTGTAACATTTTCATGTTACTTTACTGAAGTTCCTTTACTTGAAACTCTCTCTGTACTGATTTTCGTTACCAGATTTTTTCAAAAACTGTTGGTAGAAGTTAAATAAAAATTGTCATGAAGGGTCAGTGTTATTTAAGTTCTCATCCATATCTCAACATAATACTCTCAAGATCCATTTTAGGGCCGATGTTCCCTGTAGCCGATTTTTTCTGAGTAAACTGTTTAAAATTAAAATGCATGTATATAATATACAAATATAATAAGCAAAAAAAGAGAGTATTTTTCGTTTTATTAAACCATTTTTCACTGACATACTAACACTGAAAAAATATGAGTATTATTTGTTTAACATTTGTCTGCCATTGACCCTGCTCTGTTTTAATTACAATCATAAAACCAAAATTATACGTGTGAGAATTATTACCACTATAAAAATAATAATAGCATGAGAAACAAATAAGAATTTTTTGTAACCAAAAATTTTTAATATCCATTTATGAGTTGCTTCATAAGAGTATTACGCTAAAAAAAGGGCAATAACTATAGAATTAAAACATTATCGGTTTGATAAAAATCGATATCTTACATCGCGCCCTTATAAAGAGTATGAACCTGGTTGATTAGACCAAATGACCAAATTGAAATTAAATAAAATTGTGAACTTATTAACTCGGAACTTTGTATATATAATATATATATATATATATATATATATATATATATATATATATATATATATATATATATATATATATATATATATATATATATATATATATATATATATAATATATATATATATATATATATATATATATATATATATATATATATATATATATATATATATATATACATATATACATATATATATATATCCACCGTTATTTTGGTTTACAGTAATTTAAACAATAGTAAATTACCGGAAACAAAAATAACAGTGGATAAAAAATAAATTTTGAGTAGGACGTCGTTTTTAATGTTTTTAGGGATGCTGAATGAAATAAATCAGGTCCGGTTGGAATAACTCCGTGGTTGGGTTCTATACCTGTCATTAATTTTAGTCTATTTAATAAACATTTTTTGTTAATTGTTTATACATATGGAAACATAATATGTATTTATTCTTATTCATTTGTTATAAGTTAAAAGATAAGTACCTTTTGTATGCAAACTATATTATAAAAAAATTTGTCATTAAGCTCATGTTAACAAGGCAAAGATAAGTTATACTATAATATAAAATAATGATTTCCGTACAAAATAACCGGAATGAAATAAAAAGAAATAAACATTCTACAAAGTTAAAATAAACAAATTAATACCGGAAAAATAAATAAGCTAACATTATAATATATATAGAGAGAGTGAGTTATACTTAGTTTTTATGAAATCTAAGACACATACAATGTTCGTTTTTAAATAATTTTCTTAGAAATAATTGGCTTTATAAGTAATGATATTGGGGTCATAGAGGGTGAAGGTGGTTTTGCGAATTTCCTTTGGGAATAAAATTCACTAATGGGATAGGCGTCATGGCGGAAGTCGAACCTCGGCCTACGACATATATCCGTTTCAGAGGTCCCTAATGACGAAAAGATACGTTTCGCGAGACCATAATATATATATATATATATATATATATATATATATATATATATATATATATATATATATATATTATATATATATATATATATATATGTGTATGTATTTCTAGACACTTTCTAGTAAGCACTCAATCTTTCGAACGGATTAATATTTTTTAATCAAACTTGGTAGAAAAAAGGACACGAACTCTATTGAAAACCAGGTGTTTTTGACGTCACTAACCCAGTTTGCTGAGTCAGCAAAATTTTGAAAAAATCAACCAAATTCAGGTTTACCCTTTTTCGCTGCGAAAAAGGTCAATATTTATGGTTTTTGAGACACTGAATTAAATGAAACCGGTCCGAAGTCGATACGACCATTCTATGTGGCCAAAAAGTCGAAAAACCACTTAGGATGCTTTAAAAACATCTGAAAAAGATAAATCCTGACATCCTGGTTTCGGATTTTTTTCGCAAACATTACACTTTTCCTATATACCTATGGTATAAATAAGGAAATGTAAAAATCATGTTTTTAACAAATAAATGAAGAAATTAACTTATATCGCGGTAGTATGTCCCTTACAAAACTACTAATACGTCAAACTCCTGTAAGACAACTACTTTAAGAAAAGTTTACTAAAAGAGTGAATGAAATATTATTTACTTATAAAAAGAATAAAATAAGTACACATAAAAAGTAAAATAAGTATAAATTAGAAGTGAAAAGAGAAATAGGAGTATGAATAAAAAATAATAAAGAATAAATTAAAAACAAAAAGAGTTCATGGAGTTTAATTAAAAAGAAAAATAAAGAAGTGTAAATTTAAAATGGAAAGAGTGGAAAAATTATAAATTGAAGGTAAAAAGAGTTAAAAGAAGTAAAAGAGAAGAGTTACTTCCTACCTTTCTATAACCATTCATTAAAAATGTAAATTACTTATTATTTTTCTCATGCTTCTAACTTTATTAATAATTCATAATCTATAAAAATTTTAAATGTGTTTTTTTAAACTAATATAAAGTTTAAAAAGAAGTTTATATGTATAACAATAACTTGATAAATAATTATATTTTTAATTTAATTTTAATATAATTATTATGAATGATATTATTTTTATTTGTATTTCGTTGATTACATTATTTTATTGATTGCAATATATCTTGTTAATAATATATTTATCTGTATTATTTGCTTTTATAATATTTCTTGTAGAGTATTATTAATTATAAACATTAAATAGTTTAATTAAATTAAAGTTTTAAATGTAAGAATACTATGACATGGTAAAGCTAAATTGACAGTAATGTAAGTATTTTCGATATCGCGATATCTACTGACATATAAATTAAATAGATTAATATAAACTGAATTATAAAGGAACAGGTTTATTTAATTGATTCTCTTCTAAATACATTATTTTGATTTTTAAGTAAGTTTCCCTCTTCATAATAATTATTATATACTGTTTCACATTTCTCTTTTCGTTTTACTTTTGTCTCACTTTTTTTAACCTATCTCACTTTACAACTAAACTAGTTCAGTATATCTTATTCACTTTTTTTTAGGATGTTTACAACCCACTTTTTTTATTCCCTATTTCATTTTTCCATATATTTTATTTATTATCTGCTTTTTTAAACCAATGTTTATCTCACACTGTAGCTAGTTTAAATTTTCTTTCTCACTTTTATCTTACCTTCTCATTCCTTTATTTCACTCACTTACTACATCGCATTTAATTTTGACTTCACATGTTCTAACTCTTGTTTTCTTTTTAAATTCTATGCTCATCTCATTTTTTATGTTTTCCATGTATTATTTCTCATTTTATTTATAATGCTTAAGTTTTCTGTCTCACGTTTATTTTCTTCTTCATATTTTCCTCCTTTTTATCTTTTATCGCTTTTTAAACAATCTTTTATCTCACTTTAAAAATAGTTCGTACTTGTTTCACTCACTTTATTTTAAGCTTTTTTCCTTTTTCCTATTTTTTCATTTACTTATTTTCTACTTTGCATTTTATTACCTCTTGATACGTTGGTTTTCATTATAATATTATTTTCTTTCCCAGTATCTATTTTTTTAAATTTAAATTACGAATAGAGTGTAGTTTTCTTTGTTTTTAGGGTGTTGAATTGAGCAAAACCAGTCCGAAGTCGATATGACCATTTTAAGTTACTAGTAAAAAAAACGCTGGCAAATCACCAGATAACCTAAAATACGTTTTTGATGTATTTGGGTTGCTAAATTCGATAAAGTTCCTTTATCTGGGAACTTTTCCTCCTTACATCAGATTCGTTACGCTCATCCTTCCAGCTTCCGACTCGCCTCGCTCGTCCTCACAATATAAAAGTCGTTAAATTTATACAGCAAAACGTCGTTGGACTTGCTTCACTCGTCCTCAGATAATAAATTGATTCTCAGCGGTCACCCATCTAGGCATTGACCACGCTCAATGCTCCTTAATTTTTATGATTCAACAAAAATCATAGATATACTTGTCATATTAAAACGAAACTTGGTGTACTTATTTATTACGTAAAGAGTTTTTCTGAAATTTATTATACAAGTCATTCGATAAAAATTGAAGTGATGATGATAATGAGATGAAACTTATGCCTTTTCGTAATTTTTGCTGTCATTATTGCATGTTAATGACGTCATAAACAAATTATATTCCGAATAGCACGACTACAAGGTAGACTAATTTTTGTACAAAACTTTAACTCTCTAGCATATACACTGGGAACTACGATGATAACAGACACACACATACAGAGAGACAAGTTAGCGAAAACCTCTCAGGAGGCCTTTAAACGCCTGAAACGGATATATCCGGTGACATCTGGGTTCCGGATTTGTTTGGAAACACAATATTTTTTTTTATATACCTACGGTAAGTTATGTGAAGCTACTGCTTAGGTTATATAATATATACCGAAAACTTAAGGAAAACTTTGATTGATAAGCAAGAAAGTGAACATTTGAATGAAAAAATCTTCCGGTTTCCAGTCCTCGAAACTAGAATTTATTACCCCATCTTCTAATTTCTTATGAAATTCAAATTTTCTTTCTCACTTTATTTATTGTTTTTAACTTTGTCTCATGTTTTGTCACCGTAGGTATATAGAAAAAGTATTGTGTTTGCAAAAAAAAAATCCAAGACCGGGATAAAACCGGAATTATCCGTTTTAGGTTTTTAAAGACCTTTTGATAGTTCACAAAGTTATCTGTCTGTATGTGTGTGTGTGTGTCTGTTATCATCGTAGCGCACAGTGTATTTATGCTAGAGAGTTCAACTCTGTACAAAAATCAGTCTACCGCTGTAGTTGTGCTTTTCAGAAAATAATTTTAATGACGTCAATAACCCGCAATAATGAGTGCAATAATTTCAAAAATCATAAAACGTGGGAAAATGATGCGATCGGATTTGAATTTAGCTATGCATAAGATAGCCTTATAATATGTATAATGTATATAGATAACCTTCTAATATGTAATCTAATATGTATATAGATAACCTTATGTATAAGATAACCTTCGTGTTAATAATCCCTTAAGTTGAAATTTAGTACAAGTGTATACATTTAATAAGTATCGTTTAAATATGGCAAGTACATCCATGATTTTTGTTAGATCATAAAATTTAAGCACCATTGAGCGTTGTCAGTGTTGTATGGGAGACTGCTGAAAATTTAAAGGATGAATTAACTATATAAGGACGAGCGAAGCGAGTTCGAGGATATGCCGCAGTAAAAATTAGGCGAATTGCATATTCCGAGGACGAGCGAAGCGAGTCCGAAACAGGGAGGATGAGCATATGGAATCAGATGAGATGAGGAAAAGTTCCGAGGAACCCCTGTACAATATACATTTTTAAGATTGGCTTTTGGTCTCACCATTTTTAAAAATTTGATTATCTCATTTAACAATATTCATAGCTAATATTTCTTCCTCACCTAATTCGTTTATTATTAACTACTTGTTTATCTACATTTTTATTACCTTATTTTTATCTCATATAATTGATTAATATGATATTTATTGCCAAATGTAATCCTTCTTTATTCTTGTGTAATTTAACAAAAACAGGCAGCAAAGGTGTCTAAAATTATATTGTTACCAGATTGAACGTATTCCTCACAACTCCTGAATTATTTGTTGATCTTTAGGCCCGTATTCAAAAACATTTTCCTTAAGGAACCCTTAAGGAGAATGTTAGGAAAATGTTTTTGAGCCACGAAAACCATGTTTTTTCCCCACTTTTAAACACGGGAACGAACATTTAAATTTCGTGGCGTAAAAACATTTTCCTTACCTAAACCTAACATTCTCCTTAAAAAGAGTTAACATTTTCCTAACATTTTCCTTAAGGAACCCTTAAGGAGAATGTTAGGAAAATGTTTTTAAGCCACGAAAACCATGTTTTTTCCCCACTTTTAAACACGGGAACGAACATTTAAATTTCGTTTTCTCCTTAATTCTCCTTAAGGAGACCTAACATTTTCCTTAAGGAACCCTTAAGGAGAATGTTAGGAAAATGTCTTGGAATACGGGCCTTAATCTCCGTAATGTTTATCTTTTACGACGTATCGACAAATAACGTAAAAGATAAAGTAAGAATTAGCTAATTAAATTTTATTTTGTAAGTTAATAGTATATTAACAAAGAAATGTGAACAAAAGTTTGTTCACATTTGTCAAAAATCGGGTATAAGGTACCTCGGAACTTTTCGTCTTATCATTGGATTTGCTACGCTCATCCTACCTATTTCGGACTCGCTTCGCTCGTCCTCTAAATATACTATTCGCCAAATTTATACTCCAACGCGTATTCGGACGCGGTTGCTTTGCTTGTCCTCAGATTGTAAATACATCTGTTTTATTCTCTGCGGTCACCCATAAAGCACTAATCACGCTCAATGCTGCTTAACTTTAATAATCCATCAAAAATCATAGATATACTTGTTAGGTTAAAATAAAAATTAATGTACTTATTAATAACGCAAAGGTATAGACTTGAATTAATTTCAACTCAATTAAATTATTTTTCGATTTTTTACAATTTTTTAAAAAACGTACACAAGTCATTGGATAACATTTGAAATAATGCCGATAATGAGATGAAACTTCACATAAGTTAGCCTTGCACATGCCTTTATGCGAGCCAAATCTTAATCTAATCGCATACTTTTTAGGGTTTTGTTGAAACACGCTGAGTTATTATTGCGAGTTAATGATGTCATAAAAATATTTTCAGCAGTAGACTGATTTTTTAACAGAGTTCAACTCTCTAGTATAATTTACTGGGCGTTACGATGATAACAGACACACACACATATAGAGACAAACAAATTTGCAAAAACCACTCAAGAGGCCTTAAAAACACCTGAAACGAATAATTCCGGTGACATCCCGGTTTCGGATTTTTCGCAAACACAATAATATGAGGAAAAGTAAAAATCAAATCACCTAAACAAATAATACAATGATAAAATACATATTAGCGTATTAACATATTAGCGTATTTATAGGATTGGAAATAATCTTAGCTTCCAAGTATGACCACTATTATTTGTAAGGCTTTCGTAGATGAATGGCGTAGTTAAAACACAGCTAAAAGGCAAGCTACTGTCATATTTTTAAGTATTTATTAAACTTACGTTCAAAACCTTTGGAAATTGGTAACCTAATAATCCTAAGGTTAAGCGCAGCGAGACCGAAGTATTACCGCCTTGAGCTTTAGATAGCTATTAAATTTTGAGGGACGATCGAAGTGAGTCTGAAGTCATAACACCCGAGACTTTATATCAATATTTTATTCTGGTGTCGAGCGCAGCGATATTGTTTTAATAATATACAGGGTGACTTACTCTTAATGGGACAAAATAAAAATCTTGATTCTATCGACCAGGATGAACAAAAAAATGTCATGTAAGCATATGGTCGATTCTCAATAGTTCTCTAGAAAAATCGATATATCGAATTATTCGATACTTTACTATCTAATTCTCTAAAACGATCTAAAACTTGAAAACTACTAAAGCTAAAGAGATGCGGTTTTCACTATTCTCAAGGACATTAAATTCGCTTTAAAATGGTATACTTTATGTCGCAATCATCACAATTAAACTTTAATTTATTTGCATTTAAAATAAAAATTTTTATTAGTACTAAAAATGTAAAAAATTTAAATGCCAAAATCTTCGATATTTGTTCACTCATAGTTGAAACCTAAAAATCTTAAAAACAGCCTCATTCCATACCCTTTAAAATGATATACATAATCTATGGCTTTTTTTAACTTTAACCGAGATATTCCTAAAAAACTTGATGTAAGTCGCTCAGATAAACTTGATGTAAGTCGCTTAGATTCTAAATTATTCACTATGTAAACAAAGACATTTACATTTCAATTATTTCAATTTGATTTACAAAATAAACTTTATTTTATTAGTTGTAACTATATTATTAATTATTCTATGTTTTTTTAATCATAGAAAATAATCAACCCCCTCCCTCCACTCCCATATAGCTTAAAAACTTAATTTAAGTCTCTTATAATAAAACAAATGCAACAAAAACATTTCTTGAAGAATTTTGTTGAAAGAATACAAAGTAATAGGTATATTTATACATAATTAAATAATAAATAAATAATTAACTTTTTACTGCAAGGGGAATTAAAAATCATTCTTCATGTAAATCATAGAGAGATTCAAATCTTCCTCCTTCAACTCTAATACATAGTCTATATCTTCTTAACACTGATTGTGTAGCTTTTTCAATTTGTGCTGCAGTTATTGCAGCTCTTGACTCATGCACTTTTAGCATCAGGTCATCTCGATTTTATGGGGCTGAATGAAAATTATCCCAATCGCTGGATTGGACGAGAGGGACCAATAGCCTGGCCTCCGAGATCTCCTGATCTTACACCTCTAGATTTTTTTTCTCTAGGGCGCAATGAAAGATGAAGTATACAGGCAAGCCCCACAAAATCGAGATGACCTGATGCTAAAAGTGCATGAGTCAAGAGCTGCAATAACTGCAGCACAAATTGAAAAAGCTACACAATCAGTGTTAAGAAGATGTAGACTATGTATTAGAATTGAAGGAGGAAGATTTGAATCTCTCTTATGATTTACATGAAGAATGCTTTTTATTAATTCCCCTTGCAGTAAAAAGTTAATTATTTTTTATTATTTAATTATGTATAAATATACCTATTACTTTGTATTCTTTCAACAAAATTCTTCAAGAAATGTATTTGTTGCATTTGTTTTATTATAAGAGACTTAAATTAAGTTTTTAAGCTATATGGGAGTGGAGGGAGGGGTTGATTATTTTCTATGATTAAAAAAAACATAGAATAATTAATAATATAGTTACAACTAATAAAATAAAGTTTATTTTGTAAATCAAATTGAAATGTAAATGTCTTTGTTTACATAGTGAATAATTTAGAATCTAAGCGACTTACATCAAGTTTTTTAGGAATATCTCGGTTAAAGTTAAAAAAAGACAAAGATTATGTTATATCATTTTAAAGAGTATGGAATGAGGCTGTTTTTAAGATTTTTAGGTTTCAACTATGAGTGAACAAATATCGAAGATTTTGGCATTTAAAATTTTTTACATTTTTAGTACTAATAAAAATTTTTATTTTAAATGCAAATAAATTAAAGTTTAATTGTGATGATTGCGACATAAAGTATACCATTTTAAAGCGAATTTAATGTCCTTGAGAATAGTGAAAACCGCATCTCTTTAGCTTTAGTAGTTTTCAAGTTGTAGATCGTTTTAGAGAATTAGATAGTAAAGTATCGAATAATTCGATATATCAATTTTTCTAGAGAACTATTGAGAATCGACCCTATGCTTACATGACATTTTTTGTTCATCCTGGTCGATAGAATCAAGATTTTTATTTTGTCCTATTAAGAGTAAGTCACCCTGTATATTATTTTATGATATAAAATATTTTATTGTTTACGATATTGTTTTAATAATAAAACAATATTTTATTATTAGACCAATGTAATAATACCTTTAGCGTTGTATCATCATTTTAAGTACGGATACCCCGTACCAGATTGTTTTTATTGGTTTAGAATTTTCAATTATGCTGAAACTTCTAAATTTTTGACATGGTTTTAAACAAGTTTGCTGGAATTATTTATTTATTTATTTATTTTAACAATTTACAATAAACGGCCGTTTAATGGCCGATTTTTACAGCTCCACAATTAGATAGATGTAGATCGACAATATCTGTTAATATGCGTAATATATTTCAAGTTCATTACCATTGTTTTTAACTCATAAATATTGAATAATAAACAATAAAATGTCAAAAGTGCTATGACCGCTATATAAAAAAAACGAGTTATAAACCGGTTATATAACATAAAATGATAACTTCTAAATCATTAAACTTGATCTTCTTAATTATAAATAGGAATTGAATCGACTCGTTAATCTGATATTTTATAAAGGAAAAAAAATCCTTTTTTTCCTATCTTTTTAAGAAAATAAAGATTTTAAATAGTATGTGAACCTAACTATGCTAACCCTAATACTTGTTACAATAATTGTTGTTGTATTATTCAATACAAAGTGTCAAAAAAAAAAAATATGTACCTATGCAATCTTTTTGTAGATTTTTCCTAGGAAATGCGTTTATTAATCCTATAGTTTATACAAAAAAGTATGCTAATTCTTCCAAAATTGGTACTGCACGTGTTATTTTTACTTCTCCTCCCCCTACCGTAGGCAGGGGGGGTTAACTTAAATGAGGAAAAGTTTGGATTCGATTATCGCAAGCTACTAAAAATAGCGCTGCGGCGGACCGGTGCGGACAATTCATGAACTAACCCCAATAGCTTTCCAAAAAGACTGATTATATTTTTATATTTAAATTTATGAATACCATGGCAATTCTTGGTTATGACAGCTACATTTATTGTTTTTATAAAATGATTGTTTTCTGTATGTATTTTTCACAAAAACGGTTCGCCGTTGCATGTTCTGTAATTCAAAAATTCAAGAACTAAAAGTAAATAGAAACTTTTTTAAAACTTCCAGGGAACGCTACTGATGGCAGATAAGTGTAAATTTCATTTAATTGATTTATTGATTTAGTCGATTTTATCAGGTAATTACATTTAATCACATGTGCGCATCTTGCCGATGTAATTAAACTACAGGCTGAATTAAATGCCAAAAACTATCTTCTACCACGTGTAAACTTTAGCCACTATGGCATTATTACCTGATTGAATCAATTAAATTAATAAATTACTTGAATGAAAAATTTAAAAATAATCAGAAGCGTTCTGTGTAAGATTAAAGTGGTAGGGTTAGATAGAAGTATAACTATACAAAGTATAAAAACTAAATTTTAAACTGACTGGGCAAAAAGCGTGAAATCAAGCCACGGCCACTCAATTGAAAGGTAGGTCCCCCGCCGCGCTAGTGTCGACCGGAATGCAAATGTTCCCACCATTGAGTCGACAGTCTTACTGTTTAAGTATCTATAGTCTCTGACCGTAGGTATGTACAAAAAGTATTGTGTTTGCAAGAATATCCGAAATCAAGAAGTCACCTGAATTATCCATTTCAGATGTTTTTAAGACCTCCTTAGAGCTTTTCACAAAATTGTGTTTGCGTGAATCTGTTATGATCGTTGCTCTCAGTGCATTTATCCTAGAAAGTTTAAACTTTGTACAAAAATCAGTCTATATGTGTACTTGTGCTATCTGAAAAATATTTTTTTATGACGTCATTAACCTACAATAATGACTATGTGTATAATATAAATGTATTAATATTATTTCCTGTATTTTCCTAATTTAGAAGATTTGTAATAATATGGAATGCTTTTAGGGTCATTATTGTGGGTTAATGACGTCACATATATTTCATAAACACCAAGTTACGTTTCAATTCAAGAAAGTGTTCACACACACACACATATATATGTATGTATGTATATATATATATATATATATATAATATATATATATATATATATAATATATATATATATATATATATATATATATATATATATATATATATATATATATATATATTATAATATATATATATATATATATATATATATTATATAATATATATATATATTTTATTATCAGTGAGTCCCCCCTTCAAAAAAAAATACCTTAAGAGCTTTGTTATTAAGCAGGGTTTATTAAAATACCCCCCTCAATGACCAGAACTTCATAAGCTCATATTTTTTCTCCGATAGTTTGCTAAAAGCGGAGCTTGTTCTTCACTCTTTGTACTAAATCTAAACTCATGACTAAATAGTTTGGATTTAGTATCTTAAGTACTGTGTGTGACTGGTGGACTATGATCTATATCCTTCTAACTGGTTGAGTGGTTAAGGTGCCGGACTATGGATCAGAAGACCCCGACGTTTTAATACGACAAGTATATCTATGAATTTTGTTGGAACATAAAAATTAAGGAACATTGAGCGTGGTCAGTGCTGTATGGGTGCCGGCTGAGAATGATACGAATGCATTTACTATCTGAAGACAAGCGAAGCGAGTCCAAAGGCATGTTGCAGTATAAATTTGGGGAACTGTATTTCTGAGGACGAGCGAAGCGATTCCGAAGCAGGGAAGATGAGCGTAGCGTATTCGATGTAATGAGGAAAAGTTCCGAGGTACCCCGTACCCGATTTTTCAATACTGTTTTTTAATAAAGAATTATACAAATTATAATTATTCCATAGACTTTTTTCTAGTTCAAAGCTATAAAAATTCTACAACTTTTGGTACATCTTAATTTGTAGGGAAGGTTATTTTGATCGAGTCCACTCACGGGTCAACTGGAACTGGCCAAACCCTGTTATTATAATATGATATTAAGATTTTAGAAAACTATATTTTAAATTTTATCCAGATACTTACTTAAACAAGTCTAAAGCAAATAAAAATAGCGTCAAACGAAAAAAGTTGCTAAAAATAACAAAAATTAATAAATTTTTTTTGAGGTTGGATGAACCAAACACCAGACACCTTAAGAAAGTCAGTAAAGAATAATTTTATTGTTAAGGCGATAAAACGTACTTTCCATCCACCGGCTGTAAATTTTACTTAAAGGCGCTTGGCAAATTGGTATATAAGTAAAGTAAGTAAGAAATATAAATAATTTGATAAATGATAATAATGATAAATATTAAATTGATTGAAAATAATAAGTAAATTTAAAAAAATCCAAATTAAAAATTTATTAAGTAAATAGATAATTATAAATCAAATAGTTGTTAAAAATATAAATAAATAAACTATGAAATAGAAATTATATAGATAAACATTATATTTTTAAGAGTATTAGTATTAGGTTCAGATAAGAGTGTACGCCTGTTCCAAGGATGTTGAATAAAGGGGATGACGCACTAAGTCGAATTGTCATTCAACAAAGTGACCCATCGGAAATCAAAACATAGAGAAGAATGCAACACGAAACACACGTCAAAAACCAACTGCACGTGCTTGGTACGAACTGCGCATGCTTATGATCCTTATAACAGCGCAGGTCTTAAAATTTAGAGGCAAACTTAACTCTCAATGGGTTTCCCATTGTTTTGCTTTTGAAGGTTATAAACAAATTGAAAAAAGTTCATACTTTTTAACTGTGTTTTGTTAATATTACTTAAAATTAACAACATTAAAGAAAATGAAGAACATTACAACCAAAATTAAATCTTGAAAACTAGCAAAACATTTCACTAGGCTAAAAAAAGACAAAATATTAACACATTTAACTTACTCTCTACTAAAAGTAAACGGTAAAGCTTCAATTACTCTCACTAAAGTGGCTACCTAGAGTCCAAAATGTAAAATATAAGCACAAATGATTTGACAAGCACCAAATGTAACAATAACGAAAGCACTGAAGAAAGTTGAGAAGCAAACTCGACAACCAAGAATTGTATAACAACTTAGCTACATAACCTGCGTTTGGCGCCTTTTTTAATTATAACCTAAGGGAAGGTAAGTTTGCTCCTATTTCTCTACCTCATACAACTGCCATGGGGTCAGAAATGTTCCTTAATGCGTCATCCCCTATATTCAACATCCTTGGCCTGTTCAGATAGGGCCTAAAGGCCGTACAGGTTAATCATTAATCTGTGTTAGTTTATATTACGATAAATTTATTTAATAAAGATATTGAAATTATAATAAATATATATTCTATTTTTTTTATATTCATTATTTTTTAAGTGCACCTCATAAAAAATTCTGGCGCAGAATTTCCACCATTGGCCCGTCATGGTGGTCCGCATGTCGGGCGAATTTCCTTTGGAATGCGTATTTCGGTGCTGAACAATCCATTTCTTGCTGAAGGTTCCGGATTATGCTATAGAACTTCAGGAGTTTCTCAATTATCAAGCAACTCATTTTTCTGCATTTTTCAAAGGAAATGCGCATAATTATCCTGTCGGTTGTACAAAACTATCCCTCTAAAATTGGCTGTAGACACCATTGTTTGCACTTAAATGTTTTAGCGCATTTCCTTTGAAAATACAGTAAACAGTTACGATTAGTGCTTAATAATGGAGTTACTGTTTAAGTTAAATAAGTTTTTTTTCATAACATAAAGGGAAAAGGGTCTTTTCAGCGGTTAAATAAAAACCTTGAATTTTGCCGTTTTTTTAAAAAACAATTCTGACAGCAAACCGGGTTGATGACGTCACAGTAACCTGGTTTTCAATAGGGTTCGTGTCTTTCCTAAGGTTGATTAATTTACCAAGTTTGATTTAAAATATTTATTCGTTCGTGTTTACAAAAAAATGTCTAGAAATAATATATATATATATATATATATATATATATATATATATATATATATATATATATATATAATATATATGTATTGTGTGGTGTGTATTTGGACTTTCTGGTCACTTAGAGTAGTCGTATCGCCTTTGGACCAGTTTTATTCGATTCAGCGCCCAAAAATACATGAAAAATGATCCCCTAATCGAAATCTAATTTTTATTGACCGTAATTTTGGTTTTCGGAAATTTATAATGTTTTTTCGACTTTAGTTCTCTTAGACTAGTTGTATCGACTTTGGACCAGTTTAATTTGATTCAGCGACCCAAAAACATAAATCAAGATTGTTTTGGCAGGAAAAAATAACCTTAAATATAGCCGTTTTTTAAAAATTTTGCTAACAGTGACCGGGTTAATGACGCCTCAACAACCTGGTTTTCAATAGAGTTTATGTCCTCCCTAAGGTTGATAATTTGCTAAGAATACAAAACAATAGAGCAACAAGTAGTTAATACTTGAAGTGCCGGTTACATTATTTTACTAAACCTAACTAAAATTTACATTTATCGTCCTCTCCGAGACTCGGATCTCTTGATCCGTAGTTCAGCTCTATAACCACTCGGCAAACCTGGATTATACACATAGATTATTTACTCTTAATATTATATATATTATATATATATATATATATATATATATATATATATATATATATAATATATATAATATATATATATATTATATTAAGTTTCGCGATTATATTTTTTGTTTGCAGAGACCTCTGAAACGGACCATAGAGACATTTCCGGGTCCGACTCTCGCCATGACGCCAATCCTATTAGCTAGATTTTTTGCCAATTTGCATAAACCCATGCAAATTGATTGACAAGTGAAAGTGTTGCGACTATGAAGTGTAATCTGATAACCAGATTATGAACCTGACTGGTGCGCAAGAACGCAAGCATTCCGAAGGAAATTCGTCTGACTTGCGGACTACCGCGCCAGAATTTATTTAAAGTTGTATGAAGTTAGGCCCGTATTCAAAGACATTTGCCTCACATTTTCCTCACCTAAACTTATCATTTTTCTTAAGGAGTCCTTAAGGAAAATGTTAGGTTTACAGTTTAGGTTAGGAAAATGTTAGTTCTCCTTAAGAAAGCCTTAAGGAAGCCCGTAAGGAAAATGTTAGGTTTAGGTAAGGAAAATGTCTTTGAATACGGGCCTTAATCTTGCCTAAGATAAAACATTGCTAGTGTTAATAGCAAGAAGAACATATACAATCTTTTTTTGTAACTTAATTTAAGTAATATAACTTTGTTTAAGATTTTCTACGAAAAAAATAAGTATTTTTACGTGATACTTATGATGTACAAATCTTTTTTAACAAAGATGTTATATATGTCGACAAATAACAACCGGTTGAAATTTTATTAAAAAGATCGATAGTATATAAAGAACGATATTACAGAAGTAAATTAGTGTTTAACTAATTTTATTGCTAAATAAAATAATAATTTAAGTGTAATTGCTTAATACCGTAAATATTATTAAAACTTTGGTATCCTTCTCGGAACATTAAACACGACGAACTCTTGGATAAAATGTTATCGCAGCTTAAGGACGTGATCAACTTAATTTTATTTTTTGGAACCACAGTGTAAACAATGACTTTTTAAAGTTTTTTGAAAACAGACTGCAAATTGTAGTTCTCTATTTTCATATTTTTCCTCCTTTATACCGTAGGTATAAAAGAAAAGTATGGAGTTTGCAAAAAAATCCGAAACCGGGATCACACTGGAATTGTCCCTTTTAAGTGTCTATAAGGCCTACTAAAAGGTTTTCACAAAGTTGTAACTCAGTATGTGTGTGTGTCTGATATCATCGTAGACCCGAGTGTATTTATGCTAGTGAGTTGAAACATTGTACAAAAATCATCCTGTCGCTGTAGTTATGCTATTCGGAATTTTTTTATGACTTCATTTACCCGCAATATTGACAGCAAAAATTTTGAAAAATCATAAAATGCAAAACATGATGCGATCAAATTGAGATTTGGCACGCAAATAGCCATGTATAAGACTAAGGTATGTGCTAAGTTTCATCTCATTATCAACATTAGTTCAATTTTTATCAAATGACTTGTATACGTTTTTTTAAATTGTAAAAATCTGAAAATTATCTAATTAAGTAAAAATTTAATACAACTGTATTAAAACTGTACGTTTACGCAATAAATAGGTTAAAATTTCGTTTTAATACGACAAATATAACTATGGTTTTGTTGGATCATAAAAGTTAAGCAGCATTGAGCGTGGTCAGTGCTGTATGGGTGATCGCTGTGAATGAAACAGATGTATTTACTATCTGAGTCCGAAGACGTGTTGTAGTATCAATTTGGCGAATTGTATATATTCTGAGGACGAACGAAACGAGTCCGAAGTTAGAAGTGAAGATAGATTGAAGTGAGCATAGCGAATCCGATGTGATGAGGAAAAGTTCCAAGGAACCCTTGTACCAATTTTTTAGCGAATTTTCTTTAAAAAAATCGCTAATAGCTTGGTTTTCAATTTTTTTTGGGGGTGCTGAATTCAATAAAACCGGTTAAGAGTCGATAAGAGTACTCAAAGCTATGGTTACCAGGCTCAAATTTTGATGTCGGCGCTAATTTTTTATCGTCTTATTAGCAGTATTTTATTTATAACTTCAAAATAATTATAGCTTTGAGGTCCGCAATTTGTTATTATTGCTTAAGTTTTCGGTATATATTTAAAAAGCATGAGCAGTAAAAAAATAAGGTAAAAGAGAGTAAATAAATTAAGTAATTAGTTATAAATAAAGCAAATTCTACTGGAAATAATAATAATTACAATAGTTTCACTGAAGGAGTGCATCCAACAGGGTTAGTTGGTAGGCACACACAAATTAGAGACCGCGAGTGGATGGAGTGATTACCGCTAAGGGCCAAGTTGTCGGAGCTGTTAATCCGGGCAAATAAAATCATAAGCAGTAGTGCAGAACTTGTTTTTTATTTTTTTTATTTTTCATTGAAAATGTGATAAAAAATAGCATAAACTGAGCTTCAGATGGCTGGAAATGCTGTGCCGTGTAGTGTATAATCTATGGGATACATAGACAACACAACAAGTTGTGGCGGTACTACTTCAATAGGATTTTAAATATATACCGCAAACTTAAGCAAAAATTGTATTACAATATAATTGTGCAAGAGACACCTAGGAAATGTAACAAGCAAAAAGCAATGCTACATTTGGGAAATGTTCCATCATTCGTCATTCGTCATCATTGATGACTCGACGTAATGTCATGCCCCACTCTGTTTCGTTACGTCTAACTTGACGTAAATACTTCACATTACAATCTTCGGAATTAATTGAAGGTCAGAGTGAGTTCAGGCTCTGTCGGGGCCCTGATGAGTTAGACGTAACGAAACAGAGTGGGACATGACATTATGTCGAGCCATCAGTGATGACGAATGTCGAATGGTTGAACAGTTCCCAGATTTAGCATTGCTTTTTGCTTGTTACATTTCCTAGGTGTCTTTCGCACCATTATATTGTGTCAACTATTCATGTTTTGCAAAACACGGTAGTATCAAATGATATATGTTTTGCTTGCCTTGCATGATGCCGGTAAGAGAGCACCGCTAGTCTCTGGTAAATACTTCACATTTCATTCTTCGGAATTAATTGAAGGTCAGAGTGAGTTCAGGCTCTGTCGGCGCCCTGATGAGTTAGATGTAACGAAACAGAGTGGGGCATGACATTATGTCGAGCCATCAGTGATGACGAATGTCGAATGATTGAACAGTTCCCAGATTTAGAATTGCTTTTTGCTTGTTACATTTCCTAGGTGTCTTTCGCACAATTAATTATATTGCAAAACACGGTAGTATCAAATGATATAAAAATTATATTGATAAGCAAGAAACCTCGCATTTTAAAGGAAATTCGCCCGACTTGCAGATTTCTGCGAATAGGCGGAGGTACAGGATTTATACTTATTCAATTACGACATACTCTATAATACGAATACAGTTCAAATATTACATTTCTATATTCATTTATGGATCATTAATAAGTACATACAAAATGTAAATAATGAAGCTTGCGTCAATTTATTAATTTACGATTCATACATTTTACTAGAATACAATAATCTATTTATTTGTGTAACTAAGTTATTATTTATATTTTTTCCTTTTACAGGTAAATTCACATCTGAAACTGAGCTTAGAACAAGTAAGCAATACTTTTTTTCGTTTATTTTTTATCTTTATTAAGTTTTTTTTTATGAAGTTAATGCGCAATTTTTTATAACAATTCATTTTAATAACAAACTGGAGGCAAGCCTTAAGTCGACTTAAGACCTACAGTCCGACTTCAAGACGGAAGTATTCCTATTAAACAACTTATAAAACAGCTGTACTGTTTCATTGTATTTAAGTCAAAATTACTTTCCGATCCATATTATTCCTAAATATGAAGAATGGCTCCTTTAACGAGTTTTCTCTGAAAAAAGAATGATTGGAAAAGGCGTCAGAGATTCTAACCAAGGAGTGTGCCCAAAATTCGTTTCAAATGTCTATATGTGTGTGTATATATGTATATATGTTATATATATATATATATATATATATATATATATATATATATAATATTATAATATAATATAATATATATATATATATATATATATTATATATATATATATATATATATGTGTGTGTGTGTGTGTGTGTGTGTGTGTGTGTGTGCGTGTGTGTGTGCGTGTGTACTGATTTAGCTGCTGAAACCGGTCTCAATCGATTGAGTTTGCCATCTACGGTAATACATTATTTTTAAGCCAATTCAGGTTCTTTAACAAAAATCATGACATCATTATTTGGGTTGATGCCGTCATAGATTTTTCATAACCTATAGGCCTGGTAACCTTTCCAACATCTAGCCATGTGTCGTTTCAATTTGAGGAAGCCTTCTATAGTTATCGTTCGCCAAACGCAAGGGCAGAAAGTGTTACGTACATATACGTAATTTACAAATAAATTTACAATTTTACAAGTATATTTATAATTATAAATTTACGAGTATTTATAAATTTTTATGTTACACAAATTGTTGGTATCAGAAAGCCTGACGGAATCGACCCCCCCCCCCACCCTCCAATCCCTTCAACTTTCGTCATCCGATCAACCACATAACCGTCGCTAAACATTTATGTTACAATATTATTATTAAATTGCATATAAAATACGACTAAAAGAATTAACAACATAATGATGGATTTGTTAATTATTGATTAATTATACTATGAAGGATGAGTTGTAATAATTAGTTACAGTTATTATTCAAAGTTAAGTTTCTAAAAGCAACCAATCAAATTCTATAATATATAAAAAAACATATATTTTTATATAATTCTTACGATCCTACAGTTTCCAATAGCATTGCTTTATTGTGTAAACAAAGTAAATATTCTAGAAGTTAATTTTCGTGACGTATTAGCATACCCTATCTGCCTCCGCAGCCGCGGTCGTATAGTACTGAACTTCGGCACCGGAGGTCCGGAGTTCACAGCCTGGGCTATGATCTCAGTTTTTATGAATAGAAATTGATGTAAAAAGTTTTCGCCAACTTTAGCTTTACTTTGAGCATAGCAGATGTGACCCACCCGATGTGGTTCCCGCAGGGCAAATACCCTGAAGAACCAAAAGGCCCTAAAACGGGCATTATTATTATATATTAGCATACCATGCACAGCCGGAGCAAGGGAGTAAAACAAAAACCCCGAAAAAAAAATTGACAGGGGTCGAACCTTGGCCGTAACAGAATTGCTGTTTAGCTGAGAGGATGTAAACGAAGCATCTTGGACCCCTGGACAATTCTTAAGCCAGTAATTGCATAGCTGCAAGCGACTTGCATCTTGATTTCTCTCTCGCCCCACTATTGTCCGACATGTATTTTATGAAGGTCCCACCTGTTGGACTTGACAGACCACAGCGATGTCCTCTCTGTAGGAAAGTTTCTTATAATTGTTTATTTAAACTAATAACCTAAATAAATTTTAAACTTCAACTAAATTAAACTAAACAATTGTAAAGAAATCGGGTACGAGGTACCTCGTAACTTGTTCTCATTTCGTTAAATGACGTAATATACAAGTCGTAAAATACAAGAACGTAATATACAAGTCGTTAAATTTATTCTAAACACGTCTTCGGACTCGCTTTGCTCGTCCTCAGATAGTAAATACATTCGTTTCATTCCTAGTGGTCAGCCATCCTAGCACTGACCACGCTCGATGCTGCTTAACTTTTATGATATACTTGTATTAAAACGCATACTTGGTGTACTTATTTATTACGCAAAGAAATACACTTATACAAAATTTAATTTGAATTGGATTATTTTCTGATTTTAACTTTTCCTCTTTTATACCGTAGGTATATAAGAAAAGTATTTTGTGTTAGCAAAAAAATCTGAAACCGGGAGGAAACCGAAATTATCCGTTTATAGCGTTTTAAAGGCCTCCTGAGTGGTTTTTGCAAAGTTGGCTTTCTGTATATGTGTGTGTGTGTGTGTCTGTTATCATCGTAGCGCCCAGTGTATTTATGCTAGAGTGTTAATATTTTGTACAAAAATCAGTCTACCGCTGTAGTTGTGCTATTCGAAAAATATTTTTTTGTGACGTCATTAACCCCCAATAATGACTCGGGAAAAATTTCAAAAAAATTATAAAACGCGGAAAAATGATGCGATTGGATCGAGATTTGGCACGCAATGTAATATACTATACTGTACTATGGGAGACTGATATGTGTGCCAAGTTTCATCTCATTATGGGCATTAGTTTAGTTTTTATTAAATGACTTGTTTACGCTTTTTAAAAAAATTGAAAATGGTCCGATTGAGTTTAAATTCAGTAAAAGTGTATACAATTACCCAATAAATAAGTTCACTAAGTTTCGTTTCAAGTATATCCATGATTTTTGTTGGATCATAAAAATTAAGGAGCATTGACCGTGGTCAGTGTTGTATGGGTGACCGCTGAGATTGATACGGATGCATTTACTATCTGAAGACGAGCGAAGAAACTACGGAGGCATGTTCATTATAAATTTGGGGAACTCTATTTCTGTGGATGAGCGAAGCGAATCCAAAGCCGAGAGAATGAGCGTAGCGAATCCGATGTAATTCGAATTACATGAAATCGATGTAATTCGATGAGGAAAAGTTCCGAGGTACCCCGTACCTGATTTTTTACAGTTTTTTTAAAAAACGTATAAAGGTCAATCGATAATAATTTAACTAATGCTGATTATGAGATGCAACTGATTGCATCATTTTTCAGATTTTTCGATTTTTTGCATTTTCTCGTAACTTTCAGATTGATAAAAAAAAACATGGCATATAGGGAGATATTAAGGATGTTACGAGGCCTATTGTTTGTAAAAAATGTATGACTTCATCAACCAAGTTCATCAAAAATAATTTTATCTACTCTTTGTATTGTAAGTTCTACATACAGTCTATAACTTCGCCACTCCGCGGCCCCCGCGTCTCCCTGGCCGCAAGCGGCCACATGGTTGTTGTACTTATCAGTTGGTCATATTACTGGTTTATATAAGTGGCATACTGCCACGATACAAGCGAAAATTCATTGAATTATAGTTTAACACATGTATAAAATGACAGCGTGTTGGTCAGATTAAGAAATCAGAACCAACGATTTTGGTCCGATTTAAAATGGTGGGCGTGGTTTAACATCCAGGAATAACATCATTGGCTCCTTGGTATTATTTTCCCATGCTGTCAACTGATTTTAGCCGTGCGTTACCAAGATGATAGAAATCTATATAAACTCCATCAGCTTGGTGTGTTACATTAAAGTGAAAAATTATGATTTGTTTACATTGTGTCAATGAATGACATGTTTTATTTGACATATATATGTCAATTAATAAAACCAGAACTAATACTGATAATAAAATGAAACTTCGTATGTTTGTGAACCTTACATAGTAGTATATGTGTTAAACATTTTAGCCTGATCTAAACACTATATGAAGATTTGTGATTTTTTAAAATGTTTGTGGGGTCATTTTCGTTGCTTAATAACGTCACACATATTTCATAAACAATAGGATTCGGGACATTAATGAAGTTGATTTTCGTATAAAGTTTTATTTCGATCCAAGAAAGCGTTCGAAAGTTACTGTGTCCCATAGATACGTCTAGGACACAAAAATCTCGTACATACATATACATAATATTCTTGAACAGTGATTCCTCCCTTCCCGAAAAATTCAACCTCCCTCCACTCCTCTCCTCCATGCCCCCAAACTCATATGCTCATAAAACTCAAATAAAAATCTTTGAAACTTCCCTAAAAATAATTTATTTCCCTAAGCTACAGACACAATTTGTAGAAAAGAGGTGCAACATTATTTTTAAATTTTAGGAACGTTCCTCACTGCAATTATTATAGGGTTGGTTAAAAACTTAATTGCTGCAGTGCAATTCTATTTTTTAAGAACAACTCTAAAAATATGGCTCCGGTATACACAAAATAAATATTGTATTACTTTTGCCAATAAAGAACTTGTTTAAAAAAAAATGAACAACTCTATATTACCTCTTGTTAGAATATAAAAATAATAATACTAATGCCCGTTTAGAGCCTTGCGGTTCATCAGGGAAAACCCCTGCGGGTTCCACCTCAGGTAGTAGTGGCAACCACTACATTCTAAGTGAAATCTAAAGTTTGCTATGATTTATTTAGTAGTTTTATATAAACTGAGAGCGTTACCGGGTATGTGAACCCCTGACCTCCGTAGTGCATCAGGTCAGTGTATATACTGACGTTCTATGGACCTGGACTTTGCTGGCGTCAGTTTAATAGAATATGCTTTGTTTTAAACTTTGTTGTATCTTAAACATGATAGCATAAAAAACATACAATTTTAAAGTTATTGTGTTTATAAATAAATTAGTGATTTTTGTTATATCTCTGGTTCTAATTAACCAATTTTAATAAAAAAAATTGTTACAAATTTAATAAACTTAAAAAATGTATTAAACTATAGGGCCACTATAGGGCGAAAATTGGATTAGAGGTAATTTTCCAGACTAAAAAAGAGTTCCTGGGTCAAAATTCCCCGATTTGACCACCTGATTCTTTAATAGGGAGTCAAATTAAGTCACTCTAAAGGATAAAAACTTAGGGACTCGGCAGTATTTTTTTTTTTGGGTTTGACTTTTGGACTATATGCAAAAGGAGCCAATGTCGGTTAGTATATAACAAAACCGATTTCACCTATTATAATTATATAATTTATGTTTTAAGAATCTGACTCCGTGGCCGTGATCGTAAAGGCGTTCGATTTCGGCACCGGAGGTCCGGGGTTCGCAGCCCGGGCTATGCTCTAAGATTTTATGAATAGTATTTGTATTAAAAAGATTTCGCCAACTTTAATTAATTCTTAGAGTGTAGTAGATGCTACCCACCTGAGGTGGTTCCCGCAGGGTGAATACCCTGATGGGCCGAAAGGCCCTAAAACGGGCATTTTATATTATTTTTATTTAAATTTTTAAGAAAACTTTTTGTAAACTTTTAGATTAACTTTAGCACTACTATAAACTCTTTTAGTTTCAATAAGACCTAGAAAGTAAAAAAAGTCAAGGAGGTTAAGAACAGACTTAAGAATAATGTCCTCAAGATTAAAAAAGAAAGCACTATAAATAAAAAAGGCGAAGAAAGGTAAAAAGAATAAATGTAGGAGGAAGAAAATACTTGATTTATTGTCGGATGTCGCCCTGTCTGCATGGTCTTTGAAATTCAGAAGCTTCCCCCACATGTAGTTCGGGCTAAGTTCCGTTAACCGTCTGACTTCCAAGTCCTTTAGACTTAAAATCAGGTTTTTCTTATAAAAACTCCAGAATTATGGAAAGTGACGATGGGATATCAAAATTGGATGAAAAAAGAATTTCTGGAAACTTAAAAAAAAATTGAATTGTAGGTCGATTTTAAGCCTTGTTCTTAGGGTTGATATTAAACCAAACTTGAATTATAGTACAACTTAAGAAAACCAAATTCATTAATTTTTTATACAAATTTAATCTTTTTTAAATTATATTTACACGTTTAACATAAAAACGCTTCATTGTTTTGTGAATGTATTAGCAATATTTACTCCTATTTGATGAATTATTAGTTGATATATATACTCCAAAAGTTCAACAAGTAAGGGAAGTTCAATTTTAAGGTGGGAGAAATAAAAAGACATAGATATAATTACTCGAAAAGGAGGCGGTCTCAAGAGGACGTTAAGTGGGGACTTCGGAGCCACCAGTCCCTCAGTTCACCATCTGATCTCATCAAGTCCAGTCTTTTTTCGAAAATAAATAAAAACCCGTTATTATTATATTATTTTTTTTAAAATAGGTGAAAAATATTTAGTGTAAAATTTTAACAGGAGCTTTTAAGGCCTTTATAGAATTTACCTGATCCTTAGGGTGATACCAAAATTTAAATTATTAAACTATTATCAGTTCAAATTATTTTGTACTTGAATGCTCCATGTTTTTACTATAATGTTCAATTTTCTGTAAAAAAGTGTGGTTTTGTTTTACTGGTTTTAATTAAAATATCGTGAAATTTTGGTGGAATTTTCGTAAACTTAAGGTGGAGTGCATGTGTTACATTTCGATAGATAAGACGGGAACGTCCAGGATTGTTTATAAAGGTTCATCACGGCTTCCCCAAATCTTCCGTTCAAAATATATGATTATAAAGGTAATATATGTCGATATGAGTTACATAAAACAATCCATCTCCGATTACCTTCTATTTTCCTCTCTTCCCTTTTGGTATAAGAGAACTGAACCATTAAATATGACAATTCCACCCCGACTCCCTCTTATTCTAATATAAGAGAACTGATACCTTTTGCAATTATTAATAGACAAATTCACCTCTGACTATCTTCTTAGGTTGTTATAGGATAACCGAAGCCCTCCTAAAATGAAAAATGAACGAATATGTACAATTCCAAGAGAATTGATACTATCCTCAAATATTTAGACAAACATACATCATTCCTCACCCGCTTTCCCTCTCTGGTTGGTCTAAAATAGCTGAAGCCCTCCTCTAATAACAACAGACGAACATAGACTTATTCCCCCCGCCCCCCTCTCCCCGACTATCTTCTCTGGTTGATAAAAAAGAACTGAAGCCCTCCTTTAATAATTACAGACGAACATAGACGAATTGCCCCACCCTCAGTCTCTCTGCTCTAGCTGATATAAAAGAACTGAAGCCCTCCTAAATATTTAATGGACGAATGTGGACAATTCCACCCCCGATTCCCTTGATATAAGAAGACTGATATTCTCTTCAAATTTTTATGCAAACAAACGATTCTACCCTTGATTCCCCTCTAGTTAGTAGTTGGTAAGAACCCCGATGCCCTCCTCTAATTTTAACTACTGAACGTTAAAGCTTTCATCCCCGATTCCCTTCTCTATGATGAATGAAGGGAATCGGAAAATCTTGGTCCTCTCTAAAAAGTTTAAGACATGAACCCTAATGTAAGATGTATCACTTTTAATTATGTGTTGAATTCATCATTTATACGTGTTATTAATACTGGTGTTTGCCCGTAGTACTAGATTGTCTTATGACTATTATGTGTCCAAAATAGTCTCTTCTGACCCCTAAACTGATTCTCATTTATACATCATCCCCTAATATAATAATGATGATAATTATAATATATTCTTTCTTTTAAATAACATCAAGACCATAGGATACTGAGGCCCGTATTCAAAGACATTTTCCTAACATTATCCTTAAGGAACCCTTAAGGAGAGCCACGAAAACCATGTTTTCCCACTTTTAAACACGGGAACGATCATTTAATTTCGTGGCTTAAAAACATTTTCCTTACCTAAACCTTAAGGAGACCTAACATTTTCCTTAAGGAGACCTAACATTTTCCTTAAGGAGACCTAACATTTTCCTTAAAGAGAATTTTAGGAAAGTGTCTTTGAATATGGGCCTAAATATGCATTTATTAATATATTACACCCTCAATGGCCCCTGAATAATAAAAGCATAAAAATAACCACTTTATACCTTTATAAATCATAAGTTGTTCTATTAGACAATCACATATTCGTTATTCGTATGACCTCTCCTAAAAACTGCGATTATCCTTATTTCTTTTCTTGTAATGGTCTACTGCTATTAAGAGATAAAAACACCCCGATGCTTATGCAAAAACATAAATTATGCTCTGTATTTATTTTCTAAATTGACCTCGGATCAACTAGCTCGTTAAGATATATTTTTATTTTAGGGAATTTGCGAAGGAAAATGAGCCAATAAGATTAAAGTCATGGAGGGGGTGGAGATAGTTTTTCTGAAAGGAGGGGGCTTCCTGATTATATATGTATACACTTTTTTTCGATGTTTAAAAATTCAACCAATATTCCCTTTTTAGTAGTAATATGTCTATGCTAAGACCTCTCAACTTATTCACTAAGTATCGTCCAAATTCTATTGGGAACCCCTCAAAGTTCAATGCCCTGCAATGTCAAAAGGACTATTCAACTTTCTACAAATACGAAAAATAATTAATAACTTTAGAGCTCACTTGAATAGTCTACAATATATATATATTTATATATAATATATATAATATATATATATATATATATATATTATATATTATATATATTATATATATATATATATAATATATATATATATATATTATATATATATTATATTGTATCTTCTCATATACAATATTTTCTGAAGGATGAATTTTAAGATGATATAGTTTCTGATGGTATGAAAGGGTGGGGAGAAGATATGCCCCCTCTCTTCGAAAGGAGGTTCTTCGAATCACGAATAAATTTTTCATAATTGATTGTACTTGATCAAAGCGACACCAAGGTAGCCATGTAAATTTGTCTTAATTTTGTCGGCTATAAAGCATAAAACTAATTTAAAAAGCAAAATTGAGGATTTCAATCAATACCAATAAAACACCTGTCTAAAGAAAGATCTTGGAATTGGCGAATTAAATCAATAAAACCTAGTCTCAAGTCTTTTATCAAAAACTTATAAAACTCATTCACCAAACCAGAAAGTGAAACAAAAGCTGTTGATAATTATTTTTAAATTTTAATACTTTCCTAACGCTAATGCCACTTAAAGAGACCAAAAAAATATTTTACACGTGTGTATCAGTAAATTGAGTTAGAGGAAAACTCAACAAAAAATAAACATTTTTTAAAAAAAATAAAATGTAATTCTATAAAAACTCCCAACTAAAAGAAAACAACGGAGGAAGGAAATTGAGCAGTAATTTTTGAAATTAACCTCAAACAAGATCATTATCAGTATCAACTTCTGTATAAACAGTTTTTGGGGGTTCAAGAGGTTCTTCAATGAGAAAAAAATGTTTCTTTTTACAGAAGAAAAAAATTACATCTAATAATTAATGATCTGAGAAATAGTGAAAAAATGAAGATGCAAGTAACATATAAATGAAGAACGTTGGGTGAATAATAAGTGATTTGTACGGTTTAGAGCGTGAAGTTTTAAGTAACTATTGAGGAATTTTTATAAAAATGTCTGTTATAATTATTTTTGCTAGTTTTTAGCGAATTCTGGCTTTTGCTTCTATGCTATATATGTTGTAAATCCATTTTATCTTTATTAACTTATGTATGTCAAAACATATAGGTGACAGTTCGACGTAAAGTGTGTAATTTATTATGAACAAAGGCTCTAATATATAAAATTCGTATAGGGTAGTCAGTGACTTTTTCTTAACTTTTTTATGTCTGTACTCTTAGCTTTAAGTTCCTAAGCTGGAAATTGTTGGGTCTATTCTAAGTAATCCTAAATCAGAATCACTGTGTTTTATAATAGTTATTTATGCCATAAGGCTGAGAAGTGTGTCTTTATGTCCGGCAATTAGATTTACCGACGAGCGAAGTGAGTCGGGAAAAATTGCCAAGACATAAAGACACTCTCAGCCGGATGGCATACACTATTTTTTTTTTTTGAGGTAGCACTCATTAAATAAAGCACTCATTAAAAAAATCAAAAAATAACACTCATTAAACTGCGCTAATATACTTAATTGAAAAAAACAAACTTCCAATTATTATTAACTCCATATTATCGCCGTCATTAAATTCATCCATAGCTTCACACTTTTACTTAAAAATGTAAAAGCTTTACAAATAAACACACAAAAATTGTCAAATTGTCAAAAATTGTCTTTTAAAAACGAAAAAAAAATTAGTCTACGAACAAAAACAGAAACAAAATGAACGTTTTTAAATAAAGCTCATGAAGGTTTAACACAGATTGTTTTTTGAACACGCTACATTACAGTAATGGCGGCAATATATGAATTATTTTTACGTCCTAGGAGTTTTTTTACATTCATTATTGTCCTCGGAGGTGAAAAGTACTAAATAACTTCCTATAACAATAATGATTGCTTTCTCATCTAAAAACGGTCCAATAAAGTGCTCAATTACGTACTACCTCAAAAAAAATTGTTTCATTCTTCTAACGTCGTTAGAATTCTTGTCGGTCTGTCCAAAAAGTTTTCTTTCCAGCTTTTTTAATGACCATTGGTCTGATTTCATTGATATTTTCCGGGAATGTTCGTCATATTAAATTTCATATATAACCCACAGCATAAAATTAGAAGTCCATACGTTTGTCTTATCAGTCTTTTTGAATTAACACCTTTCACTAGCTTTGTTAGCAAAGCGGTATGCTTCTGGAGTAAAGAAGAGTAAGATCATTCAACCTATCCGAGGCCAAAGGTAGCCAATTAAGAAGCTTTTATTAGACTTAAAAATCAATTAACGGATTAAACGATTAACTGTGGGTGATTTTATTTGTTCAAAAGTATTGTGTGTGGGACGATCAGATTTTCATATCCTATTTCAAAATTTTGAAAGGACTACTTTACTGGAATTAGAACCTTTCGCGTAATTCTGTAAAGTTTACGTAAGAATTCAGTTTATCAAGGCTATGAATCAGTTTATCAAGTGAAAAAATTGTATCATCTTTCAGCTTCAGATAAAGTAAAATAGTATTTTATACTAAAGTCTCTATATTAACTAGCAAGTAAAGTAAGTCGGTAAAAAGAGCTGAGGTAAAAAAATTCGAAGCATAGTTTATGCTAATTTCTAGCGCATTTTCTTTGAAAAATCGACAAAATTAAAGAATTAATTCAGCGCCCCAAAAAACATAGAAACTACCCCCAGTCAAAATTTGCTGTTTACCGGCCGTAATTATGGTTTCCGGTTACTTACCGCTTTTTTAAATTTTTTTTGGTCACTCACAGTAGTCGTATCGAGTTGGACCGGTTTCATTTATTCCAGGATTTGATTCTGGTTTAGTCTAGATTGTTGATTTTTTACACAATCTATTACAATCTTTTACCGAGTTTGATTTAAAAATATAATACTCTTCAATCCGCTAATATATATATATATATATATATATATATATATATATATATATATATATATATATATATTATATATATATAATATATATTACATATACATATATTTGTGTGTGTAGTTTGACTAATCTTGTAAGGTTGCATCTTTCAAACGAATTAATACATATTAAAACCAAACTTGGTATAAAAATCAACCTTGGGGAGAACGTCAGAAGAAAATCAACCTTATTAAAAACTATCTTGGCATCATTAACTCTGTTTGCTGAATCAAACAAATTTTTTAGATTTTTTTTAGATTCTAGAATACAATTTTTCTACAGGAAAAAGGTATTAATTTATGTTTTTAAGAATGAATCGAATGAAACAGGTCTGAAGTCAATTCAGCTACTATAATTTTACCAACATATTGAAAAAACAACGGAAGAACTAAAGGTTGTCGAATAGGAAGAAATAAGTAATAGGCAGCGTCGTTTCTGTTAATTTAGATTAAGAATCATGTAAACCAGTTAGTTAATGAAACTAAAAACCCGATATAACCAGGTAAAATTGCCATAACAATCTATAATTCGAAAAGATTAATTTAAAACATCGTTTTGATGTAAGAGTTTGTACTAAAAGTTTGTGTAGGTATTGCAAGTGACATGGTGGCCGAACGGTTAAAGTGCCTGATGTCTAATCAAGAGCTCTATGTTCAAACCTAAAAGAAGCAGTGAGGATTTATTAGAAAATTTATTATTATAATTTTATTTTTTATTTTGGTTCATTAAAATGATGTTACGAGTACTTTAAGTAACCTATTAATCTCGGGTACGGAGGTCCGCCAGCCTGGCGAATTTATTCTGAAATTCGTGCTTCCTTCCTTTACACTTTATATCTTGCTTATATGTTTTGTTCATGATTAATAACCAGGAGAAGTAGCATTGCTAATTTTTATTCAATTGTTTCAAATTTTTCAAAGGAAATGTGCTTAAACATTTAAAAAATGAAGATAATTTAAGCTTTATATTAGTACACATAATGCTGTACATATTCGATTTTAAAACAATGATTTTAATTTTGTATAAACTGTAGGATAAATGTGCGCATTCTTGCGAAAACAATTGAGAAAAAAGTATTAATACTACTAAGTAGTACTGTTAAGTATTATTGCTACTACTCGAGGTTTTTTACAAACCTTGAACATTTAAGCAATAAATAAATTGTAAAACAAAGAAAACGCTTTTCAAAAGGAATTCGCCAGGCTTGCGAACATCCGCGCCAGATTTTTATTATAATTTAAAATAAGCGTAATTGATCTCAATTTGAGTGCGTGTTAATAGACTTGTTTTCGCTGACTAACCAAGACTCTTTCTTTTCGTCTTGTTCTTCAATTAAAATTTTCAAACACGTCAATCAAAATGGAGATTTTTCGATGCATTTATTTTATTCTTGCAAAATTAAGATGCAGTTTAATTATGTAAAAATATTTTTGAAAGTCATCCTTATTCTTTTCGTTGTAAAATTAAATTATATATTTTTAATTAAGTTTATTTTCGCGCCTCTGCCGCTTCGCGACGTCGGCGTCTCTCGCCCGAAGGACTTCCTGTAGCCGAGAGAGTGGTTTTCACAAAGTTGATTATCTGTTTGTGTGTTCATTTATTCTAGAAAATCAATTCTTGGTGTTGATAAGTTCCAAGGTACCCCGTACCTGTTTTTTATCATTATCTTTACACCTAATAAGTTTATAACTACAAAACAAAGAGACTAAAACTATTAGAGGGAGTACAGAACCCCATTAACACAGTGATAAGGAGTCTGGAAGTGAAACAGTTTCCATAGGTGCCGTAACTGTACTTTACCCCTACTATAGTCTCCCTAGAGAGAGACTAGATACTCCTCCACCCCTCTACAACTCCTATTGTAGCATGCACTCAACTACTGACATTCTACTTTTCTGACATTTTTCAGTAATGCCACATTTAACCACTTTAATCAAAACTAACAATTAAAGAATATATGCAATAGATAATAATTAAAACTTATTTTAAATTCATTTTACTTGATTTAAAACAAAATAGTCGAAAAATAATGTAATATTTACGTAAAATAGTAATTATTAGGAAAAATAAAAAAAACATGACGTCACCAATTTACCGTTACGGCACCTAGCTACCTAAGGAATGATGAGAGCTGTTGTATCCTCCCTCTAATAGTTTTAGTCTCTTTAACTTTTAACTTTCGCGCCAAAATAATTCTGGCGCGAAATTCCGCCCCGGGGTCATGTCGGGGTAATTTGTCGGGGTAATTGTCGGGGTATTTTCTTTCGGAATGCTTGCTTTATCGCTCACCAAAGTTTTATGTTTTGTACTCAGCAGTTCCACTTTTACTTGTTAGTCAATTTGCTTAGATTTTTTAAAGGAAATCCACTAAAACATTGTGAAGCTAAGCATGAAGTGAGCTTTGTATGACGGGCCAAAATATTGTGGATTAATGATTAGGCAAGAGACAAGCATAGTTTTGAATGACCTGTTGCTCATTATTTTGGTGAGCCCGATAATATTGAAATTAGTTGTCTAAGGGGTTTTGCATTTTTTACACATACTCAGCAAATTATGCTGATGCTCAGAAATATATTTATACTTTTAATTAAAAAAATACTTTAATCTTAGAATTTAAAATTATAATTTCAAATATAGTATGATGACAATTAATTCGTTTAATTAACCTCTTCACAATAATAAAGGACTAAAATTTGGCTCGGCATATTTATAACCTGACGATAAGAAGGATGCAGCGGTGTTATCAATATACCAGGGAGTAGGAGTGGGGAACGACAGTTGTGGGTTTAGAGGAGTTAAAATTACCCTACCATCGTACTGACCAAAATCAATCTCCCGAACGCGTTTTAACTTTCTTGTGTGATTATTTGATAGGTTACGTTGGTAATAGGCGTTGTCAGTTTTTCTGTTGCATTAAAAAAGAGTTAAAGGGACGAAAAACAAGAATACAAAATAAAAAACATTCTGCATTTTTACTTTTCTCATTATACCGTAGATATATAGAAAAAGTATTGTGTTTGCAAAAATCCGAAACCAGGATGATACCAGAATTATATTATGAGGCGTTTTGAAAGCCTCCTGAGTGGTTTTCTCAAAGTTGTCTCTCTGCATGTGTCTATGTGTGTGTGTCTGTTATCATCGTAGCGCCCAATCTATTTATGCTAGAGCAGTGGTTCCCAACCAGGGGTTCTGGGACCCCTTGGGGGTCCCAAATGAGTTTTTAGGGGGTCCTGGGAGCAATTTTACAAACTATATTGTAAAAGTAAAAAAATATTTTTTTTTTTCTTTTGCGTGTGTAACTTCAATAAATAATTAAATTATTATTTATTTGTGAATTATTTATATACTGATTAGAGTTAGAATTTTTATTTAATACTATCCGTTCATTATAAGTATAAGGTATAAATTATATTAAAAATTGTTACAACCTATCTTTGTGAGTTTGGGTTAAGTAATTTAATAGCAATAAAGACCAAACAAAGAAACAAGCTCAATCCAGAATCTGATCTGCGCCTAGCAATCAATAAAAAGATTCCCCATTTTGAAAAAATAATTAATGAGAGGCAGCAACAAAAGAGCTACTAATATTTTCAATAATATTTACCTATGTATGTTTGTTTAATAAACATTAGTATTCTTTATATCGTCTTTTTGTATATACCTTGCCTTTATATATGAATAATAATAACAATTTAAATATAATATATATATATATATATATATAATATATATATATATATATATATATTATATTATATATATATATATATATATATAAGCAAGGGTCCGGGAAGTAGTTCAAATATTTTAGGGGTCCCAAGTATAAAAAAGGTTGGGAACCACTGTGCTAGAGAGTTAAAATTTTGTAAAAAAAATCAGTCTACTGCTGTAATTGAGCTATACGAAAAATATTTTTTTTATGACGTCATTAACCCGTAATAATGACTCAGCAACAATTTAAAAAAAATCATAAAACGCAGAAAAATTATGAGATCGGATGGAGGTTTGGCACGCATGTGACTATGTATTAGACTAACATATGTGCCAAGTTTCATCTTATTATCAGCATTAGTTCAATTTTTATTGAATGACTTGAGTACGTTGTTTAATATAATGCATTTTTTTTACAAATATTTAAATAATTGTATACAAGTATTTACAATTTTTTGAAATTGTAAAAAATTGGAAAATGGTCCAATTGAGTGTAATCTTGAGTGAAATTTGAGTGAAATCCCATTGAGTGAAATCTGGTACAAGTGTATTTAATTACCTAGTAAATAAGTACACTAAGTTTCGTTTCAACATGACAAGGATAGCCATGATTTTTGTTGGATCATAAAAAATTCTCAATTTTTTATCTAGATTTAAATCCTTTATGGCCCCCATTCTTTATGCTTGGGGGTTTAAAGGTCCCAAACGGAAGACTAGGGCCTCAAGGGGCCCTTAACATACTTTATAAGCCCCTAAAGCAGTACAAAAGGGCCATAAAAATTAAAGATAAAATAGTTTATTTAAAAATTCATTTATATGAATAAACTTAAGTTGATTTTATTGTTACTTTACTTATTTATTTTATTTACTTAAGTTTATTTTAATTTATTTAAATAAAAAAACATCATTTGATTTAATTTTATTAAATATGAAATAAAAATTAAATAAAGCTTACTATATAATCATTAATACTACTCTTGTTAAAAGTAGGTCTCTCTAAAAAGCATTATAGGGACCCCCTTCCCGTTGGACCTCTTGGTAATTAAGTTTTGGGCCCTTTTAGGCCGAACCCTCCTCAGGCCTTTTTGGCTCAGTCCTTCACTGATAACATGACTTGTATAACGAAGCCTGCGTAGCTATCTAAGCAAACAAAAAACTGATAATTTGTTTCATAAAGTTGGTTTTGTAATAAAATGACCACACATCACATTGTCTCAATAAAATGTAAAACTAAAGTTTCGTTAAATCCGGCCATAAATGTTAAATATTAAATTTAGAGTCGTGTTGAAGTTTTCAACACGACAATTTTTATGTTGTACATGAAATGATTTAAGTAAAGTTGTCAAATATAACAACCAATGCTGTATTTTTTTTCTGAGTCAATTTAGTCGAAAAAGGGTTAAAGAATATGATCTTTCGGATGATATGATTGTTCGGGAATGAGTAAAAGTTGGATTGAATCCTGTGAATCATTAAGTGGTCAATTCTTTTAAAAGTTTTGTTTAGGAATTGATTAGTTGATAATCAACAATAAAATTATTGAGAGAAGGAATCTATGGCTGTCCTATATGATTGTTTACAAAAATAAAATTGGATATGGAGTAACTTAGAATTCTAGTCGAATTAGCTAAGTACATTTTTCAGAGACGCTGAATTCAACCTCAGAATATAGAAATCACTAAATTTGTATTTAGTTGATAGTTGGTTAAGTATTTACCTTCAGACTCGCTTCTGAAGATAAACACTTCATGCAACATAGTACTGACCAACGCTCTTTAGTAATACAACAAAACCGTGGATTTGCTTGCCGCGTTAAAACGAAACTTTTAATACCTCTTCTAAAATCAACTTATAGGAAATATATAGGAAAAGCGACAGGAAGTAATTCCGGGATATCACCGGACTTATCAGGTGTTTTAAAGGCCTCCTAAGTAGTTTTTACAAAGTTGTCTGTCTGTATGTGTGAGTATGTGTCTGTTATCATCGTAGCTCCTAGTATATTTATGCTAGAGAGTTGAAACTTTGTACATAACTTGTCCACCACTATAACCTACAATAATGACTCAGCAAAAAATGAGAAAAACCATAAAACGCGGAAAATTGATGCGACCGGATTGAAATATAGCACGTATTTGGCCATGTATAGGACTAACATATGGGCCAAGTTTCATATCATTATCAGCATTAGTCAAATTCTTAACAAACGACTTGTGTAAGTTTTTTAAAAATCTAAAAGTAATCCAACTGAATTGAAATTAGGTACAAGTATACACCTATACGTAATATATAAGTAGAACAAGTTTCGTTTCAATACGACAAGGATATCTATGATTTTTGTTAGATCATAAATGTTAAGCAGGATTGAGCGTGGTTGGTACTGTGAAGGTGACCGCTGAGAATGAAAAGGATGCATTTACTATCTAATAAAGAGCGAAACGAGTCCGAGGACATGCTGCAGTATAAATTTGACGAATTGTAGATTCTGAGGACGAGCGAGTCGGAAGCAGGGAGTATGAGCGAATTCGACGTGATGAGGAAAAGTTCCGAGGTACCCCGTACCCGATTTATTATATCAGACACAAAAATTTAACTTCAATCCCGATGACGAATATTCCCAAAATCTGTTTCTAAGTGGGTGGTTCTCAAAAAATTATATTATAAAACCCCGAGATTTTTAATACCTGACTCCTATCACATTTATAAAATAACCTATAAACCATAACAAATAAAGCTGTAACAAATACCATAAAAAAATTATAAAATTACCAATCAAATATAAAACCTAATATATAAACAACTAATTAAATATGCAACAACCAATTTATAACTTTATTTATTTCAATGTTATCTAATGACATATATAATTTCAAAATTATTTATAAATTAGGTCATTAATAAAACTTATCCTAAGCATAAATTCCTATAAATGTCATTTAAATAATGTCCTTCTTCTACTGATTTTATATTTTTTTAAACTTAAAATATGTCGTACCATTTCTTTAATAACAAACTTAACATTTAAAAAAAAATGTCACCATGTACTTTATGTTTTTTTATAACATTATCAGGTGTTTTTATTTTTATTTCATTTTTTTTTAAAGGGAAAAACGTTAATAAAGTTATAAGATATTTTTTTACATTCCTATAAATGTTCATAATGCATATTTTATTTAGTATTCAAATTTATTATAATTTCTATTTATTTATTAATTTTTTTTCTACTTATTTATTAAATATATTTCTCTGTATTTATTAACTTTTATTACTTATTTATTAACTTTTTTCTACTTATTTATTAACTATATTTCTACTTATTTATTAACTTTATTCTACTTATTTATTAACTATATTTCTACTTATTTATTTAATTTTTTCTACTTATTTATTAACTATATTTCTACTTATTTATTAACTTTTTTCTATACTTATTTATGAACTATATTTCTACTTATTTTTAAACTTAGTTTTTTTAGAGTGCATACAGCTTGGAATCTAATAGATAGATCTTGACTAAACTTTAAACTTAAAACGCACATAGGTCTGAGTATTCACCTTTTAAGTCTTATCGAGACCTGTTCGAAAATAATATGGGTTTAGTGCAACACTAAATTTTAAGTGCTTACCTATGTCATGAGAACAGACATAGGTCATATTAATCACACAATATGTCTCAACGAAATTCCTTCACAAATAACAATAGAAGATTAGAGTAAAAATAAGTTTTAGATGCTTCAATATCGGAATCTAAATTATCATCATAAATAAAATATAAAAAGCTTAGACCACTCATGGGTCAGAATGAACTTATTTTTTGACTCATCAAAATCCGTTCTTAAATGACCATAAGGAATAGTGTAAGGAAAACAAATTTGAGTCTTATATCTCGGAATTTCATCGACAGAGCTTGACTAAACTTTAAACTTGAATTGATCAATTTATGGCCTATTTTGTTGAGGACACAGAACAGGACTCAGAAGTACGTTTTTATACGTTTGAGGTGTCGCTCATTCATAATACAAAGACTGCAATATACTTGTTGATTTTGTTTAAATTTGGTTAAATAAACTGTCGAAGAAATATTAAATAAATAGGCTACGTAAAGTAATGCAAAAAATTTCTTAAACAAATCTAACAAAATCGTGTTGATAAAGAACTAAACAAAGCGCTATAGAGCTTTTCTTCTTTCTTATTGTTTACCACTAAATTACTTAGCTCTGACCTTTTTCCTATTTAGGAAAAGTAGCAAATTATGCTTCTAGATAGTTAAGTGACTTTTTCTTAACCCCAGCAATCATATCTGCTGTCGAGCGAACGAGACAGTAAAATATTGCCTAGTTAAGGTAAGATTAATATTTTATCACCTTACCAATAAAACCCCAGTTTTTGTTATACCAGTTTTTAATGTATCGCGGGTTATTTTTAAGCCTGCAATGCTCACAATTGTCATAAGAACCTGGGTTTTTATGTTCTTTATTTTGTTTATTTAGTAAGTGTTAATTTCAGTAACATTACTTCAGTAAAATGTTTTAGGTTAAAAACGTTCGGATATCAGTGAAAAAATTAAGTTTTAATTGATTGTTGTTTACCTTACGTTTCATTCAAATTATAAAATTATTGCTTAGAATTTGGGTAAATAGTTATTATTTTATTAATCTGCTCTATCTTTTGTAAAAAATGTGGATAATTGCTAATTTTATTTTTTTTGTTCAGATTATAAGACAGTATAAGTACGTACATATATTGTGTTATAGTTGAGACGTGTGGATCCGATTTTGGGCAGTATACAGCGTTAAGATTACTAAAACAAGAGTTCTATTGATGATTTGTTAAAGTTAATAAAAGAATAACTATTTTATCAAATTCAATGTAATAATTTCATAAATTGAACGAAACACAGATGAACAACAGGCCCTTCAAAATGTATCCCTGATGTTTTATTATGTACACAAAACATTTTAAAACACGAAAATTACCACTAATATTTCGTTTTAATAATTTAAAACAGTATATAATTTTAATATTATGATTAAAAAGTTAAAATACATCGATTATTGTTATCAAACGTGATAAGAGTGAACTTAATTTTACTAATAAAACTATAAAGCGGTTTTGCAATAGAATATAGCCGCTAGGAGTCCTCAAATAAAAGATATACGTTAAGCAACAAAATATAACCCACGAGTGGTTCTAAATAAATCCGCTATGTTGTGATAACCGTCCTACCTTGAAAAACATGTAAACTTTAAAAATTCATTAAAATTAGAATAGTTAGAACACTTTAAATAGAACTCTTTAAAAGAATTTTGCAAGAGCTATTATTCATTAAATTTAGTATATCACTTCCTCATTCGCTATAAAAGTAAAACATGGCGAAAGTTTTGCACGTACTTTACTTAAATATTCGTAAGTATTTTTAACACCCACGGCTTTGCTTGAGATTAAATTACTAATGACAGGTCACTAATGACAAATTAAAGTGAGAGACAGGACATATCGTAGCTTGTCGCGACGTTTGCTCATATGGGTACAACGAGGGTACACGTTGTGGACTTAAGAAGTGTTCATTTAGTTGACAGGAAAAAGGGTTAGGATTTGTTAGGTCATGCCTTTGTGGGACGACTTTCACTTAGACATTATTTTGTTAAAGGGTACATGAAGTCAAACAAAGAATTTCTGTCTCATTAATTTTAACATTTTTGAGGGCCTGATTATGAGAATCGAAACAACTTTTTCTAATACAAGTCCGCTTGAATCTGCCGAGGTCAAAATTAATTTTGGAAGGGACGTTTGATATTTTGCTTTATCATTCGATTAATAAATTAATGATTTTTTTTTATTTATTTAATGAAATCAAATGTTTCTTCGATGTTAAAGCTGAGTTTCTATTAAGTAGAAGCCAGCTACCGGCTGGCCACAAGCCATCCGAAACTTTGCTTGTATAGGTTAGTATTTTGGTTTCATTGATCAGGATGTTTAATTTATAAATTTTTTATTTATTTAAATATTACCGCCTCTGTGGACAAGGTCGTTAGAGCGTTCGTATTTATACTGACCTTTGACACCACGGAGGTCTGTGATTCGCAGCCCAGGTTACGCTCTCCGCTTATGTATACGATTATACGATTTCGTCTTATACATGTATATAGTATATTATATATATATATATATATATAATATATATATATATATATATATATATATATATATATACATACTTGTATAAGACGAAATCTTATATATATATATTATATATATATATATATATATATATATTATATATTATTATATATATATAATATACACTTAAGACTTTTTCGCCTTAGACGATACTCAAAATTACGAACTACAATTTGAAGTCAACCTTCAAGTAAATAATATGTAATAGACAATTCTAAAGTATTATGAAGGAGGATAGTGGTAAGAACTAATGAGAACCGAGGCACTCGGTACAAGTACTCGTTTTCAAGGTAAAACTGTCCCGAGTAATCATCTTTTTCTTCAAGTAATTAACCACATCCGTATCCTGGCCGTAAATATGAAAATACAGAACATTAATAATTTTTTTTATAACTACTTTTTGAGTTCAATGAAATAAAAAGACGCACAGTGCAGTCCCACTGTGGTTATAAACAAGAGAGAAAAAATATACCTTCGGATTGTGAAAAACTTCCGCTTATGGTTTTGTCCACTGGACAGGATTTGTCCACATAACTAATTTTGTCTATCGTTGTGTGCTTGTCCACCTAACTGATTTTGTATTCCAACGAACTGGATCTGTACACCTTACTAGTTTTCCAACTAATTGTCTACCTAACTGGTTTTGTCCACCAACTGAATTTGTCCACCTATCTGGTTTTTCCTTTCCTACTAACTGATTTTTTCCACCTTATTGGTTTATCTAACTAGCTTTGTCCAGATTATTGGTTTTGTCATCTCCAAACTGATTTATAGAACCAAATACTTTTACGTTTCACAGAAAACAACCTTGCCTAGATGTCTTTTGATACTTATTTATTGAGCTTTTTACTTCTTTGCGTTTTTATCGGATTTATATAATTATTTTTGGTATAATTGTTTACGTAAAATTGAATTCTTTGGCATGTTTTACTCAGTTTGTTGAAATAATATAATTATATAAAATTATAGTTTTACCATTTATATAAAATAGTTATATAAAATAATATAAATGTTATATAGTAATTATTAGTAATTATTAATTATTATATAGTATTATATATAATACTATTATACAATAGTTAAATCAATAGTTAATATAATATATAACTATATAATATATAGTTTTACCATCCGAAGAACTGGTTTTGCCCAAAAGGTAATGCTAAACTAAGAAATTAAAGAAAATAATAGCTATACAAATTCTACAAAACGGAAAGAAGAATTGTAAAATTTAAAGAAAAATGAAACCCCATCTAATTTAAGTGTTATGTTAAATAACAAACTTAACTAGTTTAATTTTTTATATAGAGGTTGCTCTAGCTGTTATCTACACATAATTACAGAAATTCATTTATCTCAACATGATTCATGACATATGTAATCCAAGAAAATAGACATTCCTCACCTGCGCTTGCTTATTGATACCTCAAATAAGACGGATAATCTTATTGTTCTGTTATTCTCTTTTGTTTAGATGGGGGATGCTCATCAAATGAAGCGGTCCATTTACAGCAGAGGTTAAGATCATTATCTACAGAATTAGTCACACTAAGGAGTAGATTAGGTGGTCAGGGGCAACAACAAGCCCCTCAGAACCAAACTAACCAACCACCTAATAATCCGCCTCAACAACAAAGTAAGTTTTAACGATCTACTTTAACTATAGAACACAGATCCCTGAGAACCATCTCAGGGAGGTAAGGCGAACTGTTTGTGGTTGTTCTGTTAGCCACAAAACGTTCTGCATTATAAATTAGGTGATTTTATTTTCTAAAACGATTTTAGCGAGTCTGAAGTGGTAAAGAAAAGTTCTGACGTTCCCCGTATCCAGTTTTCAAGTATCTGAAGAAGCTGGCACTATAAACTAATCCTTGCGATTGTTTAATATCCTGAAAATTTCAGCAATACTTCTGGTACTTCTTTTAAAAGTTTAAGTCATTTAAAGGACCCAATTCATATTAATGGAAGCCAAACCAATCCTATTTTTAAGAGAAAAAAAGAAAGATGTCACTCCACTTAGTATACATTTATTAACAGAGCCGACTTTCAAACTTAACAGTTCATCATCAGTGCCAGTGAAAGCGAAGTAAAGAAGCTAGGAGACAATAGATTTGTCCAGAGGCTGGTGTCTGACTCAGACACCAGCCTCTGGCCAAATCTAGTTCGTCTGTCTCCTAGCCTCTATACTTCGCTTTCACCAGCACTGATGATGAACTGTTAAGTTTGAAAGTCGGCTCTGTCAATAAATATATACTAAGTGGAGTGACATCTTTCTTTTTTTCTCCTATTTGGAAACTCCACAACTCATCTTACTCTATCAATCCTATTTTTAGTTACGAGGCCATCTCTAGTCAATTAACGTGTTATATGAGCTCTAACACGAACCACTTCGACAATTATACAAAAAGCATCAGCAATACTTGTCCTGCTTTCTCGATAAGTTAAGTAAAATAAATCATATGCATGACAATGGTGATACGATAGTAGCAAAATACCTATTTCAGCGAGTTTTGTTTATTTATACGGCCATCTGTTATTTTACAATTCGATGTAAAATAAACTGCTCTATATATCTATTGGATACTATAATTTAATAAATCTTGGTTAATTTTACGAAAATTATTAACTAGATCTTATTTGTATACATATATATATATATATATATATATATATATATATATATATATATATATATATATATATATATATATATATATATATATGTAGGTAACAAACGGCATAAGCTAGCTCTTGTATGACCATAATTTGTGATTTATTATCTAAAAAGTACCAGAAATACTTCTGCTACTTCAGAAGTAGACTTTAACTTTAGATAAGTCAAGGTATTATAAATTCCTCTTAACGCATGACATAATGGTAGCGCAATGCCCAGTTTAGTATTTTTTGTTTAATTATGAGGTGGTTTGTAGTTAATTAACGGTAAAAGCTAGCTCTGGCACGAACCACTCGTCCCACCAATATGTAAAATACTAATTTAACTCGGAAAGGTTATTAACGGAACTCTTAACCTTCCTTAAGGCTTCTTGGCACTGAAAATTGTCAACGATTTCACCACTACTAGAATTTAACATTTTTAACTTTTAATTTTCTTATTCGTTTATTTCTACTTCTACTTATTTCTAATTTATCATATATATCTTTTTTTACTTATTTCTATATGCATTCCCTAATCTGACCATGGAAAAATTACCACAAACCCCTACCCATCCCACTATGATAACTCGTTACTCCTGTGTGCCCTTTTTAAGGTAATGTAATAATAAATTTTTGTTCTTAATTCTTGTGCAGGATAACAAAAAAATGTTCAAATGACACAATGGCTTAAATTTTAAAAATAACATATCCTTATTCATGAAGTTCCAATCTAATACGATTAAAGACAATATATATATTATATATATATATATAATATATATATATATATATATATATATATATATATATATATATATATATATATATATATATATATATATGCCGGAATCAAACATGTTAGACATTGCAAAAGAAAAAGTGAAATTAATAAGGTTGTCCAGTACTTGAAACTCCAGCATTGTCAAGGTCCTTTTCTTATCCTAAAAAGGTGGAGTCGCGATTTAGCAGTAATTCTTCTCCCCTGGTCTCACATGATTTTTTACAGTACAATCAATGTTTGCGTTGTTTACATAGATGTTGTTAACGGAGGAGGGGGTGGAGGAGGAGGATGGAACGGAACCAATACAAAATTAAACGGTTCTTTACCACCATCGTCAGAATTAGAAGATCTCATACATTTGCCTGGTCCCTTAACAGAGGATGCTGTCCTTAAATGTCTTCAGGCAAGGTTCAACGAAAATCACCTTTATGTAAGTTAAAAATCTTTCAAATACTTTCACTTATTTTAAGCAAATTTCCTAAAGAAAATGAGCTAATGGTCGAGGCCAAGGAGGGAGAATTGGGACATGGGGTTTTAAGGGAGGAGGGAGGTCTCACTGATCAAAGGTATATATATATATATATATATATATATATATATATATATATATATATATATATATATATATATATGTATGTATGTATGTATATTTTATTGTGTGTGAGTGTGTAATCTTGTAAGAAAGTCATTGGACCATTGGTAGTCTTTCTAATCTCTGAATTGGATTAAGTTAAGATCATTATGTCATTATAATTAAAGATAATTTACCTGCCAATCTTTCTAAAACCATGTCTGGGACTATTTTAAAGGTCTCCTTCTCTCAAATCCATCTCCCTCTCTACTAGCTTTTACTCTCTCTATGGAATTATGGATTTTACTCTCTGTGGGAAATGGATCCCACAGAATAACGGCAGGCAAAGTTGAAGGACTTCGAAATGGCATATTATGACCGTGGGTATTTTAAAACGAATGGAACCGGTTTCAGCTCAATTGGACCATTCTATGTGGTGCATTTGGCAAATAAGTTAATTATGTCGTCATCACCAATAAGTAAAAATTAGTTTTTCATTTCTAAACAGTATCTTTTAGGCCCGTATTCAAAGACATTTTCCTAACATTCTCCTTGTTTCTTAAGGAGAATGTTAGGAAAATGTCTTTGAAAACGGGCCTTAGACGAGGCGGAGAAAATCCGCTAAGTGTGTAACAAAATGCCATGTATTAACAGTTAATTATAAAAAAATCAAATAATACAAAATAACAACTAAGTAGTCGCGAAGGGGCCACATGGAGCCCCCCTGGCTTGAGGCCAAGTAGCGGCTTCGGGCCGAAAAACGTATTTTGGATCAAAATGATTGTTACGTGTACTAGAAAAGGCATAGAATGACAGCCTTGGTTCCATATACACTGTACCTCCGAAGGACCAGCCTATATAGGCAACCAGCCTGTACTAACCAATAATTAGGCCTAAATAGGGTAAATAGTGAGAACACCAGAAGTAACCTTTAAAGAAATATGTTGATATATTGCTTACAAAATAAATAACTTATAATAACAAAGCATATAGTAAAATATGATTATGAATTCTACCTAAACTAAAGAATAGAACATGCATAGCACCCCTGACCTATCTCACTGACTAGTGATAACCCTAATAACTCGGTTGCGATAATAGTAAATAAATGAGCTCTTTTATCACAGTTTATTATCTTACAGCTAAACATAAAGGTTTGAGGACAACACAGGTTTAAATAAAGGAAAATGAAACATTACCAAATGACGCAAACTATAGTTGATGATGTAAGGAAAAGATAAGTGAACTAAGTCCGCAGTACTGTAAGTCGAAAGGAGAATAGGTCTCTGTCCGGGATGTAAATAATTATAACTAAATAAACAACAAATAAATAAACAGTAAATAAATAATGAGACAATAAAAAGGCAAATAATGTAAGGAGTGACCACAAACAGGGGTCGACATGAAAGGAATACAAAACTTATCTTAAAACTAGATATCTATCTTGACTAGAATTAAACTATAATGTAACACAATAAATTGACTAGTTTTAGGTAACTGAACCAGCGGGACTTGATCAGGGTCCACAGAATAATCTATGCTGGACAGTTTGTAAAAATATAATTAATCTTAAACATAAATAATTTATTAATTCCAAATCTCTGTAGTGGGCCAGGCGGACGTCTGATACGTGATTGGAGAAGCATAAAGTGTCCAGAATTGGCAATATAACCCCAGGTAGACCAGATTAGAGTAAGGCCGGTAAGAAGACGACCGGCGTTCAGCAATGTAGAGTAAAATAGGCAACACTCACCAAAATCAATATCGTGATCACTTTTCTAGCATATAACTTACATAAACCATAACTTTTAAGTCCATACACCGTATAAATAATAATTAAAATAAACCAAAAATTAACAGGCACGAGTTACTTTCAGCCATTATTTTCCAACCAACCAACTTGTTGATTCTCTTCTTATTTTTCCTGAGCTTTCGTAACCGCTACAGCAAATGTAGCTAACCGCCACAAACGCTTGTCGAAATAGATGTAACTCCTACACCGCAGCACACTAAAGGGGCCATAAGCCGTACTAACTTTCCAAATATCCTTCATGAAGTTCGAGCCCGAAATACAGCTATTTTAAATATTTAAATTAAACTAGAAAATAAACCTATAGCCTAACTGTACATATATTATACAAAAAAAATAAAAGGTAAACTCCTGGTGACCTAACAAAATCTGCCGGCCAAAATTCTACTAGGGGGAATTTTCTATAAATCATACTCAGGACGTACAGGGGTGTTTATAGCAGTACTGGAAGCTTCTGGAAGACCTGTGTTGAGTTCAGCATCATCTAGAAAAAGGGGAATTAACTTATTCACAGGTCGCCTGAAAAGAGAAGTAGAAGTTCTAACCGTCGCCACTCGCACCACATTATCGGCTCCCGGATGAACATCTTCAATCCTCCCTCTAGGCCAATGAAGTCTTGGAATATTGTCTTCTTTAAGAAGAACTAAATCACCTATCTGCATATTATAGGATGGCTTTCGCCATTTAACCCGCTCTTGCAAAGTGGTCAGATACTCACGCTGCCAGCGTTGCCAGAAATGCTGAGCCTTTGCATTAATCAATTGCCAACGGCTTAGACGGTTTTCTTTCAGGTGCAGGAGAGACTTTTCAGGCAAAGCTTTTAATGGACGTCCGATTAGCATATGACCTGGGGTCAATACTTCTAAGTCGTTAGGGTCTGACGACATAGGGCACAGGGGCCTAGAATTTAATATGGCTTCGACTTTAATCAGTAAAGTGGACATTTCTTCAAAGGTCATGTAGTTTTCACCATAGACTGTTCTCATTAAATGTTTCACTGACCTGACCCCACGTTCCCAGGCACCTCCAAAAGATGGACCATAAGGAGGAGACCAATTCCATTTAATATGCTTATCTCTAGCATAGACAGTGATATCTGAGGAATGTCTGTCAATCCATGAGTACAATTCTTGAAGTCGACGATGGGCCCCAACAAAGTTGGTCCCATTATCTGAGAATATCTCAGTGGGCATGCCACGTCGCCCGATAAATCTATCAAGAGCAGCGCAAAAAGCATCAGTGCTTAATGCCGACACCAGCTCTAAGTGCAAAGCCCTGGTTGTAAGGCAGATAAAAAGACACAAATAAGCCTTATCAGATTCCGCCTTTCTTCGTAAGGACTCCCTGACAAGAAAGGGTCCGGCAAAATCAATGCCGACATGGGAGAAGGGATGACCTATTTGGAATCTGGCAGAAGGGAGGTCCCCCATGATGGGTTGGCTAGGAGGAGCATCCATCTTCCTACAACTGACAAAGATCGACAGTATTTTCTGATTTCCCTACGAGCTGCTATTATCCAATATTTGGTTCTAGACTGAGCTAAGACCAAGCTTGGTCCAGCATGATTTAAGTGTTCATGATAATGCCGAATGACAAGTAATGTTAGACGCGATTTAGTCGGCAAGACAGCAGGATGCTTTGTAGAATAATCCAAACCCGATTTCTCCAGTCGTCCACCCACCAGCAACACTCCAGATTCATCAAAGAATGGGTTCAAAGGTTCCAGCTGCTTTGGTATCGAAACTCTATCGTTACTCCATTTTCCATCAAAGAATGCCTGTCCCTGGACAACTCTAAGTAATTTTATCCTTGCATTTTCTATTTCCTCCAAGGTTAGGCTATGAGATAGCGTCTTTTTAGTCAGAACAATGTTTGGATCCATAACAGAATACTTTTCACCTTTGAAGATTTTAATAGCCCGTAAAAATAAGGCAAAGGCTCTAATAGCAATGTTTAACTTAGATACACGCTCCAAAAAGTCAATAAACGGAGAGGTGGTAGGAGTTACCATAAGTGTCGTCCCTGGAGCAATGGCCTTAAGTTCTGGCACAGTGGCCGGAGGAGTGAATGCAACTCTTAGGGGCCACTTTTCAGGCTCTCGTTCGGCCCAATCTGGACCATGAAACCAAAGGCAGTTATTAAGTAGTTCTGCCGGAGTTAAACCTCTAGATCCTAGGTCACTAGGATTCTCTTTTGAAGCTACATGCTCCCAAGAGCAGCCCATAGTTATATCTCGTATGGTTACAACCCTGTTAGCGACAAATGTTTTCAGCTTGTATGAAGGGGTGGTTAACCAGGCTAATACGATAGTACTATCAGTAAAGAAGTAGGCCTTAGGTGGTAAAGGTAGTCGTTTGCAAAATGGCTGCAACGTTTGCCAAAGTCTAGCAGCTAATAAAGCTGCGCATAATTCCAACCGTGGAATTGTGGTTGTCTTGACTGGGGCCAATTTTGTTTTTGCTAAAAGAAGATGAACCTTAGGGCCATAACGCGAGTCTGTGCGAAGATATGCCGTAGCACAATATGCGGTTTCTGAAGCATCAGCAAAAATCATAATAATGTAGGAGCTTGACTCAGCCGGAGCACACCATCGATTGACTTCCACCTTACCTAAAATAGGAAGTTGGTCAATAAAGTTTATCCAACGCTCTCGCAAAGCTGGAGGAAAAGGATCGTCCCAATTCAACTTTAGCTTCCAAGATTGTTGAATAAGTTGTTTAGCTATAAGAACAGATGGTCCTAGAAATCCTAACGGGTCATACACCTTAGCGACAGCAGACAAAACTGAACGCTTGGTGCACATCTCTGTAGACGGAGGAGAGATACGAAAAGAAAATCCATCCGAACGAGGGTTCCATTGTAAACCTAGAATTTTAATTGAAGAATTGTCATCACACGCTTCGAGATTAACAGGTTTTTGTTTCCATGAAGGTTCTTCTTCTAACTTCTTGTCAAAATCAGGTACAAGTTGGATGTGGTTGGAGGCCCATTTGCTTAAGGTAAATCCGCCTTTACCAAGCAATTCAACGATTTGTCTCTGAAGTTCCAGGGCCGATGATAACGATGAGGCTCCTGTAGCCAAGTCATCTATATACATATCCTCGTCCAACGCAACAGAGGCCAGAGGGAAGTCTGAGCCCTCATCCTTGACAAGTTGTTTTATAACTCTCAATGCCTCAAAAGGAGCACAATTGAAACCGTAAGAAAGAGTAACAAGCTCATACTCTTTCACTTCCTCTGTACTAGAGAATCGCCATAGGATATGCTGAAAAGAGCGATCATCGGGATGTAACAAGATCTGTCTGTACATCTTAACACAGTCCACAGTAAATGCATATTCGTGATGCCGAAAGTTTAGTAAAATTGTGACAATATCCTTTTGTAGTTTGGGCCCAACCATAAGTGCATCGTTAAGAGAGCCAAGAGAAGTCCGTGCAGCAGCATCAAACACAACTCTAATTTTTGCTTCTTCGCCATCCCCTTTCACCACACAATGGTGAGGAATGATGAACTTTCCTGGTTGTTGGGCTAGTTCCATATGTCCTAAATTCAAATATTCTGACATAAAGTCATTATACTGTTCACGTAATACAGGATTCTTTTCCAAACGTCCTTCCAAGTGAAATAATCTCTTCATCGCTTGACTTCTGCTATCACCAAATTGAGGGTAAGGTTCCTTAAACGGTAGGCGTACACCGTATCTGCCCGATTCAATCCTATAGTGAGTTTTCCGAAAAAATTCTTCACACTTTATATCTTCTGGATCTTCTTGCTTAGGAATCACCGGTTCTTCCATCTCCCAAAAGCGGCGTAACTCGCTCTGAAGAGAATCTATAGGTGGTTCTATCCTAGTAAACAAAGAGCATAAATGTGTAGCTTGGTAGACATCACTGACTCTACCAAAGGTAACATATCCAAAATAGTCCCAACCAATAGTGGATAATCCTTAGTGGTTATGACCGGACCTGTCATAACCTCATTAAGTACGTCACATCCAAGTAAAAAGTCCACAGGTCTAGATTCATAAAAGGTGGGATCAGCCATAGTATAACCTGAAAATGGCTCCCACATAGATTTATCAGAATTGAAACCCGGTAAATCTGTAGGAGTAACCTGATCTACTACAATAGCATTAGTAAGAACAACCGGAGTTTCATAGTTAGAAGGTGAAAGGGAGCACATAGTGCGACCCTTCAGCCCCAAAAGAGGGGTGTCACCAACACCACGTATATTAAGCGAACAAGAATTAATTTTTAAGCCCAGATGTTTAGCACAAGCAGTGCTCACCATAGAAACATGGCTTCCAGTATCCAGAGTAAGACGCAAGGGGTGTAAAGTTCCATTTTTATCTCTAATACGACACATGGCAGTGCCTAACAACGATTCAGAAGAATCAGACTTCTTATCTAAAGAAGCAGCATTAGTAAAAGCCACAGTATGACAAGCTGTTTGGGTTGAGCCTGACGTAGAGTTCCCGGCTTTAGCAGTCTGAGTCTTGGGAGTAGAAGTACCTGAAGGTGGTATGAAATGTAACATACTATTGTGACGTCGTTTACAGTATCTACAACACCAACGCGATTTACAATTTTTAGTGTCATGAGATCCAATTAAACAATTATGACAACCTTTCCAGCCATCCAGCAACTTGAGCCGTTCGTTAACTGAAGCCTGACCAAATTTGTAACATGCCGCAATACCATGTGGGCCTTGACATATATAGCATGGCTGGGCAAAGCTATTATTACGAGAAATATTATCTCTCTTTCTGTCATAACGACTCGAAGACTCCGTTTGTTTCAATTTACTACCAGTAGAGATAGAATGGTTTCGACTATTATTAACATGCAATATCATCTTACCACTGTTGATACGTCTGGATTGAGAAGAAGACCCATGTTGATCAGTAGATTTAGAAACAGAAGTAGAGAATGTACCAGCTAGCTCTGCTGCAGTACACCTTGATCGTAGAAAGGTTATTAATTCATCAAACGTCGGGAATTCTTTCTTATTCTGATTTTCAAATGTTTCCTTAGTACCTGGATCCAAACACCTACGTGCCAAATGAAAAAATATAAACTCCTGTGGATCAGATACATCAAGCATTTTAAAGGCTGCAACTAATTCAGATAACTTAGATACAATGGGGGCCAATGTTTCTAAATTAGGTTTTTTAGTAAGAGGGGGCATATCCAAAATTTTGTCCAAATATGTTGAAGCTAACAAACGCTTGCAATCATATTCCTTTTTTAATGCTTCCCAAGCATTGTTAAAATTATCATCCGTAACCGGAACATTAGCAATAACTGCTTCAGCATTGCCTTCTAAATAACCAAGTAAATAATGAAATTTATCAATATCTCTAAGTTCGGTATCATCAATTATCAAACTTTTAAAAGTATCCCGAAACCTCGGCCAAGCCGCTCTTTCGCCATGAAAGGAATGAAGGTTTAAATTAGGTAAGTTAACCTTGGTCCTAGCTAATGTGAAAGTAGTATTATTCCCTGCATTAGGCTGGACCTTAGACTCTAAAGTACTCATGTAACCATGGGCTTCTTGAGTATATTCTCTGACAGCATCGCGCTTGTCAGAATCTTCTTGAGTCGCAACAGAAGATCCATCATCTTCCATTAAATCCAAAAGTTCGTCAAATAGTGCTTCATACTTGTCATACGATTTATCAAGAAGTTTGTACATACCTTTGAACGTTTGTACCTGATCAGGCATTGTCAGAGCCAATAATCCCTTATCGTGAATCTTCTTGATGTCATCTGCTTGTATGGCTAACTTCCGCCTTAATGCCACCGCCCTGTCTCCCAAAATATCTCCTCCTTGACTCATGCTTACTGCAGTCACACAAATCAATTCCTGAGAATAAACTGTAAGACAAAAACAGTGAAAATAAGGTACTAAAGAAAACTAGGACAAGTATAAGTTGAAATCCAAAAAAAAATACACTATACAAAAATAAAAAAAAACAAAAGAAAGAATGTGTACAATAGAAAATCCTAAATAATAAGTACACTTGGTAGATCCAAAAAAGGTGTCACTTTGATATCCAAAAAAGTCTCAAAGAGAATGTGACTTCCAAATAAATAATTAAAAATATATTATATGGTTGTTGCCAAATATAAATCCAAAATTAAGTTATTTTTTCAATAATAAATCCAAATATTCAAAAAAATCCTCTAATAAATCCAAATAATAAATATTAATCCAAATTAAGTTATATATAACTGCATACATATAGAAATCCAAAAAAAAGTAATGTAAAACAGTTGATAGTAATCCGAATAGGTAGAATGGTCTTGAAATCCAAAATAAAAACCAATAATCCAAAAATGTAAATTTTATAAGTTCTTTAATCAAACTTTGTACCATAAATCCAAAGTTAATGGGTACACGCCAAAAGTGGGTTGGAAATGGATGTGTTGTTAAAATATAAAATAAATAATAAAACCATATATACTTAAACCAAAAAATAAACTTCAAGTATCCCAACAGAAGGGTGCAGATGAAGCAAGCACTTGATAGTTTGTAAAAATCCCAAAATAAAGTAACACGCGCACGGTGAGTGAAGTCTGGCTTATCTAAACAGAAAAAAAATATAAATAAATAAAAAATAAAACAATTAGGTTGTTTCTCACTAGAAATTCCAATCAATACAGGCTGAAACAAACAATAAATACCAAAACTGTAGACTAAATAATGACAAATAAAATATTCAAGCATTAACTGGTAAAATATCCAAAGTAAGGTTCTAAGAATCCAAATATCCGGCTCGAAGGACCAATGTTACGTGTACTAGAAAAGGCATAGAATGACAGCCTTGGTTCCATATACACTGTACCTCCGAAGGACCAGCCTATATAGGCAACCAGCCTGTACTAACCAATAATTAGGCCTAAATAGGGTAAATAGTGAGAACACCAGAAGTAACCTTTAAAGAAATATGTTGATATATTGCTTACAAAATAAATAACTTATAATAACAAAGCATATAGTAAAATATGATTATGAATTCTTAAACTAAAGAATAGAACATGCATAGCACCCCTGACCTATCTCACTGACTAGTGATAACCCTAATAACTCGGTTGCGATAATAGTAAATAAATGAGCTCTTTTATCACAGTTTATTATCTTACAGCTAAACATAAAGGTTTGAGGACAACACAGGTTTAAATAAAGGAAAATGAAACATTACCAAATGACGCAAACTATAGTTGATGATGTAAGGAAAAGATAAGTGAACTAAGTCCGCAGTACTGTAAGTCGAAAGGAGAATAGGTCTCTGTCCGGGATGTAAATAATTATAACTAAATAAACAACAAATAAATAAACAGTAAATAAATAATGAGACAATAAAAAGGCAAATAATGTAAGGAGTGACCACAAACAGGGGTCGACATGAAAGGAATACAAAACTTATCTTAAAACTAGATATCTATCTTGACTAGAATTAAACTATAATGTAACACAATAAATTGACTAGTTTTAGGTAACTGAACCAGCGGGACTTGATCAGGGTCCACAGAATAATCTATGCTGGACAGTTTGTAAAAATATAATTAATCTTAAACATAAATAATTTATTAATTCCAAATCTCTGTAGTGGGCCAGGCGGACGTCTGATACGTGATTGGAGAAGCATAAAGTGTCCAGAATTGGCAATATAACCCCAGGTAGACCAGATTAGAGTAAGGCCGGTAAGAAGACGACCGGCGTTCAGCAATGTAGAGTAAAATAGGCAACACTCACCAAAATCAATATCGTGATCACTTTTCTAGCATATAACTTACATAAACCATAACTTTTAAGTCCATACACCGTATAAATAATAATTAAAATAAACCAAAAATTAACAGGCACGAGTTACTTTCAGCCATTATTTTCCAACCAACCAACTTGTTGATTCTCTTCTTATTTTTCCTGAGCTTTCGTAACCGCTACAGCAAATGTAGCTAACCGCCACAAACGCTTGTCGAAATAGATGTAACTCCTACACCGCAGCACACTAAAGGGGCCATAAGCCGTACTAACTTTCCAAATATCCTTCATGAAGTTCGAGCCCGAAATACAGCTATTTTAAATAATTTAAATTAAACTAGAAAATAAACCTATAGCCTAACTGTACATATATTATACAAAAAAAATAAAAGGTAAACTCCTGGTGACCTAACAATGATACTTTGAACAACTAACGACCTTATAAATGACAATAACCCTCTTGTTCATGAAATTTGTATGACGTTATTAACTCACTATAATGACATAACAAAATTTCAAAAATTTGTTCGGGCTGAAATTGAATTCACATGTTTATATCTAAGTATGGTAAGAACATCAACCATGTGTCCGCGAAGCAGCTTTTGTTACTTTTATTTGTCATTGCACTATGAATATTGTTCTAGATTATAGACTATAAATCTTTTCTGATATTTTGTAAATAATATTTTAACAGAGGTAAGTGTACACTACGAAAAGGTATCCTTATAATGTTATGGTTAGGTTTAGATAAAAATATATAATGAAAGATCATTACCGACGATTCTTGACGATCCAAAGGTAACCGAACTAGCTCCAGCTGAGAGTTATAGTTGCAGAAAGCCAATACCTAAGCTTTCCACTTGTAGATCTTGAGATTTAACATCGACAATCTATCTGAAACAAAATAATAACATTTTAATAATTAAATACACTATAAGCGTAATTTTCCATTGAAATTCGGTAAAACGAAAATATTATGTGCGATGTTACAGCTAAGTTTATTGGACATAATATATAGAAATTTAAAATGTAAATACTAAAAATCGCATTACAGATGTTAAGAGCAATTCCATTATACAATAATCTATCTAAAAAACCGTATATTTTTCATTTAAATGTTTAATATTTTGACGCAAACATCAGATATTTGCGATTTTAATGGTAAGGCTGAAACATTTTTCATTTTTACAGCCTAGGTATTTGGAAAAGTATTGTGTTATTTAAAAAATCCGAAACCGTGATGTAATCGGAATTGTCCGTTGCAGGTGTTTGTAAGGCCTCCTATGTAGTTTTCCCAAAGTTGTCAGTTGTGTGTGTGTGTCTATTATCATCGTAGCTCCTAGTATATTTATGATAAAGAGTTGAAACGTTGTAGAAAAAACAATCTACTGCCTGTAGTGTAGTGCTTTTCGGAATATATTTTTTTGACGTCATAACCCGCAATAATGACAGCGAAAATTTCGAAAAATCATAAAACGCGAAAAAAATAATGCGATCGTATTGAGATTCGTCACGCATGTGATTATGTATAGGACTAACATATGTGCCAAGTTTTATCTCATTAGCATTAATAATGCTGAATGACTTGTATACGTTTTTTTAAAAAATCAGAAATGATTTAATTAAGTCGATAATTAGTTTTATACCTTACTTAATAAATAAATACACTAAGTTTCGTTTTAATACGATAAGTAATATCTATGACTTTTGTTGGATCATAAAAGTTAAGAAGCATTGAGCGTGGTCAGTGCTGTATGGATGACCGCTGAGAACGAATCGGATGCTTTCACTACCTAAGGACGAGCTATGCGAGTCCGAAGCAGGGAAATGAGCGTAGCAATCCGATGTAATGAAAAAAAAGTTCCGAGGTACCCCGTACCCGATTTATTTTTATTTATTTGTAATTTTAAAAATATTGTACTGTTTCAGACAAACGTGGGCCCTATACTGGTATCAGTTAACGATTACAACGATGTAGGAAATTCACTAACATTGAGTAGTACAAGAGGAATCGTGCCTAGTCCAAAATTAGTTCGAGTTGTTCAGGAAGCAGTTAGACATCAATCTGAAACTGGCTATCCTCAAGCAATTATACTTTCTGGTGAGTTTCGTTTCATTATATTATTTTTAAACATAACACATGGGTTCGTTGCCTTGGAAGTATATATATATATATATATATATATATATATATATATATAATATATATATATATATATATTAATATATATATATATATATATATATAATATATAAAGTGAAATTGGTACAAAAATCGACCTCATTAATGTCCTGAATCCTATTGTTTATGAAACATGTGTTACGTTATTAACCTACGATTGTGAATCTGCAAGAATGACAAAACTTAACTTGTAATTGTAGGACTGAGATTTTATGCACGTGTACGTACTACTATGTATAGTGAACAATTGTTGACAAATATAAATGTTAACAACACTCGTTTTTTGACTACTACATTTGGAAATTCGCTTATATTGTGGCAATTTGTCACTCAGGTTTATAAACTAGTGATATCATAGAGATATATACTAGAGGGAGCATAGCCTATCTTAATACATTGAGAGGCCGAAACATTTTTAGTGGGGCTCTCAGGGGCTCTGTGTAACCTCATTAAAACCTCCTCCAAGAGGGAGTTGAGGTTATAATTAATCAGTTGTTTTGGGCTTCCCACAGATTGTTTTTGTTGTGATTTGTATTTTAAACATTCTACTATATAATTTAATGTTTTTTTGTTCTGTTTATTTGATGATAATGATAATCGAATGTGGTCAGGTTACTTTTTCGATGTTTCAAAATTCAACCAATAGGGCCCCTCTAGTGTATATCTCTATGAGTGATATGATAAACTGATAAGGGACCGCTCATAAAGGACCGCTGATAAAGGACCGCTGAGCGACAAAGACGCCGAAGGCCTCATGTTTGTGTGTTTTAAGGCGGCGTTTTGTTTTCCATACTTAAAAACAAGCTTTTTAAGTATCCAAGAAATTATTAAAAATCACTAGCAGATTTTACTTCATTTTTAAAAGACAATGTGCTATAACCATAGAAATATATTACTAGAGAGGCCCTATGGATTTAATTTTGAAACATTGGAAAAGTAACCTCACCACCTTCGCTTATAAATATAATCAATAATCAGTAACAAAGTTACAATAACTTACATAGTAAAACGTTAAAAATACAAATCAATACACAAACAATGTGCGGGAAATCGAAATCAATTGATTTATTATAACCTTAACTCACTCTTAAAGGAGGTTTCCATGAGGTTACACAGAGCCCCTGAGAGACCCAAAAAGATGTTTCAGGCCTCTCAATGTATTGAAATAGGCTATGCCCCCTCTAGTATACATCTCTATATGGCTATAACAGTTAAAAGATCAAAATAAACATATATTTGCATATATTTGTAAGAGTGCACAAAAACACTGATTTTGGAAATATGTTCATAGAATTTGCATTTCTGTTATCCGTCAAATCAGTCACGTTGAAAAAAATCAGTTTAAAAAAGTGTGAAAATAATAAACGAAAATCATGTAGAAGCCGGCGCTGGACATTATACCGCCCCCTCCTTAGTATAAAGTTTTACATCACATTAGAATAAACATCCGTATTACCTTTTAAAAGACTTGAAGTTAACTTAAATCAGTGTTACGATAAGAGTACCCGGCAAAACTAATAACTCGATCTAGAAATTAATTGTTTAAGGAAACGAAAAGAAGCGTAAGGCCGCTTACTTTGCGAACTTTAACACAAGGATTTTCTTAAAGAGAATCAATAATGACTTAATTAATACAGAAAAGAGGGTATAATAAATTTCTATACCTTCCGTAAAACCTAAATGTTGTACAAAAATGACAAATATTAGTACCGGTATTTACTAAAGAAATATGAATAAATGTTTAGTTGAATTAACATAACCTCAAAAATGATGAAGATGAATTGCAAAAATCTTTGTCCTTATCAGATTACTATATAAACATCTATAATTGAGTTTAATTTTTATGATATCTTAAATTATCATAAAACAAATAAATTACTCAAATTAAATGAAAATTCGGTTCATATACCTACTTTTTAAAGTAAATTTATGTAAAAGTGACGAACTTTAAAATTCACGACGGACTGACGGACATTTTAAAAACGCGTATTAAAATCAGTGCTTACTCAATTAATTTGTATTATCTAACTAAAGATCTAATAATTAAATCAGTTTTGCCAGTTAGGGACCGCTTGATTTTTGAAACAACGGCGAAGTTTTTGTTTTGTAAACAAAACAAAGAGACTGGACAAGTTTAGTAGGTGTACTATGTGCTTACAATTTATTATCTTAAATTATGATTATTAACTATCAATTTAAAAAAAAATGGGGTACGGGGTACCTCAGAACTTTTCCTCATTACATCAGATTCGCTACGCTCATCCTCTCAGCTTCGGACTCGCTTCGCTCATCCTCCGAAGTACAAGTTGTTAAATTTAAACTGAAACACGTCTACGGACTCAGATGCTAAATACATTAGTTTCATTCCTAGTGGTCATTTATCCAGGCACTAAACACGCTCGATGCTACTTAACTTTTTAATGCTATTTAACTTTTTTGAACTTTTATGATCCACCAAAATTCATAAATAGACTTGTTGTATTTTAACGAAACTTAGTACACTTATTTATTACGTCAAGGGGTACACTTTTATCAAATTTCAACTTAATTGGAATATAATTCCAATTTTTTACAAGTTTTTAAAAAACGTATACAAATCATTTGATAAAAATTTAACTAATGCTGATGAAATGAAACTTAGGTCATATGTTAGTTTTATACATAGCTACATGCGTGATCGCCAAATGATCGCATCATTTTTCCGTATTTGCTAAGTCATTTTTGCGGGTTAATGACGTCATAAACAAATGATTTTCCGAATAGCACAACTACAGCGGTATACTGATTTTGTACAAACTTTCAACTCTCTAGCATAAATACACTGGGAGCTACGACGATAACAGACACACACTCACACACACAGACAACTTTGAAAAAACCACTGAGAAAGTTTTATCCCAGTTTCGAATTTTTTTGCAAACACAATAATTTTCCTATAAACTAGGAAAAGTAAAAATTATGAATACCTGAGAATTAAAATTTGTTTTCTATGTGCGTAAGATACATTTTTACTTTTCCTCATTTATACCGTTGGTATATAGGAAAAGTATTGTGATGTGAAAAAATCCGACGCCTGGATAACAGCGGCAAACAATTGATAACACAACCCTTATCCAAGTTTATTTAAATGTTTTGGTCTCGTTACAGGAACGAGTGGTTCTGGTAAAACATACACATCTATGCTTTTATTGCGGCAGTTATTTGAAGTAGCAGGAGGTGGACCTGAAACTGATGCTTTTAAACATTTAGCCGCTGCTTTTACCGTACTACGCTCTCTAGGCTCCGCTAAAACTTCTTCTAATTCTGAATCTAGTCGTATTGTAAGTTCTACATTATGCTTAAACTGATATCTTAGGAAATGATGGTGTAAAATAATAGAACAATAGATCTAATAACTGGTGATTTATATAAATCTAATGATGCTAAGGTTGATTTGGATTTAATTTTATTTTGTCATAATTTTGTATTTAAATTAAATAGATATATAGGTAAAAGGTTAATAGATAGAAGGTTCATCTATTCTTGTATAGTAAAAAAAAGTCAATTCTATTTATTTAGGTTTTTGTTTTTTAGTGAATCTTGGGAAACAAATAAATAGATCAAGACACCTGATACAATAAATTATAAATACATTTATTGTATAACATTTAACAGATAAACTAATGTAACCTACTCTTTATGCAAAAATGTATTCTCCCCTAATAAATTATAATCTTGCCAGTTAGGAACTTAATAGAAACGTTACTGGGATGTAAGAAAACGATGGAGGTCAAAACTTTATAGGGGAATAACAATGTAAAGAAATGGTGATTCACTATCTCTTGCATTTTATTATTGCACTATTCTATTGCATTTAAATTCTTTAAGTTGGCAACCCTGACTGATGATAAGGCTGGTTATGCCACCATAGCTTTTCAAATAAACCATAATTATATGGAGGTTTTAACAAAAAGTTTATTTATTAATTGTACTCTTAAATAAAATTATTGAAAAATAAGTATTTTATCAGAAAATAATATTTATTATTAAAAAGCTTTCAACATAACAAGAGGTTATGTTACATCATAAGTGCCAGCCAATGAAGCAGAAGAGGGTGTTCGATGATATGTTTTTTAGAAGTCTTAAATTTTATTTTCTATTGATAAAATTTAGTTTATATGAGTCTTGTTCATCAGTCTGTAATTGATTTTTTAACAGGGTCATTTCATAGAAGTTCAAGTGACAGACGGAGCACTCTATCGTACCAAAATCCATTGCTATTTCTTGGATCAAACCAGAGTTATCAAACCTCTTGCAAATGAAAAGAATTACCATATATTTTATCAAATGCTTGCTGGCCTTACGTCTGAAGAAAGAGGTAAGATTAATGTTAATATTGTTTCTAGTAAATAAAAAAAAATTAAAAAACCTCTTGGATTAAGTGGAACAACATTTTAAAAATGTAAAAGTTACCTACCATATAATGTGATAAATAAATACTGTTCAGTGATAAGAGGTTTTGTTTAGTAAAGACTAGGCTTGTCTTGAGTTTAATGTGGAAATAACTCTGAAAACTTTTATCCTGAAGGGACAATGGAGAAGAAAAAGCCTCATTTGAATCCACCATAGTTTGGTAGCTGTGGAGCTGTAAAAATTGGCCATTAAACGGCCACTTATTGTAATTTGTTAAAATAAATAGTTTTAATTTGTTAAAATAAATAGTTTGATACCCTGTATTTGCTTATTTTCAGCCAAGTTAAACTTAGAAGGATATAATATTTATAATTTAAGTTATTTAAAATGTGGAGATACAAGACAGGACGAGTCCGATGATGCATCCAGGTTCCAGGCTTGGAAAACATGTCTTGGTAATTATTTGCTATACTTTGTCCAATTGTTTAATTTTTAAATGGTAAGGAAATTATTAGAAATTCAACAATGCATGCAATGTATTCTGTCTCTTAGCCAATTTACAAAGAAAAAAATAGCTAATGAGGTTGAAGTCATGGAGTATGGGGGGGGGGGGGGGGTTCTGAAAGGGGAACTCATATATATGTTTGTGTGTACATATGAATGTATGTATGTTTCTATGTATGTATTCTTTTTGTATTTTTTTAGTATTTTTCACCAAATAACAGTGAAACTAAATTTAAAACTTTTTTCTATTATATTGAATAAGTTTTTTATGTTCTTTTATGAGTGCACTCCTGACAAACTGCGGAAAACTATACAACCTGCATACAGGTTAGTCCTTTGCAGGATTCAAGTGCAATATTTACAACTTAATGTATATTTTAAAAAAATATTAAAACAATAATAATGTAAAATCTGTATGTAAACAGTTTCTTGAATAAAGTTATTTATTTATTAATGGGTCACAAAAAATCTAGAATGTTTTTTAAAATGATATTTGGTTTAAAAATATACCTTATAAGTGTCTAATGTTTATGAAATAGGTGAGACATTATTAACCTGCGATGCTGACTCGTATGATTCCTCAGATCGAGCTGAAATTTAATGTGGACATTTATAACTATGTCAGATAAACACGTGGATGAAGTTAAATTCAACTATCAGCATCAGTTCTAACATATTTTAGTACTTTATCGCTTGACATTTATATTTTTTAGAATAACATAGCTTATAAGCAGTGTAATGAAATGTATATTCTGTTACAGGTATCTTAGGTATACCTTTTATGGATGTAGTGAGAGTGCTAGCTGCTGTTTTACTTTTAGGAAATATTGTATTTGTTGCTGGCAGAGGAGAGGCAGGCTGCGAACTTAAAGGAGAATCAGAGGTATTTTTCTTGCTATTTACTGTACAAGTTTAATATGGCTGATATTATTAACCTATAATTGATATTATTGACTAGCTGATATTATTAACTATAGTTGATATTATTGACTAGCTGATGATATTATGACTAGCTGATATTATAACCTATAGTTGATATTTGACTAGCTGATATTATTAACCTATAGTTGATATTATTGACTAGCTGATATTATTAACCTTCAGTTGAATATTATTGACTAGCTGATATTATTAACCTATAGTATGACTATGATAGATATATTGACTAGCTGATATTTTAACCTATAGTTGATATTATTGACTAGCTGATATTATTAACCTATAGTTGATATTATTGACTAGCTGATATTATTAACCTATAGTTGATATTATTGACTAGCTGATATTATAACCTATAGTTGATACAAAAGACTAATACTATTAGAGGGAGGATACAACAGTTCTTATCATTCCTTAGGTAGCTAGGTGCCGGAACAGTACATTGGTGACGCCATTTTTTTTTAATTTTCATAATAATTACAATTACACGTAAATATTTCATTATTTTTTGACTATTTCGTTTTAAATCAAGTAAAATGAATTTAAAATAAGTTTTAATTATTATCTATTGCATATATTCTTTAATTGTCTGTGTTAAATAAAGTGGTTTAATGTGGCATCACTGAAAAATGTCCACAGTTTGTAGAGTGTGTGCCTTAATAGGGGTTGTACAGGGGTGGAGGAGTATCTAGTCCCTCTCTTGGGAGACTATAGTAAGGGTAAGTACAGTTATGGCACCTATGGGAACTGTCTCACTTTCAGACCCCTTATCACTGTGTTAATCGGGTTCTGTACTCCCTCTAATAGTATTAGTCTCTTTGAGTTTATATTATTGACTAGCTGATATTATTAACCATGTTTCTTTCTTAAGAAGTTTGATATTATTAAGTTAAATTAGTATTGTAATAAATCTTGGGTTTTCCAGGTATTTAGGCATCAAAATAGATCTTGAATTTAGTGTTTTTGATGATTTAGCTTTAAATGTTTATGTGTGTGTCAGTTTCTCTCCAATTGATTAATATGTCTTAAAATTGTTCTTGTAAATATATGTAATAATTTTATTAGAATCTCATTAGTGCCCTATCAATATATATCAATTATATTGTAATAATTTTAGTTCTGTTAAAATTAATTATACTATTTATTTCAGGTGCAAGCAGTTGCAAATCTACTTGGAGTGACATCACAAGCACTAATCCGTGGCATAACATCTAGAACACATAATGCTAGGGGACAAATTGTTAAAACTTTCTGTGATTCTAATATGGTATGAATTATTTGACATTACGCTGAGTTAAAATTAAAATCCTCTTTTCTCTCTCGTATCTTATGGGCCCAAAAACAGTCATAGAAAAAAACCCCAACAATAGACAATTTTAAAAAAATAACCTTTCACACTCTTAATGGCTGATTCCGTTCTAAACGAACGCGAAGTACCTATTCCTTTACAAGGGGATTTACAATTAAACGGTTCTTTATCAACTTAAACAATTTTAAATTGAACTTATTCACAAATTATTTTTATTTCTTTCTATTAATTAGTAAAAATATAATAATTTTTTTTATTTTTTTAATAAATTTTTTTAATTTTTAGTAAAAATATATATTATAATTTCTTTTGTTGTTCCTCATATTAATTCTCATTTTTAGTATTATTAATATAATTATTATAATTAATTCCTCTTAGATTATAACCTTATTAAATTTACAACACTCATCCTCAACCCTTCTAATTCCCTTAGGGATCTAACAAAACTGTAAATGTATAGCAGTATTATAATTAAACTTAGTTTAAATATTTATTACATAAAATATACACTTGCTCCAAATTTCAACTAAATTAGTTTTTTTTTTATTTTAAACAATTAAAACAAATAATAAACAAATACATGTTATTTGATCAAAATAGAACTAATGCTGATGTGAGATGAAATTTGACACATTTGTTGTTCTTATTTATTACTACATACTCACCAAATTAAAAATGAATTCTATAAATTTTTAAAATTGTTTGACAGTCATTAATGAAGGTTAATGACATCATATGAAAATGATTTCCCAGAAAGCATAACTTGATCTAAAAATTTATTTTTGAACAAAGTTTAATTTTTAGCATTTACGTACTGGCGGCTACGATGATAACAGACAAACTCACTCATTTAGACAGAAAACTTGGTAACAACTACTCAGGTGACTACTTAGTAGTAATTCAAGCTGGTAGAACCAGAGAATTTAGTTGAAATCCTGAGAATATATTACTAAACAAGGAAAAAGTGAAACATTAAAATAAATGAAAAATTGGATGAAACACGGGCGGAGGTAGAACTTGTGGGTAAATTTAGCATTGTTTGACAGCATTACTTTAATTGTCTTAAAGTATGAAATTTGACCAATTTAATATTATATTTTTTTAATTACTTTGCTTGTACATTTTATTTTGTCATATTAATATTTAAATATTCATTTATTACATATATGTTATAGTTTATTTCATGTATGTTTTGATGATAGTTACTGTTTTTTATGTGATTATTCATTTTCCATTTGTATTTGGTTTTAGTCCAACATGGTGAGACATTGTCTAGCTAAGGCATTATACTGTAGGACCGTGGCAACCATAGTCAGGAGAGCAAATAGTCTTAAAAGATTGGGATCTACTTTAGGAACACTTAGTTCTGATTCAAACGAGTCAGTTCATAATCACGCTGAAGTAAGTTATAATTATATTATGATACTAGATTGGTCAGTGAGGTTTTCTTAATTAGAGAAATGATATTAACCATGTATCATGATTTAACTCCCTAACAAGCTATGTGGATAATAGATAGACAACTTGGTAAAAACCCAAAGAGACTAATACTATTAGAGGGAGTACAGAACCCGATTAACACAGTGATAAGGGGTCTGGAAGTGAGACAGTTTCCATAGGTGCTGTAACTGTACTTACCCCTAATATAGTCTCTGAGAGACTAGATACTCCCCCACCCCTCTACAACCTATTGTAGCATGCACTCTACTAACGGCGGACATTTTTCAGTGATGCCACATTAAACCACTTTATTTAACTCTTAACATTTAAAGAATACATGCAATAGATAATAATTAAAACTTATTTTAAGTTCATTTTACTTGATTTAAAACAAAATAGTCAAAAAATAATGTAATATTTACGTGAAATTGTAATTATTAGGAAAAATAAAAAATGACGTCACCAATGTACAGTTACGGCACCTAGCTACCCAAGGAATGATAAGAGCTGTTGTATCCTCCCTCTAATAGTATTAGTCTCTTTGTCACCATGTACAGTTACAGCACCTAGCTACCCAAGGAATGATAAGAGCTGTTGTATCCTCCCTCTAATAGTATTAGTCTCTTTGTCACCAATGTACAGTTAACAGCACCTAGCTACCCAAGGAATGATAAGAGCTGTTGTATCCTCCTCTAATAGTATTAGTCTCTTTGTCACCAATGTACAGTTACAGCACCTAGCTACCCAAGGAATGATAAGAGCTGTTGTATCCTCCCTCTAATAGTATTAGTCTCTTTGTAAAAACCACTCTGGACGATTGAACAGATAAACATAGATAAAAACACCTGAAATAGATAATTCAAGTGAAATCTCAGGTTTGTATTTTATTGCAAGCACAATACTTCTCCCATATACCTGTGGTAAAAATGAGAAAAATGAAAAACAATTTGATATGCAACAAATACAAAGATGAAAGTCATAAATCCTGTTATCAAAGCAAAACTGTTTGCATAGAAGAATGATAACATCTATTTGACAAAATTGTTCCTAATCTGTACTCTGATTAAATAGGTAATCTAGATTGCCATAGCTATGTCATGTGGATATCACTATTAGCTAGCTAGTGGCTAGTTTTGAACTTATGTGATATTACTCTTCAATTGAATTAATATTTTAAAGGAAATATATTTTTGTGTACTAGGTTGCAAGTCAACATGCCTCTACTATCGGTACAGCAGGATCTAAGTCAAGTAAATCAATGGCAGCTCTTAACAATGCTGTCAGGCATGCAACAGATGGTTTCATTGGAATACTGGACATGTTTGGATTTGAAGAACCTAAAGTAAGTTTTTAAAATACCAGCAAGGCACAATTCTTCCACTACAGATTTTTTTTAAAGTTTAATCTCTGCAAAATCTTTTTATATAACAAGTTATTATAAATTCGAGCAAGCCTCAGTGAGTTACACATTTAACTCCTATGAATAGTACCATAGGAACCTAAGCCCATCCGACTCTCTCATTAAAATTATCATTAAATATATTATTAAAGTTATTATAATGTTGATTTTACTAAATAATTATTTTTTATAAAATTGATATATTTTAAAAGAAAAATATAAATGATTTGTAATACAAAATAAACAAAGCACTTTCAACCTAGTAGAAGACCATCATTAGAGTCAAACAAACAAATAATAATTATAAAAAATATACTCAAAAATAATAGAAAAATATAAAAAATCGGGTACGGTCACCTCGTAACTTTTCCTCATCACATTGGATTTGCTACGCACATTCTCCTACTTTATACATTTCCTTTATAAGAATAAGAATAAGAATAAGAATGCTTTATTAAAACATAAAAATTTACAGAACTTGTAAAAGAAAGAATAAGTAATAAAGCCTCTACTCCAGGGTCAAGGAGACCGTTAGGAGGAGGGTTACATTATCGTTTTAATTGGCTTTCTAGTTATTTATTATAATTAATATCTGCATATATATACACATACATACAACACATATACATATATATATATATATATATATATATATATATATATTATATATATATATATATAATATATATACATATATATACATACATACACATATATACATATACATACACACATACATACATATATATATACTCATACACACACATACATTCATTCATACTAATACATATATATATGCACACATGAATACTTTTGAGTGCATTTTCATGTCTCACTTTTTTGTGAAGCTGAACATTAGCTTAATTATTTGTATTAAGTCGTTAAAAGATAGTTTATTTTTATTATAAAAACTAAAAAAGAAATTGATAAGAAAAAGAAGAAGAAACTAAAATTTTTATTGAAAGTTAAATTCTTTAATAAGGTAGGATCTGTATTTACAGATTGTTTTTATATATGAGGACAAGGTAAAACAGATCTCCAAACAGGGGTTATCCAACAGTTTTAGATATTCACTTTCAGTGAGTATTTTTTTCCCTAGTGAAGCCAATCTGAACTCAGATAGCACTGGACAAACTGCCACAAAATGGAAATTATCTTCAAGTGCCCCCATATTGCATAGTGAGCATCTATGATCCAACCTACCATATCTGCAGTTTACCGAGAGTAATTGGCCCCTAGCTTTAATAATATTACTTATAATATATTTGTCCTGGATAAGAGATAAATATTTTGGCACTGGTTTACCTTGTACTAATAAATAATAGTGAGAGTGAAATAGTGAGTTACTGGCTTTTTCAAATGCTTCCTGTCTATGAGCCACTTCTACCTTTGTCACTAAGTTAGTAAGTTGACTCTTGAGCTCCTCCACTCTGAGTCCATTCAAGTCCAGAACCACATCATGCATATTACTTAACGTCTCCCAAGCCTTACACCAGTATATTTTTCTATTGAATATTTCCCTGGCTAAGAAGTTAGTTAACCTGTGATCACCTTGATCCAAAGATTTTAAAATGAAATCAAAATGAAGCTTTAGTGTGGTGGCAAAAATGGGGGGTAAGCCGGTTTCTAAAGTAAGAACATAATTAGGAGTGTTAGGGGGTAATAGGAATAGTTTTTTAACAAAGAATCTTAATAAGTTTTCCACCTGCTCGACCTGCTGGTAACCCCAGAATTGAGCACCATAAGTTACAATTGATTGGGATACTGCTTTAAAAACCTTTAACTTTTGCTCAAAGGGAATTTTTTGTGAAAAGAAATTCTTCCAAACACTGTTTATTGTTAGTTTGGCAGCAGACAGCTTTTCCTGAAAATGTGTGTCTAGAGAGAGACTGTGAGAGATGGTGACACCTAAATATTTGTAGCTTTTAACAATCTCTATCTTTTCATTTTTGTACCAAAATTTGTCATTTTTTGTAACTTTGCCTTTACTACCAAAAATTACTATTTTTGATTTCAATAAGTTTACTGACAGGCTCCACAGGTCACAGTATCTCTCTAGGTCTAATATCATTTTTCTCAGGGATGCAATGTCGGGAGCCATCAGCACAAGGTCATCTGCGTACAGTAAGACTTTAATTAACCATTTACCAATGATGATGCCCCCCGACAGCGCTCCCTCAAGGTCATTGATAAATAAGGAAAAAAGCAGTGCTGAAAGTAAACAGCCTTGTCTGAGACCTGAGGACGTAAGAAAATATTCTGTAATCCCTCCATTACACCATACACAGGCCTCAGTCTCGGACAAAAGACACTTGAGAATATTAATAAACTTAGAGGACACACCTAAACCATAAAGTTTAAAGAACAGTGCTTTTCTTTGAATAGTGTCAAATGCAGACTTAAAGTCTACAAAAAGACATTTCCTTTATACACTCTCCTACGCACATTTTTCCTCAGAATATACATTTAGTCAAATCTATGCTGCAAAACCTCTTCAGACTCGCTTTGCTCATCTTCAGATAGTAAATAGATTTGTTTTATCCTCAGCGGTCACCCATCCAGCCACTGACCCTGCTTGATGCAACTTAACTTTTTTGATCCAACGAAAATTATAGATATACTTGTCATATTGAAACGAAACTTAGTATACTTATTATTAGGTAAAGGAATACACTAGTACCGAATTTCATCGTAATTGAATTATTCTCTGATTTTTTAAAATTTTCTAAAAAAAGTACACAAGTCATTTGATAAAAATTGGAAAAATGCTGATGAGATGAAACTTGGCACATATGTTAGTCTTATACATGGCTACATATGTGCCAAATCTCAATCTAATCATATCATTTTTCCGCGTTCTATGATAGAAATTTTTGCTTTATAACTTTTTAAAAAAAACATTAAAAAGAATAGCTCAACTACAGCAGAAGACTGATTTTTGTACAAAGTTTCAACTCTCTAGCATAAATACAATGGGCGGTACGATGATAACAGGCAGACAAACACACACACACACACACACTGACCGACAACTTTGTGAAAACCACTCAAGCCTTAAAAACACCTGAAACAGAAAATTTCCGTTGACATCCTGGTTTTGGATTTTTTTGCAAACACAATACTTTTCCTATTAACCCATAGGAAAAGTAATAATAAACCCATAAAGGTAACAAAAATATACGTGTAGGTACTAAAGAAGTACTTAATAAATACAAATTAAAATTGTTAAAAACATTTACAATGTAATTGAAATTATTTATGTTATAATTTAATTTTAGTCTTTAATATTTAACCTACATTGATTTTCCTATCTTGTTTTATTTGTGTTTTAGCCGAGTCACTTAGAACATCTATGTATAAACCTCTGTGCTGAGACAATGCAGCACTTCTACAATACTCATATATTCAAATCAAGCATAGAGAGTTGTAGAGATGAAGGAATACACTGTGAAGTTGAGGTGGATTATGTTGATAATGTCCCCTGCATCGATCTCATCTCATCTTTAGTAAGCATGTTATTTACTCTTGAAAAACTCATTGGCCAATGTTTAACATATTTTATTTCTTTATTTTATTTATTGCCTCCTTCCTTTGTATCTTGTTGTTAATATTTTCATATTCATGTTTTATTTGTGTTAATCTTTAGTAACAATAAATAAATGAAAGAATAAATAAAGATATTATGAAAACAACATTTAAATAAATTATTTTGATAAACATTTTAAAGACATGTATGAAATAATTTGTTTCAGACTTTCACTTGATATTCTTAGTATCTTTCCTTTACTCACTTTTACCGTAGGTATATAGGAAAATATTGTGTAAGCTCTATGAGTACAAAATAATTTTCACCTGAAGATACTTCTTCATTAGTTCCCCTTACTTTGTGTGGTTATTACCAAGTTGTTAATTATTGTTGTATGTGTCTGGTATCAGCATGGCACCTATTGCATTTTTGCTCAATTAAAACTTGGCACAATAATCATATATAAGGTCAGGTCTAGTCACAACTACATCTACCTTACTTATCTAACATAAAATTGGTGTGCCTGTAGCCCTATTTAAGACTAACAAATTTAAAATGTTTCATTTCTGTTGTATACTACGCTAGTTACTATTAGGTAATAACTAAAAAGTTAGAATCATAATTGTAATATAATTGAATGAATTTGAAAACATCATATGACAAATTATGTCAAAACTCAAAGATAAACAAATAAATATATATCATCGCTCCCCTCTGAATCTGCTTGAGAGTATATGATTTATATGTCATCTGCATACCTCTCTGTCCTCTAACCTTATTAGAAAATGTAATTGTCCTAACTTCTTTATAACATTTCCAAAACTCCAGCGCTCTCCTTTATCTCCTCTATACATTCTAACTTGAACCCTCTCTCCCTCCTTGAAATGACTCGTCTGTTTGGTAAGGTGTAAAATTAACATTACCTGGGATTAAAGAAGTATTTGGAGTGATATTTACAGAAGTTTTACTCGTACTGGGAGTATTTTCAATTTCACTACCTGATCTTTTCCAAATGACATGTATGGTTTTTTCACTTATTTAAACACATCAAAAAATGAAAATGATCAATTTGAATTGAAATTTGGCTTAACTCAAAATTAGTTAAAAGAGATTTCATACTTTTTTTGTTTTTCTCAAAAAATGGTGTCATGGGGTATTAAACAAGGTCAGAATGAATAGGGCTGACCGTTGTACTAAAAATGATCTTTCCTTTCTTGTCTGTAGAATTATAAATATTAAAATTGAATTATTAATTGGATACGTATTTTATTATAATATATATATATATTATGTATGTATATATATATATATATATATATATATATTATATATATATATATGTATTATTTCTTTCTTTACAAATTTAACTTAATTCATGGTGCCATTATCCAAACTAATAAAATTAAGAATGAGAAAGGGCCCGTTCTAGTTTTCATATTGTACTGGCTTCATATTGTATTATTTCTTATTCCTATATTCATTTTTTTATTCTCTTTACATCCTTTAATAATATTCTCTTTATAATATTAAAAAATATATATTATTCTCTTTTAGTTGGAAAAATAAAATTACCACTTTTTTTAAAAACACCACTCTAGATTCCTGCTAATCTAATCCTAGCAATCATTTTTAACCATTTTTATTATTTGTACTCATTTACAGAGGACTGGATTACTAAGCATGTTAGACGTTGAATGTTCAGTACGAGGATCAGCTGAGAGCTATATTACTAAAGTTAAAAACCAGCACAGGCACAACTCCAGATTGTTTGAACCAAAACCATTAGAACCAAGGCTATTTGGCATTCAGCATTTTGCAGGGCGTGTTATTTACGATGCTACACATTTCTTAGGTATGTATTAAATACAATTAATCTCACAAATGTAAAAATATGAGCTCAAGTTTATCAACAAACCACTTACAAATAATATAATGATGATAAAACTGTTCTTAAAGGGGGTCTTAACCATATTAATAGTGATAGATCGCCTAGCAAGTAAGCCTAATTTTTGGACCCTTTTTGCTAACTTCCTTAGATAGGAGATAGGTCTACCTTAAGACCCTTTCTAATCCTAAGAAGAGCTGTGACTTTAACCTAAGCTGTGAGCTATAACCCAAGAGCTGTTCAGCATTCCTTATCACAAGACAAACTATGGACAAGGAAGTACTATGTACCAGGCCATGCAGATTTTTAATAAACATTTAAAGGATATTGATCCATTCTCATACAAATTAAATCAGTTTGTGAGTCATGTCAAAAATTGTAATTTTGTAATGTAAACATTTTATTGTTTTATTTTTTTTTTATTGCATATAATTTTTATTTTTGTATTTGCCATTTGACTGTGCTGTCATTGAATTCTAGTAGTTTGTATGCACTATTTATAAAATGTAAAATATAAGTGTCAATAGCTTCAACTAGAAATAACATGTGCCCCACTGCCAGACTAAGCTTTCCTGCTGTCGAAACTATAAAGCAGAAACTTTATAAAGTATATAAAGTACATAAACTTTATAAAGTTATATAACTTATATAAAATTTATCTTGTATAAACTTTATAAAGTTATATAATTTATATAAAATGTATCTTATATAACTTTATAAAGTTCTTTATAAAGTTATATAACTTATATAAAATTATCTTATATAAAACTTTATAAAGTTATATAATTTATATAAAATTGATCTTATATAAACTTAATAAAGTTATATAACTTATAAAATTTATTATTATAAAACTTATAAAATTATATAATTTATATAAATTTATCTTATATAAACTTTATAAAGTTATATAACTTATATATAATTTATCTTATATAAACTTATAAAGTTATATAATTTATATAAAATTTATCTTATATAAACTAGTATAAAGGGTCCTAAATTTTTCTTAACCCATGTTCATTAAGTGTTAGGGATCTTTAAAACGTGACATAACACTGGCTCGGAACCTCCAGCTTAATGTCCCTTTCAATTCAGGGCACATAAAAGAATTTCCATCCATCACATAAAAATTCTAGTGGCCCTGATAAAGATGGAACCTGCACTGTCTGGGTGGCTAGCGCCACATACTAGCATGAGCTAATTATTAAACAAAGAGTCAGCCAGACTGTCTGTGCTCAAGCACTCCTCCAAGATTTGCATGTGTTGGATCAATATCCTAACATATGACTTACTTTGAAAGAGAAATGGTTCTGAGCCTGTGCAACACCAAGTTTTCATAAAAGATCTCTAACCTTAAATGAACCTAGTTTTAGGCAAAATTAGGACCCTCTATAATAATTTATACACTATAATAATATAGTGTACACACACATATGTGTATATATATATATATATATATATATATATATATATATATATATATATATATATATATATATATATATATATATATATATCTGTGTGCATGTGTGTGTGTGTAATATCAAAGTGCTTTTGATATCAATTTATGTTTAATAAACAAATAGAAGAAATGAAACTAATAGTGTGTGTATATAAATACTAGTATTATATACTACCAACTATTATATTACTACCTAACTTAGTAGTTGGTAGTATATACTACCAACTATTATATACTACCAACTGTTATATACTAACAACTATTATATACTACCAACTATTATATTACTACCTACTATTATATACTACCAACTGTATTTAGATTATATATTTAATGTAGAAAAACATCCTACCAGCTCAAACATTATAATTCTTCTTTTTCATCTATTCAATATGAGTTTATGTCATATTATAGATACTAACCGAGACGTGGTGCCAGATGATCTAGTAGCAGTGTTCCACAAGCAGAGTTGTAATTTTGGTTTTGCAACCCATCTATTTGGTACTGAGTTAAAAGCACTTTACTCTGGAGACACTGTACCTCGAGGTATATCTTTCAGGATATCTCCAACTTCTCATACTGACCTGTAAGTATAACATATATAAATTAATAAAATCTTTATTTACTTTTATCATAATAAGTTATTATGGAATTTAATTGTAATGTAATGTTTCTGGTTTCCGAACTATTCGCATTTCTGCTTTACTCGGGTGAAGAGGCACTGATGATTGCCACTTGTTAACTGAAAAGCACTTTGTATATTCTGTATATAAACAAAATTTATTCTTGAAATTTGTTTTAAATTTATGCTCACCTTGAAAACATCTAAAATGAATTCTTATCATTTTTGCAAAATATTAAAAATCTAACAAAAGCTGATTCTTCTAACTAATTTGTGAATTACCTGTGCAAAATTTAAGTCCTTATATCAAATAGGGACGGATTAGTATTGGGTATTAGTGTCAAATCACACTAAAGGTAGTTAGCAAAACACAAGATTGACTCTATGAATGGATGAATGGTCAAGAAAATCCTAGATCTCATCCAGATAAAAGGATTATCCTTGCCTGGACTAATTCAGGGGCCTGTTAAAAAAAACCTCAAATTGCAGGACATGTGGGCTATAACCTCAACTCCAACCCACCTAAGTAATAATAATAAATGTCATTAAGTAAGTAAGTTAACACTCTATTCTCTCCTTACAACTAGAACTTTTAATAATTACTAACATCTTATTTTTACAGTCTCAACGGAGATGAACCAGTGTCAACTCTTACACAAGATTTTCACACAAGGCTCGACAACTTACTGAGAACGTTAGTCCACGCCCGGCCACACTTTGTCAGATGCTTGAGAGCTAATTCATCCGAAATTCCTCATAAATTCGATAGACCTACTGTCATGAAACAAATCAGATCTTTACAAGTTTTAGAAACTGTTAATCTTATGGCTGGAGGTAAAAACTTGATTGATATCAACATGATATGGAATGTTTTGTTTGTTTTTCATCTTATCATTTTGATTGGCTAGTAGTGGAACTTTACATTTGCGGTTTCACTATTATATGACCCATCCATAACTTTCTTTAAATTGCAAGATGTAAAGTTTTAGCTGACCTAGCTACTAATGCCTTTAAAATTTATAAAAACCATTTTATTGTTATAGTTTAACATGTATTTATAAGTATTAAGTTATTGTTGTGTTTTAGTTTTGTATTTGTATGACGTATTGTATCTAATTTGTTAACTTTTGACAATAAATTATATTCTATTCTATTCTATAGCAATGTCAGAGATATGTGGGAAAGGTGGTTTTAGAGTATTTTCTTACTGCTGACTGATATAATACTACTGTATAATTGGCTTCCTGATAAAGTTTGCTATGAAAATGCTAGGAAGTCAGAGTTTGAATCTTTCCTTACTGTTGACGGATAAGATTTGTTGACAAATAGTCTCATTATTCTGATAATGATGAACTCATCTGAAGCTCGTTTGAATTAATAATAATAATAAATAATAATAAATCTTTATTTTTCATTAAATTTTATACAGATAAAACATTAGAAAATTGTCAATATCCTATGAGTAAATTAATAAAACAAGATTATTATATTATAATTAATTCTGATACTTAATCATATTTAAATGGTTTTTAGGTTTTCCACACAGAATGAGGTTTAAAGCGTTCTTAGTAAGGTATAGAGTACTGGCAAGGCAAGGACAGCTCAGAAGGATAGAAGAGAAAGCAGTGGAAGACTGCCAGACCATACTTAAATGTTTAGAGGGTAGGAAGAGGCCTGCAGGATTAGTTGTTACTTGGGCATTTGGAAAGAGGCATATTTTCTTAAGGTACTATAGTCAAATATCAATTATGCATTACAATTTTGACATTTCTTTCAAACGAAAGGATAGCATGTTAAAATAATTGAGAAACCTTCCTTGATAATTGATGTTGAATTCCTTGAAACTAAGGGGTAAAAATGGGTACGGGATACCTTGGAACTTTTCCTCAACACATCAAACTTGCTATGATTATTCCTTCCTACTTTGGACTCACTTCGCTCATCCTCAGAATATACATGTCATCAAATTTATACTGCAAGACGTCTTTGGACTTACTTCGCTTGCTAGTTTATTTTTCGCTCTGATAGTTTTTTTTTTATTTATTTATAACCATAAGAACATACAGTATACAAATACGTATATAATGTACAGTAAAGAAAAGAATATAGTATATAGAAATATATAAAACAAAATTAGGTGCACCCACTGTATAAGCATTAGCTTGTGGTTAATACATCTGTACAGTATATTCTGTATATATCTGTATATTCTGAGCATGTCCGATGTAGGGAGGAGGAGCGTAGCGAATCCGATGTGACGAGGAAAAGTTCCGAGGCACCCCGTACCCGATTTTTAGATTTAATCTACATATCCTTTAAATTATCAACATTACAAGTTTACGGTGTACTTATTCTGAATAATTGTTTTATGATTTTTTTTATGATGTGATTTTTTTGTTACAACACTGACCACGCTCAATGCTCCTTTGTGTCTATGTTATATCATTTTGTAGATTATGGTGTAAAAATTCTCATTTCCTTTGAAAAGTCCATGCAAATTGACAGACAAGTTCAAGTGTTATTGTTCCAACTATGTAGCATAAACCTGAGCAAGAACTAAATTGTTGCTCAAGAAAACAAGCATTCCAAAGTATTTTTTTCCAGGCTTTCAGACCCACGTCCCAGATTTTTATATTTAAGTAACTAATGATATATGCTTTATTTTGTCTGCTTTATTAATTTGTAAGTATAAATAAACATATGAATTGTACTTAAAAATATACAATATGCTTTACATCTAAGCGAAATAAAGGACAATAATAAAGTAAACATTAAGGCTATTAGACATAAATAAATTTTTCAGAGAAGTATTGTCTGTCTTATTAATTTGTAAGTATAAATAAATGTATGAATTATATTTAAAAATATATAAGTATAATGTATTTTGATTATACCTTGATTTTAGTGAGGGGCTGAGGCAAGAATTAGAAAGTATTCGATGGGAAACACTTCATAGAGCGGCTGTTTCTATTCAGTCAACATGGAGGGCTTTTCAGGCCAGAAAGAAATGGCCTCATCTCAAGAGATCTTTACTACAGCAAGCTCAGGCACCGGCACCACCTCCATTGCCTCCAGCTCCTCCAGCACCTCCGCCCCATCCTAATCCTAACAAAGGTACAGATATATTAGTTATTATTATTAATTAATGATTGGGGTTGGAGTTAAGGATAGAGCCCATTTGCACTGTGACTGGAAGTCTATTGTACAAACCCCTTAATTGGTCCAGGTCAGAATAATCCTTTTCCCCAGACTAGGTCTAGGATCTTTTTGACCAGTGATTCATTGGTAGAGTCAAACTTAGTGAGAGTGCTCTTACCAAAGTTTGAGAACCTTTGACAGACTAGGGTTTCACATCTCAGAAGTGTGAGAGGCAGTTTCGGTTTCCGATTCACAAAGCCTACACACTGGGTTATCTTTAAAGATACCAATAGTATGGAGGTATTTCCGGAGGTGACAGTGACCAGTCAGTAGTCCACTTAATGTTCTAAGATCCCTTCTGCTTAGACTGAGGAGGTCCTCAGTTACTTTGGGACTGGGTCCTTTTAACATAAGTTTACTGAGCCTCATGCCAGAGGATTTGTTCCAGTGGTGCAAGTGATTGGTTAAGAGCCAATATTTAATTACACCTTTGACTATAGTTTTTGGTATGGCTACTATGGGTTCAGGGCCCACAGGAGTGGTCTCAGACCCCTTTTTGGGGTCAAAGCAGGATTTTTGAGCAAGCAGGATGTCTGCTTGCTCATTACCTTCAATCCCCTTATGGCCAGGCACCCATCTGATTGCAACATCATTGTTGAGTGACAAGGTCAGAAGGTTTTGTAAGCACTCCCAGACAAGCTTAGAGTTAACTTTGTATGAACCAAGAGCTTTAATGGCAGCTTGGCTGTTAGTAAAAATATTAACAGTAGCCTGATTAGGATTCTTTTTAATATTTTCTATTAGACAGGCATTAATAGCAAATATTTCTGCCTGAAACACTGTGGCATACTTTCCTAAAGGAAATGAGGTTTTTAGATTAGTATAAACCTTATATATGCCACTTGATATATTAGTTTTTTGGAGATATATTATTGGATGGTTGTAAAGTTGGTTCTGCTAAGTATAATTTGACTTTAAACTATATACAATATATATAAATAAATATATATATTTATTTTACCATGGGTGTAAAGTATTCACTGTAAAGATAATAATTTTATTGCTCAAACAATGAAGAATTTATATTTCCCTGATGTTAAGTATTTCATATTTATTTTGGGATGGCTGTTAAATAGGCACATTAAAGAAATATTGTTTTGTTAAACATTAATTATTTTATTGTTAGTTGAATTGAATAGATTAGTTTTATATATTTTTAGATTCCTGTAAAATAGGTACTGTGAAGAATAATTTGATTGCTCATGCAATTAAGAATTTCGATTTGCCAGCTTTAAGGTAGTTTATGTTTAGGATAGCTGTTAAGTAGGCACTGTAAAGAATGAATTTTTCATAAAACAATAAATCATTCACTCTATGTTTGGCTGTAAAGAATCAGAAAGAATCTCTTTTATACATATAAAATGCTATGCTGGATCATTTTTTTTTTTATTTTATTTCCTTTTTTGTATTAAGCCTATTTTTTTGGAAATTGTTGAATCTTAAAAAGATTAGAAACATGTAGATTCATTTCCAATTAAGTTTACCAGTACTATATTATTCCATTTATGTTTCCAACACCTCTATCTCATCAAGTTTCCAACAAACATAACATTCCATCTAAGTTTCTAATAAAATAAACCTATTACACAACTGAGTTAATAGGTTTATACCTAGACTTATGTCTATCTATGTTTCCTACCGATATAGCTCACTATCTAACTTTCCCATGAATTTATGATTCCATCTATGATTTGGATGAATCAGAGTTTTTGTAATTAAAAGATCCAACCACTTTTTTTTAGAAATAGAGTCCAGGTTAACACTTGTTCTATTCAATATTTTATTTGTTTCACTAATTCTGTAATGATTTTAGGTCGAGGGCTGCTGTTAGGAGGGCGACCGAGGCCCCAGCCTATCACAGGGACACCTCCTCCCGACCCCCACGATCCTCAAACTCCTAAATGTGATGCTAATATCATCAAACAAACATGTACTATTTTCGGATTAGATTTGGTGAGTTTTAGTTTGTTGATAATCTGGTTTTTGCCATGAAGGTTTATCTTCTGGTCAGGCCCGCCCAAAAGTGCATGTGCTCCTGGACCTCTGACAATTTTGGCTTCCATATTTCCTGTAATACGAAAGGGACAATATGGCGCAAACCAGGGCATGGTGTCCTGGGTCCGGGGCCATTATATTATGTAGATAACATTTGTGATGAATCACTCTTTTTGTTCTCACTGTGAGAGGTATCATCAGGGATGTATGACATCATGGGTGAAAACACAATGCTCTGCATAATTAAAAATCCCTTAAGCAGGCTAGTATTTAGTAATAATAATACTATCTTTATTTCATAAAATTATTACATTACAAATATATTAAAAATAAATACAATTTACATTTTTATTTTATCGCTGTTTTTTTTTTATTTTGAATAATTTGTTATTTACAATAAATTTAATTGATGAAAAACTGCTACTTTTCTACGTCTCCAAAAAGCAATACTGCTTGAACCTGGAGATGTAGTTTTAGTTATTAAATATTTCTATTTTTTACATTACCTAATAATTATATGTCCTACATAAATTTGTCTGATGTGTTATTATTTAATCAATTTATAGAATTTTCTGATTATTCTTTATAATGTTTCAAATTAGTATTATTTTAGTTTTGATGTGACGTATATTTTTATTTATTTATTTAAATTATTAATAATAATTATTATTTATCCAGGTAAGATAATATAAAATCATGCTGTTTGCTGTATAAAGTGCATTTTAATATCATATTTTTCATGATAAATTGGTCAAACTGATGATCAGTGCCTGAAAAACAAATAAAAAGAATAATAGTAATTCAAAACTCTTTTTTGTTCTGATTAGTTTGTTGGACACTGTGAGGACCTCTTGTTAGGTCTTAAACAATTTTTTGAGTTGGTTGTCTATAAAAAAGGTTTATTATAATTGATATATGTATAATCATTTGTTCAGTTAAAGTGGGTTTCTTTTATTCTCACTTTAGATTATATAAAGTAGCTACTTTTATTTTATTTTTTTTAGTTTGTAATATTTTTTTGTTCAGGCACTAATGATAACCTTTCACTTTTTGGTTCTTTTAAAAAATGCATTAATGATAAAGTACTTAAACTACTATGATGTTTGCAATAAACTCATTGACGGATTGATTATGATTTTTTTACAGGAGAGGCCCCCACCAGTACCACCAAGTAGACCTTATACAGTAGCTGGTAATACTAAACTGGGCTACCCACAGACCAGAATAATGAAAATGCCTTTCTCAGGTAATTAATATTGTATTCTATTTTATATTTTAATTTAATATTTTAAATTATTCAATAGCCAGCCACCAGAAATCAAAGAACTAACAGCCTACCATGAATTTAAAAAAATAAATAGACCTTTGGGTTAAGTCACTAGCTTAGCAGAATAAAAATAAAATATTGAATGTATAATTATTTTTATTTACTTATTTTTTCTCACTATTTTTTATATACTTTTTTTTATTCAATTGTTTATTTTATGTATATTATAACCTTTTCTTGTTTATTTTTATTTATCATTTATTTTTATTTTAGTTTAATTTGATGTATTTTAAATTTCTTAGATTTTAAAGTTAGTTTAGTAATGGTATAATGAATTAACTTTAGAAATAATAGAATCAATAAATAATTAAAATAAAATAACCTTGGAATGAATACATAAATTGTAAAACCTATAGTATAATACACTTTAACTACCAATAAAAATTAATAAACATTAGACTATTAAAAATAATTTAAATAGCAACTATATAATATATAACCGTCTTCAGCATCAACCATTACCGCTTTTTGAAGACGGTGTAACATAAAATACTAATAAATAAATTAACATAAATTTATAAATTATAATAAAATAATTAACATATTTTATGTTAATTATTTTATTATAATAAGGTATAATAAAATATTATATATTTATTTTCTTAGCAAGGTATTTTACCTTGCTAAAATTGTAAAAATGTATGATGTAATCATGTAATTTATAAATAAACAAATAAATAATGTGTAGGTGAACAACTTTATGTTCAAAAATTAGACAAAATTCAGTTTTTTAGGAGTTATGAATGAGTAATTAATTATATTTTTGTTTCTTTTGGTCAATAAAACTTTTAAAAAATCTAAGGGTTTAGATTTTTTTAAAAGTTTTATTGACTAAAAGAAAAAAAATATAATTAATTAAATTAATTGACCTTCATAACAAGAGAAAGAAAATATTTTAAAAACAACAATGGAATGGGTGCAATGGAAAAAAACTTAATCACATTTACAAATAGAATTATAAAAATTGAAGAAAAATATAAGAGTTAAGCAGTGTTGTTTGATGTTTTTTAGTTTTTATTTAATCATTAGTTATTTATGTATGTCTTGTAAGCAGAAGATAATAATTTCATTATTATTGTTGAGGATTACACTGCACTTTCTAAAGTTATTGTTATTACAAGTTTTAATGATATCAATAATTTTATTAATATTACGATATCTGCTGTTAATGTAAACACCAGATATCGCAGTAGTTTTATTTATTGAGATCTCAACCAAAAAGTTGAAAAATTGGAATAAAATGCTTGCTTTAGAGTCTTTATCCCCAAGTATTTCTAAAGTCAGTTTAGTCTTCCACAATCTATATTATTTGTATAGTTGCCACAATTAATATATTTGTTTTCTAGAAGACAGTAATGGGAGCAGTGATGTTTCATTACTGAAAGGTGAAACAGTAACAGTTATAGGAGCATCACCTAGACGGGGCCATCTACTCGTTGAGCATTGTAATCATTCGTTACATGTTCCCTTCCAATTCCTAGAGCTTAAACCGCAACAACAGCTCACCGTATAGGTTTTAATAAACCACTAGTGGAAGTCCTTGAAGGAATATGAAGAAATTAGTTTCTCCATGTGATAAAATGTACTGAAATAGAAATATGAGACCCTGGACTGTTTTTGATCAATAATAGGTTCTAAAAGATAGACTTCTGACCATTTTAAAAAAAGTTATAAAATTATATATGGAAAAGCTTTTAGTAATTGAGACTTCGCTTCTTAAGGTTTTTTTCTAATTTACTAAATTTAAAATCAAATTTGCTTTGAAGTCTTAATAATTTAGAACCTATTATACAAATAAAAATAACTCAGTTTCTAAGCAAAATGACAAAAAACTTGAGGCTCATAAATGCATGAGCAACTTCATAAATATGAAGTTGGGATGAGTGTGTTTGTTGAGTTTGATGAGTGTCATTGTTAAAAAAAGGATTATAGCAAGTTCTTTAGAAAAAATCTCCATATGATGAAGTGTCTTTGTAAAACGTTTGGTTTGACGTATTGAATAAAACATAATTGATTGTAATTAAAAGGATTTGTACTTTGCATTAAAAATACAACAAAGCTTTATTTGTATGAATTTGCCATGGAGATAATATGTGTTATAATATTGTATTATATGCACCATATTTGACAGGATTCGTGAATATTTGCCTCTGACTTTGTTTTCATTTTATCATGACTTCATGTTATATTTGTTGGCCTTTAAACTTTTTCATTTTTGTCACGATAATCTCTTTGATTTAGAGCTTAACTATATTAAGCAGGGAGTAAATTGTGTTGAATACAAATTATTAATAAAATCAACCTTTTTTGCTTAGAGGAATATTTTGGAAAGAGATTGAGTTATTTTAAAAAGTGCTGAATTAACTTGTACATTATAGTTTGTGTTAACTTAATTATTATAGAAATATTTTGCTCATATCAAGGCAATGCATTTTAAGGTTAAGTGCCATTTCGTTCAATTTCTTTTTCTCAGTGAAATTCAAAGAAATCATTCTTATTTTAAACTGTTAGAAATTGAACTATTTTTAAGTAGCTGATCAATTTTATGAACACAAATTTCAAGTTCTAAAAGATATTAAGTTATTTAATTTAAATATTAAAATCAAGAATTGAGAGAAGATTAAAAAATAATAGTCATAAAAGTCGAGTTGAGCTTATTGTAAAGTGTATTCCTAAATATTACTACAACTTATACATGGAAGAAATTTAGGCTTACTGTGAATTGAAACTAGTAGAGGTTATAAATCAATCTTTAATATATAGATCAATGTTTCAATGTAAAAAAAGAATAATTGGTCAATTTTCTGTATCAAGTTTGGACTAAAAGAGGTTTATATGACGTGGTTTTTCATCAGTTAAAAAATTATGGTACACATATTTGTTTCCAACTAAAGGGCAAAGTTATATGAAAAATAGCGTACCTCTTTGTTTCCAAGGAAAAAGTAATATAAAATTATAATTATAAATCTTCAAATAATTCCTATTGAAGGAAACAAATAGATATGAAATTTTAACATCAATTAAAAAAGTATACCTCTTTGTTTACTGTGCCAGAACAGAGTAATATCAAACTTTTATTATAAAAATTATTCTAATCATGTCCAGCTTCCTTGCATTTTCTAATTAATTTAATCTTTTATTCTTTTTAATTGAATAAGTCAATGAGTTTATTAAAAAAACGCTTAATTTTTTTAGAAAAATAAGTTGAAATGAAAGATTTGTATTTTTATATAAAAAGTATTGTTAAAAGATAAGTTTTATAGTGTGCTCCTATTGATAAATTTAGTGTTACTTATCAACATTTTTGTATCACTTTAATTTTTAAACATTGTATGTATGAATGCATGTACGTATTTACGACAAGTTTTTAGAATGATGATGATGTACATTTAAACTACAGAATGACTTTATAATAAGTCTTCAGACCATGGTAAGTGTAATATATATATATATATATATATATATATATATATATATATATATATATATATATATATATTATATATTTCTACGCATTTTGCAAGTCTTGGAATTTTTTGAAAGTAGAAAAATAGAAAATGGTTTTTCACACTGTCCACCCTTTTTACTGAATTACATAAATACCTTGCATTGCTTTAATTTCTTCTTTGTTAAACATGTATTATTCTCATGTTCAAACCAGACCCCCTAAAATAATTTCCATACATTCTTTTTAAAGTAGACTTACAAGAACATAAAATAAAATTATTTAAAAAAACAAACCAAAAATAAACCTTTGGCAAAATGTTTTTTGCCAAATTCAAGTAAGCCAAATGTGTAAATGAATTTAAACACCCTTTTCATTATACCCACATCTACCCTTGACTTGACTTATTATTTTACATAGACATTTCATGTTTATGTGGACATTATTATTTTAAATAGACATTTCTTGTTTATGTGGACATTATTATTTTACATAGACATTTCTTGTTTATGTGGACATTATTATTTTACATAGACATTTCTTGTTTATGTGGACATTATTATTTTTATGACATTAGGTTTATGTGGACATTATTATTTAAATAGACATTTCTTGTTTATGTGGACATTATTTTACATAGACATTTCTTGTTTATGTGGACATTATTATTTTACATAGACATTTCTTGTTTATGTGGACATTATTATTTTACATAGACATTTCTTGTTTATGTGGAAATTATTATTTTACATAGACATTTCTTGTTTATGTAGACATTATTATTTTACATAGACATTTCTTGTTTATGTGGAAATTATTATTTTGCATAGACATTTCTTGTTTATGTGGACATTATTATTTTTAAATAAAAAAAAATATCAATAATAAAAATGTGTAACAATATTACATCAATATGAGCTCACTAATTGTATAAAGACTGTATATTATTTTTTTATTTTTTAAGATTATTAGTTTTTAGATTAAGTTATATTTTTAATGATATAAAAGGTTCAGAAAAGAATGCATATAAATGAGCAAACAATTGTTTATACCTAATAATTGTTTTATTTAATAAATATTAATATTAATAAATATTAAATAATTAATGTATTAATTTTAAATATTAATATTTAATAAATATTATTTTAATATTTTTAATAAAACAGATACCTAAAGACAGATAGGCTTCATTGTAATTTTGAAAAAATGGGAGTTAAAGTCTTGAAAAACTGTTTAATCCAGAGTCATAGAAATATATTTTGAGAGTTGGCATACCCTTGAACATTATGTAGGGCTCTCAAGGCTTTGTGTTCCCTTATGTTAGGTAACCTTTAGCTAGAGAGTGTTTAGGTTATAATGAACTAATCATTTTCAGTTTTTACTCATTTTTTATAATCTTTTGTATTTTATAATTTACAGTTACTTTGTGAAGATTTCAGATTTCTTTTGCGTTGTTTAGCTATAAGCTATCTCTAGTAATAATATCTTTCTGACTATAGTAAATTGGATACTTAAAATCAATTTTTCAAGATAATGTTTTTTGTTTTGCAAACCAGGTGTGTTTTTAACAAGATTTCTAACTTTCTTCACATTTATATAATATTTTGATTGTTCAAAAATTTTTTTGATTGAAATTTAATTATTTATTTACAAAAAGTCTTAAAACAGTTAACCTATATAGTTCATCTTAGACCCTAAGTTATTACAGAACATAAGGCAATTATAACATATATTTATGAAGCTCATTGACAGTTTATTTACATTTCTCACAATTTTATCAAAAGATAACCTGAAATTTTCGTAACTAATAAAAAAACTTTAATCAAAACCAGAGACCATAGATACTAAAACAGTAAGACTGTCAACTCAATGGTGGGAAAATTTGGATTCCGGAGTGCGGAGGACCTACCTTTCAATTGAGTGGGCGTGGCTTAATTTCCCGCTTTTTGCCCACAATCAGTTTTAAATTAAATTTTTATACTTTGTATAGTTATACTTCTAACTAGCTGTACCGTCGTCTTTAAACTTACTCAGAACGCTTCTGATTATTTTTAAGTTTTTCATTCAAGTAATTTATTATTATAATTTATTAATATTAAAAATGAAATATTGTCTAAAGTTTACACGTGCTAGAAGGTAGATTTTGGCATTTAATGTAGCCTGGATTTGATTACATCGGCAAGATGCGCACATAATAATAATAATAATAATATCTTTATTTCATCAAAATTATTACATTACAAATATAGTAAAAATAAATACATTTTACATTTTTTTTTATCACTCTGTTTTAGTTTTGTTTGAATAATTTTGTATTTACAATAAATTTAATTGATGAAAAACTGCTCCTTTTCTACATCTCCAAAAAGCAATACTGCTTGAACCTGGAGATGTAAAACAACATGTGATTAAATGTAATTACCAGATAAAATCAACTAAATCAATAAATAAATTAAATGCAATTTACACTTATCTGCCATCAGTAGCGTTCTCTGGAAGTTTTAAAAATATTTCTTTTTACTTTTAGTTTCTGAATTTTTGTGATACATAACATGCAACGGCGAACCGTTTTTGTGAAAAATAAAAACAGAAAACAATCATTTTATAATAATAATAAATGTAGCTGTCATAACCAAAAATTGACATGGGATTCATAAATTTATATATAAAAATATAATCGGTCATTTTTGGAAAGCTATTAGGTTAGTTCATGAGTTATCCGCACCGGTCTGCCACAGCACTAGTTTTTAGTAGTTTGCGATAATCGAATCCAAACTTTTCCTCATTTAAGTAAACCCCCCCCCCCCTGATCAAAACTATCACCTTCATCTACTTACATTATGATAACAATACATTATTCTTTTTAAAAGAAGCTCAAAATTTGTTTAATTTTGCTTAAATTTTTATATGGTAGAGTTTATTAATTGTTGTAGATTGATATTTTTGATGCATTTGATTTTTTTAGTTTTTATGAAATCCTTTACTGTAAATAATTTATTATGGAGTGTACTTTATTTCATACTCTTTGGTACTTATATTTAGAGATTAAGTAATTACTGCTTTATTATTATGTACTACTTACTTTAAGTACAATTTTTAGTTAGACCAGGGATAGTTCATGAGCCTAGATATTGAGGAGCAGTGGTAAAAATTAAAACTCTTGATTTTAATAAATGCATATTTAGCTGACCTTCTTTTCAGTGAATTTTCATCAGAAAATACTCTTATTTTTATATCATTTGATACTACCGAGTTTTGCAATTCTCGCACAATTATATTGTGTCTACTCTTATTTTCTTAACAACCAACCCTTTTCTTTTATAAAAAGGATCCTCTTATGAACTGACTATTTTCAATGGAAAATTTTTAAAGGGATTTTTTAAGGATTTTTAAAGGACTCATTTATCATCCTCTTATGACCTCTTATTTATTTATTAGTACAATACGGACATAATTGTCCAATAACAATACATTTTTTAAATATTATGTACCTCTTATGACCTGTTTAAAGCTCTTTGCTATTAAAATTATTTTTGAAGAGATTTATGGTGTATCTATTAATTATTGATGCACAGATTGCAGGAGATCTCTGAGCTTTGATTGGTTGCTGCCAATAATTCATGGTAGGAATACAGTGCTACTAAGTATCCCAAAATTAATTGCCCTAGTTGAGATAATATCAATGTTATAAGGCAGTACCTTTTACTGTTGAAGTTAAGCTAATTTATATTAATAATGATTTAACTGATTTCTAGGAGATGAAAAATGTCACTTAATGTCATTAAGTAATGTGACTTAATGTCACTTCTTAAGTCAGTTTAATACGAAGAAATATTCATATTAAACTCATTCATGTACAAGAGATTTATTTTACACAAATAACCATTCATTTTTTGTCTCTAAAAAGGAGTTTGCAGGAGTCCTCAGTGTTGTAATGATTAGCACCCACCTGCCACCTAGATGGTCTGGGTTTGACACCAATTAGGGCCTTTAGGATTTTCTTGTGAGGGATGGAAACCCTTTGAAAGAGATGTTAAGCCAATGTTTTCGAGCCCGAGCAATGTCAGGTACTCCTAAAGGATCCCTAACCCTAAATGAACGCGGGTTTAGCCAAAGGAAAATACTAAAAGTATAACATAACAATCTTTTATAATAATAATAACTTACAGGAGGTGAAGCGAAAAGATTTAGAGGGGTTTTGAGAATTGTTGTAGGGGGGTTGGGAAGTCCCGAGTCACTCGGGACTTCCCAACCTTACCTGACCGAAGAAGACATATGTCGAAAATTCTCAAAACCCCTCTAAATCTCTTCGCTTCACCTCCTGTAAGTTATTATTATTATAAAAGATTGTTATGTATGTATATATATAATATATATATATATATATATATATAATATATATATATATATATATATATATATATATATATATATATATCGGGCCAACAATGTGGCCATTGCAAGGTAATCTCACATCTCCCTAATTATTATCACTGAGGTATTGGCAAAATAATTGATAATTACTAGAAATACTATATTTTGCTACAATTGTATTTGACACATCCATTCTTTTAAAATCAAAATAACATACAATTTAATTAAAATTTGTAAAATTAAAATTTAAATAGCATTTTACTATACGGTGGCTTGCTCTCTTCTCACCTGGTCTATTCTATTAAATATTATGTTCAAAGAGTCATACTTGAGTAATATCTCCTTAGTCTTTATTTTAATTTTATAGAACTCACACATTTTAATAAATTAATGAACTATTAATGACTTTAGTTTGATAATAATTTTAATGACTAGCTAACAATTATTTGTGTTAGTTAATACAAATAATCGTTAGCTAGTCATTAAAATAATTACAGAACTAAAGTCATTAATAGTTCACTGATTTATTAAAAAAGAGTCATACTTGCTAACTTCTGTTATAATTTGTCATAAATATCAATCATAATATTTAATATCCTTTAATTTCTAGTTTAATATAATAGTTAATTTTAATTTCCATTTAATCAAATAGATTGTTCTCATAGTTTAATTAGTGTGTTGTTTTTGTGTAAACTGCTAAAATGTTCTTAAAGCTAATGAACTCTTTGCTTATTTATTTACACGTATTATTCCATACTTATTTCATTACTGTTTTAATTATAAACATTTAGTAATTAATATCAAAATTAATTTGATACGACTATTTAATTTTTTTTTAATTATCTAATTTATAATATCTGTAATTTTTACACCAATAGTATATACTCATTATTATTTTGAATGCATATCCAATTGTTGAAATATTTATATGTTTTAGATATGTATTTATATTATTTTTTCTTACCTTCTTTTGAAATATAACACTTTTTATATAATATTATCAACAGTAATATAATACAATCTGTGCATTTATTTAATAAATAATCAAAGATTAAAAAATGTCATTAGCAGTTAGCAGTTTACATAGATTCTCTTTTTGTTTACGATTTAAATGTAATTAATTACCTGAGTGCCAATGTAGTTTGTAGATATATTAGTTCTAAGTATGCATTTTAATATAAATGTAAATAATTTTTTAATGTTTCAAGAGAAAAGGTTGTTGAAAATCGTAATAATAATGTTTTTTATTGGGTAAATATATACAGTTAATTCTTCAAGGGAGAAATGTTATTGGTCTTTGTGTTATAAAAATATACAACACAAAGTTCCCAAAATCCAATGTTTTAAAATTAGACCAATAATTATTTTAAATGAAGCATAGCCATTGTTTAATATATTAAACACTTTCAGGGCCAAATTTTATTCAGTGATGCTTCTGGACTTGATAATATATAATTGTAATGTATGAACTCTCTATAATACGACACACGGCTAAAATCAATTGACACCCCGCCAAAATCTCAATCCTTTCAACCCTCATTTTTAAATAAAAAAATCCCTTCTTTTAAGTAACAAAAAAAATCCCTACTCTGGCAACACTGAAAGTCAGGTTATGTTTTGAATTTTATTATTTGTTTTTATTTGATATCGTATTTTTTATTTTTAAAAATTATTTATTTACTTTTTAAGTAGGAATATTGTTGTATCTTATAAATTTATCTAAGTGTTGCATTAAATTTGTTCGGGAAGTATGAATTAAGTGGAGTTAAAGTTGTTGATTACGTAATGCAATGGATCATAATAGTTCTATGATAAAAGTTTGACGATTTTAATCAATTGTCAGCTATAATTACTTTTTTCCAAAATAAACTGCTTTTTTTGTGTCATGTTTGTATAATTGCGTATTGTTTCATATTATAAAAATAATATGACACAATATGCATTTATGGCTTAAAAAAGTCAAGACTGTCATCTATCGAAAGACGTGGCATTTTCAAAAAAAAATGCTGTCTTTTGGTTGCCAGAGCACAGAACCTGCACTGTACTCAAATAGAGAAATGCTTGAAGAATACATCAATGTCCATGCGTCAAATATAGACACTCAGATCATATAACAACTCTGCAATAATTGAATGAATTAAACAGATTGGAATGAAACGAAACGAACTCGAACAGATAAATATGCACAATGAGGGAAATAAAAGCGACGCGAGGTTACAAATATTTACAACCAGTGTTGCCTTTTTATGATTTTATTTACGAAAAAGGTATTTTTTTATACCGAGGTTGGCATAAAGTGGAGGGGGAAAGATCGAGGTCGGTCTGAACCAATAGAATTCTTTCCCTCACAGATTTTTGGCGCGCTGTCAATTGATTTTAGCCGTGTGTCGTATTATAATACTCAAAAATATCTAATAAAAATGGAAAACTGAGAGTGTAGTCCCAGCTGCAAACCTTTAATTAAAACTCTTTACTAATCTTCCAAAAAGATGTATACTATGTTCTAGCTTTCGCCACCAAAATTAAAATTGTACACTTTGTGGAATTTTCGATAGAGCCTTTTTGATCATGGTGGTACAATATTTTTTTCTTTCTTCTCTTTATGATGCCGACTTATCTACCATTTTTTTTATAAATTGGAGATAATGAGGGTTTTACATGTAATCTTAGAATAATACTATATATAGAAGGAGCACAGGGCCGTAAACACAATGTAATTCCACTGATAACACGAAAGCCGGTTGACTGGTGCAACTAAGTAATGCTGCCAACCTGACAACAAAACATTATTTTAAATATTTGTCATAAATATCTATTAATGAAGAAAGATCCTAAAGAACAAATATAATAACTTAAAACACCTGCTGAGTATTTAATAAAACTGGTCTTAGATGGCAAATGGGTGGCGGAATACAAGAATCTACATTTAGTTGACGAGGACTACTTTTTATATATAATTTTAATAAATACGTTAAACTACAATTTAAAATGCTTTAAATATTGTAATGCACCGATATTTATATTAGTATTTTATGAATAATCAATCATTAATTAATAATAGAACATAATAATTCAGCAACCGGAAGTATTGCCAACTTTGTTTTTAGAAAATTGTATATTGTTAGGGTGGCAGCATTACTTAGTTGCACCAGTCAACCCACTTTCGTGTTATCAGTAGTGCTCCTTCTATATAAAGTATTATTCTAAGCATGTAATTATATGATATGAAATAACCTGTTAATGTTTGTATACATAATAACATTGCATTTAAAGGTTCTTGAGTTCACAATTATTATTTTTCATTATTTAAATCATAAGATTAAATTCATTACATAGCTTCCTGCATTTTTAATGACAGATATATTAATGGTACATAAAATGAAGATTTATACAAAATATATTTACTCTACAATAACTTACTATTAACTTTCAGTAATTATAGATAAAAAGGATATCATTAAAAATGTATTGCAATTTGAAATTAAAACAATTAAAGCTGTAATATTTATTTTTATTGGCTGAAAACCTTTCGTCGATTGAAGCCTAACTTCTTAGATGAAATTGGTAGTCTAATCAAGCTGCAGTATTAGCAGATTGCTAATATCTACAATATTTTTAAATTGAGGAATTGTGGAAAATATTTTAATACATCTGAATAAATAAAAAAAATTGAAATAATTGTTTTCTTCGATCATTTTTAAAACTTAAATTAATCGTTAATACATATATTTTAATTTATTTTGGAGAACATTAAATGTGTCATTTTATCTATAATGATGTATTATGTATTTATGAATTAGAATTTAATAATCAAATTTTTTAGAAGGTTTTTTGTTGTAATCTATTTTGTTTTCATATTTCAAATTATAAGTAAATTTTATATTGATCCTTGATCGCCTTATTCCCTTCCCTATACCTTTTTATCTAAATGACCATATTTCCCCTGCCTCTTGGGATCTCATGTCTACAGAACTTAAAATATAAAAATATTATTGATTCATAGATTTATTAATTATATTATACAAGAAAATTAAGTGATGAAATATAAAATATACTAAATTAAACTAGGTGTCATAATTTCGCCTCAAGTATTCTGTTTAAGAAGACCAAATGGATCTGTTTGATATAAAAACAAAATGGATTGCTTCTGCAGAAAAACTAAAAAGCCATTTTATTGTAAATATTTTGTTTTAAATATTCAAGAGTAATTTATAATGTTATTTTGTACTTTTTTACAAATTTTTATATTTTGTGATGAATAAAAAAGCAATTTTTTTAAATTATTTTTTTTATCCTTGGCTCTTTTAGCGAATTTCCTTTGGGAAAAAATCCGCTAATGGGATAGGCGTCATGGCGGAATTCGAACCTCGGACCACGACACAAATCGTTTCAGAGGTCCCTAATGACGAAAAAAAATTTTCGCGAGACTTTATATATATATATTATATATATATATATATATATATATATATATATATATATATATATATATAATATATTATATATATGTTATATATTTATGTATTTCTAGACACTTTCTTGTAAACACTCTATCTTTCGAACGGATTAATATTTTTTAACCAAACTTGGTACAAAAATCAACCTTTGGGAGGACACGAACCCTATTGAAAATCAGGTTTTTGTGACGTCATTAACCCGGTTTGCTGAGTCAGCGAAATTTTCAAAAAATCAGCAAAATTCAGGGTTAATATTTTTTGCCGCGAAAAAGGTTAATATTTATGTTTTTTGAGACGCTGAATCGAATGAAACCGGTCCGAAGTCGATACGACCACTCTAAGTGACCTAAAAATCGAAAAAACCATTGTAAATTACCAAAAACCAAAATTTAGAACGATAAAAAATAAATTTCGAGTAAGGTGTCGTTTTCTATGTAATTTTGGGCGCTGAATCGAATGAAACCGGTCCGAAGACGATACGACCACTTTAAGTTACCAAAAAGTCGAAAAAAACAAAAAATTTAGAAAACCAACATTACGGTCGTTGAAAATTAAATTTCGAGTAGGGTGTCGTTTTCAATGTTTTTTGGGCCTCTGAGTTGAATGGCAGTGGTCCGGAGTCAATACGACCACTCAAACTCAGGGTACCTGGTTCACATCCTGGAAGGGTCGATAATTTTTTATCGTTTTTTTTTACTAAATATAAGTTTACAACTAGAAAATAATTCTGGCGCGCGTGGTCCGCATGTCGGGCGAATTTCCTTTGGATGCGAGCACTCAAACCCAGAGTACCTGGGTTCAAATCCTAGTAGGGACAATAATTTTTTATCGTTTTTTTACCTAATATAAGTTTACAACTAAAAATAATTCTGGCGCGGTGGTCCGCATGTCGGGCGAATTTCCTTTGGATGCGTGTTTCCGTGCCTTTTACATTATATAAGTTTACAACTACTAAATAAATAATTCCGGCGCGGTGGTCCGCTGTCGGGCGAATTTCATTTAGAATGCGTGTTTCCGTGCTAAACAACTTTTTTGCTTATGCAAGAACTATGCCCATTGCGTGGTTCCGGTTCATGCTTTAGAACCTAAGCAGTTACTCAATTGTCAAGCACTGCTCGTAACTCATTTTGTCTGTATTTTCCAAAGGAAATGCGCTAAAACCTTTAAAGATAACTGACTAAGCTTAAAGATAATAACTAATCTTTAAACTAGTGCAAATAATAGTGCGTACTTCTAATTTTAGAGGCATTGTTTTGTACAACAACTGGATGATCATGCGCATTTCCTTTGGAAAATACAGACAAAATGAGTTACGAGCAGTGCTTGACAATTGAGTAACTGCTTAGGTTCTAAAGCATGAACAGGCATCATGGCGGAATTCGAACCTCGGACCACGACACAAATCCGTTTCAGAGGTCTCTAATGACGAAAAAATATGTTTCGCGAAACGTATATATATATATATATATATATATATATATATAATATTAATATATATATATATATATATATATATATATGTATGTATGTATTCTAGACACTTTCTTGTAACACTCTATCCTTTGAAAGGATAAGTATTTTTTAACCAAACTTGGTACGAAAATCAACCTTTGGGAGGACACGAACCCTATTGAAAACCAGGTTTTTGTGACGTCATTAACCCGGTTTGCTGAGTCAGCGAAATTTTCAAAAAATCGGCAAAATTCAGGGTTAATATTTTTGCCGCGAAAAAGGTCAATATTTATGTTTTTTGAGACGCTGAATCGAATGAAACCGGTCCAAAGTCGATACAAGCACTCTTAGTGACCAAAAAGTCGAAAAAACCATTGTAAAATATTGAAAACCAAAATGTAGGTCGATAAAAAAAAATTTCGAGTAGGGTGTCGTTTTCTTTGTATTTTTGGGCGCTGAACCGAATGAAACGGTCCGAAGTCAATACGACCATCTAAGTGACCAAAAAGTCGAAAAAAGAAAACAAAAAATTATCAAAAACCAAAATTACTGTCGTTAAAAATTAAATTTTGAGTTGGGTGTCGCTTTCCATGTTTTTTGGGCCTCTGAGTTGAATGCCAGTGGTCCGGAGTCAATACGAGCACTCAAACCCATAGTACCTGGGTTCAAATCCTAGTAGGGACGATAATTTTTTATCGTTTTTTTTTACTAATTTAAGTTTACAACTAGAAAATAATTCTGGCGTGGTGGTCTGCATATCGGGCGAATTTCTTTTGGATGCGTGTTTCCGTGCTTAACAACAATCCTGGTTGGAATGATAATTTTTATAGTTTTTTACATGATATAAGTTTACAACTTCTAAATAAATAATTCCGGCGCGGTAGTCCGCTGTCGGGGCGAATTTCATTTAGAATGTATGTTTCCGTGCTAAACAACCCATTTCTTGCTTATGCAAGAACCATGCCCATTGCGTGGTTCCGGTTCATGCTTTAGAACCTAAGTAGTTACTCAATTGTCAAGCACTGCTCGTAACTCATTTTGTCTGTATTTTCCAAAGGAAATGCGCTAAAACCTTAAATGATAACTGACTAAGCTTAAAGATAAGTAACTCAGCTTTAAACTAGTGCAAATAATAGTGCGAACTTCTAATTTTAGAGGCATATTTTTGTACAACCAACTGGATGATTATGCGCATTTCCTTTGGAAAATACAGACAAAATGAGTTACGAGCAGTGCTTGACAATTGAGTAACTACTTAGGTTCTAAAGCATGAACCGGAATGGGCATGGTTCTTGCATAAGCAAGAAATAGGTTGTTTAGCACGGAAACACGCATTCTAAATTAAATTCGCCCGACAGTGTAATGGTAACATTATTTATATAAGGAAAATAAATAAGTGTAAAAAGATCTTGAATTTTTATTAGTTATTTTTAAGAACAGGTACGAAATTGAGGAAAAAGGATTTAATAGAAATAGGTGGTAAGTAATTAAAGGGGAAGTTACTAAAAGGAAAAAAATCAGTAAGAAATATATGTTTAGTATAAAATAAAGTAAAAAAAAATTAAAAACACAAATCAATTCAAAAATATAAACTATCATCCAAAATACAATCTTTAAATTTAAAAAAAAAATCCAGGTTTAAATATTTTTTTATGAAAACATCATGTGATGCGGGTTATTATGGCGACCCTAGTGCATTCTTACGGTGTGCTCCATGAAACCCGTTGTTTTATACAGTTAGATACGAGTGCCATTCCTCTGACTCAGATTGATTATATTTTACGAATGATAAATATTTAGAAGTCATAGGGTCATGATATATGAGATGTGGGGCATGCCACACACACATATACATACACACACACACACACACACACACACTTATATATATATATATATATATTATATATATTATATATATAATTTTAAGTAGTTTACTATCATTACACGTAGCTAGCCTGTTTGAATAACCTAATTATTTAAAGAAAATCTCGCACAGAAATATAACAAATATTTATGTACGATACGAAGCCCTTGAAGTGTTTAATATTAAAGGTATAGCTCTCGTTTCATGTTGAATAAAAGTATCTGTTTTATGGTTTCATCTCCCTGGATAAGTCCATTTGTCTAATCCATCGGATTTAGCTTGATTCAAGACTTCCAGGTCATGTATTTCAATTTCTTTTTATTTCAACATGTGATTTTATCAAAACGTGATTGATTTAAATTGTTACAAATTTTTTTATACAGAAACAGAAGAAATATAGCAATAATAAAATTTAAAAAAAAACAGCAATAAACAAACTGTAACCATCTCAAACCACTTTTACCCCCCTTTATTCATCTTTAACCACCTATTTCTGCCTCTATCCACCTCTAACCACCATCTTTAACCATCAATTTCTGCTCTAAAACCATCTCTAACCACATTTTGCCACCTGTAAACATCTCTAACCACTTTTATCCCCTTGTAACCATCTAAAACCTTGGGAAGCATTTAAGAAAAGTGGGTTCGTTGTAAGAGATAACTTATCAGTTTATGTTGATGTACTAAAAATGCCTTAGGAATGATTATAATATTATAAGATACAGTAGCTAGGCCTGAGACTGTTGCTACTGGTCTTAGACAGTAGCAACTGGCCTGAGACAGTAGCTACTGACCTAAGACAGTAGTTTCTGGCCTACGATAGTAGCTACTGGCCTGAGACAGTAGTTACTGGCCTGAGACAGTAGCTAGTCGCTATTGGCCTGAGACAATAGCTTCTGGCCAGAGATAGAAGTTCTCTCTTGAGTAACTGACCTATAAAAGGGTATGACACTAAGACAGAGGCTACTGGCCTGAGTTACTGGCCTAAGACATTAGCTACTGGCTTAAGATAGTAGCAACTGGCCTAAGTTAACGGCATTGTAACTGGCCTAAAAAGGGTAATAAACGAGGACAGATGCTATTAGCATGAGTTACTGGCCCGAGTTACTAGCCTGAGACTGTATCTACTGTCCTAAGATACTGGCCAGAGACATTAGCTACTGGCCTGAGTAACCGTCCTAACACAGTACCTATTGGCCTGAGTTACTGGCCTGAGACAGTAGCTTATTCTAACCTTCCTCATCACCATTTTCCCCTGTAACCGTCTCTAATCATAACCACTTATTGTCTTTGTTAATCCTCTAACGTCTTGTCTAATTTTTTATCATATCAAACCACCTCTCCCACAATGTCTAACTTAACTAGCTTTTAATTCCAAAACTACATTTCTAACCACCTTTTGTCCTTTGTTCCCGTCTTCAACCATTCTCTCCCATGTAACTATCTCTCCTTACCACTTACCCACTGTAATTACTTCTCTAACAATCTTTAATCATATCTAACTACCATTTGCCTCCTGTAATTATTCAATCCCCTGTTGCCATCTATGACCATTATTATCTCTATTTTTTCTGTAAAAGCACCCCAACCCTATTAAACAACCTCTAATTTACTAATTTACATTTGACGATTTTCCATTGTACTTGTATTAGTATTTATGCAAATAAAATTTTTTATTTATTTATTCAGCCATTTACCATAATATAATCTATGTGTCTTCAGAAACAACCCTAATTAAATAAATTAATACTTTTTTCAAATGATCGATTTTGGGATAAATTCGTCATCACAAAATTACTATACTGTTTCCTCCCCTGTAATAATTAATTACCTTTCATTAAAATTGGTGGAAACCTTCGCATTTGTTCGCTCTTCAGCGTCGTTTTCTTTCAACTGCTTTATTAACAAAGCCGGTCCCGAACAACCGTAGGACAATATATCTGCCTCAGGACAACAAAATAGATAGATTAAAAGAGATAAATTATAACGATAATTAAAATACGTATAATTTGCTATGTCAGCAGGAGCATCTCATCTTAAATCCATAATATTTAGGATCAGCATCATACAGATGACCATATTGGTAATAAGACGACGATACTCTGATAAATTCTATTGTCAAAGAGGAGATAGTCCTGCACTTTCTCGCTTCGCACTCTTTAAATTTGAACGCACTAAACTGTAAGTTCTTTCTCTGAAACAGAAAATATCCATGATTATCATCAAAAACACATATTGCTGCGTTTTAATTAATGGAGGAAAACTGTTGTGTCTTTAGACTTAAATAATCGACACAATAGAGCCCGACAAAGACGATGAACCCTAACTTAAATTATGATCTTTATAACTATTATATAATTAAGACTCTAAAACCAGCACTCAAAAAACAAAATGTTAAATAAAAATGAGTAAAATATAATAATTGCTTATAATAAATATAAATATTTTGGCTACCTTGGTTAACCTTGAGAGGAGTATCCGTTGGAGAACAGATCACTATAGCACTGACACAGTGATATTAACTATATGTATAATAGATTTGAATGGATTTGAAAAAGACTGCACTTTAACCAGTTTAACTAAACTGGTGCATAGCAAATTGCTAATAGGCGTATAAGTGTATGAGGTTTGGCAAGTGGCAGTGCTATAGGAACAGTGTGCTATTAGGTCCTTATAAAGACTCCTCACTGTTAACCCTTAGAAACAATAATTGTTGTAACGAAAAAGGAAGAACTAATTTCTATAATTCTCACAACTTATTACTGTTACATACATACTTACATATATACATACTTACTACTTACAACTGTTAAAAAAACAATATAGCACAATACAGCACTATATAGAACAGTACAGCACAATATAGAACAATATAGCACAATATAGAACAATACAGCACAATAAAGAACAATAAAGCACAATATAGAACAATACAGCACAATATAGAACAATACAGCACAATATAGAACAGTATAGCACAATGTAGAACAATATAGCACAATATAGAACAATACAGCACAATATAGAACAATACAGCACAATATAGAACAGTACAGCACAATATAGAACAGTACAGCACAATATAGCACAATACAGAACAATATAGCACAATATAGAACAATACAGCACAATATAGCACAATATAGAACAATATAGAACAATATAGAACAATACAGCACAATATAGAACAATATAGCACAATATAGAACAACAAGCAATAGACAATATAGAACAATATAGCACAATATAGCACAATAATAGAACAATACAGCACAATATAGAACATACAGCACAATATAGCAAATATAGCACAATATAGAACAATATAGCACAATATAGAACAATATAGCACAATATAGAACAATATAGCACAATATAGAACAATATAGCACAATATAGAACAATATAGCACAATATAGAACAATATAGCACAAATATAGAACAATACAGCACAAATATATAACAATATAGACAATATAGCACAATATGACAAATACAGACATATATAGAACAATAAGCACAATATAGAACAATATATAGAACGCACAATATAGAACAATATAGCAAATATAAGAAACAATATAGCACAATATAGAACAATATAGCACAATATAGAACAATACAGCACAATATGGAACAATATAGAACAATACAGCACAATATAGAACAATATAGCACAATATAGAACAATATAGCACAATATAGAACAATATAGCACAATATAGAACAATATAGCACAATATAGAACAATATAGCACAATATAGCACAATATAGAACATTTATCAATACAATACACAATATAGGCGCAATATATGGAACAATAGAGCACAATATAGCAACTACATAATATGTAGTAATAATATTTGCTAAAAAAAACGCGGATTGATCCTAGTAAATAATAAATAAATAAATAAATAAAATCTTTATTAATGTTGCAAAAAATCTACAAAAGACATAACACAAGTCAAAGATTCAAAAGAAAAATTAAAAACTATAAAATCACTACTTCTCCAAGTAAAAATTCATTGACTGAGTAGTAGGCATTGTCAATTAGTATCTCTTTGAGAGCTTTATTAAAAGCCTTAGTCTCTAAATCAAAGGCTTCCTTATTTAATTTATTCATTAATTTGATGGCCATGTGCATAGGAGAGTTGGCCGTCTTGGTTAGTCTGTGAGCCGGAGTATTTATGCTGCTGGTTCTTGTGTCATGATTGTGCTCCTTTTTTACCAGTTCCTTATACAAGTGCTTGTAACTAGTTATCACACTATATATATACATTGAGGGAAGCGTAAGTATTTTCAGAGCTTTGAAGAACGGCTTACAATGCTCATCCCATTTTTTATTTAATATTATTCTTAAAGCTCTTTTTTGTAGTAAGAAAATATTAAGAGCACTTGGAGCAGAGCCCCATTCCGCTAAGCAATAAGTTATTCTTGAGTTAAACTGTGCGTAATAAACATTCCTTAACACTCCCGAATCAAAAGTTTTAGACAGTTTTCTCAGCATATAAATACTCTTTGACAGTGTTTTACATAGGTTATTAATGTGTTTATCCCACACCAGACTGTGATCAATGAGTACTCCAAGCAACTTTACTGGTAAGTCTTTTCTATGTTTTTTAAGTGTAAGTAACATTGATTGATTTTTACTTTCATTTAAAGTTAGCTTATTAGCAGTGAACCAGTTTTTAGCATTCGATGATATGGTTTTTAATCTGGATGTAAGATCTTCTCTATTTGCTCCTTTGATGATATATGAAGTGTCATCACAATAATTTATACATAGACACCCACAGTCTGGTATATCATTAATATACAAAATGAAAAGAAGTGGGCCCAGTACCGAGCCTTGAGGTACTCCATGTTTTACTTCTTCTTCTTTACTAATTGTGCCATTAAAAACTGTCACCTGATATCTATTTTTTAAATAGGAAGCTATTAAGTCCAGTGTTAGACCTCTAATGCCATAATTGTAAAGTTTTCTTAAAAGAAGCTTGTGGCACACACAGTCAAATGCCTTCGTAAGGTCACATGATAAAAGCAAAGCTTCTTCTTTGTTTTCAAAGGCATCATAAATATATTTTGTGATTGCATTATGGCATTAGCTGTTGTTCTACCTTTCCTATATCCATATTGGTTTTTATTTAAGATGTTATATTTTTCTAGAAAACTTACAATTCTGGCAGTTAAAACTCTTTCGATAACTTTACTGAATACTGGTATAAGTGATATGGGCCTAAAGTTCCCAGGTTCATTTACATCATCTTTCTTATGTACAGGCACCACTTTGCTTTTCTTTAATAACTCTGGAAAACACCCTGTAGTAAAAGTTAAATTAATTAAGTCGCATAAAGGTTTGGCTATAATTTCTTTTATTTCTTTTAAAAATTGATTGTTCATACAATAAATGTCGTTAGCTGTTGAGGTGCTTAAGCTTTGTATTATTGATTCAATTTCCTTTTTATTAGTTAAGCTTAAAAACATACTTCTTTCATTTATTGTAGGCAAATTTTTAAGAGGGTCTTCAGTGGTTGAAGGAAGTTTATTAGTTAAATTTTTGGCAATATCAGTGAAATACTTATTAAATTGCTCACTATCAAGGTTAGACTGAGTATTTTTATTCTTACCGTTTCCACACTCTTCATTAATAATCTGCCAAAGCTTTTTGCTATTATCCTTATTTTTCTCAACATATTGGCAATGGAATTGATATCTCTCTTCTTTTAATTTATTTTTATATGTTTTTCTTAATTTTTTAATCTTTTGTTTCAGGTACGGTGAGTATACTTCTCTATCGACTGCTGTTAAGGTAAGTAACTTATTTCTAATATCACTTATTTCCTTAGAATATATTTTTTTCTTTAATTGTTTATTTGTATTAATAGTTTTTATTTTTTCAGGAAACGCTGTACATATTTGAGTAAGAAAATTGTTCCACAAACCTTCCACCTCCAGCTCGTCTAGACTATCATTGTAATCCTTACTATTAAATAAATTTGTTAAATAATTTTTGCCTTCTTCACTAATAAATCTCCTTTTTAAGATGATTGGATTTGTTTGCATTTTATTACCCATATTATAAGGACATACAAGAGCTATATGATCTGAATATTGAAAAAACTCAGACGACTCTATTTCTTTAATGTTTGTAAAAATATTGTCTAAGCAGGTGTTGCTTACTGGTCTCGTAGCTCTGTTCCAAGTAGGCACCATTCCATAAGTTGCTAATAAATTTTTAAAACGGATATTATTTTTATCTTCATTATTTAACTGATTAATATTTATATCACCTGCAAGATAAATATGTTTTGCTACTTTTTCTCCTATACTTAGGCACTGCTCAAGTTTTTCAAAGAAAACTTCTAAATTGCTGTCTGGGGTACGATAAACACATACTACTGCTGTATTACTAGATTTAATTTTAACAGCTGCCACTTCAAAGTCTCGAGTAACTGATAGTTTCTCAATATCTTTTAATACTGAATACTGACCTAGGTCAGAGTGAAATTGTATTGATACTCCTCCTCCTCTTGGCATGTCATCTTGTCGACAAAAATTTGAAGCTGCTTTAAAGTTGGGTAGATTGTATAAATCAACTTCTGAACTCCTAAGCCATGTTTCTGTAAAGCACATTATTCTTATATTCTTACCTTCTGATTGAAGGTCGCGTTCTAATTGATTGTATTTATCTTTCATAGAAACAATATTGGTATAAAAAAATTCACCATCACAGCAAGATCGTTTGTCATAATTATCACAGTTAGATTTACCGTCAAAGTCAATTTCTTTATTACTTATCTGCGTTTGTTTTGGTGATAAGTTTTCCTTAAAAAACGAAATTTTCTAATAAATAATCCTTCAGGCCAAAAAATTTGGATTTCCTATGGTTTCGTACATTTCATTAGGAACTGTTACTTTGAAAGCAGCGTATTCTTCGGATCTGACATTTATTTTTTCCACCTTGACAGACACGTCGGTTCTCGCATTATTCTTTATGAATGTGATAATGTCCTCTTCTTTGGTTTCCACGTCAAATCGCGACACAAATAATGCAGTTTTCGGTACTGCAACTTTAAAAA
>JACMZG010001859.1:14515600-14534771 GCA_018340805.1 Microvelia longipes
TCGGTTTCGGATTTTCGCAAACAATACTTTTCCTATATACCTACGGTATAAATGAGGAAAAATAGTAAGAGTAAGTTAAAAACACGTGTTATACGAAAAGTTTAAAGAAAAATTTCATCCCTACTTGCCTAAGAAAATCTAGAAAATAATCAGGGGAAATCCTATGTTTTACTCTGTAAAAACTGAACTCTCACCTACCATCTACATGTTTAATATTCCTGTAAGTTGTTGGAACTATATATTTTTAATTATCTTATATATTTATAAATATTATTTTGAAAAATTAAATCATATAATAAATAATATAAACAATTAATTTAATAAATTAATTCAATCTTATTGAATTAATTAACAATGTGACAAGCAATTAACCAAGTTAATTAATGAATTTAAAGTAGCTTTAAGAAGTGAGATAATAACTTTGGTCGAAGAGATAAGAACTGGCATCATAGAAGACCTAAAACAAATGTTCATAGAAATGAAAGAAAGGATCGGAGATACTGAAGAGAGACTGTAATTTAGTGAAACATACTAATAAGAAAAGTCTTATTATGTACCGGCTGGAAGATCGACCAGCAGAAGAACTAGAACTGACTGCAACTAGAAAAGACTGTTTTAGGAATACTCAATCAAGACATGGGTTTAGTCTATGTAAATCAGACATTGATTACAGTAGATGTAGTAATAGAGTAGTAGAGTAGTAGAGTACAGAGAGCGGGCAAGTGGGAAAAAAGAAAAACTAGTCCTATGCGAGTTACGTTTGTAACATTTGGTAAAAAATAAATATAATCACGATTTTCGTTTTAAATAAAAATACCGTTTGCGTCACTTAGGATGGTCCGGTAATTTTTCATATATGTGATAGTAATATCACAATAATAGGGTTATTTGCTTGTATGTCGATCGATAGCTCGGTTAAAAATTACCGGAATTTTGTGATATTGGTATCAAATTTCTCAGGATATAATGTAGTTTTTAAATTAGTCTATATCATGGTATAGTCCAATTTGACTTTTTAAAGCTACCAATAAAAAACGAAAAGTGGTAATTAAATTACCACATTTGGGTAATAATTACCAAAAATTTGGTGAATTTGAACTCAGCGTTGTCGACTAACTAGGGGTGGAGACCATTTTCGTTAGTCTAGGACCATGCTTTAACCATTTTTTTAGGTTGGCGCATTTTGTTGTTCCAAAAATGCCGGTAATAATTTATGTCTTGTATGTCGATCGATAGCTCGGTGAAAAATTACCGGAATTTCGCAATTATGGTATCAAATTTCTCAGAATATAATGTTGTTTCTAAATTATTCTATACCATGGTATGGTTTATTTTGACTTTTTAAAGTTACCAATAAAAAACGAAAAGAGCTAATTAAATTACCACATTTGGGTAATAATTACCAAAAAAAATTTGGTATATGTGAACTCAGCGTTGTCGACTAACTAGGGGTAGAGACCATTTTCGTTAGTCTAGGACCATGCTTTAACCATTTTTTTAGGTTGGCGCTTTTTGTTGTTCCAAAAATGCCGGTAATAATTTATGTCTTGTATGTCGATCGATAGCTCAGTGAAAAATTACCGGAATTTTGTGATATTGGTATTAAATTTCTTAGAATATAATGTAGTTTTTAAATTAGTCTATATCATGGTATGGTCCAATTTGACTTTTTAAAGTTACCAATAAAAAACGAAAAGTGTTAATTAAATTACGACATTTGGGTAATAATTACTAAAAAATTTTTGGTGAATTTGAACTCAGGGTGGTCGACTTACTAGGGGTAGAGACCATTTTCGTTAGTCTAGGATCATGTGTTCACCATGATTTTAATGGTTTAATGTTGGTTTAAGTGAGTTGTTCCACCCTGTATATATATATATATATATATATATTATATATATAATATATATATATATATATATATATATATATATATATATATGTGTGTGTGTATGTATGTATGTATATTAGGGTGGCCTTAGCTATAGGGGTGAAAAAAGTGTTAGAAATGTTGTGCTCCCACCCCTAATTTTGTTCGAATATATGAAAAAAAAATTTCATAAAAATTTTAGCCCGATCGGAGGTGATTAACAGGTGCCGCCGGGCCTTTGAAGTTTTACAGGTGTCAAAATTCGTCAAAATTGTGATTTTCGTGACAATTTTTTTTCTGTGATTTTTCACATTATTTTCTAAGTAAAAACAATACTTAATCCACTAATTAGACACTATGAACTTAGCATTATGACCTGAAATCATCTTAGTTTGTACTTAATCTGACATTTAATGGTGGACATATATATTTTTTCTGAAAAAGTTTTCAAAAAACTTTTTTTTTTCTCTACACTGCAAAGTATAACTCATATAATATGTTTTTTTGTTATCAATTCATTGGCATATTATATTCTTGTATACTGTCTTCTATAATTTAAGACCAATAATTGGTTATTTATACCAAAATTAGCAGACCTAATGTGAAACATACAAAACACTGTCATCCTATCTCGCAGTAGGTGAAAGCTAAGTAATGAGTATAATAGTCCAATTCAGTTTCAAGAATTTTCAATTTGTTTTGGTTTAAATTTGTTTTCAAACAAGTCATTATTGTGACATCTGAAACTTAGTGTGTTACCCCCCCCCCTTTGCTTGATCCCCCTCTTCCCTATTATGAAATATAAAATTTTATACAATTTTCAACAAAACTGAATAGAATAAGAAAGGCAATTATTGTTTTAAATAAATTTTTAAACAATAGATCGCCTTCGACATCCATCTTGCAGGGCTAATAGCACCTGGCTTTCTAAATGACACTCCTCGAGGCGGGGTATCTCCTAGAAAAATCACTGCCAGCTCCATTAGCTCCCTGTAATCTTCTCTTAATTGTTTTTCTTTTGAACTTTTTACGAAGAAGTCAAGCATATCTCTTCTTAAACTTCTGGGACATCCTCCTTCAATACCAGAAGACTATTTTTTGGGTCTATCTGACCCCATGAGTTTCTGAACCTAGAAAACAGTGGAACATCTGGCCCAAAAGTCGGTCCCACCAATTCATTGAATACACCCTTTAACACCACTTCAAATATGTGGTGCCTACAAGGCAGGTATAGAAAATCCTTTTTTAAGTGGTTCTCAATATTTCTGCAAGCTCCATTGTTCTTACTGGTGTTCGATGCCGTGGTGTCAAAACACATCGCTTGGACTGAATCAAGAAGTCCTCATTCTTCAAGACATTAATAGACTGCTGCGGCTTATTCTGCTCCAGTAGCCTGTGGTATGCTCGGAGCTCCTATCAACTTGTCTTTTACGCCATATGAAATAAGAACTGCCAACCTCTCTATCTTATTGTCTTTTGTAATATTAGGATGAAGCTTCCCATCCCAATGCACAACAGCACACTGATTTCTATCAATACTAAAGTTTTTAACATTTCCTTGTATCTAAGATCCTTAACTGGGATCGTTTACGGCTTATTGAATTTCTGTTAATTACCAAGTCCTTTGCATCATGGCCTAACGCTTCTGCTGTGGTAACTAATACATGAACAGCATCTCTGTCCCTAACTTTGCACCTATCTAACGTTGGTGCTAGGCGATCATTAAAAAAATCAACAGTTCCTTTAAAACCCAACAACGAAGGAAAAATTGCATCAGAGACAAGCTCATCTGAAACTCCCTCTCTGTCTTCTGTGCTACTACTGCTTCTGGTGTTTGGTAGCAATTCCGCAAACAAACTAGATCGATCAATATCCTCCAAGCATCGAGTTTTTCAACGGACCTCTTCCTCCTTCCGCTTTCCAGTTCTCTATTCTGCCCTGTGTATATTAATGTCAACTCCCAGCATAACACCAAGTCGCCCATTCATTCTTTGCATTCCCAAAAAATCTATGTCCTCCTGGATTTTTAATTGATTTTCGGCGTCACTATGGGCAATATCAAATAAATCATCCAGCCTGTCTGTAAAAGCAAAACGACTACTCATAGCAAACTCAGTCGTTTTAGAAGAATTTTTCTGAAGACAACTCCAATGGTCAGAACGAAGAACTCTTGCACTTGTCATTTTATAACTTTAACAAACAACTAAAACCAAACATAAACTTGTTTACCAAAAATACTTTCAGGTAAAATAACCTAGTGTCCACTTAAGCATTAAAGTTGAGTCAAGGAAAATAATGGTATTTCTTATTTATTTGGTATTTCTTATTTCACTATCATCTTGCATGGGCAAGATGGAAGTGATCTAAGCAAGGGTACTATGAATGAATCATTTTAATCTCTTTGACTTACTTAAAAAAAGTTCCAGTCTTAGATCAGACAACAAACTGTTACCATAAATGTATGGTAACATTCTGTTGTTTTTTTTAAATCTAATATTTTAGTCATTTTATTAAAAATAAATAATTATTAACAAATTTTATTTAAAATTGTATATTTATATATGTCTTATTTTTCTTATTGTAATTATGAACAATAAAGGATTTTTTTGAGTTTGAGTTTGAAACACTTGATTTAAAAAAGAAATTAATACATTTATGGTAACAGTTTGTTGTCTGATCTAAGACTGGAACTTTTTTTAAGTAAGTCAAAGAGATTAAAATGATTCATTCATAGTACCCTTGCTTAGATCACTTCCATCTTGCCCATGCAAGATGATAGTGAAATAAGAAATACCAAATAAATAAGAAAATACCATTATTTTCCTTGACTCAACTTTAATGCTTAAGTGGACACTAGGGTTATTTTACCTGAAAGTATTTTGGTAAACAAGTTTGTGTCAATTGCTAATGTATTAATAACTCTATTCAAAGTTATAACCTATCTTGCCTTTCTTTATTCTATCGAAGAATCAGCTACCGTCGATACTTGCTGTTGGATATAAATATCCCTGGATTAATAAAGTTAAATCAGTGATTAACTTCTATTCTCAATGAGCCCGACGAGCCCTCTGAAGATCGTGCTCATTGAGACTAGAAGTTAATCACTGATTTAACTTTATTAGTTGAGAGCTCGAGTGTTGCCCCGCCTGCTGATGATGGCGTTATGCCGAAACCGGTCCAGGGATATTTATATCCAACAGCAAGTATCGACGGTAGCTGATTCTTCGATTGCTTCTTCAACTTGCGGTAAATATAACCTTTTTAATTTCTTTATTCTATTAATTTTTTGTGAAAATTGTATAAAATTTTATATTTCATAATAGGGAAGAGGGGGGGGGGGGCACACAACACAAAGTTTAAGATGTCACAATAATGGCTTGTTTGAAAATAAATTCAAACCAAAACAAATTGAAAATTCTTGAAACTGAATTGGACTATTATACTCATTACTTAGCTTTCACCTACTGCGAGATAGGATGACAGTGTTTTGTATGTTACACATTAGGTCTGCTAAGTTTGGTATAAATAACCAATTATTGGTCTTAAATTATAGAAGACAGTATACAAGAATATAATATGCCAATGAATTGATAACAAAAAAACATATTATATGAGTTATACTTTGCAGTGTAGAGAAAAAAAAAAGTTTTTTGAAAATTTTTTCAAAAAAAATATATGTCCACCATTAAATGTCAGATTAAGTACAAACTAAGATGATTTCAGGTCATAATGCTAAGTTCATAGTGTCTAATTAGTGGATTAAGTATTGTTTTTACTTAGAAAATAATGTGAAAAATCACAGAAAAAAAAATTGTCACGAAAATCACAATTTTGACGAATTTTGACACCTGTAAAACTTCAAAGGCCCGGCGGCACCTGTTAATCACCTCCGATCGGGCTAAAATTTTTATGGAATTTTTTTTTCATATATTCGAACAAAATTAGGGGTTGGGAGCAAAGAAAAAAAAAAGTTCATTTTTAAGGGCCACCCTAATGTATATATAGATACCGATCTCTCTCACTCCCATCCTCAACTTCCGTCATCCGAACAACCTCATAAGCATAATTTTCATCATGAAAATTCGCTAAATGAAGTTGTTAGTTTTTAAAAATAAAACAAAATTAAATAAACTTAGAGGATATGTAAGTATTGGGGAAGATTACCCAGTTAAAATACGGGAACAAAGGAAATTATTAATACCAAACATGTTAGCTGCTAGAGAAGCTGGAAAATATGCAATTATTTAGGAACGCAGTAGCGTTCCGCCCCGCCAAGTCATTTATTTGTTCATTTCTTTTGCATACTCCTGGATCTATGCAGGTAAGTAAAACTGCTGCAAAAATTATTTTAACATTATCATATAATGTTGAAATATAATAATAATATTATATTTATTATTACTATTATTATTTAAGAGTAAGATAAATATAAAATATAATAAAATAATATATAATATTTTTTATAGTAATAATAATTACAATTTAAAATAAAATAAATAAATTATATAGTAAACAAAACCTTTAGTAAACAAAATTTAAAACTAATAAACATTAAAATTAAATAAAATTAAAAACTAACTAAGTGTAATATTAATATTTAAAATGAAAAATTAAAATAACACTAATAATTTAAAATTAAGAATAGCTAAAACTTCAATTTAAAGTTAAAAAAGATATAAAATATATTAAAATCAATAATACAATTGGTAATAAGTTTAAAATTATTATTAACACCACATTTATTATGAATCAATATTGTATGAATCAATAATTATATCATAATTTATTAGACGAAGATGTATAATTTGTTGATAGATAAAATAAATTAAAGTAGCAACTTCGACCCCTCCTTGAGTAATCACAGTTATCACCGATTTGTAGATAAGTAAGAGTTTTAAGGTGACATAAGTATTTTGTATTGCTTTTTGTACACCTGCAATAAATGGTTTATTTATTTATTTAATTCTGACAATTTAATAAAATGTTTCTAATAAAATAATAAAATGTATATAATTAATGTAATGCAAATGTAATCCATTGGGAGAACGCTTCAGATGTTTGAAACAGTCATACCAATAGATCACTTGCCTTCACCATCAGCCGCCAAACACTACCAATTTATACGAACAAGCCCATGGAAACACGCCAGACCTCAACAACTGCACCCGTACAAATCCTAACATGAAATTTCAGAAATAACACAGGTACAAAATAGGATAAAACATAAGTACCAACAGGCTGAACTAGTTTATACAGATGGGTCCAAAAACGAAGATGGAACTGGATATGCGTATACAACGAGCTCGGGGGGTGATGGCAAATTTAAAGGAAATCATCTTAGCTCAACTACAAACCTAGAGCTAGAAGCTATAAAACAGGCAATTAATTATCTTCTTAGTACCACAAGAAAGAAGCCATTATTTTTACAGACTCAACAAGTGCTTTGATTTTATTAGGAAAGTTATCTGTACAAAACAACATTGTTATTGATATTCGGGAAATGATTGTACAACATAAAGTAAACATCAAGTTCTGCTGGGTTCCAGGCCATGCTGACATCAACGGAAACGAAACAGCAGACAGACTGGCAAAAGCAGCGATAAGGAATGGAGTAGATTCCTTTTCTCTAATAACAACAAACGACCTAGAAGGAGAATTCAAATTGAGTATATCAAGAGAATGGCAAAATTTATGGGACAATCCAGAAAACAACAAACTTAAACCATCAAACCGAGGATAGAAGAATGGAGAACGTGCTACAGAGAAAACAGACACGAGGAGACAGTGCTCTGTAGATTGCGACTTGGACACACTAGAATAACACACAGCTATTTATTCTCAAGAGACAAAGAACGACCAAAATGCAGACTCTGCAATGAACTGTTAACAGTACAGCATTTCCTAATGGACTGCATTAGGCTGCAAGACTCACTTCAATTTCACCAAATACCAACAACGATGGCAGACATTTTAGGCGACGATGAACAAACCATTCAAAATTTATTAAACTTTTTTACAGATAACGACTTTTATCCAGACATATAACCAGATACTATCCAAATTATCCATCTAAACATATAGAGTATAAAATGTAGTCTTATTTTAAATCTTTCAATATCTAATTTAAACTTTTCCTTAATATCAGCTATATTATATCTCATATTTCTAAGTAATAAATCATCTAGCTTATCTTGACCATTTTAATCATAATCCTGTATATCATAAATAATTATAACCTATATAGTATCATCTAAATAACCTAGCTCATATTTATCATCTAATTGTTAATATTTAATTTGTTATTATGTATTATTATAGACTATTGTAGAGGTGCTAATGACCTAAGAGTTGAGCACCTCAAAAAATAAATAAATAATAATAATAATTATAAACCAAACAAAAATTAAATAACGAAACTCATTCTGTAATCCCAAACCCCCTTCCACAGAATTAAATAAATATAACACAAAAAATATTTTATTATCGATTAGGCAAAAATCAACCAAATATATACAATATGGCTAAAGTTTGTGCAATATAAATTATACATACCTGCTTAGTTATGTATAATAGAGTTACAAACTGCTTAGTTAGTTACCTGCTTAGTTCAATAAAGATTTGGTTTAAGTTAAGAATAAGTTAAAATTTGGTTTAAAATAAGTTGTAATCATTATCTATTGCATAAATTCTTTACTAACATATGTGTCCTAAGTATGGAATTCAAATTCAATCATATGAATTCATGTTCATTCATTCATATTCATCTATAGGAATGGCATTTTAAGTGTGTATAAATTTTACAATAAACAGGAAAGCTTATAATATTTGAATTATAAGTGCTAGTGGATTTTTATACCATAAGGATGTAAATAAAAGTCTATCCAATGATGACAAAACTGGCTTTCAACCTAATACAGGTTCCTCAGTGCCTACAAACAAGAGGACGAAAAAATTATAAAAGCACGAAAAACAACAAAAACAAAAAAATGAAATAAAACAAATAAAAAATAAATAAAAGACTAAAAACTGTAAAAAATTTACCGGTGAGAAGAAGCTAATTTTTCCTCTTGAGTCTTGCTACAAAAAGGAAAGCTTAGTTCTTTATAAGAAATAAGAGAAAAAAATATACCAATTTATTATGAACTTATTTTTAATGTAAGTATATAGGAGGATTAATTTATTTGTAATGTATTAAAGTTTTAATATACTTTGCACCTGCTTTTTAACTCCAGGGTGTCATTATTTGTCCACTACACATAAAATAAAGATTGGAAGCACAAAATAAAAAAAGAGCTAGTAGAGAGGTAGTATTAAATCTAATTAAACTTTATCAAATAAGATTATCTAAGTGGATTTATTAAAGAAATGTATAAATACCACTCGTAAATCTAATAGTGGCTTCAGTCAGACCCTCTGATTCCATGACTGACTCCCCTTAACCCAATTAACTGTTCCGAAATACTAACCTTACTGTCCCTAAATCCTAAACATTCACTGATGATCGAAACTGTTAACTTAATCCAATAAACCCCTTTTGACTCAAATTTTAAATTGGACATTTATGACACATACCTGATGGCTTTAAATGTTAAAAGAATGATTTTTTGAAAATAGTAAATAATCCAAACATAAATCAATAGAAATATGTATATTCAGTGTGATGATGGGATATGTCACAATGATACAGTGTGGGGACCTCTACCGAGGTATGTTTAAATTATTTTTAATTTTGTTTTATTTGATTTTAAAAAATAATTGATCGCGAAAGAAATCATTTATTTCAATTTTTAGAATTTAACTCTAAATTTTTGTTACCTATTTTTTCCCAAGGTTTGTTTTATTTAATTTACTAATATTTATAATTATTTTAAACCGTGTTTGTTTTTTGTTTCATGCAATTAATTTTATTTTGTTTAAATTTAATGTCAACTTTTGTTCCATAGAAATCTAACATGTCAAATTATTGATTCACCTTCATTGTTATAGACTAATATACTTAGAGGGAGGATACAACAGCTCTTATCATTCCCTAGGTAGAGTGGTACCATAGGTGTACCATGGTGACACTAATTTCACGTAAATATTACATTATTGTTTGACAATTTTGTCTTAAATTAAGTAAAATTAATTTAAAATAAGTTTTAATCTATCTATAATTTCTGATTGTAATCTCTAATTTAATCTTTAAATTTAATTCTCTAATTTAATCTCTAATTTAGCTATTGCATAAATTCTTTAAATATATATGTTACATAAAGTGATTTCATAAAATCACATTGGAAAATGCTAGCCGTTTCAAGGTGTATTATAAATATGTGGGTTGCAGAGGGGTGGGGAGTCTCTAGTCTCCCTCTAGGGAGACTCTAGTAGAAGTAAGTACATTTAAGGCACCCAAAGGAGACTGTCATACTTCTAGACCCCTTATTACAGTGTTATTTTACCTAAGTCCTACCTCTAAGTATTATGGTCTCTTTGTCAATTTTCAATCTTGGTTTGAGTACCAATACACACACACCACACACACACACACACACCAGATATAATTATTATATATATAATATAATATATATATATATATAATATATATATATAATATATATATATATATTATATATATATATATATATGTATGTATGTAACTTTATTTTATTTTATCAGGGTTGCAGAAAGGGGAATGGGTCAAGTACGATTACTAGGTTGGGATCTAACGCCAGAAGAACTGACTCATATACCAGAACATTGGTTATCATATCCTGAACCTAAACCATTGTATAACTATGCTCTAGGATGTCTCTATATTATGTTTATGATTATTGCTTTAATAGGAAATGGACTTGTTATTTGGATATTTAGCTCGTAAGTATATTATATAACTAAACTTCATTCTATGCAAATTAATTTATATTTAATTTAGTAACAACAATTAATATACATAGCTGGACATTTGTTCATTTATTTTATTTTGCTTTGATTTTATATTTTATTTTAATAAAAAACTAAGCAAAGATTGTTTAAAATTGTTTTAAAATTTTGGGAATTGGAAATATCTTTGCAATTTATAATCGTTGCCTTAAGTATGTCAAATCAACACAAAAAAATACATTTTTGTACTAAATGTCACCAATTTTAATATATTTTAGCATGTAGGCACCATAGAAGGAAAAAAAATCCAGATTTTTGGCTCATTTGGTGCAGCCATATTGCCCCTATAGGGTGGTGAATTATCTAAAAAATTTGATTTTTAAACATTTCTTTGACTATAAAAATGGCTGTATCTAAAATTCTGCACAGGGTATGATTTTTATTTTGGTGGCGTTTGAAAGCTTAAACTTGACCATTTCAAATAGATACTAAATATTTTTGGATGATTAGTTACAAGTTCTTATTATGTGCAAATATAAAATAAAAATGCTAATATCTCAAAAAGCCAATTTTTTTTAAAAAAATTTGAAATAATTCTAAAAAGAGCACACCGTTATAGTCCAAGAGCCAGGCCTAAAAAATTGTGACTCATTTTGTACTAATTCAAACCAAATTTTTCTGAAAATATACCTTAAATTATGAAGGAAAAGCATAGTCTGTCTATCCTGAGTGGAGCTTTTCGTATGATTGCGCATGCTCAAAATTTTATAAAATCGCACAAATTTCAGTTTTCTTAGAACAAGTGGTTCCTTGTAGTTTGTGTGCAAAACATGAAAAGACCAGTTTTTAAAACTGATAAATTTCCCTATAAAACGAGTCCTTTTTCATCAAAATCGGAAAACTAAAACTTAAGTTATGTCATTTATTAAATGGCCAAACAAAAGCACAAAAAGTCAATATTTTTAGAAGAAATTTGCTGACTTTTTATAAATTAACAATTTTTTTGATGTTTTTGAAAGAGCTATAACTTTGTTTGTAGTCATTCGATTTTGATTATTAAACAATCATTTTATAGGAAATTTTATCAGCTTTAAAAAATGGTATCTTCGTGTTTCGCACAAGACTTTATATTTAGATTACATATTATTATTATGTGTCTGTATATGTATTAGAAATTTAGCTTCTTTTAGAAATATTTCATATGAACTAAAAAAGAAAACGATTTATAAAAACTCATTTTCTCTTATACTTAATTTCATTATAAAGTACTAACAAGAAGTAGCTTGAGAATAAAAATTTAAACGAAAAGCTAGCCACGCACAAGCCTTAAGCTTATGTGGCTAGTAAGATCTTATTTATAAACAAACAACATTATGAATAGATGTAATCAGACTTTTAGAGCCTTTTGTATGAGTGTATTGTGTATTACTCTGTAAATTATTTTTTTAAATAAATTATTATTATTATTATTATTATTACTTACATGGAATTAATTATTACAAGAAAACTGAAATTTGTGTGATTTCATAAAATTTTGAGCATAAGCAATCATATGAAAGGCTTCACTCTGGATAGACAGACTATGATTTTCCTTCATAATTTAAGGTATATTTTCAGAAAAATTTGGTTTGCAGTAGTACAAAATGAGTCATATTTTTTCAGGTCCGGCTCTTGGACTACTAGTAAAATGTCCACAAAATTGGGACAGACATGGAATTGGACGCAGAAGTGTGTCAATGTCTCTCAACGATTATGTGATTTGATTTGAACTTTTTTACACTTTGACATACCTTATCACACGATATGTGCTTCAGTGTCCAATACCAAGGCAGCCCCAAAATGAAACTTAGTGAACATTTAACTGACAGTTTAAGCTCTTTTTAGGAATTATTCAAAATTTTTCAAAATTGGCTTTTTGAGATATTAGCATTTTTATTTTGTATTTGCTCATAATAAAAATTATAATTGATTATCCAAAAGTATGTAGAATCTATATGAAAGGGCCATATGTTTAAAAATCATACCCTAGGCAGAATTTTATATACAGCCATTTTTATAGTCAAATAAATGTTTAAAAAACACACTTTTGGAAAATTCACCACCCTATGGCGTTATTATGGTTGAACCAAATGAGCCAAAACTCTAGATTCTTTTTTCCTACTGTAGTGCCTACCTGTCAGTCAAACTTAATTACAATTGGGGATATCACGAGTTTTTACCTGTGTTGATTTTATATGGAATTTATCACATATTTACCCTTAAGATAAATATGTGTTTAACCCTGGTTTAACTTTGTAAATAAAGAAAAAAAAATACTAAAGAAATCTAACACTTTATTTTAGTATTCATATCTCCATGGTAACTTTATCAAAAATCAAAACAACATAAACTCTGTAATGTCCTAAAATGATAGACACTTATAGGGTGATTCATGACACTTATAGATGTGATACACACAACACGTGGTGTTAAAAACCGGGCTGAATTCTGAAATTACTCCCTGTGAATGAGGTTCAACCTCAGTTCACATGGATAATTTTGGCACCTCTGTGTAGACGAGGTAAATGTATAACAAAGAAATAAATATCTTTTCACATATACATATGTATACAAAGAACGAATTACCTTTTTTAAATGTATACTACATTAGGAAAAACATACATTAAATACAATATATTATACACCAATATGTATATTTAGAAATTTAAACATGGATTATACATACATAATCTGAGAAAATTCATTATAATACCAATCAGCAATTAATAATTTGAAAACTTCATGTTATTGATACATTAAATGTAATGTTTCTTAATACACAATCAATTTATTTCTACTCTCGATAAGTTGCAAATTTATAGTATAATATAAATTTGGCCATGAGGTAGGCTTTGTAGTTTATTTGCTGCTGTATTTGTAAGAAAACAAAAATTGTATGTAAATAAAGCTTTTCTATTCTATAATATAAATTCATATAATATAAATTATAGTAATATTCAAAAGATTAAAAATACCCAAAAAGTTTAAGCCAGCTCTGGGAATTAAACCCTTAACCTAAGGAGCAGCTCTAACCACACAATCAGTGTGTCTTGTAGAAGGAGAGGCAATATTCGAGTTATAAACTTTCAAAATTAACTTCACTTAAAAGTTCATTTAAAAGTTTTATTTTTTCCTCCAAACACCTTTAATTTGTTAGTTTTGTAATGAATATTCTCCATCCTGATTCCTGCAATGACATTGCAGCCGGACTATAACCTATCATGAAAAAATTGATTATTGATTGATTAAAAAGATTGGTGACAATTGAAAAATTGAAAAGATTGATTTGATTTCATTTATAGAAACCCTACAATTGAATTGCCCTATAAACTCTATCATCTTGGTATTATCCATGTTTCTTCTCATACTGTTTTCTTCATGAAACAGTTTTGACACAGAATTTACACACATTTGATAGACTTAAATAAATTAAGTGCGCAGAAAAAAAGGATTCTTTTGTTCATTTTTTGTTAAATTGTTTATTTATTTTATTTTTTTAGTGTTTAGCCTAGGCTTGTAGTAGTCATGATCATGTTGTCTAATGCTTGTCATGGCTTAGGAAACTGCTCAAAAATAAATAATATAGGCTTATTTCACCGTCACTGATCATGTTTGTTAAGATCAAAAGGTGGCTCTATATTTTAATTATACATAGATTGCGGAAAGGCAAAGACTGTCTTAATTTAATTAAGAACAGCCTAATATCATCAGGGAGTTAATAGCATAGTAATAGTGAATATGAGTTAAATTCAATTTTTAAATATATTTATTCATGTATGAGTTAATCATAGTAACATAAAGAAATGAGTTTAAATTTTATTTTAAACAAAAAACTAACTAGCTCACTCCTTACATTTTCTCAACATGGAAAAGTAATAAAATATCTGAACTTCAGCTGAGTTCTGAACCAGGACCTGTTACAATAGCGGGTTAGATGCTCTACAAACTAAACTACAAAGCAAAACATTTTAACCTGAGCATTGACCTGAACATAGAATTCACCTAAGCATTGTCTTACATAAAAATCATTGTGAAAACATGATTCATGCTAAATGGTTATAAATGTATAAATATATCAGTTAAAATGCCTTAGTAGATCAGACCCAATAATTTGAATCCTTCTAGAGGTAACACATTTTATTATGAAAGGAACGAAGAAAAGAGTCTCTCCACAAAACAATTTATTTCAAAGCGCTTTCACCTAACATGAGGCATATCAGTCCAGATATATAAAAAGAATAAACAGCTAAGAGAAGAATTAAAGGTAAATATAATCAAACTGTGGAATTCGCAGTTTTCCTTCTCTATATTTACCTTTAATGTCTTTCTCTTCGCCGTTTATTCTTTTTATTATATCTGGCACTGATGTGGCCTCATGTTAGTTGAAAGCGCTTTGAATAAATTATTGTTTTGTGAGAGACTCTTTTCTTCGTTCCTTTCATTATGAACAACTCCACTAGTGCTCATTCAAATTCACATTTTATTAGTTTTTCTATAAGTATTATTTGGATGGAATTCTTCTTAAAATGTAGCATATCTTCCCTAAAATTGAGCATATTCTTATCCTATGAGTAAATAATTTTAATAATTTACTTTCAGAGCGAAATCTTTAAGAACGGCCTCAAATATGTTTGTAATTAACTTAGCCATCTGTGATTTTATGATGATGGCAAAAACACCAATTTTCATTTACAATTCGTTTAGTCTTGGATACGCAACTGGTCACTTAGGATGTCAGATTTTTGGTACTATTGGTTCATTCACTGGGATAGGAGCTTCTGCCACTAATGCAGCTATAGCTTATGACAGATACAGGTATGAAAACTTATTAACAAGATCGATATAGAATGTTGATCATAACTTATCTGAAATGTAACTTCCAATGCAATGGATATAGGAAATAGAAAACTTGATCTACAAATACAAAAACACAATACTAATTGCACTCAAACACAACACACTATATGCACATGTCCACAGCTACAAAGATCAGATCACACTAAGTATTTAGGCCTTCACATTGATAACAATCTCACTTGTAAAACTCATCCTCAACACTTAAACAAATCACTCAACTTCATCACATATAAATGTCATAAAATTAAAAATATTCTTACTATAAACTTAAGAGAATTTTATTTTGCATTAGTACAGAGTATATTACAATACGCTATAATCTTCTGGGGCAATGCTCCTGCATCTTACACTAAACCAGTATACATATCACAGAAAAATATAATCAAAATTCTTCATAACAAACCTAAACGATTCAGCACAGAAGACTTATTCAAAGAAATTAACATATTAACACTTGATCAATTACGGGTCAATCCATTTCAAGTGATCCAGAGATGTTGCTCGAAAAAAATGAAAATTGATAATTTTTTTCTGTGTTGGTCCTACCCATAGGTAGTCCAAACGCCTAGTATTAATTTTTTTTCAGCCTCCTTCATTCATTTCAAAAATCACTTTTAGTTCCCGAGACACCCAAAAAGTGATTTTTGAAAATGAAGGAGGCTGAAGAAAAAATTAATACTAGGCGTTTGGACTACCTATGGGTAGGAACAACCAGAAAAAAAAATTATCAATTTTCATTTTTTTCGAGCAACATCTCTGGATCACTTGAAATGGATTGGCCCTTACACTATAAAGCATCTCTCACTCATATTCACAAAAACATAGATAATCTAGAAAAAATTCACCACTCTCATAAACTAGACTTAACACACACACAACTCATTCTTCATTAACACGTGTAACACTACACTTAAACACAACTCTCTATACCACATCTGGCTCACCACTTACAATCAGTTACCCAACAACATCAAAAACAGTACAACTCAAAAAGTATTTAAGAAAACATTACACAAACACATTATCACTTAACACTAAAAAAAGTAGTTTTTTTTTTCATATTCAAATAATATCTGTGACCAAAAATTGTAAATATTCATTTGTATTTTTCTTTTAAATACTTAAAAAGTTTTCTCCTGAAGTTTATTTATCATAATTCAGTAATAATTTTATTTTATTTATAACTAGTGCAATTTTTATAATATATTGAAGTACCTCTAATTTCTTCTAATTATAAATTATTAGCTCATAAGTTTTGATCTCTTTAATTTGTTTGTTTTTAAATTTTATTAACTTTTTTTAATTCTGAACTTGTGTTTTAAATATATCTATATTTCCTTTTCTCCCTCCTTTAAATATTAAACTAGAATTTATAAAGTACAAATAACTGCTGCCTTTAACCTTTATATAAAACTATTAATTATAACAATAAAAGCCCCCTCACACTGGTCAATCCTCGAGGGATTGTTTTTATTCTTCTACCACAATGTAAATTCTATGTTAAAATACTGTACTATATGTAAAAATGTATTACATATTAATGCTGTTTATATGTGTGTGTATGGTATGTATATATATATAATATATATATTATTATATATATATATATATATATATATATATATATAATATATATATATATATATATATTATAATTATATATTATAATAACTTTAGCAAAAATTCAATTTGTACATTATTTCATTTTACTCTGTTAAAAGTAACATTATGTAATTTTTTTACTATTTTTGTACTATTTTAAATATTTGTATTTGTAAGGAAAAAAAACAATAAAAGGATTTTTTGTATTGATTTGAATGCTGGTTATAGTATAAAGCATTGGCATAGACTGGTTATAGTCTAAGCACGTGTCAAATAATACAAACTAATTGAGGGGTTGGTTAAACCGACAAAAGTATCGCACCATCAACAATTTGATTTGCTATTCAATTGTCTGTCCATGTTATATGCATCTACAATGTAAAAATGAGTTAAAATGTAAATACATTATTTTATTCTGTTTTGCAGAACCATCGCCAAACCATTTGCACCGAAAATGTCAAAAGCCAAAGTTTTTCTAATAATAATGTTGATATGGTGTTATGTGACACCTTGGGCTGTTATGCCATTACTTGAGCAGTGGAGCAGATTTGTGCCAGGTACAGTTCTACAGTTAATAATCACTCTTATATTATTGACACAATGTAATTGTGCGAGAGACACCTAGGAAATGTAACAAGCAAAATGCAATGCTACATCTGGGAACTGTTCAATCATTTGACATTCGTCATCATTGATGGCTCGACATAATGTCATGTCCCACTCTGTTTCGTTACGTCTAACTCATCAGGGCGCCGACAGAGCCTGAACTCACTCTGACCTTCAATTAATTCCGAAGAATATAATGTGAAGTACTTACCAGAGAAGAGCAGTGCTCTCTTACGGCCATCATGCATGGCAAGCAAAACATATATCATTTGATACTACCGAGTTTTGCAAAACAAAATATATATTGTATATTGTGTCAAAAAATATTATATTGTGTCAACTATTCATGTTTTGCAAAACTTGGTAGTACCAAATGATATCTTATATTATTGTTTGCTTTCTAATTTTTAATAAGCGTATTTCACCAAGTCCGGTAGCTCAGTGGTAGAGCGCTCGCCTTTCGACCTGGAGGTCGAGGGATCAAATCCTGCCGGGGGAGGACCTCAATATGAGGTTTATCCCTTGTACCGTACACTCGGGAGGTCTTGAATTCAAGGCCGGCCAACCAGCCAAGGTTTACGTGGTTTCTTTGGCTACTAATACGCAAAATGCGGGTTGGATCTAGTTTCATCTGAGACAAGTTTGGATCCACGTTTCCGTTGTCTTCCAGCTCACGAAAAGTTAATGTTCTGCCGCTGGGGGATGAAGGTCGGAAAGATATACTGAGCTTTGTATGTCCGAAACTTAGTCAGTGAAGTAATGGCGGCAACATGAGTAACGTAAGTGACTAGGAACAAAAGGTGCTCGGTTTCTGAAGACAGACGTCTCCTAATGGCACTGGGGAGCTTTGACTTTCAGGTCAGGGCTATAGAATGAGTTTGTACACGCTGACATCTGGGTTGCTAGAGTTCTTTGTCGGATGCGCTGGACTGGCCAGAGCAGTGAGCCTAGCTAGAGTCTGGTGATGCTAGTGGAACTGATGAGATTGGTGAGACTGGAAGGACGAGGTCAAGTGAGACTAATGTGATCAGAGGAGCTAATAAGACTAGATGAAACAAGCACACAGTGAACTAGTAGTCGGCGCAGCCAGAGCGGTAAGCCTAGCCAGTGTCTAGCTGGTCTAGATGAACTAGCACACTGTGAACTAGTCGCAGATACTGCCAGAGCAGTGAGTTTTGGATAGAGTCTGGTTGGGCTGGATGAATTAGACACACTGTGAACCGGTTACATGTGCTACCATGTACGGAGGGATGCTTCCTAGATGATTGGATGTGTACAAACTCAGGGGTTAATGTTGAGTGAGATTTGAGTGATGGGAAAACGCTAAATGACCCT
>JACMZG010001859.1:14534853-14545912 GCA_018340805.1 Microvelia longipes
ACTTTATATTCGGTTTTTCTACTTGATTTTGGATCTTGACGCGATAGCCATAACTTTAATTGATTATTTGAACTTACATCAACTGGTCTTTTTCCCTTTATTCCCTTGTGATTGAATGATTATAACTGTGAATAAGTGATGGTAACACATTTATCCATGTTTTTATTACCAGTATGTACAAAGTATTTTTTTGAAGAGCATCACGTAATGTGCGATTAAATCTCTCTACATGTGCAGCTTTAAATGTGAGAATACAGTATAATGATTTATTTTAAATGCGTCAAGATTTTTGATTTAGAATTATAAAATTCTTTACCCAAATCTGTTTGTAAATTATCGGGATGTCCATCTTTAAACATTGACTTGATTGCGGTTTCCATATCATTGCGGATTTTGATTTGACAGGAATAGCTCTGCAAATCGACTAAATACATCGATACACGTTAAATATACTTGTATTTTTTATTATTTTTGAATATGGAATCATCTCCATCAAATCCATTTGCCATAAATCGTCAATACCAAACGTTTTATATGCTCTTGTTGGAAATCTTTTCAACATTGGTTGTTCAACTGTACGCTAGTTGTCCCCGATAACCATTTTTGTGTCTTGTTTTCGATTTTTGTGCTGCTTTCATTAATTTCTACGCCACGGAAACCTGCGGGATTTTTTTGGGTCCGTCCATATCGTCTGTAGTTTTCCCATTACAACAATTAGATGAAAATTTGAAAATCAAAATTAGGTAATGATTGTAAAGCCCCATTGTTTTATTTGAAATGAGTTAATCCTAATGCTGCAAAGCGATTGGTAATAATGCGGCATAAATCCGCCACTTTTGTTCATTCATAACTTTTCGCATTAATCTCCTATTTTTGTATTTACAAGCGATAATAACGACCTTTTATGATTTTTCAATACTTTCTTTTGAGCGTCGCTCAAAGTTTACATTACCTCGAACGATATTTACAATAATTCAAGTAAATCATCAATAACAAATGTTGAAATGATTGCAAAATTTTCATTCTCTTTTGTTTGGAGATTTTAGTAATGTCATAAAAAACGGAATACTTCGTTGCAATTTCATTTTTATTTAAATACATAATACATACAGGTAATTGTTATAAGATCCAATTTCTTTAACGTTCTTGAGCTTTCTTTCCATACATTTTTGGATAGTTTTTTTAAACATGCTCAGCTTTCTCCTCTTTCCAATCGATTTTTCTTAGCTCTTTTTTTAAATACGCTTCTTTACTCTAGGATTTTGATCGTTTCCGTTTTGCCAGTTTTTAACGTTATCAAACTACAACTTTTTTAAATTTTGTCATTTTTATAAATAAATATATACCTCGTTTTGTTTATACACTGTAACACCGTTTGGTTGAAAATATCAGTTCGCACTCGAAGTTCATCTGGGCATTGTTGTGTAAAGTCGAGGAAAATATATCCATAGGATTTACTGTAGCATCTTGAAATGATTCAATAAGAAATTGACGATTATTAGGATATGCCTGTCTTGCTAAGAAGTCAACAACTGTTTGATCTCTGGGATTTTTAAATAGAACCAAGTATTGCACATTTAAATTACGGGTCCTATGACCTCCGCCTTGATGAAATAGATTTTGAGTAATAAATATTACAGTAACGTTATTATGTCTTGATATTTTTGTAAATAAATTATTAAAGTCATTTTTCTTTGTTCGCTTCCTGATATAGGTCATCTATTATAATAACATCCCCTTTTTGCAATCTTTTACTCCAATTTTTTATCAAACCATTTATAATTTTCATTTTTATATTGGCAAAATTCTGATTGAGTTAGTCCATGTTCCTGATGTGCACCTCTATGCCAATATATTTTGTTGAATTTGGATTTAAATAAATTTGATTTCAATAATTTACAGACAAATAAAGTTTTTCCACTGCCGCTGGGACCAACAATTTGATAAACAGCATCATTTCTCAACTCCATTTAATAAAATTATGTAATTTAACTAATTGTTTATAATGCTACTGCTGTTGTTTAAATGAATCAATTAATTTAATTACGACAAAACGCATATATATACGCTCAGAAATATTATAAATCATAAATAATGTTAGTTAATATTAATTACAAAGGTAAAGTGACAGAGGATGTAACAAGGAAAATGAAATTTCCAATTGGTAAACCATCGCAATTTGTTGACAAAAGTGGGAAATATACAATAATATTCTTTAAAACTGGAAATTGTCGAATAATGGGATGTAAAAAACCGTTGGAAATGGATAAATTGCAATATGATATTAAAAACATTCGATTGCAATCGTTAAACAGTTGTTATTAAATTTGGGCGTTGCAGTTAATTTGTATAAATTGTCAAAATATCACAATGTTGGTTTGAACCGGAATTATTTTCCTGCATTGCGTCTTACCAAATATGATCCTGTATGTGTAAATGTATTTTCATCAGGAAAAATTGTAATACTTGGACTGAAGAATCTAAATTATGGAGGATATGTTGATAATATAATTCGGATTTGTATAATTTAATTAGATAATGTTAATGCAATGCAAGTGCAATAATGATGATCAATAACAAAGCATGTTGTTGTTTTATAATTTAACTTTATTTTGATTGGTCGATTTTAATTTGGTTCATCTTGTGTTACATGAAATTGTATATAATCCTTTCATTTTGTTATTTTTTATTGTTAAAAATGATTGAAATTAAAAGGAAAAATTGCAAAATTACACGGACTAACCGATTCGGAATATGAGGAGGAGTTACTGGCTCGAAAAAGGTAGTGGTTATTTATTTATTATATTTATTATAAATATTTTTAGATATAATTGCCCTCATATGTTACGAAATAAAGAAAAAACTGGAGAGTTACCGAATTCCGAAAAAATTATTTGCCAATAAATGAGCAGAATATACCTACGCGGTGCATGCGAATGCAACAAATGTAGATATAATCTGCTGAAAAAATTGATTTAAAAATGTCAATTTAAATAAAATTTAGTTAAAAAAAGTTGTTTTTGTTTATTTTTGTTAAATAGGTACTTGTTTTAACTTTTATTTTTTAAATTAGTTACTTTTTATGTTAATTTTATTTCTTTTTAAGTAAATTTTTTGTTTTATTTATATTTTAGTAATTTTCAGTTTTTTTAAATTGTTTTTTTTTGTTTTATTTTAAAATAATAAATACATAATTGTACACTAAATAAAGAAAACGAATAAAACATTTATTAATAAATAAAGCACAAATAGACAAGAGTTTCTAATTTTTCTTTTTTACACTTTTTATCTTCCATATAGGTCCAACATTGCTTTGGAATTTTTTGAAACCTTGAATTATAACTGTAATCAAGACGTTATTCCAATATCTTGATATTATTGTCAATTGTATGTTTGGAATATTTCCTTGGAATTATAAACAAGGTATCTTTGATTAGAATTGATTTGTCTAATCTTGAGAATAGGTAATTCAAAACCAACTTGTCGTTTGAACTAATTTGCGATAAAACCATACTGTAAGCACTTCTTTGTATTGTAACTGTATCCTAAATAATAATCAATTAAAAATATAATAATAATAATAATAATAATAATAATAATAATAATAATAATAATATAATAATAATATAATATATAATAATAATAATAATAATAATAATAAATACTTGAAATGCATATAGTTATCGGCGTTTGAAGAAAAGTCATTTGATATTGATGATAACGTTTTAGGCTTTCCACATTGAATATCAATTAACAATACGTTTTCTTTAGTTAATGTAATTGTTTTTTCTTGCATATTTATTGTAATAACTAATAATAATTTAAATGCGCGCTTATTTATACGCGGTGTTGACATGCAGTTGTAATGCAATTGGAATGCATGATTATTATTGGTTGTTCTTTGTTTTTGAAATAGGTTGTTATTGGTTGTTCTTGTGTTTACAAAATATGTATGTGTGTGACTTATAATTGGTTGTTCTTTGTTTAAAATGTAGTATGTATGATATTGGTATTGATTAAATTGTTTTGATTGGACATAAATATATATAAATATATAGAAAAATCGTTTACAAAATAGCAAATTTTTATAAAATGAGCAACGTTGAGGAAATAATAGAAACATTTTCCAAATTGAACATTAAAGATACTAATGAAGACTTGATTGACCTTAAAGAATATGATGAAAAACGAAGAAATTGCTGAAGTGGGTTCAATGGAAAATGAAAAAAAAGAAGAAGATGTTGATGAAGACATGGTGGTAACAGAAAGTATTGATCTTTTAGAACTAGAAGCAATGTATTCGATCGAAGTAATAATTTTAAAATATAATGCATATTTTAATGATGTTTTAGAAATATTAATTGATCTTTTGGAGGTAATTTACCCGAAGCTTAGGGATATTTCTCAATACTGGGCCCCTGAAATTACTGGGATAAAATTTTGATTATATAGGAATCAATATTAAATGAAATAATCAGAACATATCACTTGTATCATTTAGAAGTGGACATGTGCGATGAATGCAAAAAGATATCGAAAGATAATATAAAAAGGAAATTTATTGATTTAGTTTACCAGGATCCATCTAAAAAACGTTGTATTTGAAATATGTATTTATATACAATAAATGTTATATGTAATTAATGTTATATGAAAATAATAAATTGTCTCTATAATTTGTTTTTATTTACATTTAAGCTATATATATATATATATATATATATATTGTGTTTTAATAAATTTGATGAATAATCAGATATTTGTATAAATAATATAAACAAATGCAATAGGCGTTCATATAAAACAAAGAATAATAATATTTCTAATTGCTAAATCATGTAAAAAAAAATAAGTATTAATATTAAATAATATTAAATAATAAATAAGTATTAAGTAATAATAAATAATAATAATAATAATAATAATAAAATAAAATAATAGTAATAATAATAAAAAATAATAATAATAATAATAATAATAATAATAATAATAATAATAATAATATATAATATCAATTAATAACAGTTAATAATAAAAATTTATTATAATAAAAATAATGAATAAGTAATATATATAAGTATATGTATATAAATTTAAGTTAGATATAATATATATGTGTTGATTTACAATTAATTTATATAATATATATAATATATTTGTGTGTGTATGTGTTTAAGTTAGATATAACTATATAGGTTGAGTTACAATTATTTATATAATATAAATAATTTTACTATATATGTGTGTGTTTGTGTAGTTTAAGTTAGTATAACTATATATGGTTGAAGTTAACAATTATTTATAATATATATAATGTGTTAAAAGTTTAGATGATAACTAATATGGTTGAGTTACAATTATTTTTATATATATATATATATTTAGATATATATGTGTGTGTATGTGTTTTAAGTTACAATATAACTATATATGATGATTACAATATATATATATTATATATATATGTGTGTGTGTGTATGTGTTTAAAGTTCATATAACTATATATGGTTGAGTTAACAATTATTTATATATATATATAAATACATACATATGTGTGTGTGTGTGTATGTTGTTTAAGTATATAACTATATATGGTTGAGTTACAATTATTATATATATTATGTGTGTGTGTGTATGTGTTTAAAGTTAACATATAACTATATATGGTTGAGTTACAATTATTTATATAATATATATATATATTGTTATATATATATATATTTATATATATATAATATATATATATGTAGATAACATATAACTATATTATTGAGTCTACAATTATATAATATATGTGTGGTTATGTGTTAAAGTTAGATATAACTATTAAATGACGTTAATATATACACATATATATATATATATATATATAATATATATATATATATATATATATATGTATATATAATGTGTGTGTATGTGTGTATGTGTTTATTAGATATAACATATATGATGAGTTACAAATATATATATATATATATGTGTGTGTGTGTGTATTGTGTTTAGTTAATATAACTATATAGGTTGAAGTTACATTATATATATATATATATATATATATATATAATTTATATAATGTATATATATTACATTATATATATGGGTGTGTGTGTGTAGGTTTGATTATAACTATATTTGTTGAGTTTACAAATATATATATATATATATATATATTTATATATTATATATATATATATATATATATAGTATATATATATAATATATATATATATATTTATTAATTGTAACTCAACCATATATAGTTATATGTAACTTTATATAATATATATAGATAAACTATAACATATATATATTATATAATGTAACTCAACAATAAATATTAGTTATAGTACTTTATATAACATATATATATATATATACATATATATATTTATATAGATGTAACTCACCATATATATGTTATATTAACTTAAAATATATGTATATAAAATTGTAACTCCAACCATATATTAGTATAATGTAACTTTAACATATATATATATATAGTAATGGGTAACTCAACCATAATTAGTTATATATACACTAAATAAGTAACTCGAAAGCGCAGATATAGTAATTGCATATCTTACTTAAGTGCTATGTATGGTTATATTATCTGTATTCAATGTTATTAATATCATATACTTGTTTACTAAATTGTTTTTAATTATAAATAAATATATTTATATGTTATAATTAATAAAGTAAATTACTTTTTTTTTATGTTATATTAAATTTAATTTTTTATATGAACTTAAAATTAAATATTTAGATATGTATTATAAATATACATAAATATACTTAAAATGTACCTTTAATTAAAATATATAGTCGATAAAAATATAAAGGTCATTGGAATAATTTTTCGGTAGATACTAAAATCTTTTTTGGAACCCATTTTATTGCAAAAGCATAATCATTTGTCTATGTTCAAACATAAACTAATAATGAAACAAAGCTAATAAGAATAAAGCTAATTATAATTATTCCATGTCATTTTGTTGTTCATTACACACCCACTATCAGACAAGGAAATTTGTGCACACATTCAATGAGCAGGTAGAGTGATGCAAATGAGAGAAACTAAAATTTAATTCTCATATGTTAGTCATTGCCAGCGAATATAAACAAATGTCAATTTGGACATGGAATTATCATTTTTTATAGCTGCTTTCTTTATTTGTTAGTTATTTAATTGTAATTGGAAATTATTGATTCATTTATTTTTAAGATATTAGAAACATGGACGAATGAATAGCAGCGTTGGTTTGTTGATTGCAAAGCCTGATTTGCTTGGTTGAGGATGCACTAAGAGCAGTGTTTTCATCTATAGTTGTAGACCCTGACATCATGAGGTGTTTGGTTGGTAGATGGGACGACAAAAAGATAAGTTTATGTAGGTGACGGAAGCACAGTCAAAAAGAGTATTCAAGAATGTGAAAAATATCCAAATGAACACGATATGAGTTACAAATTGGGATTGATATGTGAAAACACTCTACATCACGTATTTTATAATGAACTTCGTGTAGCTCCAGTTCTTTTAAACTAAAGCTGCGTTTAAATCTAAAGCTAAATTGTGAGAGAAAAATGAACTCAAATAATAATAATAATAGCAGTGCATGTAGCGATTCAATGCGTTTTGTCATTATAATTGGCACTGTTCGTACAATTGTATGTATTAGATTCAGGAGACTGGTGTTTCATATACTTGTGCTATATTTTAGAATGGATACGCTTTACACATGCCATTGGTAGAATGCGAGATAACAGAAAAAGATCGACAGATTATAACAGGAACGAGCTTTTAGTTTTACTACTAATGCTGAATAGAGACATTGTTTCGAGATATCAAAGTAAAAGTTGTGGTTATATTTGCATTTGACTTCGAACAGGAAATGCAAACAGCTTGAATCTTCAACATTTCTTGAAAAGTTACGTAACTACCAATGATGGTCCAAGTTATAACATTGGGAAATGTAACGATTTAGATGCACAGAGCTCTGTTCCAACAGTCATTCCTTGAGAATGATAAACTGCTGGTATTCTGAAACCAATTTATAATATCAGTAAAGATTAATATGGCTAATATTGGTTTTATTCGGTGGATCAACCTATGTACCTAGTATGTACAGAATCGATGCGAAAAGTAAGATTCCAGCATTAGCTCCAACCAAAGTATGAAAATAATTGCACCGTTAGAAAGAAAATACTCGTGTGGAGTCCATTTTAGCTTATCTTCTAGCTTCCAAACAAATGTAGATATCGGAAACATGGAAATGATGAATCTGAGTCAGTGAATTGTACAACAAGAAAATGGCTTTTAAATTCATAAACTGAAGCTTATTTTGTTTAATATAAATTTTTATTTAATTTGCTAATAAAAAAAGATTTTGTTATTTATATATTTTTTTGCCAATTTTATTAGTGGCCGTTCAAAAATGTATGTAATTATTTCCTATAAAATTTTAATTTCAGTGATTTTATTTTATCGACTTCTTATATTCTCAGACGTTAAAATAACTTACGGGCCAACAGATAAAAACTAAACATTTATATTGTGATGTAGAATTTTTCAATAGTACTGGTAATTTTTTAGTAAACAATTTAACCAAAACAGTATTGTGGTTCCTATCTTCTCAGGTTAAAAATTTCACTAAATTAACTTTATTTGAATTGTGTGATAACAATTCAATCTGCTAATTTAGATTTATATATTAATTATCTAAGTTAAGATGGGATTATTTTTGTGATTTACCTAGAAAAAAGTTTACTACAAAATTTACTTTAAAATTTAAAAGCCATGGTATTAACTAATTCAGATTGCTAAAATTCCGTTTCAATATTAAAAAAGAAAATATAGTTAAAGAATTATTTACAATCTAAGTATTTTTATTAATCGCATTTGTTTTTTGGCAAAAGTGTGAACTCGTGCTTAAAAATCATGTGAAATTAACTCAGTGGTCCATCACAAACATTTAAAATTGTTGTAATTTAAGTAAATTTACCAGATATGTTTAGGGACTAACTTTGTCTATTTAATGTGACAGCTAATTGCCAATCAGTAACCAGGGTCCCAACATTAATAAAGACAACATTTAACTTGTAATAATAATATATTTTTTAAAAAAAAGTACAATTTATTAATAAAATAACAGATTTGCATTATTAATATATACTAAATTGAATTTAATAATCTTAATTTATACAAACTGTTCGCCATTTTAAATGTAAGATCATAATAATCGAAAAACTCAAGTAATGTTTTCTGATAAATGCAATCAGAGCTTATTCATACTGAATCATTTTGATTTTGGAACTTATCCCAAATCTTTTGAAAATAATAATAATCAAGCTTAAATGTCAATGCATGAAATCATTTACGTTTAAATAATAGATAAGAAAACACATTACTTAGCTGTTAATCAATAAAAATGATTTAAAATTAATAAAGTTCAATCTAATGGCAATAAACCTGAAAGGCAACAAAACAACACATGAACGACAAAACATCGTTATTATGAAAACGAAAACTTCCCAAATTAACTGGAATAATTATGAAAATCAATTAAAAATTCTGAATATAAAACTTAAACAATTAAAAAAAAAAATTAAAACTGGCGGATAGAATAAAATTGTATACTGGCAGAAATAAAATTTAAAAATAAAAATGGCGGGAAAAATAAAATTTAAAAATTAAAACGGCAAGAAAATAAAATTTAAAAAATTAAACTTGGCGGGAAAAATTAAATTTAAAAATTAAATTGGCGAGAAATAAATTTAAAAAATTATAATTGGGGGAAAAAATAAAATTTAAAATAAAAAGGCGGGATAAAATAAAAATTTAAAAAATAAACAGGCCGGGAAAAATAAAATTTAAAACTGACGGGGAAAATAAAATTTAAACCACTGGCGGGAAATAAATAATTAACTGGCCGGGAATATAAAATTTAAAACTGGCGGAAATTATAATTTAAAAAATCAAACTGATGGGAAAAATAAAATTTTAAAAATGTAAAATTTAAAGCAAAAAAAAAATACATTAAAAGAAAAATAAACTCAATCACACTTGACCTACTTATGCTGCACGGAACAACCTTGACCTACCTTATTGTTGCCAATGGAAATGACAAATCAAGATTGCAGCTTGAAAACCAACTTAGCGATTCGCCAATGAAATTTGAGCTGTAAATTTGACCTTTGAAATTTGACGCTTGAAAAAATGTCTTACGGGGGGGGGAGGGGGGTGCTTTGTTTCCGAAGGCGGCTACTATGTACCTAACTAATCATATGTGATTCTTTAAATTTTTAAAACAAAATAACCAATCATTAAACCATTCACCAACCCTATAGTCAGCACAACAAGTAGCACAAGACAGAGATGAAAGAGAAACATAATACAATTCTATGGAAAGAGAGAAATATGTTACTAAGACCATTAATTAGTACATCACATATAAAAAAGAAAGCATAGAGGAAAAAGGAATAAAAGTATGAAAAAATTATGAAAACGTAATGAAAAATCCAAGAAATATGACAAAAAAAAATTGAAATTAATAGAGAAATAGAGAAAAAATGATAATATAGTGTAAATATAGGAAAAGATAGTAACAAAATATATAAGAAAAACATGCACCAAAATGGAAAATGTGAAAAAATAATATGAAAATAGTTGATAAAGCATGTTAAATTGGAAAGAAAACATTAAACCCTAGCATGCCAATATAAATGCACAAAATCAATAAAACACAGGTAATTCAGAGAAAAAACCTCAAAAGTTATCTATAAAACATAGAAAAATAGATCCTCCCCGAGGAATTAAAAAGGTTGATTTAAGATTATTATTATTTAGATTTACAGAGCATTGTTGATATTATTATTTTATTATTATTATTATTATATTATTATATTATTATTATTATTATTATTATTATTATTATTATTATTATTATTATTATTATTATTATTATTATTATTATTATTATTATTATTATTATTATTATTATTATTATTATTATTATTATTATTATTATTATTTATTATTATTATTATTATTATT
>JACMZG010001859.1:14546912-14634412 GCA_018340805.1 Microvelia longipes
CCAAAATTTAATAAATTTAGTAGTTAAAAATCAGTTTAAGGCTTCAAGGCCTAAAATTTTGGAAGGCACTCCAAAAATTTATAAGGAAAAATGACCAAAAAAATTTATAACAAAATACAACAAATCTATGAAGATAAGAAATAATTAAATTGTAGATTATTTTCATTGTAATTGTATATAATCTGTAAATTTACTTTAATAAATTAAATACTAATTTATATCATTTGATACTACCCAAGTTTTTGCAAAACATGAATAAGTTGAACAATTTAAATTATGAGAGAGACCACCTTGGAAATGGTAAAACAATCAAACAAATGCTACATCTGGGGACTGTCCCCTTGGATGATGGTAAAAAGAGGACCCCTCATCTCTAAGTAAAAAATACTTCAAATATTATATTCCTTTAGAATTTTTAATTTAAAGGTCAGAGTGAGCTCAGGCTCTGTCGGCCCCCAATTAGTTAGACGTACAACAGAATGGGGCATGACTTGATGGCTTCAATGAAGAATGTGGACTGATGGAACGTCCTTGCATGCTAAATAATAGCATTGAATTTAGCTTGTTTAACAATTCCTAGTGTCTACCTCACACAATTTTATATTGAGTTAATTTTATTATTATTAAAAAAATAACGTTAACATCTTGAAGATAAAATCTGTATGCATCTGAGGAAGTTTAAGTGCCTATTTTCCCTCCCCGATACTGTGCCTTGTGTTTAATGTACCATAACTCCCCTTGGCTTTCAACACAAGGATATAATTGCATTTGTTTCCTCTGCTTGCCTTAGGAACCAATTTACTGCTCAGAGAAATAATAGCATTCTTAACTCCCTTTGTGGCATAACTAGTTTTTAAATTTTCCAGCTAAGAAAATGAATGTGGAAAGCTTACGTCAAACCAAGGTAATTCAGACATCAGCTGAAATCCAAAAATCGCTAAAGCTGCCATTACTATCTGCTTTTTAATTTGTTGCAAATCTTGGACAACCATATGCTGTGCTTGCACTTGATTGGAGCTTTTTGGCAATCAGTAATGTAAACTTTTTTGAAACTTTGAATTCTGTAAACTAATGCAATTATTATTTAAAATATTATTAAGAAGTATTAAACAACTGACAATTGACTGTTTAATACATTAATTCAGATGAATTTTCCTCAAGGTTCATGAGGAAGAAAAACAAGAGGCCTTCAGCCTCTTGGCTGCTCGTGGCCTTGATGCACATCTTCAGATTTTTTGTGTTACAATCCGAGAAGCATATGAAAGTTATTAAAAAAACAAGTTTATTTTTAAAACGCCTTTATTTTGTCCCCAATGTCATAAAAAGATCAAAATAAATTGTCCTAAAATCTTATTTTAATAAAATAGGATCTCTAATTAATATTTTGAACTGCATTTTTTGCTCCGTCTTGGTAACAACAAGAAATTAGAAAGTTTATGTGTACCAGTAAAAACTTGGGTTGATAAATATATTTATTCAATAGATTTATCTAAACATTCACGTATTCAACACAAAACAATTCCCATTTGCTTCGTTTTTCCATGAAATTCGGTAAAAGTATATTAGTACTAAATGATGTTTATTTAAAATCAATTAAATAACATAAATTAACAAAAAGTTAATTAAATTAATGTTTACAATCTTTGTTATTATAATATTTTGTCCATTAGCTCACAGACTCCCAGGGGTCCACAGTCACACTTTTGCGTAAACCCTGCACTAACTTTAATAAGGAACAAACAAAATATAAAGTCAAAAAACATATATCAACATTAGGATAGTTTTTTGATATACTTACTTAATTTTTATGTAAACAAATCGATGGTTTGTACTAATACATTTGGAAATTTGTTAATATTGTGGCAATATGCCACAAACAAAGACTAAATAAATAAATAAATTTTTTTTTTTTTTAATTTTTTCCCCCCCCCATTTTTTAAAAAGACAAAATTTTTTTTTAAAAAATCCCCCCCCCCCAATACGGTTCCCCCCTCCTTTCAACCAATATTTATATAAATATTTATATAATTACGGGATGATACAATTTTAAAGTACAATGGCAACATTTCAATAATAAATAATCATAATTTACAATAATAATTTTCACAAAAAATGTGTTCAACAGTGTTCCAAAAACAAACAAATTGTTAAAAATACATTAATGAATTTTAAATTAAATCTCAGTAATTATTAGCGCTAAGAAATTACAAAATAATAAAGCAATTGTGCCAATTTAATCAAATTTAGTTAAAAAGAATTTATCAATTGAGTACAAGGGATTACCCAACAGACATTTTTTAATTTTGTTTAAAAACGATTTCTTATTTAAAGAAGTTATCGAGTCAGGTAAGTGATTGAATAGTTTTAGTCCGAAGTATGTAATGTTATGTTTGGCAGTCTTAGTCAGTCAGTGCTTCCTTAATAGTAATTTATTGCTCTGTCAAGTTGGATACTTGTGGATGCTGTTTATTTGGTCGTATTCCTCTTGTGTGTCATAAATATAAATGTTAAAATCGTTTTTCTTAAACAACAACCTAGTAATACCACAACCTATTAAAGGACAACAGCTCTAACACTACAAAGCAACTAAGAAGCCAAAGGCTTCTTTTTAAAATGAAATAAATATTTCATTATATATTTTTGTTTACTTAATTTCATATAATTTTTTTGGTTAAAAAAGTTTTAAAGGGGTAAGATGTATTGCATATATTTTATTAAAAACCTAATAATTGGGAAGGGGAAGATAATGGTGAACGTTGAGGATTTGAGTTTGGAGTATAGGGCTACCTAAGGTTACAGTGGCGTAGCCAGGGGGGCTGAGGGGGCTCCAGCCCCCCCCCCCCCCCGAAAATTTTTTTACATAACCTAAACCCGCAAAAAATGTGTGAAATGAAACTTAATAATATAATATCAATAATATAGCAAAAAAAATAATACACTGAAAATTGAAAGAATATAAAAATAATTTTGAAAAACATTGAACAATATACAAATATATATGTATTATATATATAATAATATATATATATATATATATATATATTTATATATATATATATATATATATATAATATATTGTTATATATATATATATATTATATATATATTATATATGTATATATATATATATATATATATATATATATTATATATATAAATATAAAATATATATATATATATGTATATATATAAATTATATATATATAATATATATATATATATATATATATATATATATGTAATATATATATACTATAAATATATATATTATATATATATATATATATATATATATAATATATATATATATATATATATATACAATTTTAAACATTCAAGCCCCTCCCGAAATTAAATCCTGGGCTACGCCACTGCTAAGGTATATAGGAAAATTATTATGTTCTCCCTAAAAATCCAAAACCAAGATTTCATCATAATCATCTATTTCAGGGTCTTTTATGATGTCTGTATGTGTGAGTGTCTGTGTTCATAATAAAAGTTAAAACTTGGTATGAATAACAGATTAACTGTCTAGTTGTGTAGCTTGGAAAATAATAATTTTAGACCACAATTTTTAAACAATTGTTAAAAACAGAAAAATTAGGCTAATTGAATAGAAATTTGACACAATTAAACATCTTTAAGATAATGAATCTAATTACTAAATTTGGTTTTGAAATTGGTGATTATTTGAAAACATTTATAAGAACTTTTAAATAAATATTCCAATAAATTTTAACATGTTTTATCAACAAATATAAAACATAAAGAACTAGCTGTCAATATTTGTTAGCTATTTAACTTTAAGTTTGTAAGTTACTATCTATTTTTCAGTACGTTACATAAAATTATATTTAAAGGTTTTCACCACGAAAATTCTAATCTAATCCATCCAAAGTATAATACAAGTTTATACCAAGAAGAGTTCAGTTTTTAATTGCTTAAAATTCTACAACCATATCCCCGAAAATGTAAAAAAACTTATATTATACAACAAATTTTGGAAAACAATAAAAGATTACATAATTAAGTTGGGTCTAAATCAAGTAAAAATTAAGTTAAAGAAGTTAATGAATTAAAAACAATTTTTTTTGTTTTTAACTTCAAATTATAATTTTTCTTTTGTCAGTTTATGAAACTATGGACTGCTTTTTTCTTAGTTAATTAAAATGTTTAATTTTAAGATGTAGGTTAATTTATTTAATTTTCTGATTAAATATGGAAAATGAATTAAAATTATATGATGTTTATGTTTACACGGTGTATAATGAATTAATAAATTGATAGACTCTTAGAATAAGAACTGCTAATTGTACTTAGTACTACTAATAATACTTAATACTGCACTTAATACTACTAATAGCTTTGATTTAAGTTGTAATCTAATCTTAGTAAGTTCTAATCTTATAGTACTTGATATCTGTCAAAAGATTTCGCAATACTTGATATCTGTCAACAGATAATGTTTTAAGTTTTTGGATTTACAGTCATGAGGTGGTTATTATTAGTTGACATTCCTCTAAAATCAATGATGGCAAGAATTTTATTGGTCCATTATGCCCCTGTCATTGTACATTTTTGTACAAAAGACTACTGGTTGAAGTGTAAATAGGGTATAAATATGTTTTCTTCAACCTCAACTCAGATAAAAAAAGCTTCACATCTTGAAAAACAAAATGAACCAATAGAATGCTTTTCATTCCTAATTTTGGCAGTGTTTCAAATACAGTCTCTCCTTTTATACTATACAATACAAATAACCTTTATTTGCCATAAGTAAAAAGATTACAAATACATATAAAACTTCAAACAAACAAATATACAAAACTTCAAAAAACTATGTACAATATCTAATCATTCATATTATTGGAGTTCTATGTTTTTGTTGAAAATTTCAGAGCTTTATTAACTCCAGGAGTTACAATGATTCCAGCTTGCACTTGTAAAGCTGTGGCTTGTATAGATCCGTATGTTTATGCCATTAGTCATCCAAGATACAGGTATTTAATTTATATTAGAATGTGATATAAGAGAGTATTTATTTTAAACAGTGGAGTAAATAATGAAATATTAACGACAGTCTTTCCACAAAATGAATACATTCAGTAGAAGACTGTTTTCACATTTATTTGTTAATATGTTTTTGCTGAATAAATAAATTCTTACTTAAACTCATTTTATGATTGGAGCAAATGTAATTGACAATGGGTCCTGACTGTCGTTTTTACCAGTGAGATTAAGGAAAAAATGGGTCTGCTTTTGTCTAAAGCGTCCTTTAGTTCACCTGGACTGGCTACAGTGAGCGCCACAGTCCTATAGCAAAAAATATGGTAGATATATCCTATAACAAATAGCAGTTGGGATCTTTTTGCTAATTCCCTTAGATATAAGATAGTTTTCTACATCTTGAGTCCAAGCCCAGCCTTTCAGTGTCCAACCAACAGAAGAGATGTGACTACTATAATACTATAAGTTTCTATAGGTTTAACCAGAAACAGTGTGTTTGCCTAAATCCAGGTTCATATATGGTTTGGAATCTTTTATGAGTACCTGATATCTCAATGGCTCAGAACTACTTGCTTGGCGTCCCTTTAGAAGGGCGACTCATGTAAAGATTTCCATTCCTCACATAAAAATTCTACAGGTTCTGACTAGGATTGAATGTCTAGATGGCAAGCTCATATGCTAACCATTACATCACTGGGCCTCTGAAGGCTGTCAGTGAGTCTATGCCACAGTTCTATGCCACCAATCAAACCCAAGAGTGCTAATTTTACTCCAAAACAAAGGTGGTTAAGTGAATTTGCATAGTTTCTCTTACTATAATAAAATGAACTAGTAAGTTGATTGAGGGGGACTTGGGTCTCTGGTAAAAGTTACATTGACCCAACCACTGAGCCCTTGTTTGTTCATCACTTTACAATAGCGGTTTAGGTCATCTGTAATATGATGTTTCAGATTGGAGTTATCAAAAAGGCTACCATGGTTGGACATAAGAGAAAATTCACTAAGCGAAACTACATCGACTACAACTGAAAATTCAACCGCAAATGCTCCATCTGCTTAAATCTACTTCTACCTATTGTGTGCTTAATGTACAGGAACATTTGAGTCATGCTTCAAAAAGAAGAGAAGTCTCAAGAAAATTAAAGAATAATATTGTAGAATGACCAAAAAATGTCAAATAAATGTAGAAATCGAGAAAAAAGTTTTTCTTTATCCTGTTGTATTCTGATGATAAACTGTTGTATGCAATCAAAAAAAGGTTCAACAAAACTACTCCTTTAAAAGATTCTTTAAGTGGTAATAAATAATTATTCCATACATAAGTTAGGATTACTTAATTCTCTGCCAGTTTAAACCTCAGCTCCAATAGTAAAGGGCTACTTTTAGGGCAATGATTATAGCAAGTTTAATTTCCTTCTAATTTCGTATTTAATAAAAATTAAATCAAATGAAATTATTTTATTTTCAATAAATTAATCTTAAGTTAAATTTAATTAAATAAAATAAATAAGTAAGTATAAAATAAAATTAAGTAAAAGATAAATAAACCTAAATAAAACTTAAGTTTATTAATTTAAATGTAATTTTAAACTATTTTATATTAAATCTTTAGGGCCCTTTTGCACTGCTTTAGGGCCCTGACCAAGTATGTTGAGGCCCTAGTCTTTTGCATGGGACATTTAAAGGACCTAGATTTTGCTAGCAAAGTAAAATGTTTTAAGTACTTAAAAAAATCAATCTCCAAGGCCCTTATCTGCTACTTTAGGGCCCTGGCCAATTAAGGGCCATCATTAGATCTAGTCTTTGTATGGGGCTCTTAAAAATCTAGGTATAATAAATAGGGTCCAAAAAGTTCAAACATTTAGAATATATTTTTAATTACTTAAAAAAGTTCCTTTAGGGTCCTAATCAAGTATACCAGGGCCCTTTTGTATGGGAGCCATATGAGTTTATGGGGCCATTAAAGTCCAAGTAAAAAAATTGGGACCTTAAAGACCTCAGATTCAAGTAACAATAACCAATAAAGAGCTCAATGAAAAATTTACAGAAAATTACAAGGGTAGTCAATGGAAAATTTAAAAATCTAAAAGGGGGCGTCGAGTGAAAAAAGATTAGGAACCACTGATTTACATGAACTCTCAATTTTTTAAAGGATATACTTCACTGCATTACTCAATCTGGATTGAGTAATTATTATAAATAAAGTTCTGCATACTACAGTGTTCACTGATATCAACGCATTTAACCAGAAAATATAGAACTAAAGCTTTATCCGCACATACTCAAGTTAAGTCTACATAAAGCAGTGGCTTAGATAAGTATTTTGGAGGGGCAAACAAAGCTAGTGATGCCCCAACATTTATCATCACCCCCTAAAGATATATTTTTGCCAACATATATCTGTTACCAACATATATTTTTGTCGGTCCTATATTTCGGACATAGGACTGACGATGGCGTAATTACTATTTTTTCATCGCCTTCAAAACACTTTTTTTATATTTTTACCCACGCCTTCTTAAAAACTTTTTTTTATATATTTACAAAAAAAAATAGATGAGCCTTTTTATGACATGAAAGAATACTTTGTCTTTAATTTTTTTTTCAATTAAAATCTCAATATGTAATGATGCATCCTATTGTTACTAATGTAGTTTAATGGAATAGTTTTACCCACGTGTTCTTAACACTTTTTATATTTTTACCCAAGCCTTCTTAACACTTTTTACTTTTCCTCATTTATACCGTAGGTATGTAGTAAAAGAATAGTGTTTGCAAAAAAAATCTGAAACTGAAATGAAACCTGAGTTATCTGTTTCAGGCGTTTTAAGGTCTCCTGAGTGGTTTTCGCAAAGTTGTACTGAAATTTTGAACAAAAATCAGTCTACCGCTGTCGTGCTATTTGGAGAATATTTTTTTATGATATCATTAACCTCCAATAATGACTCAGCAAAAATTTTGACAAATCATAAAACGCGGAAAAATGATGCGATCGGATTGAGATTTAGCACACATGTGACTATGTATAAGACTAACATATATGTGCCAAGTTTCATTTCATTATCAGCATTAGTTCAATTTTTATTAAATGACTTGTGTATGTTTTTTAAAAAATTGTAAAAAATATAAAATGGTCTAATTGAGTTGAAATTTGGTACAAGTGTATATTATTACCTAATAAATAAGTTTACTAAGTTTCGTTTCAAAACGACAAGTATACCATGATTTTTGTTGGATCATAAAAATTAAGCAGCATCAGTTCAGTGCATAGAGGGGTGACCGCTGGGAATGAAACAGTTGTATTTACTATCCGAGGGCAAGCGAAGCAAGTCCCAAGGCATGTTGCAGAATAAATTTGGTGAACTATATTTCTGAGGACAATAAAAGCGAGTCTGAAGCAGGTTGATGAGCGTAGCGAATCCGATGTAATGAGGAAAAGTTCCGAGGTACCTCGTACCTGACTTTTTAATACATATTTTACCCATGCCTTTTTCTACAGTTATATTTGTTTATTATATTACATTTTGTTTAATAGGCCTCCTTACTTTAGCACTAGCAAATACTTCTAGGACTTTAGTTAGGTCTAATCTACAAGAAGTTTCCGACTTTATTGAAATAATTGACAACCTCTCATGGCTCATTTTGGTTCTTAAATAGCTTTTTATTACTTTGATTTTGAAAAACCTTCACAACTAGCTACCGAAACTGGAATTGTCTGTAGTTTTCGGTAAACTGTAGTAACGTTAGGAATTACATCTGTTATTTATTCTTAATTATAGCTTTTAATAGATCAAATGAAGAGTCAAGAGCTGTTGGTTTTTTTAAAGTAGGTATCAAATTTTTAAGTGACAGAAGCTTACTAACAACTTCTTGTTAACCGATGTCACCCGAACCTATATATACCCACATTGTCAAGTTAGTATCATTGTCCCTGACTGATATTCTCCTACTACCCCATAATACTCAACTGCAGTATTGCAATTTAAATTACATACAAATTTTAATCAATTTTGGGTTTTTTTAATAATTAATAATTTTTAAAATAAAATAAAAATTAAAAAAATAATACTGACGCGTTTTGATGCTCCCAGGCCAAAACTGGGGAAGCAATGCCCTCCCTGCCCCCACACTATCTATGCCACTGACGTAAAGTGTAAGTGAGAGGAACTTTGGGGCTCTCCAAGTGTCTTGACAACCCGTTGTCTCAACACTTTTTGGTGGCAGGATTCTTCAGTGTATTGACACTTGATAACCTCAACATTTCTAACAGAACCATGTGTTGATGTAAAGTTGATGAGACATTCAAGAGTCGGTACAACCTAGAATCTTGCCAGGGTAAAAATATTCGAAATAAATATCTCCATCCCTACGGTGTACTGACACAATAAAGCCACGATATAATAATAGCTGCCAATCTTAAGTAAAATCAGGACAGGTGTGTCACGTGACAAATTTTTGTCCTGTTCAGCATGACCTGTAGTTTGACAGATGTCATGCTTTAATGATGTGATAGTCAACATTATGTAAAATCAACAAACGGAGGGATCCATCCCGTAGGGTTTGGAAATATTCATTATTAATACTTTTACCCTGGCAGGGTTCAACGTGACACTTAAATGTCTCGACTCGACGTACGATCGACACATGATTCAGTTAACGTGTCAAGGTTATCAAATGTCGAGACAAACGAATATTGAGACAACAGAAAAGTGTCGACGTTTCATAGTGTCGAGACTACGTGAGAACTTGCCACAGTCTGTCAATGTTATGTAGTGTCAAGACTATCACACGTCGAGGCATCAGTAGAGTTTGTACACAGCAAAAATGGGTCACATGATTCCCATTGTACTGATTCTAGAAACTTGTGTCGACGTTAAATAGTGTCGAGACTGCGTGAGAACTTGCCACAATCTGTCGATGTTATGTGGTGTCAAGACTATCACACGTCGAGGCATCAGTAAATGTAGGCATCAGTTGATGTAACGTACAGTTTGTACAGGACAAAAATGAGTCACATGACTCCTAGTGTACTGATTCTAGAAACTTGTGTCAACGTTAAATAGTGTCAAGTCATCGTGATGTCGAGACCGGGCAACACTTGAACCCTCAACTAATAATGTTATTTATGTGCAAAACTTTATTAATAGAATATTGCTCTATCAGATAATGATGGCATTTAGCCAAAAACTAGTGCAATATCAACTTAAGGGTTCATATTAATCATCATACACCAGGACTGAACTCGGTATCTGATCCAGTGTGGATTGCATTCGAAAACGATTCTCACTGATGAGAATCGTATCCGAATAAGATACTTATCATATTCTCTGTTTCAATAAACCGTGTAAACGCATTAATAAGCGAAAATAAAACAGTTTAAATGAAATTACCTGTGCATGAACTGGTGATGGTTGACTGATTTAAGCTCTGCCTCTGATTTGATAGAAAAAGTCCTAATTTCACCAAAAATTTACAATAATGCTGGTCCTCAGTTAGCCAACTATTATAGCAAATACTTTGGCATAGAAAATCAGACTTTTCTACCAAAATTTAGAAACTAAAAGAAGCAACGAAAATCCTAAGACGATTTCTTGAACTTTTCTTGAAAGAATAATTTACAGTGTGACCAACTCAACATACATTTTAAAAAATTTTAAAGGAATATTTGTTTCTACTCGTTTAAGTTTAATTACAATTTGATATTTATTGAATTATTCACATACATTTTATCACACAATTAAATATAAATTATGTCATTTAACAAATAATCAATTAGAAAAATTTTAAATTTCAAAAATTTTAACAAAGTTGAAAAATAATACGCATAAATTAACGGCAACACTAGGTTTCAACGCTTTTGCCGATTCATTGGCTAAGTGAAAAGGGAAAGAGAAAATAATCACGCCACCTATTTTTGACGCCATTTTGTTTTTAAAGCTCGCCTATTATCTCCCAGGGTAAGTATTAAATTAGTTAATAATATCTTTTACAAGAGTATGATTAAAACGTCCTTCGAATTATAACTTTTATATAAAGCGCTTTATCATTAACTAAAAGAAAACAATATAAAGATAGTATCGTCAGCCATACCTTACTCGTAAAGACAAGAAAAAGAGAAATTAAGAAGATGACTTTTCCATTCCAGCTTTTAAAACGCTATAAAGCGTCGTCAAAGCCTCCAACTCAAGTCAAACTCAAAGTCAAAACACATACATTAGCATAACTTCTCCCTTCCAAAATAGAATAACCTTAAAGAGCGAAACATATATAAGGCTATACATAAGGCCTTTTATTTTAACATTTTAGTATTAAGGCTGTCTAACTAGAAGTGCGTGGGTGAATTAACATTTTTTTAAATTACTCATGTCCTAATAGTCCAAGAGCCCAGGGGTGTTTTGTTAATAAAAAGTGTAATGGCTGGAACCGGTCTCAATTTTTCGTAAATACCTTCCTGAACAAGGGTCTGCAATTCTGCCGACTCGTATCGGATGGGTGTCCCAGACAGAACGCACTTTAGGGGTCAAAGGTTCTGCCTGTGACACCCATCCGATACGAGTCGGCAGAATTGCAGATCCTTGTACAGGAAGGTGTTTACGAAAAATTGAGACCGGTTCCAGCCATTACACTGTTTGTTAACTTGGGCGGTAAATTTGACCTGTAAAGTGCGTTCTGCCTGGGACGCCCATCCGATACGAGTCGGCAGAATTGCAGATCCTTGTTCAGGAAGGTACTTACGAAAAATTAAACCCGTTTTCAGCCATTACACTTTTTATTAACTTCGGTGGTAAATTTGACATGTAAAGTGCGTTCTGCCTGGGACACCCATCCGATACGAGTCGGCAGAATTGCAGATCCTTGTTCAGGTAGGTATTTACGAAAAATTGAGACCGGTTCCAGCCATTACACTTTTTATTAACAAAACACCCCTGGGCTCTTGGTCTATAAGCAAAACATAAAAAATCTAAGACGACTGTTCTTTTTTAATATTAATTTTGTATCAATCCACGTTTCAACTTTGCAGGTAAACATATAAGTGCATTAGTTGTTGTTTTTTACTGTTTATGTTAATAGTATTTAGAAAATTTTTATCATATACACATATATACGCTCACACACATACATACATACATACATACATACCCCTATATATATATATATATATATATATTATATATATATATATATATAATATATATATATATATATATATATATATATATTATATATATATAATATATATATAATATATATATATATATATATATTCCTCTTTGTAGAGGTATACAATTTTTAATTATATTTTAATAGCAATTCAGTTCTTATTTAACATCTAAGGACGTTTAAAGTTTTGAAGCGTAGGTTTTATTTCATATTCGAGTGGGAGGAAAGCGGCGTATACTCTAGAGCAGCCTAGCGGCATTAGCGCAAAGCTCATTTCAAGTTCGGAAGGTTAATATTAGGTTTATAAATTTTGATAATACTGTTTATTGTTTACTGTAAAAAATACAAAAATTTTATATTATAAAATGTAATATAGTTAATTAATGTTCATAATAACAATGTTTTATAATTTATAATCGCATTTAAATAATTTAATATGTAAAATTTATTGTAAATATGCTTAAGAAAGTGTTTGTAAAATACGTACTATTTCGAGGTTATTTTTCATTTTATGGACTTTTGAACTTGAATTTGGTTTTTTGAAATGTGTTTTTTTGTTATTTAATTATTTTTTGTGTTTTATATTTGTTAAGAAATATTAATTAAGTATGAATAGCTTAGCGCACGAAGTTTATGAACATGTAAGGAAAAAAGAATGGGGTAAAGCCCTCATCATTTTTGACGAGTTGTTGAACAAATGTACTGAAAATACGTCTAGAGAACAATTTATTAATTATTTATTAGGTAGATCTGAATGTTGTATTAACTTAAACAAATATGAATACGCTGTGCAGGATTGCAGACGGATAATAAGTTTATTAAATGGCGCTGAGTCTGTTAGTAATGTAGGAGCTGAAGCTAGACAAAGATTATTACAATCTTTAATCAAATTAAAACTATTTGATGCGGCTGAAAATGCAACATTAGATTGGATAGCTACTTGTAAATCAATACCTAATAATTACGGACAAATAAATATGCTTCAACAAGTTCTGACAGCTTTGCATTTGTTCGCTAAGCAGCATAGAACAAATCCAAATTTAGTGCCAGATATTTGGCATGAGAATAATGGTATACACAATGTTAGGAATGGCTTATTCGAACACAAGCTTTATGAACAGGGAAGCTCTTCTATGGATCCGTTGGAACAGAAAATAGATTTGTTTAATATTAAGGCTTTACCTAGTAATGGAACTCAAATGATGAGTAATAGTCAACAAATGATTGGTAAGTATAATTCTTTGTTGATTACTTTCAATTGATTTTTGGTAATTATTTAGTTAAGGATACTCAAGGCCTATTTTAACACCTGACCCAGAACACCAAATCGTTCCTCCTTTTATTTTAGGGGATAAAGAAGCAATAAGGGAAGGCCCTATACAAAACTTTAAAGTTCCAAGGGCATGTAAGCAACTTAAGGTGGGTCTGCTTTACATCTCACGCTATATACATGGTCACGTGACTATAAATCAGCTGGAAGGGAGAAAATGCAACGCTTGTAACACACTATAAAGAAAGAAAAAAAGTCCGTACAGCTGCAGGGGGCCCAATGTGTAGTTGTGACTAAGTTAGGTTATTTTACCCACCCCACGGCACTTTTGATCTCAATGTCTTCTTTCCCCTTCTTGTCTATTCAAAACAAGCTATTTTTAACTAGATTTTTACAATTTCTTTTTGCATTAAACGGTGTCTTTTTAAATATTTTATTTCATAGGATTTTTGCATACTCAATCTGAATTATATTATTATTAATTTATCTTCTACTCCGAAAAACTATAACTATAATAATTATTAATAATAAATGTAATGACGTATTGGCAGATGAGAAAGTCCAATCTTCTGCTAATCTCAATTTTTTTATCTCAAATTTTTAATCAATTTTTTGCTAATCTCAAAATCTTTATGGCAGTCACATTCATACCGGGTCCAAAACAAAATCAATTGACCGACAATATATGAAAGACATTATACATATGTGAAAGATATAGTATTAGCTAATTAAAAAAATAAAAATATATAGGAGTGTTGGTCTTATTGGAAACCGTGTCTCAATTTCAAAAATACATTGTGACGTAATTTCTGTATTAACTTAGCACAGCTGTGTTCCTTTCCTAAAACACAGAATAAACTTATGAAATTTCATCTTGATCAAGATGTATTTCAACTTATGATCATCTTGATCATGTTTGTTACTGCTTCTAAGTTAATGTCGTTTACATTATTAGTTGGCATTAGAAGGGCAACAAGCGTTTGTGGGAATGTGCAAGATGCTGATAGTGTTTTGTTTTTGACATGAAGATATCCTATGTATCCATTTGCCAATGGATTGATAGAATATGGTCATGTTAAAAACAAAATGCTGCCAGTATCTTCATTATCTGGCAGCACAGATAATTATTGCACTGATTTGAAGTGATAATATTTTAAATGGATCAGTGCATATGTGTTTAAAGGACCCCCGCAGGGTGGTTGCACTATGGTTATCCTGTGATATAACTCAAGTACCTGTAGGTATTTTTTTCTTTCCGAAGTTAGACTTCTGTTGCTTCTATTAAATAGCTGTTTTTCATGTAGAAATATATAGTGTGAGGAGAATTATTGTTGGGATGTATGTTGTGACTAAGGAATATCCTTTTGGGCCATAATTTTTTTTACAAATTTCTATGATTTTTATTATTTTTACATCAACTTACTAAATATTTCATTTACTTTCCATTTGTCTAGGTAATAAGGTTTAATGACTTTGTATTATCAACTAACTTTGTATTTTAGTAGGAAATATGTCCAATGATGTGGACATTGGGTCAAGATGGCATTGCAGGGATCCTCCCAGAGGACTAGATCATTTTACATTATGTCAACAATATCAACTTACTGTGAGTATGATCAGTTTGAAATTTACATTAGCTGTGATAAAGAAGGGTTGAAAGAATATTTAAGGGACCTTTTTTAGGCTTAGCTGTTGCCTTTCATTGTCATTGTTTTTATTATTTATTTTTATAAATAAATAAATATGTTCCCTAGTTTAAAGATTGAGGTTTAGATTACTGCAGAAGAAAAGTGGTATTACACCCTTAAGAATGACATTATAGAGTAGGGTCAATAATTATTTTTATGTCATTATTACTATTTATTTCTTAGATTGGTCTTAAAATTTTATGGGTCAATTATTTCATGCTTTTGATGAGGGGTTTTATTAATAGCTGGTTTTATTTGTTGCTTTAAAATGCTCGTATGGTAGCTTACCTTAGACTTGATATACTCTTGATGGAACCAGATTAGATGGGAGCTAACTAGAGTTTAACAACTATCTCTCTTAATTTAAATTACAATTTTTTATTGATGAGGCTTGTGCTTTTATAAAACATGCAGAATTTCATTTTATTGACAAGAATAGCTTAATGCTTTATAATGTAAAAACACTTTTTTTTCTAAACGTAATCTGTTTAGAAAGCGGTATGTCATCTGCTGTTAAAAACTTAGAGGTATAAATGACTTCAAAGGCAATTTGGTATAAGTGAAAATGGAATTTAGGTTCTGATGACAGTAAAAATATGTTGATTTCAAAACAATATTGTTTAGTGTTGTGGAGCAATGTATAAATTAAGATTAAAATAATTATAAATATAAAAAAACTAAATATTAAGGTAAAGGAAGTAAATCATTGTAAAAAGTTATAGAAGATATAAGTACCCCAAATATTATAATAACAAGATAGAAAATATAAAATTAAATTCTCCAAATATTATAATAATAAGATAAAAGTACAATTGTAGTATGTCCTTCAAGCTTAGTTTATCAAAATCTAGAGAACAATGTTAGAAATTAAAAAAAATGTTTTAACGTTTGAAAATGAATTGGGCTCCAAAATTCTTCTCTTGTGACAAAACCTGATGTCATGTTTGTGGAATAACTCCATCACAGCTGCATAATGGATCTGTAATTATGTTAAAACGATGGAGATATGCTTTGATTGAGCCATGGTCAGTGAGAGCTTACATTTATTTGTAGGGATATATTTGTTTTTGATCTGCCCTCAACTGTTGGAAAAATAGCTTTGTCCATAGTCCTTTTTCTGAATTTGTCCATATTCCTTTTGTGAAAGTATAAATACTTGCTATTTATTGAAGGGATAGTGTGTAGCGTGTACTTAAACAAGCAACTGAAAAACAAGTGAAATTTATACTTTCACTTGTAGAAATTACAACTTATGAACACTATACTTTTAACTGTGATAGTAATTGCACTCATAAATATAATAATACTTGATATTAATATTTATAATTTCCGAATTCCGGTAGCTGAAGCTATTTCATTAGCGCTCGGTGGTCGGGTCTCCTCATGCATATCAGACTCTGTGTGAAACTTAGAATAATACTATATATAGAAGGCGCACAGGACCGTAAACACAATGTAATTCCACTGATAACACGAAATCCGGTTGACTGGTGCACTTAAGTAATGCTGCCAACCTTACAACAAAACATTATTTTAAATATGTGTCATAAATATCTATTAATGTAGAAAGATTGTAAAAAACAAATATTATAACTTAAAACATCTGCTGAGTATTTAATAAAACCGGTCTTAGATGGCAAAAGGGTGGCGGAATACAAGAATCTACATTTAGTTGATGAGGACTACTTTTAATATAATTTTAATAAATACGTTAAACTACAATTTAAAATGCTTTAAATATTGTAATGCACCGATATTTATATTAGTATTTTATGAATAATCAATCATTAATTAATAATAGAACATAATAATTCAGCAACCGGAAGTATTGCCAACTTTTTTTTAGAAAATTGTATATTGTTAGGGTGGCAGTATTACTTAAGTGCACTAGTGAAACACCTTTCGTGTTATCAGTAGTGCTCCTTCTATACATAGTAGGAGGTGAAAAGACAAACCTGATAAGGGAACATGATAGGGGAACATGATAATACACTGAAGTATGCGCAACAGGGCATAAGTTCCTCTACATAGCCCCTTCTGGTTATTAATATATTCAAGCCTGGCAAAGTATTAATCAATTACCAATTTAAGTAGATAACTGAAAGAAATCTAGTACTGCAGCCCTTTCAAAACAAAAACCCTTCTCTTAAATAGCTGGGTAACGATTATCTTAATAGCAACTTAGACTTGATAATGACCTAGTTTTTCTTTTATTCTTCATCAGTATTGCAGGTGTCAGGCTTATTCCTTTTCTGTTTGACATAAGGAGGTTTCAATGTAACTTTACTTTGAATTTTGTAAATTTTGGTTTAGAAGGAACATGCTGTTCAGATTCAAATTCTTTACATGCCTACATCAAATATGCGTAAAATGTTAATAAAATTGTTTAAGGTTTTACTTTCTGCGACTCCCTAATGAACTTGATATCTAGTTCAATTTGGTTCGTTAGATCTTCAATAATATCAACATCATCCATTTTAGGTGTAAGCTCCTGAGCAACCATAATAACATAATATGCGTAATCCTCTTGCTTGACAACTTAATTACTTCTGTTCATGTCGTCTCTGGCTTATCCCAGTAGATTGTATACTTTCACTTGTAGAAATTACAACTTATAAACACTATACTTTTAACTCCGATAGTAATTGCACTCTTAAATATAATAATACTTGACATTAATATTTTTAATTTTTGAATTCCGGTGGCTGAAGCTATTTCATTAGCACACGGTGGTTGGATCTCCTCGTGCATAACAGACTCTGTGTGAAAAGACAACTTGCCTATGGTTTTAGAATGAGCACCAGTGGAGTTGTTCATAATGAAAGGAACAAAGAAAAGAGTCTCTCCACAAAACTATTAATTTATTCAAAGCGCTTTCAACCTAACATGAGACCATCATCTGTGCCTGTACAAATAAGTAAAATAAGAAAGAATTAAAAACAGTTATAAATGTATAAAAAACAAGTCACACAACAGTAAAGACAATAAAATAAATAAAAATCAAATTAAATTACCAGAGATAATTAAAAGAAAGACATTAAATACACAAAAATTAAATAGAATTAGTAATATTCTTCCTGTACTTGAGAGGGGGGAGATCACCCCTTCTACTGGCTCTCCTGAGGGTACCGCCCCTGCCTCCAACCAGTCTATCACGGCTCACCGACATCGTTGAGTGGAAAAAGAAGAGGAAGAATATTACTAATTCAATTTATTTTTTGTTTATTTACTGTCTTTCTTTTAGCTGTTTTCTTTTAATTATCTCTGGCAATTTCATTTAATTTTTATTTATTTTATTGTCTTTACTGTTTTGTGACTTGTTTTTTATACATTCATAACTGTTTTTAATTTTTTATTATTTTTACTTATTTGTACAGGCACTGATGATGGCCTCATGTTAGGTTGAAAGTGCTTTGAATAAATGAATAGTCTTTTCTTGGTTCCTATCATTACAACTAGCCTGTTAAGAGAACATGATAATACTCCGACATATGCGCAACAGGGCATAAGTTCCGCTTCACTTTCCAGTTTTGTAAACTTTAATCACCTTATTAGCAATATATTTCATCCAACATTGTGGACATTTTTAGTCAAAATTAATTTACTTGCACTACTATTACACACACTAAAACTAATGGTTAACACTTTAATAAACCAAATGTAAAAACAAAAGAAATTTGTTTGTTACAGGGTGTATGCAGATATGGTGCATTATGTGTTGAAGCCCATAGTATGGAAGAATTAGCCGAATGGCACAGGAGATATGATCTTAGAATAACTCAAGCTCTGCAAAGAAGAGATCATCTATCTTTTAGAGATTCCATTACTAACAGGTCTGTTATACTTGTAATCAAAAAGACTGTTACAATAGAGAGATAGATGATCCACCACTTATCACGCTATTGCTTACTACAGCTTTCAGACACATGTTTGACTGTCACATCAATAATAATAGTATGGCCTGTTTGATATCTTGTGGGATAACCCCTGTGTGAACCACTTCGGGTGGTAGTGGCAGCCATTACACTTTAAGCGTTATCTAAATTTGGTACAATGTTTATTTTAAGAATAATGTGAATGTGAAACCCAGACCTCTATGGTGTCAAATGTTAGTGAACTGACGCTATCAATAAATCACCCTAGCAAACTAAAACCAATTTTAAGCATTGTCATTTTCATAAAGCTCTTTAGTTGCCTCTGAATTGTGGTATATTTCTTGATTTATAAACCATGGAATCAACAATTAACAAATTTTGAAATAATATGCTAATAAACTGCAGCTAATAAGTTAATATGCTTTAATTGACATAACATTATTATTTATGTGATTTTTATTTACAGATTAAATCGATATGACAATGAAAGTGAAATTCTTAAAGAAGTACTGGATGGTGTAGAACTCAAGTGTGGAAGCCCTAGGAAAGTAACGCTGTCTACTAAGAATAGCTCATACCTTTGGACATTAACGCTTACCTGCGCTCCTAGGACTCAGAATAATAACGGAGTGCAAAGAGTCACTCAACCTCCGTTAATTATGGATTCGGTGGCACTTATAGATTATTCACATCATTTTTATATTATGTAAGAATTAGAGGTTTACTTCCGGTCCTAGCTTTTGATTCAATCTAGTTTTATTGTTGAATTTTACTTTATTTGCATTTTAATTTTTAAGCACCTGAAAAAAAGATGTTATTGTTGTTCCTCATATCTGTATTAATAGGAAGATTTTTAATTATTATGTATATAATTCAAATATGAAGTACTAAAATTTGTTTTTTTGTGATCAGGCACCTCTAAAATAATTGTTAAATGCATTACATCTGTATTTTTTTTAGAAATTTTTATTGATTCATTGAACGATAATTGTTATTTGTGTATTCTTTAAAAACATATTAATTTATTCTACAATAATTATTTCATGTATATTTTCTTCAACATTTTGTTTACTATTGGTTTTAGGAAAGTTAGTTTAATGACAGGAGGAGACAGCCTAGTAGAAGATGATGTAAACAAAACAAAGGAATGGAACTTAAAGTCATCTGTAGCGCTGGATAGACTTGATGCTAATCAAGTTATCACTTGCAAAGTTATCATTGGATTTTCTGCTGATATATACGGTAAATTATTCTCAAATTTTCTCTTTTACTATATTTAAATGGAAAATAATATAATAGACCAAGACCCTACTTTTAATTCTTTTCCTACTGTAACATTTTGAGAGATTAGCATACACCATTAGAACTCCCTTGCTCATTTTTAGAAGGATGCCATCTGATTAATACCCAAACGTTTGTTAACAATTAGTCAACAATCATAATTAATGAAAACTAATTTATTCGTCCTGTTCCTTGCTTATAAAGAATTTTCCAGTATATATTGGGTGAGTTTTTCCACAGTTAATCTGAATAATTTGTCAGTATAACTATAGACAAATAATACACTAATCAGTGGTACAATATATGGTCTTATATATATATATATATATATATAATATATATATATATATATATATATATATATGCGGTCTATGCATTCTCAATTTGTTAATGCGGACCCTTATAGATTCACTTTATTTGGCAGAGTCCTAATCAAACTAAGAAATTTTTTTATCTTAATACAACATGTATATGTAGGCCATATTTCAATTAAAATGTACTCCATTCAATAGAAACATTTTTTATTAAGAATTTGTTTTCCTTATTTTATAAAGAATCATTAATGCCTATGTTTAAATGCCTCTGTACAAATTTATTTTTAGGGTACACATAATCCTACTTTACTTAGATATGTTGTTTTAACTTTGAATTTTAATAAAGAATTCATTTCTCTTAAACAGATAAAATTGCTTGTTTCTCCTTAGTTGTAAATGGATTTTGAACCCGTTATCATTGTCAAAAATATTCTGACTCTGAATTTTTGAGATTTGCTAGATGTTCAGTGCGGACCTTATTTGGATATCAGGTGATAATAATTTCTTAAAGAAATTCATCCAATAAAGAAAATATTTAACACTTTCTTATTTTATGAATGCAAACCAAATGTTTAGTTTTTCATTTAAAGACTTATATTTTGTCCCTAATAGTGGTTAAAATAAACTTAAATATTGTTAATTCTTCACACTTCTTGAGTCAAACAACTTATTATTCCTGATGAAACATATCTTGTAATAAATCGTTCTTTTTGGTTTATTCTCTACAAATTTTAATTTTACATTACAGGGAGTTTTAACCAGAGGGTAGTTTTTGACTTCGGTTTGAAAGAAATGTTAGTTACTGGACTAAATGTTGAAGTTATACCTGGAGCTGATCCGAGAGAAGTTGATTTACTTAAAAAGGTATATAGTGTTTAAATTTAAATTTATTTGCTAAAAAAATACTAGTACAAAGATAGAGCATTGCTCAATTAATGTTTTTTCTGGTAGAGATTATCTCCGAGGCACTTAGACCACTTCTGTGGGTCCATTGTGCTCGACAAATTAATGTTGGTTTTTAGTTCTTCAAAATAAAAACTAACGAATAAGAATAAGAAATATATTTGTTTCAAAAGACAATGTCTTATACAAAGGGTGTTCAAAACATTTAAACATAAAATAAAAACATGCATAGCTTGTACATATAGCTAATATAATATTAATACTAAGCTTTTCTTTGAGTGAATCATATTGTATATTCAATATTAATCTTTATTATTATTTATCATATATATTTTAGTTATTATCTTTACTTATATTTTTCTATACTTTTTTTTATTTAATTTATCTTTTTTCCATATTTTTACTTTTGAATTACTTAGATTTTATTTATTTGTGTTATTTTATTATTTATTACATCATAATCAAGTAAAATATAAATTTAAAACTATATAAAAAGAAATATACTTACTAATAAAACTAATGTAATAATTATTACTATACTCACTACTATTATTACCATATACATGCATATGCAAACATTTACTCACATATAGACATACAGAACACATATACATAAATACATATCCGTGATTAATTAATATTATAAAATTGTTGAAAAGTAAAAAAAATTATACCAGTTAAGAGAGGTGGTATATAAGTAAATAGATATATGGTTAGGATAAAAATTATTCATTGAGGCAAAAGGCTCTCAGGAGAAGCAAATGGTGAAAGAAGTTACAAAGGTTATGAGCTAGGAAAAACTAACACAATTATATGTAAATTGCAGTATATATTTTGACTATATCTAGCATAGACTCTCAAGCATCCTCCACTCCTGTTGTGCCCCCTTCCCATGGGGCGGTACAATATCGCAATTCTGCGTTATTCATAACAATTTGTTTTTTTTTCAGGAAATCCTAGTTCAAAGTGAAAGATGGACGGAAAGGACGCGTCGTATAATTAAATTTAGCTCAGCAGTTGTGCCAACCAATACATCTGAAGCTGAGAGGGAAGCGGATCTAGTTTCTGCTTATCCAACACCAGATCCGAATACGTTTATAGTTTCCTCTGCTACAGCTCACGATCACAAACCTACCAAGTATAATTACAGGCAGAGAATGCATGATTTAGTCTACATAGAGGAAATGGCTAGATATAATTTGGTATAAAGTATTTCTTTTATTCTTATCTAATTCTTTAGTTTTTAATTGTTATGTGTATTTTCTTTTTGAATAATTGTTCCTGTTTTAATATCTCTAAATAAATGTTTTGTGTGTATTTATTGATTTGAAATTGTACCATGGTCTTGCACCATTTATACACAGTACAAAATGTAAGTGATACTCGTACCAAAAATATACCGAAATGGCACCGTAAGTTGAAAATTGTACTTTTTGGGAACTTGATATAAGGTTTTAATTTTATCTTGATATAAGTTTTAAATCAAGCAAAATAATTTATTAAAAGCAACTTTTCTTTGTAAACTTGATTGTTTACCTACCTCTTGGAGGCTTTTTAGAAGTGTCCACAGATTGATTTATAAAGTGGTAAAAGAAAATCATTTTTCATAAAAGTTTTTATTGAATGTAAAACTAAGATTTTTCTTAATTTTAATTTAAAATTTTGTACCCTGAACCTATAAGTACTATTATTTTGAAAACAACCAAGTGCAGAGTTGGTTAAAAATTAATTTACTGAAAAAATGTTATTCCTTAAAAACTTATTAATTTGTTACATAAAAACAAATTTTACAATAAAAATATGATAATACTATTAAAATATTTAGCCCCTCCTTACTGTAGCATTATATTGAAAAATCAAGAAAAAAATAAAAAAATGTTTTACATTCAAAATTAATAAATTATTGATACATTTCATTACAAAAATATTATTCTATTGTCTTAATTTCATTATAAAGTACTAACAAGAAGTAGCTTGAGAATAAAAATCTAAACGAAAAGCTAGCCACGCACAAGCCCTAAGCTTATGTGGCTAGTAAGATCTTATTTATAAACAAATAACATTATGAATAGATGTAATAAGACTTTTAGAAAAAAAAAAATAGGAGACATTATGGTTGGTAAGGGAGGGAGATAATTAACTATGACACTTTTTATCCCAAATTTCAATTAGTCTTAAAAATGCAACATTTTTATTAAGAATAACATTTTGTTGAATTATCAAAATTACACATAGTTCTCTCTTGGCCAATTTATGGAAAAGTGTATTTTTTGGGTACAAGGTTTACGTTCATTTTAAAACAAGAAGTAACTTTTTATGAAGAGTAACTTTTTGTCGAAAAATGATTCTTTTGTCATTTGCATGTATGTGTAATCCCAATTATCAATAATTATGGATATACTGTGTATGCATTAACTACGCAATTACTATTATTTATAATATCCACTTATTATCAACTAACAAATCATTTTCTGATGAAACTTTGTATCTTTTACAGGTTTCTAAGTACAACATTCGTACTAATATAAGTCTAGTTAAGAACTACATCCTGACTCCCAGTGGACCCCACTCGTCCAGTGCCAAGTACGCACCCCAGGGAGAATTGTTTGCTCTTATCAAACTAGGTAGAGTTATCAGTGAAGAGACATTCGAAGGGAGGTTGCTACTTAATTACTGTTTAACTATTCTATTATCTCCTGTGGAAAAAGGTAAGTTTACATCTATTGATAAAAATAGTTTAAGTTTTTAGGGGAGATAGTATTAGTTTTAATTCTTTTGAAATCTTTTTTGATAACTTTTTTACTGTTTCTCATTCATACCATACTTATAATACGACACCCGGCTAAAATCAATTAACAGCACGCCAAAATCTCAATGCTTTCAACCCTCTTTTTTTAACAAAAAAATCCCTTCTTTTAAGTAACAAAAAAATCCCTACTCTGGCAACAAAGAAAGTCAGGTTATGTTTTGAATTTTATTATTTGTTTATATTTGACATCGTATTTTTTATTTTTTTAAAAATATTTATTTATTTTTTAAGTATATTTATTTTACTTTTTATTGTTGTATCATATAAATTTATCAACCAAGTGTTGCTTTACATTTGTTCGGGAAGTATGAATTAAGTGGAGTTAAAGTTGTTAATTACGTAATGCAATGGATCATAATAGTTCTATGATAAAAGTTTGACAACTTAAATAAATCGTCAGCTATAATTACTTTTTTCCAAAACAAACTGCATTTTGTGTCAAGTCTGTATAATTGAATGCGTATTGTTTCATATTATAAAAATAATATGACACAATATGCATTCATAACTTAAAAAAGTCAAGAATGTCATCTTCTGAAAGACATGGCATTTTCCAAAAAAAAAAAATGTGTCTTTTGGTTGACAGACCACAGACTCTGCGCTGTACTCAAATAACAAGAAATTCTTAAAGAATACGTCAATGTCCATGCGTCAAATATAGACACTCAGATCATATTACAACTCCGCAATAATTGGATGAATTGAACAGATTGGAATGAAACGAAACCAACTCAAACAGATCAATATGCACAATGAGGGAAATAAAAGCGACGCGAGGTTACAAATATTTACAACCAGTGTTACTTTTTTATGATTTTATTTACGAAAAAGGTATTTTTTTATACCGAGGTTGGCATAAGGTGGAGGGGGAAGAAGCGTGGTCGGTCTGAACCAATAGAATTCTTTCCCTCACAGATTTTTGGTGCGCTGTCAATTGATTTTAGCCGTGTATCGTATTATAGTTATGAATGAGGAAATATATTGTAATAGGAATAAATAAGAAACGTATTTTGTTTGCACTAATAATTCAAAACTGGAAGTTCACCTGGATCATCCATTTATAATTTGTTTAGACCTCCTGTTTTGCCTAGTTTTTACAAAATGGTTGTCTTTATGTGTGTGTGTAAAAAACAAAAGCACTGCTGATGCAGTGTATAAGATAACTGAGATAATTATTAATGATCTTGACAAAGGTATGCTTGGCTGTGTTTACTGGTGTTAAGATGGCTTTTGACGCATTATTGCTTAAAAAAATACTCTACTCCTTGGGAATACCCAGCACGTGCTTACAAATGTTCAAAAGCTATCTTTCTAATAGTCAACAACTAATTAAGTTAAATAACGAGCTAAGTACACAAATTTGGAACCCAATAGGGAACCATAATTTAGCCTTGGCTTTTTCTGACTTACATAAACAGTTACTCTTTTAAGTAATACTTACATGGAAGTAATCTCGTTTGAAGACGACATATTGCTCTACTTTAGAGGATATAATTGGAACCAGGTTTTAACTAAAGCAACCCAAGGTGCTCAGGTAAAATTATAGTTTGAGAATTTAGCTTAAACCAAATGCATGTGTTTTTTTACTAGAAAAACGAGAACAACTGCCTATAGATTTGAAACTTAAACTACACAAGCCTTCCTACACTCACTCACGTGTACATTACACATACTAGTAATACTCTATTAAACACTGACTGCTTATGTACAGACATAAAATGAGTTGATAAAATAAAAAAAATAGTTGACAGGATTTTAATGTGGAAAGAGCATATCATAGAAATAACCAAACGAATCTGGAAGACCATGTACGCTTTCATTAGAGTGAGAGACTTTGCTGACAAACTGACCTTAAACATAATGTATCATGCCTTCACTGAGTCAATAATAAGTTAATGCATACTGATATAAGGTAGTGCAGCGAGCAACTATCTAAACGCAGTAGAAATCATTTAGAAAGCTATGCTGGAAATTGCCTAAAAACCCTAGGGTATATTATGCTTCCAACAAAATATTTAAAGATTTAATGTTTTGCCAGTATAACAGTTATTTAAAAATGCAGTACTGATTAAATGTTATCAAAACAATAACAGAAAAACACTAAAACAAATTTACTAAACAAGATTACAAAAAACTAACTACGTATAAACTCCACTCTACAAGACGGACTAGAAACAGAAACAAGCACTGTTCCCTGGACTCTTTAACTCTTCCCTGGACATTTTAAACACACTTCCAGGTGTTTCATAACTTACTGATGATTCCTTCTATTAGTTACATTCTTGTAAATTTAGTTTATGAAAATTTTATAATGGAGATAAATATTATTATTATTAGCTGTACTTAATTATAAATTGGTAATTGTTCAAATTTCCTTTGAAAAATATTGGAAAATTGAGAAACAAGTTTTGTCTACTTCAGAATAGTTCTATTCTACTCAAGAGTCCCAAAGACATCAAAATTGACACTGTATTTATTTATTTATTTGCATACTTGATGTTACTTTATTACAAAGTTTCTCAATTGCCAAAATTTTACAATGAAATGAAAAAAAAAAACAAGAAAAACAAATAGATTGTAAATTATTACATAGACTGCATAAACATAGACAGCATAACTTGAATAACAAACTTGATTAAAAAAATAAAAAAAGCATAACATTACATGGGAAACACTATACATCTTAGGTAGGAATACTAAGTTATCAGCTAAAAATTTGTTTTATTATAGTAGGCTTTTTCAAGCAACAATGTTTAAATGCTTTTTTTGAAATTTGTGGGTGGAAGTTCAACTGTTGAAGCGGGTAATTTATTAAAGCACCTTATTCCATATGTATATTTTTGTTTACCACACTTTTTTGGTTTCTTCAAATTTGGAAGTTATTAAAAGACTAAAAAATAATCAAACCACATTTTCAAATTGATAATTCATTCATTCATTGGTAATTATTCTGTAAAAGTAGTAATTTTTAACGCGGCACTTTGGTGGTTATTTTGTGGAGTTAAATTAGATTGTATTTATTTACTACTTTGTATTCTAAAACATTTGGTACTATTATTACAATGCCTGTGTATTTTGTTTTTATGTTCTATTTTACATTTTATTAAACATAATTTGTTTTTTTCAGTTTCTAAAGATGGGGAAGAGACAGAATCAAGCAGCCCAGATGATACTGTATATGAAGCTTTAATAGAAGATAAAACAAGAGCTGGAGTTTACCTTAGGTTATCTGCAGACACTGTTTCTAGGCTTAATTTAAAGGTATAATTTAACTACTACCACTAAACTAAGCTCTATGTGCAGAAATATATGCATTCAGTCAACAAAGTGTATTATATAGTGTGTATTTTGTATATTAGTGTAAGTGTATATTTTGTAGGCGGACATTTCAATATGCATGGATATACAATTCCAAGTTAACCGAGTTCCGTATTGCGAGTGGCATCTAGCTATAGACAAGATAACAGATCTGCGCATCCTGTTCCCTGAGATATCGGATAAACCCAGTATACCCTGGTCTCCTGCTAGGCATTGGAGTGATTTAGTTGACCCTAGGCTTAACGTTAAACAGAAAGAAGCCATATTAGCAATAACAGCACCTTTAGATGTTCATCTACCACCTGTATTGTTAATTGGTTTGTATTTTTTTATCTTATTTGTTCGTTTTAGATCCTTTATTATTTTAAGTTAAGCATACTATCAATTTTGTATCTCACTATCATTCTAGCCAATGAACAAGTTTTTGTGAAGTTATTTTAATTAGTTGAAATTTTATTTTGGGCATCTGTTAATACCTGTTTAGGGATACCCAGAAAAAAGTCCTCTAACTTTGCCTCATAGCCTTGTGGACTTAACCATGTCTCGTTTTTCATAATTTCGTTAATATCTTGGTAGAAATACAAAATTTCAAAAATCCTTTCAAATAAAGTTTAAAGCTAAGTAAATTGTATAAAATAAGTTTATGTTGGTTTACTCTCTACTTCAAACTGTTAACAAAGGATTTCAAATTTAACATTAAAAATATTACGAAAAAACTTTATAGACCTTTATTTTGAATTATTACTGATATTTTAGAGGAATAGGTCCAGAATAATTAATAAAACTAATTTTGCCGAGCTTATATAATTTTATCTTTTTCAAGGCTTAACATAATAAATAAACAAAATTTTACAATACATGGTTGCTTAAAGATGATTCTTTAAGCAGGCATTTAAGTAGTAGTATATTAACAGACTAGAAAGTAGGTTCCTTTTAAGTATTATTGTAATTTTTTTTAGATTTACTATTGTAGCTTTTTAAGCTAGTTATTATCATTATTATTATTTATTATTGTCCTGACAATAAAAGAAAGAAGACAAAGTACTCTATAAATGTTTCCTATTCCATTTTTCTAATACCATTGGGAATGAAAATGTGTAAAAAATCACAAATTTGTCAAATGTTCTAGTGAATACACTAGTTTTCATATTAGAAGTTTTTTTTGGACAAATTTGCATTTTTATTCCCAGGTAATTGTTTGTTGGTATTCAGAAAAATGGAAGAGGAAATATTTATAGAGCAATTTGTCTTCTTTCTTTTTAATCACTTCATTAATTGTGGGGACAATGGACTCATCAAAGATATAGTTAAAATTCTATTTTCCCATCAAAAGAAAAACTTACCAGGCCAGTGCTTTGTAGCTAAAATCATAGAGATATTATTACTAGAGGGGCCCTATTTGTTGAATTTTGAAACACTGACAAAATAACCTGACCACCTTCGTTTATAATGTAATCAAATAATCAGTACAAAATTACAATAACTTATATAGTAGTACGTTAAAAAATACAAATCAAAACACAAACAAGGTATAGGAAGCCGAAAACAATAGATTTATTATTGCCTTATCTCACTCTTGAAGGAGGTTTCAATGAGGTTACCCAGAGCCCCCAATACAATGTTTCAGGCCTTTCAATGTATTGAGATAGGCTATGCCCCCTCTAGTATATATCTCTATGGCTAAAATAAACCCAAAGCCATGATTTGGGGTAATAATTTGTTCTGTAGTTGACTAAATTATATCCAAAAATAATAACGTTTGATCAATTTTCCCTTGACTTATGGTAGTGTATGCGGGATACTTTTTGACAATTTTATGTTTGTTTACATAGTAAAAAAATTGGGTACAGGGTACCTCGGAACTTTTCCTCATCACATCCTATAGGCTACGCTCATCTTTCTTACTTTGGACTCGCTTTGCTCGTCCTCCGAATATACAATTCGCCAAACTTATACTGCAACACGTCTTCCGACTCCCTTCGCTCGTCCTCAGATAGTAAATACATCAGTTTCATTCTAAGTGGTCACCCATAAAGCACTGATCAATCTCAATGCTGCTTAACTTTTATGATCCATCAAAAATCATAGATATACTTGTTGTATTAAAATTAAACTTAATGTACTTAGATCGCAGCTGTGGTTTAGGGTATTTTTTTCTAGGTATCCTTAAACATGTGCAAACAGATCAGATTCCCAAAATAAAGTTTCAACCATTTAATACTTGGCAAAAACCCTTTTATGGACCAGATTACATAGGGAATTGATTGATTAAAAAAAGGGTTCTCATCACTTCTGTTAAGCTATGTACGAATCCTGTTTGACTATTTTTTAGACTTAGTTAGAACAGTGGTTCTCAACCTTTTTTACACATTGCCCCCTTTTAAGTACCTTGCGTGTATCATCGCCCCCCTATCTTATAAGGTGATAAACCAGTATCCAAATTACCTGCTAATTATCTTTGTATAGCCAATACATTATTTAATTGCTTGTGTTAATATTCTAAATTAAGGAAATTAAACAACTAATAACCTAATATTACACATATTTAGTATATTTAATAAAAATTGAGTATGTTTAATACTGACTGGACCAAAAAGGATTTTTAGAGGGCTTTTAGTGTTCACCTCCATTAGTTTAGCCACAGACGTCTTCTCTTTAACCCCATAATAATGAATTACGTAAAGTTGTTTTGAAGACCCAATTTTTATACATCGTAGCACTAGTTTGTGTCTTTATCGGTTTTGTAGCCATAAATATTATTTTTTTTTGTAAAAAAATAGTTTTTAGGCCCCGCAAACCATATCTAATTATCTCTAGCTGGGGCAGCACCTCAGGGGCTCAAAAACTTATGTTTTTTGGCTCACTCTGTACATAATCAGTGGCTCAATACAACTGAGATCAGTTAAGTTAAATTTTAAGGGTGTCTTATTTATCAGGACCTTTAAATAAAATTTATTTATTTTTTAACATCTTACATGGTATTTAAATTAGTTTATATGTCAGATCCTTCGCAAAACTTAAAATAATATTTCTCTACATTTGCCAATAACTCCCATCATTCCCCAAACGACTCACCGCCCACTAACTACTCACTGCCCCCTTACTTGCCCCCCTACGTCTCAGCGACCCCCTAAATTCTTCAAGCGCCCCCTTGGGGGCGCTAGCGCCCACGTTGAGAACCACTGAGTTAGAACACAGACTTGTGTTAAAATCAGTTGTGCAAAATCATTATAAACTACCACATTATTGTCTTTTTCATCCATAAGTCAATATGTTAAAACTTATATTTTGTTTGCAGGTCCATTTGGTACTGGTAAAACATACACATTAGCTCAAAGTGTAAAAACAATTCTACGAGAACCGCTCACTCGTATTCTCATATGTACTCATTCTAATTCAGCAGCAGATTTGTATATAAAGGAATATTTACACCCCTATGTCGAGAGTGGTAGAGAAGAAGCTAGACCACTCAGGATATACTATCATAGGAGATGGGTTTCCACTGTCCATCCTTCTGTTTTACAAGTAATTTTCATCTTACTCTATCCTTATCCTCAGTTTTAATGGGTGGGAGGCAAATAGGCCTTGTCGTTGGGCCCTTCTTGGGCCCAATGACTGGAGAAATTGGGACCCCAATTTTTCCAGCCTTCTCCACTACTTCCTCCTCTAACCTCTTTAGTGAGGTTAAACAAAAGAGTTCAACGCTTGATAGTCAAAATATGTTTTTCTACCTTTTAAGAGATACGGACCATTCAGCCAATTTACAATTTACTGGACGTCAGAGAAGGAAAAACGGTTTGGCGCTTTATTGCAACAAGTAGACTCAATACAATTTGTTTAATCTTCTCTTTTACTCTACACTATCTCGCACTCATTGTTTTTCATATCTTTAATCCTTTATATATTGAGTATATTAAGTTGTAAAAATGAATTATGTTACTTATAACTTAGTTATATAATCTTTTCTCACATGATGTCATTGATGGATATTAGCATAAAATAAATAATACTCTAAAATCTTTAAGAACTACTGAATTTGTTACATAACAAATATATAATTAAGATTATTTCTAATGTTTCTAGTGCTGCTGATAAAACTAGGTTAAATTTGATAAAAGGCTTCCTTGTGGAATTATTTACTTAAACACTCTATTTTTTGTTTATTGTACGGAAAATTTTGAATTTTCAGGTATAAAGATGTCCTTTTGGCTCAAAAATTGCCTTCATCTTACTTTTATATATTATTTAGATATTATTTTTATAGATTTATTGATATTTTATAGACTTTTACTGTTAAAGAGTTATCTTTAGAATCGCTGTTGATAAACATTAGACTTGTATTAATTTAAAATCTTTAAATAAAGATTATGGAGCATAATAATTGTTTTATAGATATTAGTTTAATTAAATTTAAACTAGTTATTATTAAATTAGTTAAGTAAGTTTTATTTCAATGTAACTTATTATCAATGTAATTTTTTAAAATAGTTTTCCTATTATGTTTAATTCTAGTGAGCAGTATATATTTTTTAGGGTATATATTACTTTTATGGTTAAAAAAATTAATTTGGAATTTAAGGTTGTCTATAAGATTGATCAGTACGCAGTGTATTATAAAACAATCCTTATTATAAGGACAGCCTTACTGTATTTATATTCATTTTTGTAAATAAAGTGTTTCTCTCTCTAATTTTTCAAGAAGGTACTTACGAGGTGTGTTCAAAAAGTATCGCGAATTTTGAATTTTCGCGGGTTACGTATATTCGAATTTCAATTTTTTTGTGGCGTTATGTTGGTACTCATGTCTCTCACTTATGCCGACAAGCTCAGCAATTTTGAATTCACTTAATTGTTTGACAGCTGCTTTGCTTGCACGTGTTTTTGGATCGTCTTCGATTTTTACCTATTCAAAAAATGGATCAAAGAACGTGTATCAAATTTTGTGTGAAAAACGAAATTAAGTGCATTCCGAATGTTGACTGTGGCATACGGAGAAGCTATCTTGGACCGAAGCAACGTTTATCGGTGGTACAAAATGTTCTCAGAAGGCCGAGAAGATGTGAACGACGAAGAGCGTGCCGGACGCACAAGCACTTCAACAACAGACGAAAAAATTAATGAAGTGGAGAAAATGGTATTGGCCAATCTTCCAATCACCATTAGAGAAGTTGCTGAGGACCTAGACATATCGATTGGCTCGTGCCATTCGATGGATTCCTTTGATTTCGAAGACGGCATCAAAGGAGGAGCTGAACAAGATAAAAAAAAAAAAGATTTTTTGAAGTGCTTTGAAGATTGGAAAAACAGTTGGCACAAGTGTATAATATCTCATGAAGATTACTTTGAAGTGACAAAATAGATATTCATGAATAAATTAATAATTTTTTAAAAAAACACAAAATTCGGGATACTTTTTGAACACACCTCGTACTATTGATTTGGAAGAAAAATTATTTATTTCTATTAATAACTAATAAATCTGTTTCAGTACACTTTGACAGAAATGAATCAATATGGTATGAGATATTTCAAACTACCATCTCTTGACGATATAATCAAACACAGAGTTATAGTTGTCACTTTAAGTATGGCTATGTATCTCACTTCTCTAGGATTGCCCAAAGGTAAACTATTGTTTGTATGTATGCTTAACTATTAATATGAAAGATATTGTTAACTTTTTGTTGTTGATTGCTCATTAAGAGAACTTTTCATTATTGATAGTTCCACATGATGTCATGTCCCACTCTGTTTTGTTATGTGTTTCTCAAGTGCTGACAGAGTCTGAAATCACTCTGTTCTCGAGTGCTGACAGAGTCTGAAATCACTTAAGTGCTGACCGAGTCTGAAATCACTCTGTTCTCGAGTGCTGACAGTCACTCTGTTCTCGGTGCTGACAGAGTCTGAAATCACTCTGTTCTCGAGTGCTGACAGAGTCTGAAATCACTCTGTTCTCGAGTGCTGACAGAGTCTGAAATCACTCTGTTCTCGAGTGCTGACCGAGTCTGAAATCTCTCTGTTCTCGAGTGAGTGCTGACAGAGTGAAATCACTCTGTTCTCGAGTGCTGACAGAGTCTGAAATCACTCTGTTCTTGAGTGCTGACAGAGTCTGAAATCACTCTGTTCTCGAGTGCTGACAGAGTCTGAAATCACTCTGTTCTCGGGTGCTGACAGAGTCTGAAATCACTCTGTTCTCGAGTGCTGACAGAGTCTGAAATCACCTGTTCTCGAGTGCTGACAGGTCTGAAATCAGTTCTCGAGTGCTGACAGAATCTGAAATCACTCTGTTCTCGAGTGCTGACAGAGTCTGAAATCATCTGTTCTCGAGTGCTGACAGAGTCTGAAATCACTCTGTTCTCGAGTGCTGACAGAGTCTGAAATCACTCTGTTCTCGAGTGCTGACAGAGTCTGACAAGTCTGAAATCACTCTGTTCTCGAGTGCTGACAGATCTGAAATCACCTGTCTCGAGTGCTGACAGAGTCTGAAATCACGTTTCTCGAGTGCTGACAGAGTCTGAAATCACTCTGTTCTCGAGTGCTGACAGAGTCTGAAATCACTCAGTTCTTCATTGAAAATTCCAAAAAATATAAAGTAAAGTATTTTTAGGTATTTAAGTATTGATAGTATGATGTGTTATGATGATGAGTATGATGTGCTAGCTTTATTATAAACTTTACAAATAATATATCTGTAGGGATTCTATTTACTGTCCAAATAACTATTTTTCAAATGAAATTTCAAGCTGGAGTTCATATATAATTTCATAAAAAAAGGTAGACTAGATTGTTAATTGCTAAATAGATTGAGACTGGTTTCTGCTGAATTGGACTATTCCAAGTGGTGCAAACAGTGAACATATTTATATGACACAATATAATTGTATGAGACTATTCATGTTTTGCAAAACTCGGTAGTATCAAAAGATATATATTTATATAATGTTGTATAATTCTATACGTCTTGGTCAATGGCTTCTGCGATATCTGTTAGGTTTATTAGTGCTAGATGGTGGGAAGGTGGTATGGAAGAAAGGCCCCTCCTTCCTAATTAGTCTACTGTCCCATACAAACAGGACAAAAATGGTCTACAAAGCGAAAGAACCTTGAAGTGGCTTCTTATAGTCATCGGCATTCTAAAATAATTGGGACCAGTTTCAACTTAATTTGACCATTTTAAGTGGCGCGATTGGCTAATAGCGTAATTATGGCCATCACCACCAATGAGTAAAAAGAAGGTTTAATTTTTTCATACATTATTTTGACAAAAGTTCAGGCATCTGGGGTTTTATAGCTGGTAATTAGGTTTTCGATGGTGCTGAAACCAAATCTGAGTGAGATAAAAAAATTTAATAAAATATTTAATATGAGTTAAAAGTTAGATTAGATTAGTTGCATTTAGTAAAAAATTCAGAATACTTGATGTTATAATAAATACATACTATGAATAAATATTAAATAGTTTAATAAATTTAGTTTAATATAAATAGTTTCATTTGATTAATGATGTCACATCTAAATTAATAAAATAAAAATGCATACCATTACGCTGCTTCCGTGGCTCAGCCTCTGTGCGCCCGGCTTATCGCACCGAGGCTGAGTGCTGCATTTGAGCTTGGTAATGCACAAAGAGACTAAAAACAATATCATGTAAATATTACATTATTTTTCGACTATTTTCTTTTAATCAAGTAAAATGAATTTAAAATAAGTTTTAATTATTATCTATTGCATGTATTCTTTAATTTATATCATTTGATACTACCGAGTTTTGCAAAACATGAATAGTTGACACAATACAACTGTGCGAGAGACACCTAGGAAATGTAACAAGCAATATGCAACGCTACATCTGGGAACCGTTCCATCATTCGACACTTGTCATCATTGATGGCTCGACATAATGTCTTGTCCCACTCTGTTTCGTTACGTCTAACTCATCAGGGCGCCGACAGAGCCTGAACACTCTGACCATCAATTAATTCCGAAGAATATAATGTGAAGTACTTACCAGAGACGAGCGGTGCTCTCTTACCGCCATCATGCATGGCAAGCAAAACATATATCATTTGATACTACCGAGTTTTGCAAAACATGAATAGTTGACACAATACAACTGTGCGAGAGACACCTAGGAAATGTTACAAGCAATATGCAACGCTACATCTGGGAACCGTTCCATCATTTGACACTTGTCATCATTGATGGCTCGACATAATGTCTTGTCCCACTCTGTTTCGTTACGTCTAACTCATCAGGGCGCCGACAGAGCCTGAACTCACTCTGACCATCAATTAATTCCGAAGAATATAATGTGAAGTACTTACCAGAGACGAGCGGTGCTCTCTACCGCCATGCATGGCAAGCAAAACATATATCATTTGATGAGAGTTTTGGCATGAAAACACAATACAACTGTGCGAGAGACACCTAGGAAATGTAACAAGCAATATGCAACGCTACATCTGGGAACCGTTCCATCATTCGACACTTGTCATCATTGATGGCTCGACATAATGTCATGTCCCACTCTGTTTCGTTACGTCTATCGAATGATGGAACGGTTCCCAGATGTAGCGTTGCATATTGCTTGTTACATTTCCTAGGTGTCTCTCGCACAGTTGTATTGTGTCAACTATTCTTTAATTGTTAGTTTTGAATAATGTGGCATCACTGAAAAATGTCTGCCGTTAGTAGAGTGCATGCTACAATAGGAGTTGTAGAGGGGGGTGGAGTATCTAGTCTCTCTCTAGGGAGACTATAGTAGGGGTAAGTACAGTTACGGCACCTATAGAAACTGTCTTACTTCCAGACCCCTTATCACTGTGTTAAAGGCGTTCTGTACTCCCTCTAATAGTTTTAGTCTCTTTGGTGATGCAGCTTTAAAACTATTAATAGAAACTCTGTGGCCTTTTTTACCTGCCCTAATCCTTAAACACATAAGACCCTTTTAATTTGATAAAACTTAGGTCTATGTTGTTCCTCTGTACAAGATGAAGGGGAGTAATACTATTCTTATTATTCTGATTTTGTTTAATTTTCACTGGTATTTCGGCAGGTCACTTTACCCATATGTTATTGGATGAAGCTGCGCAAACTATAGAAACGGAAGCTATTATGCCTTTAGCACTGGCTAATGAAAATACTAGGATAGTTTTAGCTGGTGATCCAATGCAGGTATTGTATAATAGCCTACTCTGATATTTTATTTTATTAATTTTACAGTCTATGACCATACAAAAAATATTACATTTTAAAGGGAAAGTTACAAAATATTTATAAAAGTATTGCAAAACAACAAACAATAACAATGAATAATTAAATAAAAATCTTGAAGTACAAAAACAATAACATGGCTTGAAATAAAACTTGTCATAATTTAAATTAAAAATACTATTTATATCACTCAATTATTATAATTTGAAATATAACTTGTCACAACTAAAATTAAAAATACTTGTATATCACACAGTAAAAGAGATAAACAAATTTAGAATAAACAAACAAAAATAAGTAAATAAACTGTTACAATTATTAAAACCACAAATAATATAAATCAACTAATAATAATAAATACTATAAATCAACTTATTTAGTTATTATAATGAAAAATAAAAAAAAATTTATTAATAAGAAAAAATATTTTTTATTTTATATGAAGAACATGAAAACATATAAATTTCCACAGGCAAATATCTATTAGCTTCTCTTTGAATTCGGACTATAGGAGAGTTAAGCAAATAATTAGTCCCTACGTTAGAGTTAATAATTTGAAATAAAAAATGTATATTAATCATGAAAAGTAAACCCTACCAACATCAGTTTATAATTTATTGTACCCTTCCTCCCTCCATGATTTTGGAACCCCTCTACCTTAAAACCTCTGACAGAATCCCAAAATATTGAATATATGTTGTAATAATAATTATATGATGTAATGATGTAATATTAAACATATGAAGAAATAATAATTATAAGCAAATAAACTAAATGAAAAATAACTGTAAGCCCTCTCTCGCTCCTTCTCTCACTCATCTCTCTCTCTTTCTTATCTCTTTCTCTATTTTTGTTATAGTATAATTCTGCAGAAACCTCCCTAAAGAGAACTCTATGGGGTCTAGCACATTTATTTTGAGTCTTTAAAATATTATCTAAAAAGTTTTCTTTTTAAACAAGTTCTTTATTGGCAAAAGTATACAATATTTATAAAAGTATTTTTTTAATGTGTAAATATTCAATGTATTTATTTCTTTATTTTGAATTTTAAAATTGTGTTTACATGATGTATACTTGTGTATTTCGAGCTTACTGTAACAAGTAGGCTTAATGAAGAGCGGTCTTGGCGTAAAGGGTCTGCCTTACTTTTGTAATAAAATTATGCTGGAATTCAATACACATATAAGATTATGTATATTAAACCCAAAACACAATTAAATTTTGTTAGTGTCTTTAGTTTTGATTTTATCTTTTGATGTATATAACTTTATTTAATCAAATGGTTTTTGATTAATACATTTGGTAATTCCCCAATTTTGTGGCAGTATACCATTTACAACACTACTTATAAAAAAAAGCCTGCTTCAGAAAAGCAACCATGTCTTGGTCATTTAGTTTTTTATTAGGTAAAGTGAAAAACTTTAAAGTATGAATTGTATACAGTATTTTTATGTATTAATTTTTTAATAAGAGGCTTTAACAAAATTATTCATTTTATTATTTTTAATCCTAAATTGTTCTTATGCCAATGTTTCGATTTAAATTTTTAGTTAATGAATAGATTTAAGTTCTGTAGACACCCTTTCAAGAAAGGGTACCCAGGTTTTGAATCCTTCTAACGTCAATAATTTTTTTCATATTTTTATCATAATTTCCATTACATAAGTTGATACAACGAATTATTTCTGGTGCGAAAGACCACTTGCCAGGTTATTTTTTTAGTGATGCTTCCGTGCTTAACAATCACTGGTTTATGTTTTAAAACTTGTGCAGTAGCAGCACGAGTCTACATTACATTTTTAAGAATTTTTCAAAGGAGATTCACTAAAACCTTTGACAGATAAGCATTAACTGAACTTGAAATTAGTGAAAAATAATGGTGCTAATATTAACTTTATAAGGATAAGCATATTTGTTTAATACTAATAACATAAATATGTGTATTTCCTTTGAAAACAAGAGACTTTCAGCCTCTTTGCCACTCCTCAGCCTCCGCGCCTCCTTGTGGCCACATTGTTGTTGTACTTTATCCGTCATATTATTTTACTACAATATATTATTTTACTTTATACGTCATATTATTTACTTTATTCGTCATATTACTGGTTTATATCACTGTCCTTTTTTCAATCCTCACAGAGGATTGAATTTACTTTCATTCTATTTACTTTCATTCTTCCCAACTGAGTCCATGTTTAATTTATTTAGTATTCATTCTAAGTTTCAATTTAATTTACTGTTTCTTACATTAGAAACAGAATGTTAGCTTCTAGAGTAGTTCAATAATTAATTTATTTTTTATTAAGAGAATATTATTTAATTTTTATTTCATTTATAAAACTTGCATAAATAATTATTTTTAAAAGTGACTTATTTCCTTTAATTCTTTTCTTAGTCTTTTTCTTAGGATCTCTAAATCCATATACTTATCTATAAGTTAATCTACTCTAAATGTATAATTTTATTTCAAATTTCTATGCTTTGACAATTTTGTATGTTATAATATGAACACTTTTTGTAAAGAATATGTAATTCTTAAAACAAATATATTATTATTATTTTTTAATTCTTAGCCTAGGCTAGTTTTAGAGTAAAGGACGGGTTTTAACCAAGTCACCTTCTCATGAAAGAACTAATGTGGTCTCACAAAAGTTCTGTCGAGTCATGTCTATTATTATTATTATTATTATTATTATTATTATTATATAAATGGCATACTGCCATGATATTAAAACAAGAATAACAGCTAGTTATACCACTGCACGGTTAAAGCATAAACCCTTAGAATAATACTTTATATAGAAGGAGCACTACTGATAACACGAAAGCTGGTTGACTGGTGCAATTAAGTAATGCTGCCAACCTAACAAAATAAAATGTTTTTTTTTAACAAAGTTGGCAATATTTCCTGTTGTTGAAGTATTTAATTAAATTATTTATTAATGCTTCATTACTTATTAATTCTAAATGTATAAAATGCTTAATTATAATATTTTAGGTATAAGAAAATGTATTTGAACGATTATAACAAGACAAATTTTAATTATGCATTTTCGAGATGGCCGATAGTTTGATGCGTCTTGTGTTTACTTAAAATAATGCAAGTCATTTATAGAGGGAATATTTTTCATATTATTTTACGACTATTTCTTTCTCGTGTTTATGAAAAATATAGTTTGTTTTTTACTAAACAAAATTTGTCCAATGGATCCGTGTTTACCCACGTATGTAAATGAAACAAACTTATTTAGTTTACGAAATAAATAATAATGTGTATCATTGTGTTAAAAAATAGTATATGAGACTATTGTATGACGTCAGAACTGGATACTTGCATTGTTACTGTATTGCTATCATACAATATTTAAATTTATTATAGTGGGGAAGTCAAAATATTTAAATACGACAGGAACTAATAAAAAATTTAAATAATGGCGGGCTAGCACACCGACTATGTAAGGATGGCAACATAAAAGCAAAAAAAAAATATGTTGTTGTCAGGTTGGCAGCATTACTTAGTTGCACTAGTCAACCGGCTTTCGTGTTATCAGTGGAATTACATTGTGTTTATGGTCCTGTGCTCCTTCTATATATAGTATTATTCTAAGCATAAACCGGTAGTATAAGTAAGAAATGGATTGTTAAGCATGGAAGCATTCATTTCAAAGGAAATTCCCCCAGCATGCGGTCCTCTCCACTAGTTTTTTTTATTGTGTGATTCTAATAATAAAACAAGAGGCCTTCAACCTCTTGTTTGTGGCATATTGCCATGATATAAGCCAATTATCAAATGTATTAGTCAATAAACGCGATTTATAGACATTATGTCAATCAATGACATGTTTTGTTTGACATATATATGTCAATCAATAAAACCAGAACCAATATTGATAACACAATGAAACTTTGTATGTTTGTGAGGCATACGTAGTAGTATATGTGTAAAAAAATTGCAGCCCAATCTAAACACCATATGAAGATTTGTGATTTTTTGAAATGTTTGTGGGGTTATTTTTGTGTGTTAATGATGTCACACATATTTCATGAACAAGATGGTCTTATAAAGGCAGCCCAATAGAAATAGTAGACCACTATAAATACCTAGGCATAGAATTACACTACAATCTGTCTCTCCAAAATCATTTCAAAAATAAATTAACTTCTGCTAAATTTGCCATTAACAATATATGGAAAACTTTTTACTCTAAAGATATTGAAATAGCAAAAAAGCTCAAAGTGTTTCAAGCTACTTCACTTGCTATCATGACCTATGGCGTGCAAGTTTGGGGCCATGAACGGATGAAACGGTGTGAGGCTATCCAGAGATATTTTATTGGATGCTAAAACTACCAAAAAATACACCTAACTATGAAGTAGCTCTGGAGACTGGCCTTGCACCGGTCTTTGTTCATGGGCTTAGGCTGCAAGCTAGGTACATATTAAAGATTCTAGAACACAGTGACCAGCGCTTTACTAAACATCTTGAGCTTGAAATAATAAACAGAAATTTATCATGGTGAAAGGAATGGGTAAAATTTGGGTCCATGCATGAAATACCACTAACTTGGACAGGTTCTATCGAGCTGCTAAAAAATAATCTTAACAAAATTATTGACCAGGTACAACAACATGCCAGATCTAGCATGATTGAAAAAGCAAGGGTGGCTTAGTACCATAAACATTACTTTAGCCTAATCCCACCCCCTGCAGCTAAATCTTGGCTTTACAATACCCATAATATTAATATGGCAAGTTTGATTTTTAAAGTGAGAGGTGAACTGTTCTCTCTTAACTTCAGGCATGGCAGAGAGGGTCAAGCCCAAATCTGTTCTCTATGTAACCTACAAGTGCAAAAAGATAACTTCCATTTTATCGCTGTCTGCCCCATACTAAATGAATTTAGAGTAGCAGCATTTGGAAGAGCCCATCTAAGCCTTATAGATTATAGACAAGTGCTTAGCAATGAGCAATGGGGCCCTCTGCTAACCTTTTTAAGACCTGCTATAAAATATAGGGACTTCCTAACAAAGGAATTTAATTATGAGTGAAAGACAGTATCTTTTGTCAAAAAAGCCCTTTTAAATTTATGCTGCCATCTGCTATTAATACCTCTATCACTAAGTCTATGAAACCAGTTAACAATATCTCCAGCTAAATCACTCCTCTTTAATTTCAATTGTTTATTTTCTCTCATCCCCCTTATCAATAGTTATATTATTTACCAAATTTCTTTAATATCCCTCTTTAATTATTATTCTTTTTTACCAAATAATTGCAAATGTATGCTTATTTAAGTGAATCAGATCTTTCTGGCGACGCCTTCCCCAGACAGCCGAAAAGGCTATGAGGAAAGGCTTAGCAAGAAATATTATGTAAAGAAAAAAAAAAAAACAGTTGTATACTTTGATAAATAAAGCCATTTATTATTATTATTATTTCATGAACAATAGGGTTTGGGACATTAACAAGGTTGGTTTTTGTACCAAGTTTCATTTTCATCAAAGAAAGCGTTCTAAAGTTATCATGTCACATAGAAGTATAGGACACAATAAAAATACAATAAAATCAGAAAAAAGTTTATCTAATCGAATATTTCTCTCAAACAGCGTAGAATGTCTATTGCAAGTACCAAGATCAAATTTATTTTGGTATTAGTGCAGTGCTGATCTCGTCATCAGGGATAGCTCAGTTAGTTAGGGCGTAATCGTGTTCATAGAGGATTTGTGTCCTGAGTTCGATTCCCAGCTTGAGGCTTTTTAATCGCACTTTTTAATTCAATAAAAAGCGTGTGTGTGTGTTTATGCACGTACGAGATTTTAATTTTTGTTCCTAGACTTTTCTATGTACATTATAACTTTTGACCCCTTTCTCGGATCGAATTGAAACTTGGTACGGAAATCAACCGTGTTAATGTCCCAACCCCTATTTTTTATGAAATGTGGGTGACGTCATTATTCCCCATTAATGAACCACCCAACATTTAAAAAAATCACTAATCTTCAAAATGTTTTAAGATCCGGCTAAAATTTTAGACACATGTAATACTACGTATGGTTAACAAAACTACAAATTTACATTGCATTATCAGCATTAGTTCCGGTTTCATTGATTGAAATATATAACATAATGTAAACAAATCACATTTTTATAACTAATACATTTGAAAATTTGCTTATATCGTGGCAGTATACCACTTATATAAGCTAGTAATATGACAAACTGATATAGGTCAACAACCATGAGGCGATAGGTTGTTGTCCATTAAATATTAATTTAATCCATTGATATTAAATTTTAATCTTATTTTAATTATGGCTCTACTAAGCTAAACCATATAGTCTTGAAATCAAAATTATTAACCTTTATTTTACTTTAATTTGTAGCTAAATTCCGTTTTCACTAAAAAAAAATCCTCTTAAGTCATTTATACTTTCACTAAAAAAAATCCTCTTAAGTCATTTATACATCTTAAGTTTTCAATAGCAGAAAATATATGTAATAATTATTGGGGCTTATGGAAAATAAACAGCTTTCTAAACGGGTTACGTTTAGATGGAAAAAAACCATGAGGCGAATGCTGAATGTGAAGCTGAATGCCTCTTAGCTGTACTTTTTGTATGACGATAAGTTCTTTTTTTTTAGTTAAATCCAGACGTGTATTCAGGGTTTGTTAGAGAAAGAAAACTTCATGTTTCTCTGTTAGAAAGACTGTATGATTATTACCCTCCAGACTTCCCTTGCAAGATTAGCCTATGTGAGAGTTATCGTGCTCATCAAGTTATAGTTAAGGTATGTGTTACCATTTCCAATTTATAAATTTCTATTTTTCTTAAATTTATATATTATTATTATTATAAATATGTATAATATATTTATTTAAATGTATTTTTTTTTTAGTTTTTTATTTTCTATAGAATTTGCTTATTATTGCTCAACTGTAGGGGGAGTTGGGCACATCTGCACTCCTAAGAACTCAATCAGATGCGAATGGCAACCTTGTTTATTGATGCCATTATTATTGATTGATATACAAAATAAAATTTATTCCTAATACTCCTTAAATAGAATTATTTATTTGATTAATTCTAAACTCAAAATTAGTATGATATTAAAAATTGTATTTCTTCTGTTATAAAAACATTGAAAAAAGTAATACAAAATTAATTACCCAACTAATTAAACGAGTTTAGAGTTAGGAGGTAATAGTCAGATAAAAGTAAATACTAATATGAGCTTTCGGCCATAAATTAGGCCTTCTTCAGAAGTAGTTTTATTCTAAGCTGAGTAGATTAAGCACGGACACACATTCCAAAGAAAATTTGCTCAGTGTGTAGGGCAAAACGCCTGATTTTTACTAAAAAAATTAAAAAATAAAATAATACCTAATAGTGAAGTACTGGTAGAATCTAGATTTATAACACTAATTTTACTAGAGGTTCATAACTTCAATTCTTTTTGGGCATACAGCAAACATTTAAGATGTTTTTTTAATCTGCTGATTTTATTTGTTAATTCTTATTATTTTTTTTCAGTTTACTTCTGAAATATTCTATGAACAGAAGTTAATAAGTAGTGGAAAACAGCCGAGTCATAAGAAATTCTATCCTCTGACTTTCTTTACTTGCCAGGGGACTGATATACACGATACTAATTCTACTGCGTACTATAATATAGCTGAGGTTTATGAGGTATGTACAGTCAAATCTTATGGATCAATGACCGTCTTTTTAACATTAATTTGTAGCCCCACACTCAGCCGTTGCAGACTGAGTTGGACCCCTGCATTCAATACTTAATGCATTGAATTAAGTATTGAACTTAATTCAATACTTGTTTTTTCTTCAATTACTGCTTTGTTTAAAAAAAATTTTTTTTGTAAGATTTGTATTCTTTTGTATTTTTAAGTGGAAATAAAGAATTTAATGAGGGAGATGCATGTTTGACAAATATATTTTTATTTAAAAGTATACTACATTTAATGAATAATAACACTAGCAAAAATTGTTTAATGTGTTCCAATTAGTTTTAATTAATTTTTAAAGTTTACTGTTGTTGTTGGGGCATATTGTTCAAGATAGGGCTGGTATCTCACCGTTGTAAATTTATTTAGAACTATTTGTGGGTTATATTTTGTTGCTTAACGTACCTTTTATTTGCTGACTCCTAGTTGCTTTATTCTATTGCAAAACTGCTCCACAGTTATATTAGTAAAATTAAGTTCTGGTGGGGAGTCACTCTTATCACACGTGATAACAATAATTGATGTGTTTTAACTTTTTAATCATAATATTTTTACAATATTATGATTAGCTTGAGCACAGTGAGACTGAAGTAATATATTTTTCAGTTTTGGGTAATTATGACATTTTAAGGAAGAATTTTAAGTCACAACACCTGAGACTTTAGATAAAAATTTTTAGGTTGAGCGAAGCTAGAATGAATTTATACCTTTTTAAACTTTGGATATTCATGACATTCTGAGCATGAGCTAAGTGAGTTTGAATTTGTGAGGAAAATACCAAGGTACCCTGTATCTGATTACATTGAGTGACATGCTTATAGTATTTAAACCAGATATGGTAGCTCTGAATTTGATTTATGTTATTTACATTGTTTGACAAGCTTATTGATTAACATTAAAACTTAAATTTGTTAAGGCAACAATGAGTTTAACAAATTAATTACAAAGATAAATGGGCTCAAAATTACAACCTTCTCAAGCTTTATGACGAGATCATCACTAAGGGAAACCTTTGCTTTACTTGCCAATCAAAATAATACCAACACCAATCAAAATATTTGCTTTACATCAAACAACAAATTCCGTCTTTTCCCATTCCCCCGGCTTTGCCCATTCATATATATATATATATATATATATATATATATATATATATATATATATATATATATATATATATATATATATATATATATATATATATATATATATATATATATATATTAATTATCACGGTATATAAAGAACTAAATGTTATATTCAATAATAATAATAAAATAAGTTAGAAACTTCATATGCTGGTGTTTGGCGCTTATTTTTTATATCCCTCAGATTCTTTTTTCTTAATTGAAACATATGTTTTCTATTAAGTGGACATTCAGCTTAAGTCTCCAACATTCGTTCTGTTATATTCAGACCTTATTATTATATAAGTGCCCATTTAATTTTATTATACCAATTCTCATTCAAGTAACTCCACCCTCTCATTCTGTAATGTACCTTTTCATTCTGTACTATATTTAAATAGCAGGGCCTGCTTTCGACTTTTGCCATCAACTGTGCCTAACATATACAATACAATACCATTTATTGCATTTTTTTCTCCTTTTTTTTAAAAGTTTCAATATTTACATTATTTTATAAACATTCAAATCAGCCAAGGGGCTGTGGTTCCTCTTTGAAGAGGTTTTATTAGAGCTCACACGTATTTGCTTAACGAAAAAAATTAAAATACATTAAAAACTTTAAAATACATTTATGACCTATTTATTTTTTATAATTTAATTGTTTTATTTATTATACTTATTTTAACACAATTATTTACTACAAAATATAACATTTCTATATATTATTATTTTCCATTATACTATTATTTTATTTATATTATTATATCATCATATTATTATTTTATTTATTTATTGTTATATTAGTTTAATTTAACATGCCTAACATAGCAAAATTAAAAAACAATGTTATAATCATAATAAAAAGTTAATTAAATTTTTTTAAAAATTAAATATAAAAATATGAGAGAGAGATGTAAGACAAGAGATGTAAGCGTAGTAACGTACTAATTTGCTTTACTATTCTTTGGCTTGTAATTTATTTCTACTTCCAGATTGTGGAAAGAGTAGCAGAACTAAAAAGAGAATGGCAAGATAGTTGGGGAGAATTTGATGACTCATCTATAGGAGTTATGACTCCATACCCTGACCAAGTGTATAGGATTAGGAATGAACTAAGAAAAAGAAGACTGGCTGGAGTTTCTGTTGAAAGAGTTCTTAATGTACAAGGTAATTCTTTGGAAACATTGTTTTATTCCCTTATCTCCTTACTCTAAAGCAGGCCTGGGCAAAGTAACATGCAGCCCACGGAGCATTTTTATGTGGCCCGCGGGCAAAATTAAAATGTTTGGAAAAAAGAAAAAAAATATTAGGTATATAAGCAAATAATATATTTAATTCAAAATTATTACAAAAAAAATAAGGAAATAAAGGATTGTTACTTTAACTTTAAAGTTTAGAGAAACAAAAACTAGTAAGATAAGAAACAATTACATAAAGAGTGGCTGCCTTTCATATCAAATGTCATAGTCGGATTTGGCGAATTCTAATTATTTTAGTGAATTTTTATTTTCACAATAATTAGATAAAAATTATTTTGCCTCCTGTGAATTGCCGAAAAGTAGTTGATAACCATCTCCTTGATCTTTTATTTCATAGGAATACTTTTTAAAATTATTTTTACTCCTAGTATTATAGCTAAATTTGTCTTCAGTTATATTTCAAGATCTGACGAAGATGCTTTGTTTTGTTTTTTCCGATTAGTGCTAAAGTTCCCCAATTCCTATTCTTTGAGAATAAATTTGACTTTAGTAAAACACCAGTGTAACAGCAATTTGTTGCGGGTTTGGCATACTTTAAAATTTTAGGAATGCGACCCGTGACTGGCTGTAAAAAGACTAAGCGGCCCTTTGCTAGAAATGTTTGCCCAGGCCTGCTCTAAAGTTTAGAAAGTAATCATCAGAAAATGACACTTATGAAGTTACTGGGATGGCAGAAGTGGATGGAAGTTGGACAATTCTTTCAAGCCACCTGTACTTATATATTTATGTAAAATATGTTTGTTCTCTTTTTCATTTTCTAATATGTTATATTATATATATATATATATATATATATATATATATATATATATATATATATATATATATTATATATTTATATATATATTCCACTCTTTGTCAGCTGTAGCTATAGCTTTGTCAAGCTATAGGATGAGGTGTAAAGGTTTGATAGGTAGAGGGAGGGGTAGGTAATATGTGTTAGCTAGAAAGGAGTGGGATGATTCACACACTCAACTATATACTATACACATTTTTTAACAAAAATAAAGCAAAAGGAATAAACATAAGGGTATATAACAAAAATATATAAAAAGAATAAATAATGAATAAAACCAAATTATTTATCCTTTTTATTATTTATATTTATTTTGTTATCGTTATATTTATCTTTTTGTGAAAAAATGTGTAGAGTATATAGTTGAGTGTGTCAATCATTCCACTCCTCTCTAGTTAACCCGTATTACCTACTTATTTCTCTACTCTATCAAACCTTTATACCTCATCCTATTGTTTCCGTGTTTTTAATCTTTCTTCTTGCTGGACAAAGGATTGCACCTGAATTTAGTAAATAATAAACTTCACTATTCATAATGGAAATCCCCAACTTCCAAAAATGTATCTTATGCAGTTTAAAAATTAATTAGAAGGAAAATATTTGACCACCATGTGTAATTTTATTTTATATTATATAACTTGATGCCCCAACTTCAGGCTTTGCCTTGTGGTATTTAAATGTGCACACTTTTGTAATTATGTGGGTGTAAAATTAAATTTAGTATAAAAAGAAAATTGTATCAAACACATTTATAGGTTTAAACTGTAATAGTTTTAAAATCACAAATTGTCTTAAAAATGGTGAATAGAATATATTATTACTTAACCTTACGTAACTATTTCTGAAGTATTTTAAATTGAGTTCTACATTTAACTTCTGATTTATTCTACATCTGTTTTAAAAATAGATTAAAGTTCATTAATAGAATTTAATTTATTAATAAAGTTTCAAAATTATGAGTTGTCTTAAAAAAAGTTAATAGAATATATTACTACTTAACCTTATTTAATTATTTCTGAAGGATTTTAATTTGATTTCTAAAATAAACTGCTGATTTATACATCTAATTCATTTAATTTATACATCTGATTCTACATTTAACTTCTAATTTCTACAACTATTTTAAAAATCTCTATATTATTACTCCAGACTCCTGTAAATTTGAAAATTCTTGATCTGGAGTAGAGAAACTTTGTTTGTTGACATTATAATGTGAGTATATATAATTTAATTTTTTTGAAGACTGCAGTACTTTATTAATAATATTAATTTATTTAATAACCTGAAGATGTTGAGCTTCGCTCAATGAAACGTTGTGAGGGTTATTATAAATTAATATTATTTATAAAGGACTGCAGTCTTCAAAAAATTTAAATTATATATATATATATATATATATATATATATTATATATATATATATATATATATATATATATACCAGTCCAAAATATTTACTCTTATATAATGTGAATTATGTTTCCAGCTTCTATTATGTGTAAACTCATGTAATAAAAGAAAAAAAATATACCATGTCCTTATATGTGTATGTACCGTACACTAAATTTATATGCTGTATATGAATAATTCATTATTTTGCAGGGAAACAATTCCGAGCTGTATTACTGTCTACGGTGCGAACGCGATCAACATGCGGAGATGATTCTGACAATTCCTCGGTTGATTATGGTTTTCTTAGTAATCCAAGGTTACTTAACACTGCTATAACTAGAGCTCAGAGTTTACTGGCTGTGGTAGGAGATCCTGTTGCTCTATGTAGCATTGGCAAATGTAGAAAGGTAACAATAGTTTTCTTACATTGAGCTATAATTACATAGAGTTGACACAACTTAAAATAAAAGCCTGACTACAATATAAGTAAGTTAGTTTGCGAGGTTTTAAAAAAATTTCTTTGGGATAGTTATTTGTTTTCAAGAATTAATTTTATAATTATTCCATAAATTATAATATAATAAATAATAATTGATAAAATTATCATTATATGAATGAATATTTTTCTTCAATTTAAATTACCTTCAGTAGGTATACAGTTAACGCGCGAATTTTTCAGCTCTGCAAATTTTTATAAATTTCATCAGTAGTTCAGTAAATTTTAATTTCTTTTTATTGTTTTATCCTCAGCGGTCACCCATACAGAACTGACCATGCTTAATGCTTCTTAACTTTTATGGTCCAACAAAAATCATATATATACTTGTCATATTGAAACGATGAGTTTAATGTCATATTGAGACGGATGAGTTCTGATGTACCCCATACCCGGTTTTTTAAAAAATATATTAACCCTTTGGGTACAATTTGGATACTTAAGGCACATGGTACCTGTAGTAAAACAGTAACAATATGGCTGCAAAGGTGAGGCTTCCGGGCTGTAAAGTGATCCAAGGGGCCATTGCCACTTTTTGGTTTTGGGCCTTCTTCTCGTATTTAACTTGGGTTTTCCTATAGTGCAGTTATCATTGTTTTTTTTTCAGGTTTGGGAGAAATTTATTAAAGTGTGTGAAGGTGGTAACTCTTTATTTGGGATAACATGGCCTCTACTCCAACAGCAACTGGATTCGATTGAGTTGAAGAAGTTATATGGGTTAAATCCTCTAGCTCCTGAATTCGTGCCTCGTAGGGGTTATATACAGCAGTCCAGTGGTGTTCAGATTGTACCTCAATCTGTACAGTCCAGTGTTCAACAACCTGTTGCTCTTCAAGTTATCAATAATACACCTGTTCAGTCACAGGTTAGTTAGATTTTAGTGAGGTGTTGTGTGTTAATAATCCTTTATAAAATTTGAATAAATACAACTACAAAAAAATTTTATGCTGGCACCAACTCAGGCAAATTTTTGTTTGAAATGCATTCTTTCTTGCTTATGAATCAAATGTTTGCTTATGTTATAAAACTGAGCATTATTGTCAAAAGTTATGACTCTTCTTTAAAGAAGATGTGCATATTTATCCCATAGATTATACAATTCACTCTGCACAGCATTATTTACACTCATTTAAAGCTCTGTTTATGCTAAGTTTTTGAAATTTTTGAAAAAGTATAAATAACAAGTTGTGATGCTACTGCTCAGGTCATTAAGCGAAATTGGATTTATAAGCAAGAAAGCACACATTTAAAAGAAAATTGATTTATTTAAGTTATAAACTTAAATATTGTTAATTAGACAATAAAAAATTAGCCACCATACCAAGATTCAAACCTGGGACTCCTTGCTTTGAGCATTCTTATTGACTCTGGACTGGTTTTATTGGATTCAGCTGGCCCAAAAAAAATATTGAAAACGACACCCTACTAGACATTTGTTGATTGCCAACCTTATATTTGGTTTTGCAGTTATTTACCACAGTTTTTTCAACTTTTTGTTTGCTTAGAATGGTAGTATTTATTTGATTCTACACCCCAAAAACATTAATTAGGACCTACTTCGCGTCAAAAAATTTAACCATTTATTTTACAGATATTTTGAAAATTTTCTGACAGCAAACTAGATTAATAACGTCTTAAATACCTGGTTTTCAATAGTGTGTGTGTCCTCTTTAATGTATCTTTTCATACCAAATTTGATTTTAAAAATATTAAACTGTTCAAAAGATTTTCAAAAATCAGCTAGAAATATATACATTCTTGTGTGTGTTGATATACATATACTACACACACACACACACACACACACCACACACACACACACACACACACACACACACACACACAACACACACACACACACACACACACACATATAATATATATATATATATATATATATATATATATATATATATATATATATATATATATATATATATTGGATTGTTACGGGTAAATTTCATATTTCTTTAGATCCCTATTCCCCACCCTTTCCTTTTATTATTTTAACTGATTTTGTAGTATACCTTAGGTATGTTTTAATGACCTTGTGTCCTTTTTATTTAATTTAAATGAGATGATTTTATTATAATTATAGATAAGGCATTTAATGTATTAAAGGTTCAAAGTTTATTTACACACATGCTTGCTCTGGATCTTATTAGAGTCAGTCTAGTTAGAACCTGGCTCAAGGCCTGTCTTTAGTATTTTCAATACTGTTGGTTTTCTTTTAGTAAAATTAATGTCTATACGCATCATGCGGATTTTTGATGTTAAATTTTAATAGTTAACCTGTTAAGTATTCAGTTCATTTTTGAGTTTAGTGACAAGTGTTATATGATTTTAAATAATATAATATTATCATATTGATAAATATAATAAATTAATTGAGTTTAATTAATTTAGTTCAGTGAATGATTATATCTAAATAAAATTGGATAATTATTACATCATACAATTTTCTATGGAACATTTTTGGACTAAACAACTGCTACCGAAATCTACAGATCGAACAGATAAGCCTAAAATAAGTTGTAGTTTTAATCGTAGCATACATTTTAGTTTTAAGAGGACCCTAATTTTAAGAGTTAGTCATAAGTGAGTTATCTGATTGGCTGTGGAAATTTGGGATTTCTGGATCTTATACATATCTACCTTTTTGGAGCTGTTGTTTCTATATGAACCATGATTTGAAGCCTAAAATATTGATAAATTTGGAACCCGATGGTGAAATACATGATTTTGAACCCTTATTCTAAACATATAATTTTGAACCCCGATTTCGACTACGTATTAATTAGAAAATTTGTTTTGAGTATACCTAAAAGTATATTAAGGACTTCAGGTTAATTTTAAGTTAGTTTTAGATTTTAAGATTAATTGTTTTTGGATACCAAAAATACCCCATTCAAGACTTGTGACCATTTTTTAATGAACCCGAAATTTGACTGCTATGATGCCTTATAATTTTGAATTTTGTTTATTTTCAGAAAGTTGTATTAATTTTGTTCATAATTTTTTTCCAATGAGAAAACCCCGGAATTAATTTTGTTTTTGATTAAACTGTTCTTTAAGATTTATTTTTATTGTTTTCTATTTTAGTGAATTCTGAGAGAATTCACTTTTGAATTTTCTTTTCTTTTTAATTTTGCGTGAAAACAATTTATAATTTTGCCGTTAATTTCTTAATTCTCTACTCTGCGATCCGTGGGTTCTTGAATTGGAGATTTTCGGTACCAATTTAATTATTATTTCCAACGGAATATATGTATCTTTTCTTTTATGAGTATTTTAACACACTAACCCTAGTTAAGGATATCATTTTACTTAATCGTAAAGTTGTTAAACTTATTATTATTTTACTTTGTCAATTAGACATATTATCATTATTGAAACTTTTGTTCTCGATGAACTCAACCCTTCTTTCTCATTAGTTTGTAAGAGCATTATTGTAAGGGTTTCAGAGCAAGAAATAGGAGCAAATTTGAATGGTTGTATTGATTATGGTTCTCAGACAAATAAGACTGAAAACCATAAATAATTTGTTGCCGCTCAAATTTGCCTTTAACATAAAAATTCCTTTCTCTAAGAACCTTACCCCATCCCGACTTGCTAGCCAATCTTTAAACCATCTTTCGCCCCAGAACCAGAAAGAAATAGTTACAATTGACGCCCAACTTTGGGGGCGATTAAAATTCTATTTTTGAATTTTTATGTTGGGTATAAAATTAATAATTTTTACAGAAAATAAATTCTTTAATTTTATTGAAATTTGTCTATACAGTCTCTACCGATTCATTACATATTTTATGTTAGTAAAATATTATACTGTCAAAGTTTTGAGTTAAATGAAAAATATTTTTATTCTGAGTAATTTATTTTTATGAAATTTAATCTCGAAAAATTTTCACTTGATTATTTTGTACTTACTTTTTTAATTGTTGTGACCAACAATATATTTTTTTAGGTATTAAATTTAGAAATTATTTTATGTATCTGAGAATTTAATTTTGTGAGATCCTGGTGAGTGAATTTATGATAGATATTTTTATTCATTTTTTTTTAGAAATTTGGTTACCAGAATTTTTTTTATGGATTTAAATTTTACTATAACATACAATAACACTGAATTTAATTATTATCAGTATCAGTAAGTATAGTAATCTCTTTTTTTGTTCCTTTTTTATTGTTATTTTTTCTTTGAATAAGTTTAAAATGTTTTAGAGATCTAATAATATTATTGGACCTAAAAGGAAAATTATTGTATTAATGAATGAAAGTATTTTTAGAAAAACCTTTTTTCGGATAAATCTTTATGATCAAATAATTGATTGTGAACCTTTTTTTTATTGCCTTAAGATTCTAAGAATATACTTTTGTTAATTTTAGGAACATCATCTATTGTGACAAGTAAATCATTTTACTTTCTGTGTAAGTTGATATTTTTACTACTTAAAATTACGACCCTTATTATAAGATTATTGTATCTATATGTATACTTGGAATTATTTTTTTTATGAATAATAATTTGTTTCTTCCTTGGCCAAGATAATAAAGTTGAAAATTTATTCTTAAGAATATTATACCTAGTTGTAAGTAATAAATAAGTCATATTTTTTTGTTATGATTTTAACATCTTTTTTCCATATCTATAAATAAGTATAGTAATTAAGATTGAGTTTGAAATAGATTTTAAGTATAGATTGAATTTAGATCTGTATTTTAAAATAGAATATAGCTATAAATTAGGAATAACGAAAACTAAAATTAAATATAATTATTGATTTAGTGTAATTAAACTTAAAGTAAACAATAAACCTAAACTTAAGATTTTACAATTAAAAGTTAGATATGAGTGTAAGTTTGCCATAATCAAACATTAAATTAAAACTTATATATACTTTTATAAAATTAAAATTAATAACATTTTTATTTACTTTAATGAAATTAAAATTATTAAAATATAAATTCATAAAATATAAAACTATAAAATATAATTTAATAAAACTTAATATAACAAAATTTAAAATAACAAACAATATAATAAAATTTTAATTTCCTTAAAATATAATCAAATTTAAAATAACCAAATTTAAAATAACAGACAATATAATAAAATTTTTTAATTAACAAATAATTTAATAAATTTAAAAATAATAAAATACAAATTACAAAAAATTAAAAATAAATATAAATCAAGATAACAAAGTTCAAGTTAATACTGTGTAAGATAATTGAATTTATAATATTTTATGATATTTACATGAATATTTTTTATAAAATTAAATATTTTAGTTAAGATATTAATTTAAATTTTATTATTTTTGTATTTGTTTTTATAAATTTTACGATTCGTACTTCACTCAAGATGCCTTCACATCTTATCAGCGGTAGGATGGTTGATCGTCTCGATCGAGATGAGCTGGAGTATGAACTGAAAATTAGAGGATATACTGAAGTAGAAGGATTGATAGTTGATAATTTAAGAAAAATTTTACGAAAACTTTTGAAATTAGAAAAAGACGGAGAAGAGAATTTGTTCCCTACTCCTAAATTAGATGCAACTATAGAACTTGATGAGTGTGAAAAGAAGATTATTGAGACCCAGAATGTTTTAGCCTCGTTAGCATTAACAGGTGAAGCACAGGTTCCTCATAAAAAAATTATACCGAAAACAACTCATATTTATATGAGATTAAATAGAATTCAGAGTGAGGACCAAACGATAATTGAGAGACGCAATAATATGCTTAAGACTGTTTTAACTATAATTGAAGATTGGGAATCCCGAACTACAGCATTAGCTATGTCTACAGATGTTGATCAAGCTTCTGGTGCAGAACAACCTATTAACACTAGTAGTAAAAATAAGACTGAAAAATCTACATCTAGTCAAAACAAAGATAGCAAAAAACCTGCTGATGAAAACAAAACCAATGCAGGCAAAACAAATGAAACAGATAAAAGTAAACCCGATAAAAATAAATCATCTAAACCTCGGGTATCAACAAAGAAAACTGATACCGATGAAAACCAGTCTACTTCTTCAGAAAGTGGCGACGGTTGGCCACTTCTCCCAGCCATCACACCTTCTTCACTGAAAAAGACTGCGAACAAAAAGAAAAGGTCGAAACGTAACAGACATAGAAGAGAACGGAAATATTCATTGTCTAGCTCGTCTTCATCCTCTTCTAGATCTTCTTCAATATCCCGGTCTTCATCATCGTCTCTGTCAACAAACACTTTAGGATCTAGTGATTATACTGATTCTGATTCTTCGAAAGCTAAGTCTCATAAACCTCATCGTAGTCGACGTCACCGTCATCGTAAAGTTTATCGTCGTGGTCAAGCTATACATTCCTGGGGATTGAAGTTCTCTGGTGACGATCCACAGAAGAGTATTGGCTCGTTCTTATCTGATGTAAGAGATAAGATGAATGCGAACAATATATCGAAAAAACAACTATTTAAATCTGCTGCTGAACTTTTAACTGGATCTGCTCTTTCGATTTATAGAGCGAATAGTCGAAAACTTTCATCATGGTCAGACCTGGAAAGAAAACTGCGTAAAGCATTTCAAGATCCGGACTATGATAAACGTTTGTTACAAAGTATCATGGAGCGCCGCCAAGGCGAAGACGAACCAATCACTGTATTCATTTCTAAAATGATAAATTTATTTGATAAATTGTCCAGACCTCTCACTGGAAAACAAAAGTTAGAAATTGTTGAAGATAATGTTCTGGAGGAATATCATTACCACTTAAGTCTACAAAAATATCGTTCTGTTGAGGAACTTGAAGAGATACTTTATAAATTAGAGCGTGGAAGATGCCGTGCTAAAAGAATTGGCTCCTCTACGTCTCGTCCGAGAAAAATTCAATTAGAACCTGATTTGGATTACAAACCTAAAACTGTGAAGAGTGCTATTAAAGTTGCTGAGGTGAACGTAAATCGACCCTCTTCCAACAATAAATCACGATCTGATCATAGTGATGTCATTCGGTGCTGGTACTGCAAAGAAGAAAATCATATGAGATATGATTGTCCTAAGTTGCTGAAAAAGAATCAATACAAAAGCAATAAAGATAATAATAATTCAAAATCTAAAGATTCTAATTCTGTAAGAAGTAGAACCTTTACTCCGTCGGAAAACAGGAACACAGGCGGTCAACGGACTGTAAACCGTCCTGTGGTGAACGAGAAGCAGTCCAAGGAGTGAAATGTTCACTTAATGCTTCATTCGTCAAGGTGCCTGGAGACAGTAGACCTTACCTCGAAGTTCGTATTGCAGGAGTTTCAATGACCGGCTTGTTGGATTCCGGGGCGTCGCGAACCCTAGTTTCTGAAGAAGGCAGAGATTTGTTGCTGGCTGCAGGACTAACTTGTCGTAAGTCTGAAGATAAGGAAGTCATCTTGGCTAATGGTAGGAAAGAAGAATTAGATGGAGCTATTGATGCTGTTGTTGAGTTAGATGGAAAATTTAAGATGATTGAAATTTTAGTTGCACCTACACTGAATAATAAATTGACGCTCGGAAATGATTTTTGGGAAATATATAATATTGTTCCGTATATTTCAGAAGGATTTTGGAAAATGTTGGATCCGAGTAAAGTTAAAGAGAAAATTACTGTTAGTGAGGTGTCTGTAGTCCAAGACTACGGCAACCTAACTCCTGATCAAAGGGGTGAATTAGAAAATGTCGTATCGAACTTTTTTGATAAATGTGGAAATAAGTTAGGATGTACAAACCTTGTACAAACATAAAATTGATGTTGGGGGATGCACAGCCGATAAAACAACGGTATTACCCCGTTTCACCGGCTGTTATGAAACATATTAATACAGAACTGGATGAGATGCTTCGGAACGGTGTTATTGAACCATCGAATAGCCCCTGGAGCTCTCCCGTTCTGATGGTACCTAAAAAAGATGGAGGGTACAGGTTATGCATAGACTTTCGTAAAATCAATGCCATAAGTAGGAAAGATGCATATCCTCTACCCTATATTAGCCAAATTTTAGACAAATTGAGAAATGCGAAATATCTTTCGTCGATTGATCTTAAATCAGCTTACTGGCAAGTGCCATTGGACCCTGCCAGTAAGGATAAGACAGCGTTTACAGTCCCTGGACGTGGACTTTTCAATTTTCTACGTATGCCCTTTGGGCTACATAATGCGCCTGCCACCTGGCAGCGCCTTATTGATACCGTGTTAGGTCCATCATTAGAACCCTATGTGTTCGCGTATTTAGATGACATAATTATAGTTTCATCTACGTTCGAGGAACATATCCGTGGTCTGAAGGAGATATTTAGACGTCTTTATTTAGCTGGACTTACCTCTCTCAATCGTGAGAAATGTGAATTTTGTAAACCTAGTCTAAAATACTTAGGCTATGTTGTTGACAAGATGGGACTTCGAGTTGACCCGGACAAGGTCACTGCTATTCTTAATCTGCCTGAACCAACTAGTAAGAAAGAGGTTAGACAGATTATTGGCATGGCCTCCTGGTATCGCCGGTTCATCCGTGACTTCTCTTCGAAGATTGCTCCATTAACCGTTTTGACTAAGAAATCGGTTCCTTTCCAATGGAATCTGAAAGCAAAAGAAGCATTTATTAATATTAAGAAATGTTTAGTTGAGGCACCAGTCCTCACTTGCCCTAATTTTGACTTACCATTTGAAATCCACACTGACGCATCTGCTTACGGCGTCGGTGCTGTTTTAGTCCAGAAAGATGCAGAAGGTAGTAAAGTTATAGCCTATGCGTCTAAGATGCTGTCCAAAGCCGAAAGAAACTACAGCACCACTGAACGTGAATGCCTGGCAGTTCTTTTCGGCATCGAAAAATTTAGAGCCTACGTAGAAGGGACTCGTTTCACCGTTTTTACGGATCACTACAGTCTCTTATGGCTCCAAGAAATGAAAGACCCACACGGACGTCTTGCTCGTTGGGCCGTTCGTCTGCAACAATTTGATTTTGTTCTGAAACATAGAAAAGGTAAAGAAAATGTTGTACCTGACATGTTGTCACGTGCTCCGCTTGCTGATAACCCGACACCAATCTGTGCTAACTCTATAAACTTACCGGACAAGATTGAAGACCAGTGGTATCTTCGACTAAAAGAAAATGTTTTGAAAACTCCTGCTGAGTTTCCATCTTTCGAAGTCCGAGATGACATTTTATACCGACTTGTGACTACCTCAAATTATGATGATGCTGAGGATGGATGGCGTATTGTCGTGCCCAAGGAAAATCGTAAAGATATCATGAAAGACTTTCACGATAACCCTTTGGCAGGACATTTTGGTATTTTAAAAACTCAAGCCAGAATTAAAGAATTGTATTATTGGCCGAAAATGAACAATGATATATCAAAGTACGTCAGACGCTGTGGAGTGTGTCAGCGTATGAAAGTAGAACAACAGAAGCCTGCAGGGTTGATGGGAAATAGTCGTATCGTCGGTGGCACATGGGAAATGATTGCAACTGATGTGATGGGATGTTTTCCTAGAAGCCCGCGTGGATTTCGTTATCTATTAGTAGTGATTGACTGCTTTTCAAAGTTCGTTTTGCTTTTTCCTATGCGGAGTATAACATCATCTGCCGTATCTAAGGTCATCGAAGAACAAGTGTTTCTTGTCTTTGGCATCCCTAGGATTGTCATTTGTGATAATGGCCCAGAATTTAGTGGTCAGAAATTTCAAAATATGGTAACATCTTATGGATCTAAGATATTTTTCAACGCTAAACGTCATCCACAAGCGAACCCTTGTGAACGTGCGAACCGCACTGTGCTCACAATGATCAAGTCTTACATAGAAGAAAAACATCGAGATTGGGATTTACATCTTGCGAAGTTGGGTTTCGCTATTCGTACTGCAATTCATGAAACTACTGGGCAATCGCCTGCTTACCTTATGTTTCACCGTAATCTTCCACATTATCGGCGTGAAGTGATAGACTCAGTTTCCACTGCAGAACCTTCACCGGAACCACCTGAAAAAGAAGAACAAATTAAAAAAATAAATGAAGATGTTAAGAAAAGACTTGATAAAGCTTACCTGATTAGTCGTCGACAGTACAATCAAAGAAGAAGACATGCTGAATTCCTAGTTGGTGATTTGGTGTATAAGAAAAACTTCGTGCTTTCTAGTCAAGCTGATGGAGTTGCTGCAAAGCTGTCACCTACCTACGAAGGACCCTACCAGATTTTGAAGAAATCTTCACCGATTATCTACGAACTAGGTAAGAATGGTCGTTCCATAGGAACTTGGCACATAAGTAATTTGAAACCTCATACACCTTAAATTTCATATTTTGGGAAAAATTTTCTCAAGTGAAAATTTTTTTGAGAAAGGTAAGGGGAGATTGTTACGGGTAAATTTCATATTTCTTTAGATCCATCTTTCCCCACCCTTTCCTTTTATTATTTTAACTGATTTTGTAGTATACCTTAGGTATGTTTTAATGACCTTGTGTCCTTTTTATTTAATTTAAATGAGATGATTTTATTATAATTATAGATAAGGCAATTAATGTATTAAAGGTTCAAAGTTTATTTACACACCTGCTTGCTCTGGATCTTATTAGGGTCAGTCTAGTTAGAACCTGGCTCAAGGCCTGTCTTTAGTATTTTCAATACTGTTGGTTTTCTTTTTGTAAAATTAATATCTTTACGCATCATGCGGATTTTTGATGTTAAATTTTAATAGTTAACCTGTTAAGTATTCAGTTCATTTTTGAGTTTAGTGACAAGTGTTATATGATTTTAAATAAATATAATATACATATTATAAATATAATAAATTAATTGAGTTTTAATTAATTTAGTTCAGTGAATAATTATATATCAATAAAATTGGATAGTTATTACATCATACAATTTTCTATGGAAACATTTTGGACTAAACAACTGCTACCGAAATCTACAGATCGAACAGATAAGCCTAAAATAAGTTGTAGTTTTAATCGTAGCATACATTTTAGTTTTAAGAGGACCCTAATTTTAAGAGTTAGTCATAAGTGAGTTATCTGATTGGCTGTGGAAATTTGGGATTTCTGGATCTTATACATATCTACCTTTTTGGAGCTGTTGTTTCTATATGAACCATGATTTGAAGCCTAAAATATTGATAAATTTGGAACCCGATGGTGAAATACATGATTTTGAACCCTTATTCTAAACATATAATTTTGAACCCCGATTTCGACTACGTATTATTTTAGAAATTTTTTTGAGTATACCTAAAAGTATATTAAGGACTTTAGGTTAATTTTAAGTTAATTTTAGATTTTAAGATTAATTGTTTTTGGATACCAAAAATACCCCATTCAAGACTTGTGACCATTTTTTAATGAACCCGAAATTTGACTGCTATGATGCCTTATAATTTTGAATTTTGTTTATTTTCAGAAAGTTGTATTAATTTTGTTCATAATTTTTTTCCAATGGAAAACCCCGGAATTAATTTTGTTTTGATTAAACTGTTCTTTAAGATTTATTTTTATTGTTTTCTATTTTAGTGAATTCTGAGAGAATTCACTTTTGAATTTTCTTTTCTTTTTAATTTTGCGTGAAGAACAATTTATAATTTTGCCGTTAATTTCTTAATTCTCTACTCTGCGATCCGTGGGTTCTTGAATTGGAGATTTTCGGTACCAATTTAATTATTATTTCCAACGGAATATATGTATCTTTTCTTTTATGAGTATTTTAACACACTAACCCTAGTTAAGGATATCATTTTACTTAATCGTAAAGTTGTTAAACTTATTATTATTTTACTTTGTCAATTAGACATATTATCATTATTGAAACTTTTGTTCTCATGAACTCAACCCTTCTTCTCATTAGTTTGTAAGAGCATTATTGTAAGGGTTTCAGAGCAAGAAATAGGAGCAAATTTGAATGGTTGTATTGATTATGGTTCTCAGACAATAAGACTGAAAACCATAAATAATTGTTGCCGCTCAAATTTGCCTTTAACATAAAAATTCCTTTCTCTAAGAACCTTACCCCATCCCGACTTGCTAGCCAATCTTTAAACCATCTTTCGCCCCAGAACCAGAAAGAAATAGTTACAGTATATATTTAGTATTTTTAAAATGTGGTTTTATTATCACACTTCAGATTATTAACATTTTTGTTAGTTTTCATAGTTTGACTTGTTTGAATAACAAACTGAGGATGTTGTTACTTATGTTTAGTTAACTGAACCAATACTCCACTGGCTTTACTAAATTAAAATTTCTTATTTTCAAATCAAATTATATAGTTTCATAAAATAAATGTATATTATAATATACAATTAAGTACCTTTTTGTCTAAATTTCCATGTAGTTATGGGTTTAAATCAGGGGAAGTGTAATAATTCTTATCATCAGTCTGGACTGCCAACTCTAGGAAAGTTTGGAAACACCACAAACGTCAAATCATTGAATAGTTTGTTTGTTTCTTATTCATTAATAATTTATTGTGTTTCAGATTGTTCCAGGTGGAGGTATAGGTGCACAGTTACCTACCATTCCATCTAATATCCCAGCTAATATAACTCCTAGTGTACCAACTAATATATCTCAACTAAATTTGAGCATACCTCCCCCTAATATAAGTGTGCCGCCTCCAAATCTTAGTATTCCACCTCCTACTGTTAGTTTGCCACATAATGTAAACATCCATCCACCAAATGTTAGTGTTCCTCCTCCTAATATTAATCATGTAAATTTAACACATAATGTCAGTATACCGCCCCCAAGTGTAAGTTTACCTCCTAGTGTCCCTAATGTAAATAGTGCACCAGCTTCAAATACAAATGTGGGTAATAATGTAGTACCACCTGGTACTGTTGTTCCACCTCATTTATTACCTCAATTTTACCCTGTTTATTACGCACGAATGCTTCCCTACCCCACTCAAATTTTACTTCAACCTCAAAGCAGTGTACAACAACCGTCTCATCAACAACAATCTCAACCTCATCAAACTATTCAACAACCTCTTCAGCAAAATGTGCAATCTCATGCAACAGTTGCCCAAAGTCAAAATATTGCTCAACCTGTTGCTCAACATCAAGTTGTTCATAGTTCCACACAACAGCAGCAAATGCAGCATCATTTGCAGCAACAACTAATCAGCAATAATAGACAAGTAAGTGTGTCCCTTTTATTTTGTGAGTTGGGCTTCTACATCAATGTTGGAATTTGACTTAATCAAAAAGATTTGATCAGACTGTGTGAACAGGATTTCAACTCAAGGTGAATCCTTAAGAGAGAGATTCTTGTCCATATATAATATATAATATATATATATATATATAATATATATATATATATATATATATATATATATATATATATATAATTTTTATAATTAATTAATCCTGTACGTAAGGAAAATAGGAAAGTAGTGCCAGCTTAGATTTTTGCTTGATGTTGATTATACATCCATCCACTCTTAGCAAGAGAGCCTAAGAGTGTATTGCCAACAAAAGATAAAAAAATCTACTACATTTTTTCATATTTAAATATACTTGGTGTATATTTTCTGCTTGATCTTGAATCGAGCTCTTATCTTGTTCTTACTCAATTGCATTTGCCTAGTAAATTTATGACATTGCATGCATCCATTTTTATCACACAAATTCTATTATGTTTCCCTAACTAAACTTACGAGTAAATAGTTTTTTAACATGGAATAAAAATTTTGAGAGGTTGGATTTATTTGCATTCTTTGTTGAGGATCTAGATAGAATTTAAATGATTTCCTACAAATACGGAAGAAGTAATTATGAAGATTTATGTACAAATCAATATTTTTTGGCTTAAAAAATGTGACTTATTTTATACTACTTCAAACCAAATTTTTCTCAAAATGCACCTTAAATTATAAAAGAAAAGCATAGTCTGCCTATTCAGAGTGGAGCCATTCACATGATTGTGTATGCTCAAAATTTGATAAAATCGCACTAATTCCAGTTTTCGTGCTATAAGTCGCTAATAAGTGGCTATAAGTCGTGTGCAAAACTTGAAGGGGCCATTTTTCAAAGCTGATAAAATTTCCTATTAAACGAGTGCTTTTTTTGTCAAAAATTTAAATACAACTAAAGTTATATTTGTTAAATGGGCATAAAATTCTCAAAAGGTCAATATTTTTTCAAAGAAATTTGCTGACGTTATTAATAATTAACCATTTTTTTGTGATTTTGCAAGAGCCATAACTTTGGTTATTTTGATGTTTAAACACTTGTTTTATAGAAAATTTTATCAGCTTTAAAAAACGGCTTCTTCATGTTTTGCACACAACTTAAAAGGAGCCACTTATTGCAATAAAACTGGAATTAGTGCGATTTTATAAAATTTTAAGCATGAGCAATCATATGAAAGGTTCCACTCTGGATAGGCAGACTATGCGTTTCCTTTATAATTTAAGGTATATTTTCTGAATAATTCGGTTTGAGGTAGTACGAAATGAGTTAAATTTTTCAGGTGGCTCTTGGACTATATTGGACCAAGTATAAATTACTTGTCAGCAGCCATTCAACATACTGATAATCTTATGCTCCATTGTTGTTGTACTATTGTTCAATGTGATCAATGGCATTATTTATTAATTATTGTTAAAAGTTAAAACAATTAAATCATTTGTTTAATCATTCATTTTTTTTTCAACAATAAAAATAAATAAAAATATATGTCACATCAAAATTAAAATAATACTAATTTGAAACATTATAAAGAATAATTAGAAAATTCTATAAATTTATTAAATAATAACACTTAATTATTTATGTAGGACATATAATTATTAGGTAATGTAAAAAATATAAATATTTAATAACTAAAACTACATCTCTAGGTTCAAGCAGTATTGCCTTTTGGAGACTTAGAAAAAGAGCAGTTTTTCATCAATTAAATTTATTGTAAATAACAAATTTTAAATGTATAAACGATAAAAATATTATGTAAATATTATGTAATAACGATAAAAAAATGTAAAATGTATTTATTTTTACTATATTTGAAATGTAATAATTTTGATGAAATAAAGATATTATTATTATTCTTAATCTTGCAACTTAATTCGACTATTTAATACTTGTGATAGTTTTGTTTATTTATTCGATGTATATTTATTTAGGTGGCAGATAGTAGTGGGCAGAGTAGGACTGTTGTGTCATTACTTCCTCCCAATGTGTCTCCCAGAGAGATGATAGCTAGTAAAGAAAAACAACTTGCTTGGTATAACCACTTACTTAAAACTTATGGACTTGAGGCTGCTACAAGGTAACTTAATTTTATTTATTCACTTAATACACCTTAAACCCATCTCGAGCAGTATGTCGAGATATAAGTAGTTTTTTATTTGACATTGAGAAGCATAACCTCTTTTCAACAAATTAAGTAGAGATACAAGAAACCTACCTTTTCTTTCTTTTACCTCTAAACTAAAAACCTACCTGTTAAAAAATCCAATTTATTCGATAAATTAATTTCTGTCAAATGTAAATATTTAAGATTAATGTAAAATTGACGCTTATGAAACAATTTGTTTTGTATAATAAAGATGTATTATTATATTATTATATTATGGCTGTATACAGGGTGAGCCAAAATTTCTGGAAAGGCTCCATTTCTCAGCTTTTAATAGAAATATGCTGAGAACATGTTTTTTTCCTATATTTACCTTTGCTATTTCTATGGTGTTCTCAAAATAGCTTGACTAACCCTTGCAATTGAGGGGGGGGGGGGTATTATCTGTTGGTGCTCACCGATTAATTCAAATAGTTCAAAGTAGTCTGTGATCTCCCATGGGTTGGGAACCCATGCTCTATTAGCTCCATTAAAAGTACTATTTGTTGACAATTAAATATATTTCATGTCAGATCTGTATTACCCTAATTGAATATGTTTATAGATTTAGTTACTTGCTAAGCGAGCATGAAACAAAGCAACGTAGTGTAGAGCAGCATAACCAGAGTTTGGTTCCTAATGTTAGCGCCATTCAGGACATGTTTACTGATAAACTTCAGCTTCATGCTAATGGTCAATTCACTCAGCAGAATAACATTGTAAGTATTAATAATGTATTTCAAATACACTATAGGGAATACATATAAAAAACACACTTCTTACTCCATACACTAAACTATATTTTGCCCCCTAGTCATCGGGGCATATTCATGTCTAAAACATACAAAAATGAAGAAGAATTAAAACAAAGTTTTTTTATTTATATAAAAAAGTAAACAATAATTTCACATATGATAATTCATTTATAAAATAATATGATTAAACTTACAATAAAATTAAGGTTGTAAATTATAATTAAAATCAGAGAGTAATATTCTCCATTGTCATTCAAAGTCAAAAATAAAAGCCCTAAAAACTAAAAAAGAAAGCTGTAATAAAGGTAATATTAGAATTTTTTTTTTAATTAAGTTTAATAAAAAAGAGAAAAAAATGAATTAAGTTAATAATGAATAACTTACATTAAAAGAGTAGCTAAAGGAAGTAAGTAAATTGAAATAAAACAAAGGGAAAACATATTAAATGAAAAGTTAGATAACTCTATTCACTTGCATAGGGAACTGAGGAAATAAAGTAATCCATACAAATAAAAATAATGTAAAGAAAAAAATAATATGTTGGAAAATAAAGCTGTAATAAGTTTAATGGATATAATAAATAATAGAATTGAGGATTGTAAGTATTTACAAATACATTTAAGTTGGATTTTTGTTTTGCTTCCTTGCTTCTTTCATAAAGGGAAAAATTATAGCAACATATGGAACTTTCTTGTTTACAATAAAGAAAAACATATTTCCTTTGGATTTTTTTTAAAAAAATCACTTTAAAATCAGGTACAGGATTCACTACACTCGTCTCATCCTTAGTATATGTAAATCACCTAATTTATATTGTAGTATATCTTCAAACTCTCTTTACTTAGTAGTAGTGATAGTAATATGGGGAAGTGGTAGTAACTAACAGGTAAGTAGGCCACTTTGTTGGGCCCTCTTTGCCAGCTACCTAAGATAATGTTCTACTCCTTTTAATTTCATGTGTAGGTATATTTCATCTTATCTAGACAAAAGAGTCATGAATTTCTATGGTTCCTCTCATGATTTTTCAAGCAATCATACATATTTTCACTGACTTATAAAACCTAGTGAAAACTGGGAACAACACGTGCTCTCACTGTTAAACCAATCCTCCACACACTTAAAACTACAAGGTAGAAACAGTATAGTATTATAATGAATCTACAATGAGGGTCCTAAATTTTGCCTATACCCAGTTTCATTTAGGGTAAGGGATTTTTAACGAGTACCTGACAACGCACAGGCTCGAGACTACCGGCTTTACGTCCCTTCTAAAGGACGTGGTACGGAGAATTTTTATCCCTCTCTTAAAAATCCTAGAGGCCCGTGCTGGGATTGAACCCATGACTAAAGTCCATTCATTCTGTGTATTGGCCGCGTACCTTAACCACTACACCACGGGTGACTTCACTCTCTTCACTTGTTCTCTGGTAGTAAAAAAAATGTTATATTACTAGTGTCACACATTGACAAGATGAGCTGTAATCCATCTAAAACTTAAGGAAATCTAGCTTTTAACTTTTCCTCACCACATCGGATCTGCTATGCTCATCATCACAATTTCAAACTTGAAAATAATATAAAAATCAAGTCAGAAAATAAAAATCACCAACTTTATACGGCTTGCTTCGCTCGTCCTCAGACAGAATTTATTTTATGTCTAGCAGTCACCTATCCAGACTATGTCCTCACTCAATGCAGCTCAACTTTTATGAGCCTACTAAACTATAGATATACTTGCTGTATTGAAACCAAATGTAGCACACTTATTGGTTACATAAAAGTAACCTTTTATTAAATTTCAACTCAATCGGGTTATTTTTCCATTTTTAATAATTTTTTTTAAAAAACATAATCAAGTAATTGATAAAATTGAACTAATGCTGATAATGAGTGAAACTTGGCACATATGTTGGTGTTATATATGATTACAAGTTTGCCTTATCTTAAATGGATTGAAACATTTTTCCACGTTTCATGAACTTTTGCTGAGTATTTATTGCAGGTTAAAGACATCATAAATAATTATTTTCTATTTAGCGCAACTAGGCATAAAGACTGATTGTACCTAGTTTCAACTCACTAGTATAAATACACTGGGAGCTATGATGATAATAGACACATACACAAAGTATAGAGCAAACAATACTTTCTTATACTATATATTATATATATATATATAAATATATATATATATTATATATATGATATATATATATATATATATATTATATATATATATATATTAATATCCTATATACATTCAATGAGGAAAAGTCAAAACTTTGTATGCACGTTGATTGTATAAATTCATTCTCTCACACCAAATTTCAACTCTACTGTATGATTTTCTGGGTTTTTAACTTAAAAAAAACAACTGCATCTTAAGTTTTACTAAGAGGAGGGTTTACTATGAGTTTTCTACAAGGATTTTATGGCCTTCAAACAATATAAATATATTTTTAGACAAAGACTTTCAAAAAGAATTTATTACATTTATAAATGAAATCAGCATGAGCAGCCTCTCAAACAGTTAAAAACCAGGTCTTCATTACATAAAAAACTTATAATAAAGACGTTACTGAAGAAAAATATGACAGAACATAGTATTCCACTCTACAGAAAACTACATACTCCCGATTCAACAACTATTGACTATACTTGCTTGAAAAATTAAGACTGGCAAACATACACTACTTACAGTGAGTCACGAAGAACTACAAGGGACTGAGACTCAAAGACTCTACGGACTACCATACAGGAAAACCTCTGCAGGACAAAGGACACTGGATGTACCAAGCTGCTCTACTTCACAACAACTTATCTACAGAAATTAAACAAATTAGTAAAATAGAAACTTTTAAACAGACAGTCAAACAGCACTTACTAAACGACCTAGACAAAAACACTAATTAAAAATAAAAGCCAAAAATTCTTCACAAAGAAAACAAAAGCTAAAAATAATGACTAAACTAACAAACTTACTAACCTAACCAACCACATAAATGTAAAAATACTAACAACTTATCCCTAACCTAATAATAATTACCTGAATTCTTATCACTAACCTGTTTAAAATCATAAAAATTAGAATAATTAACCTACCAACAATTATTTTATAAATTTTAAATTAATATAACTGAAAAATACAGTTTGTTTAGTTTATTATTTATAAAACCCTATAAATTATAATTATTATCTTATATTTTAAATATATTTTATTTTATTTTTATTTTTATTTCTATTTCTATCTAATAAGTTATAAATACCAATAAAAAATAAAATTAATATCTTATAAAGAAGAGAATATAGAGAGAGAAAAGTTGCGAGATTTCCCGAAAAGGCGCTGGTCTTTTTCAAGACCTCGTGCGAGAGGTACTTTATAATGAATACATCAATTATTGTAAAATATGTAATTTTAAAAAATAAAGAATATTTAAAAAAAAAATCAACTTTAAAAAATGAATCCACCTTTAAACAATACACAGTCATGACCAGCAGCTTTATTTCAACAGTAAGAATAATCTTAATAGGAACACAAAATAAAATTATGATAAAGAACTAAGAAAGAACTAAAATTAATGTTTAACATCTCAAAATAAGTCATTAGAAGAAAATGGTGGTTCATCATGAATGTTACGTTGTCTTGATGGTACATGCAGGAAAAATAATGTATCTTCTTTCTCACAAGCTGTGGGCTTCTGGTGAGGTGAGTGTTGTGGGCCATTGAAACAGCAAGGATCATTTACTACCTTGCTAAAAGGTTTTTTCACCCTGCTTACCTGGTCATAAGCCCATGGGTCAGAGCCAAGTTCTCTCACTGTCTGCCAATAGATATACTAGAGGGGCATAGCCTATGTCAATACATTAAGAGGCCTGAAAACATCTTTTTGGGGCTCTTAGGGGCTCTGTATAATCTCATTGAAACCTCCTCCAAGAGTGATTTAATGTTATAATAAATCAAATATTTTCGGCTTCCCGCACATTGTTTGTATTTTAAATGTTCTACTATATAAGTTACTGTGACTTTGTTCTGTTTATTTGATTATGTTTACAAGCGAAGGTGGTCTGGTCAGGTTACTTTTTCGATGTTTCAAAATTCAATCAATAGGGCCCCTCTAGTAATATATCTCTATGCCGTCTGCGGCTTTACATTCAAGTTTCAGCATTATTTTCCATAGCCATACTACATTTAAATGCTTATTCATAGGATCAACGTATTCAGTCTAGTTCTTTTTGTTGCTGACCAACAAGAAGTTTGCTTGGTTGTCTCTTGATGTCTTTAATGTTAATGTCAAATAAAATAAATTCTAAAAAAAATATTACAACAACTTGTCCTGTTGAACGCAAAACTTTCACTTCTCTATGTTAATGTATATTTATATGTTATGTACATTATTTACATCACCTTACATGTACTACGTCATTATGTCACTGATTAGACTAGCTACTGATTAATATAGTTATAGTCTATTACTCTATGTTGTATGTATTCATCTTTATGGATAACCTTACTTAAGGCATATAATGATGCACAGACAGACTAGCATTCAGAATGTTAATGTAAACTTAGTTCAAAATAAATCCATTAGTACTGGAACTCACAATATTAATTTTACAAGTCATTTCCAATTTTTATTTATTAAAAATAAATATACAATTTATTTATTTTCAGATGGGTGTTGGAGGTAGTTTATTTTCTGATTCATTAGAAAGAGCTATAGAAAGGACTGAAGTCAAAGGGCCTGGTTTGAGATTATACGAGAGACAAGCTACCATCAGACAACAAACACCTCCTCCTCCTCCACCGCCTCCTAGATCTGCTCCTCCTACTCCCTGTCCTGCGCCTACACCGCCCTCGTATGCATCAATAGTCAGACGCAACAAGCCTTAACCACAACTATTCATAGATACTTATATCAAGAAAACAAAATTTGATAAGAAAATCAAAGTTAAAAGATCCAGGAAAAACTCAGCTGAAAGTAAAAACGAATAAAAAATGTGCGTTTTAATATTTGAAGATTTTTTAATATTAGAGTGAAAGGCCCAAATTTCCTCTCCCCATCTCCTAATTTTGCCCCATTAATTTCTGGGAAGGTGATTAGCATATCCTATCTAATGTTAATATAAAAATGGGCTATCAGTTAGCATATTTTTCACATTTTGTATCAGTAGTATCTGTACAGCCTTAACCTAGTCATGATTCATATTAATTGATTTAGGAATCTTTATTAAACTCTTTTATTAACATTAGAGGGGTTATTAAAAGGTTTTATCTCAGAAAAAGGGAGTTTAACACTGAAATACTCATTGTTGGTTCTTAACGCAAAAAATTGTGAAAATACTTGTCAATTGTTAATACAAAAAATATTTGTCGTTGGTCTTAAAAGGGTTAATGTAAGTGAATACTTTTTGCATTGAGTTTTTAACTTCTTGGTTGGACATTGTTTTGAATATTTAAAGTTATGTCAGACATTTTCCTGTTCTTTTCAACTTTGTGTTTTCTAATTCTGGAATAAAAATGCACACAATTTGTATTGAAAATCAAATTTTTTAACAAACTGTTTATATTATCATTTATAAAGTGGTTTGTTGAAATAAAGTTTATAGTGTACAAAAGAGATGACAGATTTATTTAAACAAATAAATCCTAAGCTTTCACTATTTATTATTTAAATTAATCTGTCAGGAAAAAAGTCTTCTTTTTTACTCTTCATATACTGTACCGCCCATAACTTATTTCTTTCATTGTTTATTCTGTTTTTTCAATTTTGTATATTTTTTGTATATTTGTAAATAAAATAGATTTTGTTCTTTTGTAATTATTATTGTATTTATTGTAAAGTTTGATGTCTGTGTTTAAATGTCTTATGTTTTAGATATTTTATAAAGCTCTGATGTATTCACATAGTTTAATGACTTGATGTCTTAAATATATCTGTTAAACCTTTCGAAAGCTTAACTTATGATAAAGCAAAAAAAATAAATAGAACTAAGACTCTCGAAAACTTGTTTTTGAAACTGTTATTCATATTACTTCAGGCTAGGTTTAGGCTTTCTTTGATTTAACCATCTGGCCTACTATCTTTCCACCTGTTGATATCTGCACCTGATTTCTAAGCTACCTGTTACATTAAGTATCCTGATGACCTCATTGGCATAACTTTATTTGAAAAATTAAAAACGGTTCTAAATTATATAGGAAATTACTTCTTATATATTGTGGATGTTTTTTAACTTATTGTGTACACTGGCTAGATTGTTTTTATTTTTAAATTTTTACTATTGAGAATTTTTGCTTATTTGTTGCTCACTGTAAACTTTGTATATTATTGACATCAGCTCACTCTTTTTTTCAGTTCTTGATTGTCTTAAATATATTTTTTTACTAATTTAGGGTTATAATATATTAATAAAAAGAAAGACTTCATCTACATCATAGAGATATATACTAGAAGGGGTATAGCCTATCTCAATACATTGAAAGACCTGAAAAATCTGTTTGGGGCTCTTTGTAACCTCATGTAAAACTCCTTTAAGAGTGAGTTAAGGTTATAATAATTAATTGTTTTCGGCTTTCCACTCATTTTTTGTGTTTTTATTTGTATTTTAACGTTCTTCTGTATAAATTACTGTAATTGTATTATAATTATTTTAATGAATTTTAAGCAAAGGTGGTCAGTTTACTTTTTCGATGTTTCAAAATTTAATCAATAAATCCCCTCTAGTAATAATATATCTATAACCTACATTGTATTGTGTAAGTTCTATATACAGTCTTATTAACTCACCCTGTACATGTAATTTTCTTCCCTATGGATTGTAAATATCAGCATATCGCATATCCATATAAAACTTTAATTAACATTAACATATTTTAACTATGAAATGTTAAAATTAAAAATAAATATGCTGTTGTCATTTAAAGCGATAAATACAAAAGGCTATATGTTAGAACTGAACCATGTATTTCTAGGTTTAAAGTCATTATTATTGTGAAAGAATAGAAACACATAATATATATATATATATATATATATATATATATATATATATATATATATATATATATATATATATATATATATATATATATATATATATATATATATATATAAATATATATATATATATATATATATGTATATATATAATTTTGCACTTCATGCGTTTATTTCTATTTATTCATTTTAATTAATTTAATTTATCTGTATTCAATTAGTTTATTCAAATAGTTTTTTTTGACAGAGGCAGAGGGGTCCTCTGCCGGTCATATGCAATCAATTTGTTTTACTCTATTGATAATTCTATATAAAAACAATTAAATCAAATGAACAAATAGTTACAAAGTTTTATTTCTTAGTGTTCATTTATCAACCTGCAAACGATGACAGCTAATTATGTCAATCAATAGCTTAAATAATAAGCTATACCTAGACTAATAGCTTACTTATATGATTGCAATTTATATCAATTTACTTATAAAATGTTTCACAGACTTTTCCAAAAGTATATTGAAATCTTGACATTTTTTCCTCCCTTAGTACAATTTATTTTTAAAGTTGCATTGCTAGTGTAGTATTAGTGTCAATTAGGGAGCTATTCGATTTTACTATACTATGTCTATTAGTTCTAGGCTCTTCCTGTACATATTTATGCTTGTTAAATATGACTTTAACTCATAAATACTATACAAGTAAATATACAATGGACTCAAGAGCTTCTAAATCATGGCCTTTTTACTTTTCTTCATTTTTCCATAGTTATATAGGAATAATTTTCTTTGCAATCAAATTTGTAACCGGGATGTCAGCGGAATTATCCTTTTCAGATGTTTTTAAGACCTCCTTAGTGGTTTCACAAAGTTGTATGTGTGTGTTATCATCATAGCTCCTAGTGTATTTATGCTAGTTAGTTTAAACTTTGTCGAAAACACCGCTGTAGTCATGCTATTTGGAAAATATTTCCGATCATTTACCAGTCAATAACCCGCAATAATGACTCAGCGAAAATTCTGAAAAATCAAAAAACAGAAAAATGATGCGATCGGATTGAGATATGACACCCATGTAGCCATGTATAAGACTAACGCATGTGCAAGTTTTATCTCATTATCAGCTCAAGTTCAATTTTTATCAAATGACTTAAGTACATTTTTTAAGAAATTATAAAAAAATCTGGAAATAATTCAATTAAGTTGAAATTTAGTACAAGTGTAAGAAAAGGTATACAAAAAGTATACCTTTTAATAAATAAAGTATACGTTTATACCTCGTAATAAATAAGTACACTGTTTCGTTTCAATATGACAAGTATATCTATAATTATTGTTGGATCATAAAAGTTAAGCTGCATCGATTGTGGTCAGTGACTTAATGGGTGACCCCTGGGAATGAGAGAATGAGCGAAGGGAGTCCGAAATAGGGAGAATGAGTGTATTTGATTTTTTTTTTAAATAATTGTATTGTTAGAACCCAAGATTTTAAAACTAAGGGTAAATTATGAGCTGGCAGAAATATTAGACTTGATGTAGTATCAATAATAAGTTATTAGAGCCTGATCAAAACCTGAAAAACTTTTATGAGTAGCTGATGTCACTTATGAAATACAGTTTTTATCATGTAGAAACTGTCTTATATATTTAAAATATAATAAATAAATAAATTGTTTGTTTATATCTAAATACCTGTTTATAATGATTAAATTATCAATTATATATAAGTAAAATAATATGTTTTGACCATTTGTGTCGCATACGCTCAAGGCTTGTGCACGACACTGAAATAATAGTTTTTATTTCAATTGACAAAACTGTTGGTAAATGGAATGTAAAAACAGTCTGTACTGTATTCGGTAGTTCTCAAAATTATGCACAAACCTAGTATTTACCTTTCCCTCTAATTTTGGACTCCTTCATGTCTAATTTATTTCAAATAAAAAAACAGTTTGTTAGTGGTACTTAGAATTGGTTTGATTTAGTATTGATATTATTAGATTTAATTTGTGTTAATATTTTAGGATATTGATTAAAATCATTTAAAAGGATGACTTCTTATCTTCAAGCGATGGCGTGTTATCTGTTAATTAAATATTTAACAGAAACTAAACTGAAGTATTTAGAAGAAGAATAATTTAGTGCAATTCTTATGTAAATTGCAGCCGTAGTTAGGAGAATAAAATATAAGGTTGATTTTCTTAAAAATAGATCTGTGCAAGGTGCTGTTGCGAGATCAATAGTAAAAACTATTGCTACACAATGAAATATAAACAAGAAAAGATTATGAATTTGATGACCCAAGGTCAATTCAAAAAATAAATATTAATTATAATCAAAAAAAAAATTGTTTCTAGGTGTTTTGTTTCTCTTTGTATCAGTACACCATTAGAAAAAATAAACTAACTCATCAGCATAATTTTTGCATAAACTTTTCATTTTCATGTCATCACTGCATCCTTAATATTTCTAGTCTTACCGCTTTATTAAAATAATATTTTTTTTATGTTTAACTTGCTTATTATTTTTTGTATATAACTTTCTTGTAAATCGTGTAGGAAATGTTTTTTTTTTCTTTTTCTTATCTATTTAATTATTTCCCTTGGATATTTACTTACCTATGAACCTATTTTTCAAAGAGCATTTATTTAATTTTTTATGTAATCTTTATTTAATTTACAATGCAAATAATGAGAGACATTCTTAAAAAAATGTTAAGAATCTTATTGATCATGGATCAAAATATGAAATTTTTAGATCAAGCTATAATTTGAAGTTAAGTTTTTTTTTCTTCTTTAAGCCTATTTCTTCTTTAAGCATATTAAATCTGGATTTAAGTTTTTATTTTTGAATTAATTTTTGTTGTATTATATATTGATTGGTGGATTATTTTTGTGTTTATTTACCTTTATTTCTGTTTGGAGTAATATAATAAAAACATAAGAAATAAATTAAAAATGCCAAGAAGGGCTTTTTTTATTTAAATTATTCTTAGCATATAATAATGGCTTTAATATGATTCACTCTGATTTACTGATTAAACAGTAATATATTGTTATTAATTTACTTGTTAAATAATTAGTTATTCTAATTATGTAAACTGGTTGAATATATATATATATATATATATATATATATATATATATATATATATATATATATATTATATATATATATATATATATATATATCTGTGTGTGTTTGTGTGTATAATTTCGTTGTAAGATAAGTCCTGATGATTCATGCTGTTTTTTTCTTAACTGATTTGATTTTTTTTTATTAGATAAGTATAAGAGCATTACTTACTACTAATTATTTACTTTTTAATTTATGATTCTTTAGCTTGCACTCATGTGTGCTGTCTTAATTATTGTCATTAGCACTTTGCAAATTATTAATTGTATTAGCATCACTATTTAAAATTTACTATTGAAGTATCTTACTATTTTACTGTACTATAAAAAATAAAAGTTAAAAACATTAAAAAAATTAAAAAAAATTAAAATTAAAAAAAAATAGGATGTTGTACTACTGATTATGAAATTAATTAGTGTTTTATAGTTTGATATGCTATTATTGATATATTATGTATTTAATTATTTAATTTTTTTTAGTAATAATTAACTATTTGTGCATTTTGAGCACTTTTTTGATGATAATTATAATTTTGGGATATAAATAATTTATGTGGTTATTTAATATTGACTTAGTCAGTTATTAACAGATATTAGTAACATTATGTATGCTAAAAACAATAGCTTGTTTAATAAAGATTTTGAGAATTTTATGGCAAATTTAGGGGTGATTATGGTTTAGGCTTATTTAGGATCTTAGACCTGTATTAGAATCTTACCCAGGTTGTTCCTAGGTTATTTTTGGGTCTCTCTTAGAGTTTTCCTAGGTTTTGTGTTCACTTTTAAAATAAATTTACTATGTAAAATCATTCCTGTAAGGGTGATTTTTGAAGAGCTAGAAAAAGTCTAGGAAAGGCCTAGGAGAGATTTTAAATAACAATTCTGATCGTGGGTCTTCGTCGTTAATAACATATTTACTGTTTTAAAATACTTAAAATATTAGCACAACATGTGCCTCTGTAGTAAAAGAAACAGATCTTGAATGAGCTTCTAACCCCAGCTAGAACAGGTGTTGCTGTTTAGCTTAGAGATGTAAAGCAATGTCCCTCTAGAAATGTATGCTTTTTTCAGAAAATATCCAAGTTATTATGCATCATATTAGGGTCTACAAATGAACTGTTCTGTATTAATAAAATTTAGCATATTTTCCTTCAGGTTTTGACAGCATAAAAACTAGGTTGGCAAACCTTAGTTTCAATTTATAATACTTAAAGAACTTATTCCCAGTTTTTACTTACTTACTGTTCATACTTCACTTAACATGTTTTTCCCTTAATTAATCCAATATTGTCATTGATTTTCTAATATAATATAATTTTACTACTTTTTTAATGTGATTGGGCTTTATGAAGAATGATTTTTATTTTTTTGGCTGTTATTAAGTAATAAATGTGTTTTAAGTATTATTATTTTTAAAAATATGTATTATATTTATAATTATTAGGATTTTAGTGTAAGGGCAAAAAAATGAGAAAAAAAAATTAATTGCAAGGTTAGGTATTTTTTAAAATGCATTATTAATGTAGTTCAAAAAATTTAAAGTAATTTAAATTTAATAATGGTATATATTGAATATATTTATTCTCATTATTTTGCATGTCTTCGAAATACAGTAATTATTTTTTCGCACTTCATAGTGTAGATATTTAACAATTTATATTATAAAATACTATAATATTAAATTTTATGATAATAATTATTCCACTGATTATGATTATTTTTAAAGAAATGAAGAAATCCATTTTCTTTTATATTCAATTAAATAATTTTAATTCAGTTTAAAATGATGACGTATTAAAGATACTTTAATAATATTGTGTATTAAAATTACCCTAAAATTGTTTATTCTAAAATATAAAATGTTAGACTTGGGTGAATTGTTATATTTTGGATGAGAACCCTTTTTATTTTGTGCAATCCATAACTCAATTTTGTAAAAATAATCCCTTATAAGTCATAAATGTATTATTAAAATAAAATATTATTTTCTGTATAGTTATGTGTATTTAAGTATTTATCGCTAAGTATTTAGAAATATTTTTTAGTATTTTAAATGTGGACATTACATCTTTTTGTAAAATATAAAAACATCACTTTTTGAATCACTGTTTTAATTTGTTTTAGTGTAATTTTTGTACTATTTAAATTCTATTGTAGTTGTTATCTTCATTTTGATCATTTTAGGGAAATCAAATTTAGTAAAATAAGGAATTCTTTTGGTGTATGCTGGTCTTTCTAGATAAAAGTAAGAATAAACTAACATTTTAAATATTTTTCTACTTAATAGAATTTTAACTAAACCATTAATTGAATTTCACCATTTATTAAACATTTTTGGCTTTCTGTAGACTGATCAAAACCAAGATTCAGACTTTAAAATTAAATTGATGAAAATACATTTATAATATTATTACATTGAGAGTTATAAAATTATCACTCCCTAATTTAAAAATGCACAAAATATATGACATGCTAATGAATAATTTACTTATTTAGTGCTTTTTAAAAGAAATATTATAAATAACCTGAGAAATTGTAGATAATATTTTTTTTTATTTTTAATAATTACAAAATAAATTTTACTTTGACAAAATAAATTATGTGTGAATTTGCAAAATAAATACAATTTTGAAGTATTAATTGAAAATAATAAAAAAATATTTTTAACAGCATCTTTTATAGACAACTATATTCACAAACAAGAAACCATTAAAGATAATAATTTTAAATGTACCTAGATATTGATTTTATAAATTTTGAAAAATTTATAAGTTTATGACCGCTCAAAAACTTCTTCTTACGATAACAGTAAAAAGTCACATACTTTCTAATTATAATTATCTATCTATGAACATTCAATTTAAGTATTTATAAAAATTATATTGTAGGTATTTAAAAAAAATTGAATTTAAAATGTCATTTTCAATTTAATATTATTTTTTAGAAATTAAAGACATGTAAATATTGTAGACAGTGTATAATCCGTGTATATATAATTTTAAAAATAAAAACAGTGAATACTTACTCAAAAAGAAACGCTAAACTATTATTTTTTAAATGGAACAAACTTTACAGCAAAACTGATAATTTTATTTTATTTTTGCAATTAAAAAAATGTCAAATGAATGGCAATTTTTTGCCAGTTTGAGTTATAACATTTTTAAGTATTTGTTTGGTTATTTCAATTTTTATAAGTTTCACTTTGTTTTAAATAATATTTACTTTTGTAAAACTTTTTTCAAATCAGTGTGTTCCATTTATTTACGAGATATTCTCTAATTTACTTAAGTTGATTGAGACGTATAACACAAAACAAATATAACAAAATCTTATTTTTGACAATAAGCATTACTTGAACTTAATAATTTTCAGATTTTTGGACGTAAAATTACATTTATTAAACCAAAAATGATTCAACTGATCAAACATCTAGTTATCACTTAAATTTTAGATTTTATACAATTTTTTTTAAGAAATATATTTGGTTAAACTAATATATTTAATTAAATAAGACAAAAAAGAAATTATTTAATATTGTAAGATTATTTAAATTTGAATGAATTATTTGTCTAAAGCATGTGTTTGTTTTTCAATTGTTTTATATGCATAAGACAAACTCTAACTTAAGTATTGTCCTAGAAAAATAATATAATTATATTGATTAAGAGTTGGGGTCATTCCATGGCTATGCACTCTGACCTGCAGTCTAGACGTGCATTTTTTTCTGTAAAAGTACTATACCAAGGAGGTCCAAAATACTTTTTTTTAGTTTTTGTGAAAATTGACCTCAGGATTTTTGTTATTGAAAAATCAGATTTTAACCTCAAATTAATTTTTGTGAACTATAACTTTTATCTTTTTAGAAGTCATAACTCTATTATTTTTAAATCTATTTTGATAAATTTTGTATCAAATTAATGTAGGATATGCTCGTGGTAATAATTTAAAATAAATGTAAATTCTATTACTAGGTTGTGAGATGCTTGAAATTTTGGGTGTATTTATGTCAACCATTAACTAAGTATCATTTTTTGCCCCAAATTTTTTCTTAGACTTTACTGTACCAACTATTTATGCCTCTAAAATATAAAATTGTGTTTCCTTCGTTTTTAAACAAAAAATTAGTTACTGTGTTTTTTTTCTGTGCATCATTATTCTTAATTATTTAATTTCTGTCAAGGATTCTTTTAGTGATTTTTTTTATTTTTGTTATTATTGCAAAAATATTTGAACACAATTTTCTGTTTATGTTTTTTTGGAAAGCTGAATCAAATGAACTTGGTCAGAAGTGGATCCGACCACTCTAAGTGACTAAAAAGTAAAAGTAAAAAAATCTGTGGAAAATAATAGATAACCAAAATAACAGTCACTTATTTTTTTTTTTTAGTAGGGTGTTATTTTAATGTTTTTTGAGGTGCTGAATTCAATAAAACCCGTCTAAAGAGGAAACAACTACTCAAAGCTAGGTTTCCTGAGTTCAAATCTTGGTCTTTTTTACTGTATTTAAGTTTATAACATCAAAATAATTCTAGTGCAGAGGCCCGCAAGACAGGCAAATTTATTTTATCCAGTTTCCGTGAGCAGTAGCATCACAACTTTTTTTTAAAATATTTCAAGTAAATGCACTAAAATAAGTAAGCTGAGCTTCAAATGAGTCAAAATAATGTCGTGCTGTGTTGTGTATAATCTGTGGGATAAATATCACATTTTAAAAAAAAATAAATTGTGATGCTACTGCTCAGAAAAAATTTAGAAAAAAAAATGTATTGATAAGCAAAGAAGCTAGCATTTCAAATAAAATTCGCCCGGCTTGGGGACCTCTGCGCTAGAATTTTTTTATTATTTAGGAAAATTAAATTAAATAGTCTTTACAAACTATGTGGGCTCTCCTGAAACTAAAATTTTCTCTCATCAACTTGGAGCAAATTAAGGGCATAGAGATGAATGTTCAGAAATATAATTTTTTGGTATAACTCAGTGGAAAAAATATTTCATTTGGATGCAGTTTTAAATGATAGTAATAATATAAATATTAAGAAATAATTTCTGTGTATTCCTATATGAAGCTATTTTGCAGCGAAATGGCCGCTGGAGTGCGAACTTTGTGGCAGGCATTAACTTAGGCTCGAGCATTAGGATTAATGCTCGAGCAAAAGATCCTGTTCCTGATAAGCTAAACAAGATTACAGGTTTTTATTACTTTAAATAACAATAACCTTCATTCCAAAAAGAGGTAAGCAACATTCAGCTGAAATAAAAGAAGCAGCTTAATTTTGAAATACCTTGTTTCTTATTTATAAGATTTGTCAAATGATATTATGCAACAAGTTGTTCACATAAACAAGCAATAACATGGAGAAATATTAAAAGTATAGTAGCCACCTAAAGTGATTTCAGGTGATCCAGCAGAGTTTGTAAAGACTATTTATTTTTTAATTATTTAAGGAATTAGAATTTACAATCAAGGATGGCACCTGTTACAACTTCGAAAAACAGTAACTATAACAAATCATATTCTTAAAAGCAAAACATGATTTTTAATTTTTCATAGGCATAAAAACTAGTACATGAAACTTAAAGAAGATAATATGGGGCATAAAATTGTTACTTAAGAGCTAATGGTTTTCAGGCTTCTCTCAAGGTAGTAATAATAATAATAATAATAATGCCCGTTTAGAGCCTTGTGGCTCATCAGGGATAACCCCTGCGGGAACCACCACGGGTGGTAGTAGCAACCGTTTCACTCAAAGTGTATTCTAAAGTTGGCGTTAATTTATCTAAACAATAATCTTCTATAAACTGAGAGCGTAACCTGGGATGCGAACCCCAGACCTCCGTGGGTGTCAAAGGTCAGTGTTTAGACTAACGCCTTAACGACCTCGGCCACGGAGGCGGCCAAGGTAGTAATAGTATTTACATATATTTTAAGAATCAGCAAAATCCATCTTAAGACCTGTAGATTTTTTTTAAATTAGTGATATGGCTTGGAATGACCCAGTAGTATTCCAAATTCTAAGATATTATTTAAGTATGAGTGAGAAATATGTTTAAAATAAACGTATGGTTTCATTTGGTTTGACTTCTTGTAAGTTTTACTTTAACACTGATCTAAAATACTGCCTTTATTCTAATCAATTAGTGCTCAACTTTTTTTGATTAGAATTACTTACTGAAAAATTGTAATTCAATTTTATTTAAATTAGTTATTTTATCCTCTAAAATATAAGTTAAGCATTTATTTGATAATTTCCTTAAAAAAATAGTGTAGAAGTATTATTATAATTTTGTTTTTACTTATGACATCATGTTTTTATTGAGTAATACACAGCACAATACCTGTAAAGATCTCAAATGCATGTATTAGAGCTAATAAATAACAGATCTGCTTGTGTAACTGCTTTACAATCCTTAAATTAAAGCAATTGATTTTTTATTTTCGTTACTGAATGATATTATTATACGTAGTATTAACAACACTAATTTTGTATTTTCAGATTTCGACTCTATTAAAAAAATTCTGTATAAACAACCTCAAATTTAAAATTGTATCATTCTTTTTTTCACTTTTTCTTTTGAACTTTATTTCGATTTCAACTTGTTACTTGTATATTATGTGTAATAAATATTTTTAAATAAATCCTGACTGTAACATTATAAAAAAAAATGTATGACAGGCAAGGAACAAAAAAAAAAAAAAAAATAGAAAAAAAAATTAAAAAAAATATTGCATTGAAAAAGAAAGTTTTTAAAAAATATGTGTTTAAAAAATTATTACTTACTAAACTTACTTGTATTCTTATATATTATTATAAAAATTGAAAAAGCATGTTTCTAGTATATATTGTAGAATTTTTCATTAATCTATTGATAGTCATTAAAAAAAAATATCTAAAAATATATTATTATGTGTAATTTGATTGTACTAGTGGTAAGTTCCTAAATTTATAAACCATTGAATTGATTGTAGTTGATCTTTTTTTAGTTTTTATGGATCTACCAGACAGGTAACTTAATTGGGTTAAAAATTATTTAGGACTTAATTAATTGGAGTTTCTTTATAATTTGCTTATGTTTTGAATATAACTAAGTTTAAAAAAATTCTATAAGAGACTTCATAACTCTATTTGATTTTTTGGATTATGTAATATATGGTTATAAGGGTATGACCTTATTTATAATGTAAAACTATTTTATTAGTGCTTTTCTAATTAGAAGTATTTGCATTTTTAATTAGATTTTTTTTTGTGAAATTTTAAATAAAATTATAAATTCTGTATATTTTTTAATTTTTTGTCGATTTGTAGATTATTTAGTCTTATAAGATTTAATTGTATAAAAGTATGTAAAACTTTAAAAAAAGAATAATAAATATTCAAGATATTATTTTCTATTTATTTCTATATAATTTAAGTAACTTTTTTGATTAGTTAATCGTCTCTAAAAAAATAGTGAGGGAAGGAATTCTATTGGATCATTTTGGTATTTCCTTTAAGTTTATAAGGGAAACACCAAAATGATCCAATAGAATTCCTTCCCGCGCTATTTTTTTTGGAATTCTATTGGTTTCGATAAAATTCCACTTTGACAAGATGAATTAAATATAAAAATGGTAACTTATAATATAAGTCTCTAGAAAACTAAAGTCTGTAGATTGCTGCTTCCTGTTATTTAAATATGAAAACAAATTAGTTTCTATATGCTTTACTCTTCTCATTGTCTGTGAGTAAAACTGAAACTGATAGTTTATAAGGTGATTCAATTTTATATATGTTTTATATATGTATGAAATCATATATTTTTTAAATTTTTGGTTATGAAGTCATTGTAGGAATCAGTAGAAAGAATTTTTAATTTAGGCCACCTATATACAGTCCTGCTATGGTGTCATCTGCCATTTATAAAAAGTCAGGTTATATCTTCTGACTTATTTTGGTTTGTTTAAATCTGTCTATCCTCTGACTTATTTTGGTTTGTTTACACCTGTCTATCCTGTTGAGTAAAAGTGTAAACAAAAGTTGAAATGACTGGAGCTGGGAGGTCCAGCTTCAGGAATTTGTTTGTTCTGTTGCAGGGCTGGTCTCCCAAGGTTGCAGAGAAAATAGCAACCTTGTTGACTATAATATCCTCTGACTTATTTTTTGTTTACATCTGTTATGTGACTTGGTTTGTCTATCCTTGACTCATCTGTCATCCTCTGACTTATTTTGGTTTGTTTACCTGTCTATCCTCTGACTTATTTTGGTTGTTTACATTGTCTATCCTCTGACTTTTTGGTATGTTTACATCTGTCTATCCTCTGACTTATTTTGGTTTGTTTACATCTGTCTATCTCTGACTTTTTGGTTTGTTTATCCTCTGACTTATTTTGGTATGTTTACATCTGTCTATCCTCTGACTTATTTTGGTTTGTTAAATCTGTCTATCCTCTGACTTATTTTGGTTTGTTTACATATGTCTATCCTGTTGAGTAAAAGTGTAAACAAAAGTTGAAATGACTGGAGCTGGGAGGTCCAGCTTCAGGAATTTGTTTGTTCAGTTGCAGGGCTGGTCTCCCAAGGTTGCAGAGAAAATAGCAACCTTGTTGACTATAATTGGTTAGACTTGTTTATTTCTATAAACAATGTTAAACCACGCCCACCATTTCAAATCAGGCCAACCTCATTAGTTCCTCAACACTATTTTCTCACGCTGTCAACTGATTTTATGCATGTGTGAAACTTAAGTGTGACAGAAAAACTTTAGTACACAATGTTTACTTGATTATCAGATATTTTTTATGACAATTTGTTTATTTTATAGCCAAGTGTTTGAAAAATAGTAAAATAGAATAACATTGAACCGACTTCCCTTGTAGTGAAGTCAAAAAATGGAACCCAAAAGTAGTTAGGGTTCCATAAATCAATTTATAAAAAGAATCAAGTAATGGCTGCCACTTCGTAAAGTGACAGAAGATTGTCAAATGTCACACACAATTAATTCATATTTTGTAAACAATATTGATTTTAATAATTAATATTGTGTAAACAAACCCTCTGTGTTGTTTTATTTACATCCAAAAAATTTAATGTTTTTGTTATTTTTTGGTTGCACAATGTTACATTGTGCAACCAAAAACCTGTCATTGATGAAGGTTACCTTCATCAATGACAGGCAACATGAGATTAGACATAACCTCCTCTATGATTACTTTAGAATAATTCTATATATAGAAAGAGCACTACTGATAACACGAAAGGTGGTAATGCTTAAGTAATGCTGCCACCTTAACAATATACAATTTTCTAAGAAAAAGTTGGCAACACTTCCGGTTGCTGAATTATTATGTTCTATAATTAATTAATGATTGATTATTAATATCGGTTAATGATTATAATATAAATATCGGTGCATTACAATATTTAAAGCGTTTTAAATTGTAGTTTAATGCATTTATTAAAATTATATTAAAAGTAGTCCTCGTCAACTAGATGTAGATTCTTGTATTCCGCCACCCTTTTGCCATCTAAGACCGGTTTTATTGAATACTCAGCAGGTGTTTTAAGTTATAATATTTGTTCTTTACGATCTTTCTTCATTAATAGATATTTATGACACATATTTAAAATAATGTTTTGTTGTCAGGTTGGCAGCATTACTTAAGTGCATCAGTCAACCCATAGAGATATATTACTAGAGAGGCCTTAAAGGTTAAATTTTGAAACATCTAAAATGTAACCTGACTACCTTCGCTTGTAAATATAATCAAATAATCAGTTCCAAATTACGGTATCTTAGATTGAAGAACGTTAAAAATGCAAATCAAAATACAAACAATGTGCGGGAAGCCGAAATCAATTGATTGATTTTAACCTTAACTCTCTCTTATAGGAGGTTTCAACGAGGTTACACAGAGCCCCTGAGGGCCCCAAAAAGATGTTTCAGGACTCTCAATGTATTGAGATAGGCTATGCCCCCTCTAGTATATATCTCTATGAGTCAACCGGCTTTCGTGTTATCAGTGGAATTACATTGTGTTTACGGTCCTGTGCTCCTTCTATATATAGTATTATTCTAAGATGATTACAGTAGTCACTGAAAGTAGCTATAGCAGGAAAATTTTTCTTCTTTTGACATTTCCAATTATACCGAAAGCCTTAAAACATGAGTAAATTCACTTTTTCTATTCTACTATAATTGAAAAAAAAATATTTTTAGTTTTACTTTTAATTTTGCTTATTAAGTCAATGAGACATAAGTACATGGTTTTAATATTTTTGTTATTTAAATCCATACAATTCATACAAATATTGACTATATTGTGACATTTTTTCCTTTGGCGCATTTTTAATGAGTTTGAAATAAAGTGTATAATAAAGTGTGCTGCAGGGTGCTGTTTTGTGATGTCCCAATACAGCTCAAGGGGCTAATTTGAGACATTTTCCAAATCATCAATTAAAGATTTGTTAAAAGGCGGGAGGGAGGGAGTTTCATGTGTTTCTATTTTTACAGCTATTTTGGTGGACCAGCGCTAGTAGTCTGTCAATGGTAAAACGAGAGAGAAGTTGGCAATATTGCTGTATAGGGTTATATTATCTGTGGATAAGAGTAATTTTTATTATAAACTTGTGTTATGGTTTAGTAGATTAAGTAAGACTAATTTTAATTAGAAGTAAATCCAGTGTTGAGTTCATAAATTATGTAAAAAGTTCAAAAAATTTCTCCACAACCTTTTATCATTGGCTGTATGAAAGAGCAGTAGGCTTCTGGTAGAGGGGACAATTAAGACCCTTAAAGATCTTTAACCCTTTGAAGCCTGGGTCTTAATCATGGGACTAGAGCCAGCTTTCTCCATTGTATGCCGTTCTGTTTGGCTTGTCCATAGATGATCAATATTAACATAGATGTTCATTCTGAGTGTTTACTCAAGTGACAAGTTTGTGTTTATTACTTCAGTTTGTTGCCCTATTACTAGGGTCTTGAAGAGCGCTAGTTGTAAGAACATATTTGATGTATTCTCTACTACATTGAGTGGTAGTATTTTTTTAATACAAACAGTTTAGAGATTAGAGTTTGAATTCAAGGGAGGACGTTATGGTTATAAAGAGTGAGATAAATTACATTTTTCACTTTTTACCAATTTACTCAAAAATTTTATAGAGCTTATTTGGGATCACTCATCCATTGTCTTCCCATAATTTTAGTTATCTGACAGTTACACGCTTCCACCACTAGAGTGTACTGCTTGAGCTTTCTGCATCCTGTCAATTTTTGTTTCAAATATTAAGTGAAGCATCTATGTTAATATTGTTTATCTTGGGCCTGGTCTTGATGACCTGTATAGGTTGACTGTTGATGTGCGTTATTTTCATATTTCCGAAGAGACTTGTAATTTTTATTTATGATTTTTATCAATTAACTTAATGATAGCTAGAATGCATGACTTGTGCTTTATTAGGAATTCCTCTCTCATAAATCTCTTTAACATCCAAGTATCCTCTTATGCCATCCAAGTATTACAGGAATACTAAACCTAGTGAAAACTAAAACCTGATTTAAAACGTTGCAGGTAAAACTAAAGAAGTCTGGTCTTATATATATATATATATATATATATATATATATATATATATATATA
>JACMZG010001859.1:14639412-14692610 GCA_018340805.1 Microvelia longipes
GAGGTGGAGTTGATTTAATTAGTCATCAACCACAGACTGCTGATAGGTAATACTTCAGTGTTTATTCAAATTCCTCATCCTCAGAATGTCATGATCATTCTACAGTCTATCGTTTAGTTTAAAAATCCCCAAGGTCATAAGTATTTTGGGGATTGACCAATCAGAGAAGCCGCTGCCAACCTCTCACTTAAAAAGAAAAAAAAAACCCCTACCACAATAACCGCTGTAGGGAAAAAACCTTCTTCCCGGCAATCGTTCACTTTGATTGTGGTTCTTCTTTTGATTACATTGTTTTGAAAACTACTTTCAAATTAATCTTAAAAATTATATTTTAAAATAAAACTACACAAAAGAAATGTAAAAAAACATTGCCAAGAAAATACGGGTAAAATAACCTGATTTGTTTACATAGTTTTTTCCCGCTCCCTTCTTGCAGGGATTTTTTTCTTAAGAATCAGTGGTGTCTAAACTGACCCGTCAAGATTTTTAAAGTAGTTGATAGACTGTAGCTACGCTCAACCTCTAAATTAAATGTTTATCTAAACTCTTGGGTTTTATGATTTTTAGGTTTTTAATGCTTAAGAAATGTAAGATAGCCATTTAATTAAACTATAATATTATGGGAAATACTTGAATATTATGTTCACATAGGAATATAAAAAAATTATGCTCATACTTGACAGCCTAGAATTTATTAGTTTCAGTTCTTGATAAGATTATAGTACGACACACGGCTAAAATCAGTTGACAGCGTGGGAAAATAATGCGAGGAAGCCAATAAGGTTATTCCTGGATGTTAAATCACACCCTCAATTTCAAACCAGGCCAACCTTATTGGTTTCTCTTCACTATTTTCTCACGCTGTCAACTAATTTTAGCCGTGTGTCTTACTATAGCAAACTATACAATATCTTTTATCATTGTATTATATGGTTTTTTAATTTTTTTTTGTGGTTAAGCCAGAGACAATTAAACAGTAAGATTGTCAACTCAATGGTGGGAAAATTTGAATTCCGGTTGACTTCAGTGCGGCGGTAGACCTACCTTTCAACTGAGTGGGTGTGGCTTAATTTCCTATTTTGCCCACTTTCGGTTTAAAATTAACTTTTCCTACTATCATAATGCGCTTTGTGCGGCCTTTGTCAACTTAAAGCTTTTGGTTCCTGCAAACCTTATTAGGAGTACGAACCTAAAAAGGGCATATATTTTCATCCTATTAGTCAAACGTTTGAATTTGTTCATTGTAAGCTTAATAAGGATATGTTGTGTAAGCTCAAATAAATATAAGGCGCGGTCGAATATCCACGGCCTTCTAGAATATTGGATCACCAACAAACTTTTTTTATAACATTTTTTTTCAAAATTTTCAGTAATTAGCCAGATTTGTGATAAATGAAGCCTATTTCCGTAATCTGCACGCTCTTTTGGTTAATCTCAAAGAGTATTTACATTCACTCAACAATTTATTTTTAATCTAACTTGGTACAAACATAACTACTGTTAGACGTCAATGTTAACAAATATGACATGTCAAAAAAAATATAACACAAATCAGGTAGATAACATTGACGTCTAACAGTAGTTATGTATGTACCAAGTTAGATTAAAAATAAATTGTTGAGTGAATGTAAATACTCTTTAAGATTAACTAAAAGAGCATGCAGATTACGGAAATAGGCTTCATTTATCACAAATCTGGCTAATTACTGAAAAAAAAATAAAAGTAATAATAACTAATTATTAATATATTATAATAACTAATTATAAAAAAAGTTTGTTGGTGATCCAATGTTCTAGAAGGCCGTGGATATTCGACCGCGCCTTATACTTCAGGTTGTCCCTGCATACCTTGTTACGTCGCTATCATTTAGTGCAAGAGTTATGCAGAAAAGGTACATTTTATCCTGGGCATTTTTATCCATTTATAGATTGGGATGTAAGGGAGTGACCATGCATGCAGTGTCTATGATGATATCTTACCTTCCCCTGATTGAGTTTAGGTTTTATAAACTTTCAAGTGCTTACATTTTGTGATTGTGAAACAAATATTGGTTTTAAACTCATTTACTTTCAGTTTAATCAAAGGAAATAACTGATCACGGTAAAATACTTGATACAGTTTCCAGAAGATCCCATTGATTAATTATTGTATAACCTTTTGGCTTACCTTTGTCTTGCTTCATTTAACAATTTTTTGAGCGATAACTTCACTCAAAACTCACTAGAAATTGTACAATAGTTGTGAAAACTGTAAACTGCACATCAGTGACAAACATATGGGATATGTGGGCTTATATATTATTTCTTTTTTTTACTTTTCCTCAACTGATAGTATACCTTCCTCTATGTTTTCCTCATTTTAACTTTTTTTTCATTTTAACTTTTTTTTTGCTAGTTTTTTAATATGCCTTTTTTAACTTTTAATTACTTTTTGATAAAACCCTATATTTACAACAGGGTGGATTTTGCTTTTTTTTTAAGGCATGATTATGGCCAGCTTGGCCCAAACGTCGCCACATTAATTCAATTTTTTTATTATCCCGTTCTTGGACTATCAACACTAAAAACATTTAAACTGTAGGTATATGTTTGCAAAAAAAATCCAAAACCAGGATGTCACCTGAATTATCCGTTTCAGATGTTTTTAAGGCCTCCTAAGTGGTTTTCACAAAGTTGTTTTTTCTGTATGTGTGTTTGAGATAGGGTATGTCCCCTCTAGTAAACATCTAGTTTCTATGAACAGAAAGAGAAATATAATGAAACGAAACTAGTAACAGATATAAGATAAGATTACCCTAAACATTAATTAAATCTGAGCCACTTTTGTAAATTGAATAAAACGTGTTAGGTCGCTTGATCTGCCTCCGTGGCTGTGATCATTTACACACTAAATTATGACACTGGAGGTTTGGGGTTCGCCGGCCGTGTTATGCCCTCAGTTTTTATAAATAGTATTTGTTGTTAGAGATTTGACCAATTTTAAATAATTTTGATCATAATGGTTGCGATGGACCTACCTTTCAATTGAGTGGGCGTCTCTTGATTTCCCCCTTTTTGCCCACAGTCAGGTTGAAATATAATTGATATATTTTGAAATATAGTTTGAAATATAGTTATACTTCTAACTAGCCCTACTGCTTTGCACGGCCTTTGTCGTCTTTAATCTTACACAGAACGCTTCTGATCATTTTTAAGTTTTTCATTCAAGTAATTTATTAATTTAATTGATTCAATCAGGTAATAATAAAATAGTGGCTAAAGTTTACACATGCTAGAAGATAGATTTTGGCATTTAATTTAATTACATCGGCAAGATGCGCCCATGTGATTAAATGTAATTACCTGATAAAATCAATAAATTAATTAAATGCAATTTATGCATATCTGCCATTAGTAGCATTCTCTGAAAGTTTTAAAAAGATTTCTTTTTACTTTTAGTTTCTTAATTTTTGTAATACAGAACATGCTACGGCGAACTGTTTTTGTGAAAAATAAATACAGAAATCATTTTATAATAACAATAAATGTAGCTGCCGTAACCAAAAATTGCCATGGTATTCATAAATTTAAATACGAAAATGTAATTGATCTTTTTTGAAAAACTATTAGGGTTAGTTCATGAGTTGTCCGCACTGGTCTGCCACAGCACTAATTTTTAGTAGTTTGCGATAATTGAATCCAAACTTTTCCTCATTTGAGTTAACCCTCCCTGCCGCAGGGAAATACTCTAATCGGCCAAAGTTTCAGTTCATTAGCTAAAGCTAGTTTGAATTTGTATCGATGTAAAGAGGGAGATAAGTTTTATGAGCATCTCTGTTATAAATATGCTTGGAAATGTTAACAGATGCATGGTGACTATCAGCTTTGCCAGCACAACTAATGAGGAATTTAACCAATTTAGCAGACAATTATTTTTCCAATCAAATACTTCTGAATATTCCTACAATTTACAACCTGTAAGTGTTATTTATGTATTTATGCTCAATATATAGAGCTTGGGAGGACAATGATCATAGCTTCTAAAGATATGGCCATATCAAAATTTATGTGTTTGAAATCTCTCTAAGCAAGCAGTGCATTTAGTACGTTCACACACACTCTAGATCCGCGGATCATATAGAATACGGTCAACTAACTTCACAGTTCTTGCAGCATATTTGTTTAGTCGATCGAGTGATAACTGATCCCGCTAAAACATGGCGTCTTGTATAGTGAAGCTTCACTTTTGGTTATAAGGAAGTTTAAAACAAAACATATATTTAATTAAATTGTGATTTCTTTGCGTAATAATAAAGTTACACTAAAAAAAAAATATTCCAAAAGTTATTTGATCAAAAACGGTTATATAGAAGTGAAATAAAATTTCGACGAGAAGGTTATCCGTTAAATACGATCGTCTCTAAAGGTACACGCACAAAAAGACAGCGTATCGGGGGATCCATTTAGATTCCATCTCCCTAGTTCTAGCGTATGCGATCGGATCCCCTCCGCATGGTTCATACAGCTTAAATTACCGTATTGAGAGATCGTACTCTATACGATACGCGGATCTAAAGTGTATGTGAACGTACTAATTGTTCAAGATTTCAGTACTGTCTTAACATGGAGTGTAATTGTTACAATTTCTCTTAGCATTGTATGTAACTGAGGAATCATGTTAAATATTGAGATCAATTGTTGAAATTTAAGTTTCTAGAATCACTTTAGGAAGAGTGTTTGTCTCTGTTTTACATTATAAACTAATTTGTGAAAATAGTTAAATGTTTAATTATGTTTAGTTATAATAGAATAGCATGGAGAAGGCTCATAGATATATGCTGTCAAGTGTATTTGCACAAAAATTAATAAATAAAATAGGAATTTAATTTTTAAATTTATGTTGAAGGAGAAATGTATAATTTTAAATTATGTTAATTTCATGGAACAGAGCATTTTAATTTTAATAAGATAATTATAAATCATATCCTCCAACCCTTTAGGGTGCCTCAGATTAAATCCGATTTGGGAAAATATTTTTAAAGAAGATATTTTAATCTATGAAACTGTAAATTTAAAATTTCTTTTGTAACTATGTAATTTTTCATTCATTTTTTCAAAAGGCTATTATTATTATGTTTAGTGGTTGTATAATATAATATATATATATATATAATATATATATATTATATATTATATATATATATATTATATTTGTGTGTGTGTGTGTTTGGGAAGAATGTCCTGACTGAAATTGAAACCAGATTGTCAGATTTTGTGCTAATCTTTTCACCCCTAGGAACCCTTATGTAATAATTATAATATATTACATAAGGGTACAAGACAGTTACTTAAATTATAGGTGAGTAAGGAGGAATATGTGGAAGAGTAAAGAATGGTATTGGAATAAAGGATAAACTGAACATGTGAAGGAATGAGTAAAGCTCTGGCATATGTTCTACATTCTCATCTTCTTTATACTAATATTTTTTGTATATATATATATATTATATATCAGTCCCTGGGCATTTTCCTCCTCAATGTCCTAATAAAAAATTGAAACCAGTGATTAAAATGTAAATTGACCATTATTATTTTAGTAAGCTATTACCCCAAATATATTAAATTTTGTTGTTTACTACTTTTGGTAACTATCTTTTCAGTAGGACCCTGAGTTATGGAATAATGAAAAATTATTAGTTGGTTGAAAGAGTAGGATCAAAGAAAGATGTGGATAAAATATTGGAATAATAATTTAACTGAACATCCAAAAAATTTTGTAGTATGTGATTTCTTTATTTATAGTTTTTGTATCCTGATAATTAAAATGCTACCCATTGGGATTTAATAATTTAAATTTATTTATTTAAATTATTATAAGCATTAGTTCATATCCCCAATCGTATTTTTAAGTTCTTATGGGGGAACGAAACGCTGTGGAGCTAATCGCATTATTATAAAGGCTATGTTACATAGTTATTGCGAACTTGTTATCAGTTAACTAATATTGCTATTATTAATTATATACAAGATCAAATTTGGTTCTTCTTCTAAATAACGAATAGGGATAGGCAATAAAATTATTTTTCATAGATTTACATGGCTTTATATTTTAATCATATATACGTATTATATCGTATTATTTTTAAATATATCCTTTCCTGTTAGTTTCGAATTATATATTAATAACTCTATGATAATATGTCAAAAATTTATTCCAAGTGTGGTAGTGTTTTAGGAATTTCATTTTTTGATTTTATCGAGTTGAAGAAAATGATTCTACTACTATGCACTTTTGTTTAATTTAAAATTTCCAAGTAATATTGGGGACCCCCCCCCCCCAAGCAATTTTTAATCTTTAATTACTATTAGGAAAAGAAACAACTTTAATTCTACAATGTTTTTTATAAACAGGTACAATATATTTCAATCCATTTGGATCATCTTCAGGAAAGATATAAAACTACTAAAAAGCTACATTAACAATAAATAAAAAAACTAAGAACGAATTTACATAAAATTTATATTAAATAAACACAATCTTTTGATTAAACTTTAGAAAATGTGGAATAGCTTAAAAATCGAGTACTCCAGTGAGCATTAAGAGTCAATATCAATTTTAATCATTTTAGCGAATTTTCAAAGAAAAAAATGAGCTTATGAGATTGGGCCATAGAAGGATATATATATATATATATATATATATATATATATTATATATATATATATATATTATATATATATATATATATCCCTCTATGGCCCAATCTCATAAGCTCATTTTTCTTTGAAAATTCGCTAAAATGATTAAATTGATATTGACTCTTAATGCTCACTGAAGTACTCGATTTTTTTTTATATATTTATATATAAATATTTTTATATATAAATATTTTTATATTTTTATATATTTTATATATTATATATTATATATATATTTATATATATATATTATATATATATATATATATATATATATATATATATATATACATATATATATATATATATATATATATATATATATATATATATATATATATATATATATATATATATATATATATATATTATATATATAAGTGGGGAGTCTTTTTCAATGTTTTATGGGCCTGTGAGTTGAATGAAAATGGTCCACTGTTTGACATGAGCACTCAAAGCCAGGGTACCTGGGTTCGAATCCTGGCAAGGGCGTTAATTTTTTTTTTTTAATTTATTCCTTGCTTAAGGTTCTGATTTATGCTTTATAACTTGAGCAGTTACTTAATTGAACCCTTAAGGGCCCAGAATACATTTTCATTTGTTACAGTGCCATTTTGATAGATGTTTTGTTTTAACTTTTTTAGATGGCTTATATTTGCATATAAAATATGAATCGAATTTACAATTGTCTAAAATTTAAAGTTGCATATATGTAGCCATGAGCGTCCTAGGTATACCCTTTTATTGTTACATATATGTAATGCTGTGATTAATAAATGCATTTAACTGAACTATTTTTTGTGTAAAAATACTTTGTCTGTAGCATATTTTGTGCTAAACTCCTTCTAATATGATTTGATTTCTAACAAGTGCTTAGTTGTGTAATATTAAGTGCAAAAGCATATAAATAAATTTTATAGGCTCCTCTTGAAAATTCTGGTTTTTTACTTTTTAAAAGGCTTAAATTTTGATTTTTTAACTTAATTTACATTCTTAAGTCATGCAATTTAAAGCTATGACCCATGAAAATAAAAAAAAACTGAAATTTTATATAGTGTATGAATAAAATATATATTTCAGTAGAAACTGAAACAACGTTTACCCTAACATATGCATACATACACTTGGTCCACAACTTTAATAAAAAAGACATATTTGATAAATAATTTTTGTAATTGCTATTTTTTTTATTTATAAAAACAGACCAAAGATCCAATTACAAAAGACATAAAATACAAATAAGGCAAACATTTATAAAAAGAAACAATTAATACTACTATTTACTAAAATTTTTTGGTATCATGAGGCACTGGTACAAACTTTGATTTAAAATAAAATTAAACCGAGTCCGGTAGCTCAGTGGTAGAGCGCTCGCCTTTCGACCTGGAGGTCGAGGGATCAAATCCTGCCGGGGGAGGACCTCAATATGAGGTTATCCCTTGTACCGTACACTCGGGAGGTCTTGAATTCAAGGCCGGCCAACCCAGCCAAGGTTTTACGTGGTTTCTTTGGCTACTAATACGCAAATGCGGGGTTGGATCTAGTTTCATCTGAGACAAGTCTGGATCCACGTTTCCGTTGTCTCCAGCTCACGAAAAGTTAATGTTCTGCGGGCTGGGGGAGATGAAAGTCGAAAAGATATACTGAACCTTTTTTGTCCGAAAACTTAGTCAGTGAAAGTGATGGCGGCGACACGAGTAACGTAATTGACTAGGAACAAAGTGCTCGGTTCTTGAAGACAGACGTCTCCTAATAGCACTGCGGAGCTTTGACTTTCAGGTCAGGGCTATAGAATGAGTTTGTGCACACTGACATCTGGGTGCTGGGTTCTTTGTCGGGTGGCACTGGACTGGCCAGAGCGGTGAGCCTAGCTTAGAGTCTGGTGATGCTAGTGGAACTGATGAGATTGGTGAGACTAGAAGGACGAGGTCAAGTGAGACTAATGTGATCAGAGGAGCTAGTAAGACTAGATGAAACAAGCACACAGTTAACTAGTAGTCGGCGCTAGCCAGAGCGGTGAGCCTAGCCAGAGTCTATCTGGTCTAGATGAACTAGGCACACTGTGAACTAGTCGCAGGCACTAGCCAGAGCAGTGAGTTTGGATAGAGTCTGGTTGGGCTAGATGAACTAGACACTCTGAGAACTGGTTATGTGTGCTACCATGTACGGAGGGGGTGCTTCCTAGATGATTGGATGTGCACAAACTCAGGGGATAATGTTGAGTGAGATTTGAGTGAGGGGAAAACGCTAAATGACCCTACGGGTTAAAGCGTAAAAAAAATAATAAAATATACACATTTTAAGAGCATAGTTGAATGTTAGGTTGTATATAAAAAATTATAATATTTAAGAGCAAAAAAATAAATTAATAAAACTAACTTAAGCCAGACTTTAAATTAAAATAAAACAACAAACATAAGCTATTGTTTAAATTATGAAACAGAAGTTACAATTAATATCTTTTATCATTTAAGCATTAGCAATTGCAAAAATTGTTTAAAACGATTAATTTTTTTTTTTTTGGAAAAGTTTGTTATCAAGTGTGTAGATGTATGTGTTTGGGTGAAAAATTGTTCCAGTTTCTTGTGACATTTGTATTTTATTCTTTTATTATATGTAATTTGTATAAATCTTCATTTATATGACTTGGACTTAAATTTTAAGACTTTAAATCATAAATTACGTTAAAATTGGTGGTTAAAATATAAAAATATTATTTTTTTGAAAAGTATAAAACCACAATTTTCAAAGAGTTGCCTATAAAATCTATTTTATAGAGTTGTGCTAAGCATTTTGTCGTGACATAAAATCTCATTAGAAGTGCTTCAGCACAAAATAATCTACACAAGAAGTATTTTTACACAAAAATAGTTTGGTTAAATGCTTTTATTAATCAGAGTGTTACATATATGTAACAATAAAAGGTATACCTGGGGCCCCCATGGGTACATGTACGAGGTGTGTTCAAAAAGTATCGCAAATTTTGAATTTTCGCGGGTTACGTATATTCGAATTTCAATTTTTTTGTGGCGTTATGTTGGTACTCATGTCTCTCACTTATGCCGACTACCTTGGCCATTTTGAATGTTCACTTAATTGTTGACAGCTGCTTTGCTTGCACGTGTTTTGGATCGTCTTCGATTTTTACCTATTCAAAAAAAATGGATCAAAGAATGTGTATCAAATTTTGTGTGAAAAACGAAATAAGTGCGCGGATGCATTCCAAATGTTGACTGTGGCATATGGAGAAGCTACCTTGGACCGAAGCAACGTTTATCGGTGGTACAAAATGTTCTCAGAAGGCCTAGAAGATGTGAACGACGAAGAGCGTGCCGGACGCCCGAGAACTTCAACAACAGACGAAAAAATTAATGAAGTGGAGAAAATGGTATTGGCCAATCGTCGAATCACCATTAGAGCAGTTGCTGAGGACCTAGACATATCGATTGGCTCGTGCCATTCGATTTTTATCAAAAAATCGAATTCTGGCGAAGCAATCCGCCAGAAACGCCCGGATTTGTGGAAGAACAAAAATTGGCTTTTGCATTACGATAACGCCCCTGCTCACACATCGTTGCTTGTGCGCGACTTTTTGGCCAAAAACAACACACTAATGATGCCGCAGCCACCGTATTCCCCAGATCTGGCCCCCTGTGACTTTTTTCTTGTTCCCTAAACTGAAGAGGCCCATGAAAGGACGACGTTATGCTACGCTTGACGAGATAAAGACGGCATCGAAGGAGGAGCTGAACAAGATAAAAAAAATGATTTTTTGAAGTGCTTCGAAGATTGGAAAAACCGTTGGCACAAGTGTATAATATCTCATGGGGATTACTTTGAAGGGGACAAAATAGATATTCATGAATAAATAAATAATTTTGAAAAAACACAAAATTTGCAATACTTTTTGAACACACCTCGTATGTAACATTCAACTTTTACCGCCCCTAAAACTCACTGATGTTATTATAAAGCAACCTTTTTACTATATTTCCATTCTGCATTATGTTATAAGTCTATTATATAACATAAGTAAAAATTATAAAATATAACCACATCACAGTACATTTAGTGATAGAAGGTCCAACTTTTGAAAAATAATTGGAGGCAGTAGAATGATGGTGTTAATAATAACTTTTGGTTGGTTTATGAAAAATTATGAAAATAGTTATAACTCTAATAACTAAATGATTAATAATTATAACTAATAATAAATGAAGAAAAACTAATAATACCTCAAACAGCCTCAATGTTATGATTTATTGAAAATTGCCTTGTAATCGTTACACATACATAGGCATGGGCGCTGACGGTTTAACTCAATGTAACTCATTATTTCTGTATTTTCAAAAAAAAGCATTAAAACCTTTAAAACAAAGAAAAACAAATACCAAATGAGTGCACTGCTAAGTTTAGTGGCAAAGCTTTGTATAATAGGACAAGCAGGATAATAATGCTCATTTCATGCTGACATGCGGACCACTGCCCTATTATCTTATAATGACACCAAAAATTACAAAACTTAGAAAAGTAACTAATACAAGGCCTCCTATGGCTGTGATGTCATTTAGGTTATTTTAGAACTGATTAGGATAATAAAATAAGTCTCTCCACTGATGTATTATTTATTTAAAATAAAGCATAACCGCCTTTCAACCAACTAAAGGTCATCATCAGTGGCTAACAAACAAACAAGTACAAAAATAAAAGTACAAAAACATTACAAGAGGCTAAAATCAAAACAAAAAACAAAGAGCTTCCTAACATCTCACCGGTATGTTTTTTTCCATTCTTTTATGTGTTTTAGTGTTTGTTTTTTTATCGGTTATTTATATATTTTTATCTTTGATTCACCTTTTCATTTTAGCCTCTTGTAATGTTTTTGTACTTTTATTTATTTGTTTGTTAGGCACTGATGATGACCTTTAGTTAGTTGAAAGCCGGTTATGTTTTATTTTAAATAAATAATACATCAGTGGAGAGTTATTTTATTATTCTGATCACGATGAACTCCTCTAGCCCCCGTACTTTGAAAAATCAAAAAATGTTTCGATCACTTTAAGATTAGGCAAGCATGTAGTTATGTATATGACTAACATATGTGCCTAGTTTTATTTCATTGTCAGCATCAGTTCAATTTTTATTAAATGACTTGAGTACGTTTTTTACAAAAATTGTAAAATATCGGAAAATGATCCAATTCAGTTGAAATTTGGTGCAAGTTTATACCTTATAAATAAGTTCACCAAGTTTCATTTCAATACAAGAAGTATATCCATGATTTTTGTTGTATTATAAAAGTTAACCAGCATCGAGTGTGTTCAGTGCCTGAATGGGTGACTGCTGGGAATAAAACCAATGTATATTATCTTAGGGACAAGGATAGTGAGTCAGAAGTGTTGGTCATTTCATATCAATTCTAAACAAAAAAGTATATTTTTGGACTCAATCTCACCGATTTTCATATAATTTGGCTGACAGGTAGGCACCATAGAAAAAAGAATAAATCCTGATTTTTGGCTCATTTGGTGCAGCCATATTGCCGCAGTAGGGTGGTGAATTTTCCACAAAATGTGATTTTTCAACATTTCTTTGACTACAAAAATGGCTATCTAAAATTCTGCTGGGTATAATTTTATTTTGGTTGCGTTTGAAAGCTTAAACTTGGCCCTTTCAAATAGATTCTGCATACTTATGGATAATTAGTTGCAAGTTTTTATTATGAGCAAATATAAAATAAAAATGCTAACATCTCAAAAAGCCAATTTTTTTTTAAATTTTGAAAAAATTCCTAAAAAGAGTTTAAACTGTTTGTAAAATATCCGCAAAGTTTCAATTTGGGACCACCGTGAGATCGGACACAGTAGCCCATAATAACGTTTGTTAAGGTATGTCAAACTGTAAAAAAGTCACGTATTTTGCAATTTCTATCAATGATTATGCAATAAATCTTAACTTTTTTACAGCTTGACACGTTATATACTGTCCCAATTTTATTAGCGTTCCAAGTTGAAAGGTTTGTATTTTTAATAAACAACTAAAAACCACGATAAAAATATATTTTATTTGTCTTTAAACACAACACATACATGTTTTTTACAAAGGGGTGTCGAATACAAATTAAAATAAGGAACTGATTAAAAATTAATATTTTTGGAGTAGGAAAAATAGAAAAGAAGGAAAAAGAAAAGGAGTTTGTAGAAAGTAAAAAATAATAAACTGTGCAAATACCCAATGAAATTTAAATTAAACATTTTCTTTCTAAAAGCATTGTGCTGACAAGATTAAAAAAATCTACTTGTTTATGGTTATTAATGTGGGAAAATAAAAATTCCATTCCGAAATGAGTTTATGTTTGGAGTAAAATAAAAAAAATTATTTCTAGTTTTCTCAATTACTTTACACTCAAAAATAAAATGTTGTAAAGAATCTGGACTTCCTAAGCATAGTGGACATGTCTCCTCTTTATTAAACAAATAATCCTTTTTGTTAAAACTTATGGTACAATATTTTGTGTTTGCGAGTCGTATTTGTAATTTAAGCATCGATCTGAGATCAATATAATAAGAGCAAAATAGTCCGACATATTGAGCTCAGATGAAACAAAGAAATCAGTTATTAATGAAAGGTAAGATAAGGGCAGCCACGCATGATCTATAATAGAAAGACCTCTATTTGATACAAAAGTATATTGCGCTGGGCAATCCTTGGGACATCTGCCGTTACCAATTACATAGCTGTTAGATTCCATTATATCAGTCAAAATTTTACCTCGCTTATCTTCTATTGAAGATAAAGTCTTTCTTTCGCCGTAAAATAGAGATCCTTCTATGATGTTTTTTAAACAAATATATTTATTTATTTAATTAATATACAATATACATGTTGATTAAGGAGTCCTATTTTTGAATTGAAGTCGCCAACAATAAAAATGTTGTTTTTATTAGAGCAATTAATTTTAGAATCTAATGTCGTAAATAGAAGGTCTAGTTTGATTTGGATGTCGCGATCGGGTTTAAAGTATACAAAAGTGATAAAATAATTGTTTTTCTTTGTATTTGAGTGAAATATTACCCAAGAATCATTTTTATGAATTAAATTAATTTTTATATTAGATTTAGTAAAGATATTGATCTCCACTTGGATGACCTCTTTTTTGGGGTTTTTTTAGCTTCTTGAAATAATGTTATTGAAGAAAAATCTTTTTGAAATTTAGGGTTTTTTACTAAAGGTTCCGTTAGCCAAAAAAGCGCAAGAAATAAGATAGAAATAAGATATCTTTTTTGTTCCGAAATTAAAGAGTTAACACATTTTTGGTAGCAACATACATTCCAAGCACAGATTTTAAGGAAAGAGGTTTGTCCAAGTCAGTCATTTTTAGGAGTTAAGAGTTTTTAGGAGTAGAGAGTTTAGAATCGGATCACCAAAATAAAAATTATACCCTATGCAGAATTATAGATACAGCCATTTTTATAGTCAAAGAAATATTGAAAAATCACATTTTTTGGAAAATTCACCACCTGCTGAATTTATATTGCAGCCATACTGCGGCAATATGGCTGCACCAAATGAGCTAAAAATCTGGATTTATTCTTTCTTCTATGGTGCCTACCTGTCAGTCAAAGTATATTAAAATTGGAGATATCACGTGTTTTTACCTTTGTTGATTTGAAATGGAACGAGCCTGTATAAATTTAACAACTTGTATATTCTAAGGATGATCAAAGTGAGTTCCAAGTAGGGAGGATGAGCGTAGCAAATTTGATGTGAAGAGGAAAAGTTCTGAGGTACCCTGTACCCAATTTTTTTTACTGTTTACAATTTCCTATATTGCTTTTTATTTTTCATACTGCTTCATATTTTTTCATTTTGTTAATTATTTTTCTCATTGTTTATTATTTGCTTATAGTTTATGTTTGTTATTCTGTTCAGCTCAAGTTTGAACAACTCATTTCATAATACGAAAGGATCTTCTGCTAATGTGTTAAATTTGAAAATCATTCAACGGGTTTATAATAAAATATTTGTGAGTCCATTCTTCTATAAAATTAAATTTAATTTATTTTCTAGCTGCGAAATTATAAGTTATGCAAAATATGTTAAAAATAATGAACGTACTGTTAAATGTTAAAAGTAACGAGATAAAACTTGTCGAGAGGGGATACAACAAATTTCACCATGGTTGTATCAAAACACTTCTGTTCTCTGAACACACTCATAAGTGTAATTTTCTGATAAAAATTGGCTTAAATCAATGTTGTAGCACCTGTTGATCTCCAATTGTTTCATTGATGTTCTTATGTGAGCATCTACAGATCCTATAAAATCTTTATTTCTGTATGTATGAATGTGAATCTACGTATATATCCGTATTTATACATGTATACCTACACATGTGGATTTTTCTTGCGAACTTTCTAAAGGCTAAAATGAAACTCTGTATAAAAACAAGTCTTATAAAGGGAACAATCATTTAAGTTTGGGGGAAATTTAGACGTTTTAAATTTAGACCGCATGATTCCTTTGGCTGCATTGAGACCACTGCTTTACACCTGGTTGGTAGTTGTGTGAAGTGGCAGTCATGTTTTCTTATTTTTGATGTTACATGACATGTTGCTATGCATAGACAGGCTACAATAATGTATTTTGCAGTCATCAAACATTTTAAAAAATCATTAAAAATCAACCGATTGAGTTAAAATTTAACACAATTGTTTGTATTATTGGTAAATCAATCCACAAACTTTCATTATGATATTGGTCACCATTTTTAAAATATTGACTATTACATTTTCCAACTTTGACAGCCTATATGTTTTAATATCTCACTGCATTTTGACGGTCAATAAATTGCCAGATAGCGAAACTTATAATAAATTAGTTGTGGAAACTCCATAGCTATTCATCTTTTAAGTAATATGAAGATGAATTTTTCTAATGAAATTATTAGAAGAAATTTGTTTACATCTGTTAAAATCATGATATTTTAAATAATAAAATTTAAATTAGCAATTTATGGAATATTGATAAAATATAGAACTAATATTCTCATAGAAAACTGTAAAAATAAAAAACTAGGCTATTTTATTCATATATATATATATATATATATATATATATATATATATATATATATTTATTTATATATATATATATATATATATATATATATATATATATATATATATATATATATATATATATATATATAATATATATATATATATATATATATATATATATATATATTATATTATATATATAGAATGCCTATCTACTGTTGAACCCAATGCAATAATACCTAATAATTTTTGGATACCTAATGATTCTGAGGTGGAGCAACATCACCTTAAGCTTCAAGTAATCAAGATATTCTGAGGTCAAGTAAGATCGAAGTAATACCACCTTAGGCTTTGGATAATCATGACGTTCTGATGGCAAGCAAAGCAAGTCTGAAGTCATAACACCCTATACTTAGGCTAACCATAGAGTCACTTGTAGTGTAGTGGTTAAGGTGTGCGGCCAATACACAAAATGAAAGGACTTTAAACTTCAGAGTTTATTTAGTCATGGGTTCAATCCCAGCACGGGTCGCTGGGATTTTTATGAGAGGGATAAAAATTCTGGGTACCACGTCCTTCAGAAGGGACGTAAAGCCGATGGTCTCAAGCCTATGCGTTGTCAGGTACTTGTTAAAGATCCCTTACCCTAAATGAAACTGGGTATAGGCAAAATTTAGGACCCTCATAGTAAATTCATCATAATACTATAGTGTGTCTGCCTTGTAGTTTAAAGTGTATGGAGGTTTGGTTTAACAGCGAGGGCACGTGTTGTTCCTAGTTTTCACAAGACTATAAGAGTCAGTGAAAATATGAATGATTGCTTGGAAAAAGTTCATGAGAGGAACCATAGAAATCCACGGCTCTTCTGTCTAGATTAGATGAAATATACCTACACTTGAAATTAAAAGGAGTAGAACACTATCTTAGGGAGCTGGCAAAAAGGGCCCAACAACATTGCCTACTTCCCTCGTAGTTACTACCCCCCCCCCATATTACTATTACTAGGGTAACCATTCTATTCTGAGATGGAGCATATTGAGACAGAAGTAATACAACCTTTGGATAATCATGACACTGATTTCAAAGCGAGCTCGAAGTTTGAGGAAAAGTACCAAGGTACCCTGTACCTGATTTTATATTATTTGTGTTGATTTATTATTAAATCAAGACAAATATTATTTGTTGATTTATTATTTGTTGTTTATTGGTATTTTTTTTTGTATGTGGATAATACTCATCATTTAAGAATTAAGCTTAATGGACTGTGAGGAATCTTAATAAGGAATAAGAGATAATGAAGACAGCAGTCCGAGTTTTATTAGATTCATTTATTTCATGCCAGGGCTTTCGCACAAGCGATGCTTGGCATCCTCAGAGAATATAATAACAAGCAAATAATACCATAAACTAATTACAAAACTAAAATACATACCAAACAAGGCAAAAAAACAATCCAAAACAAATGCAAGTTAATATTTAAAGTAATCACCAACTTCTAGACCCAAACTTACAATAAGTATTTTAGTTATAGTAACACCTCATATGTAAAAACAAGTTAAGAACATCAAAACAAAAGTAAATATTAAAAAATGAGTTTAACATATAAAACAGTCAGTGTGTAACTTTATTCATCAGGTGCTAAGTTGAAAACATCTGATGAGTGCTAGATGGGTGTTGATTTTATTCATCAAAATCACTCATGGCGGGAAAAGCTAAGTCACCACCTCGGTGAGCCGATGACCTTATCGTAAACCTGATTAATACCTTCTTTACTTAATTCTTTACACGTAAATTTGAAACAACCCCCCATCAAATAAAGAACCTGCAGTATTATTATTAAAGTGATGTAGAAATTCATACTACATGTATAGGGGTGGGGGCACGGGACACAGTGGTCCAACTCCCCCGAAATAAGCTGTTTTAGATGGGCCTGCTTTAAGTTCACCGTTTCTCCACTAGAGGCAGGTCGGTTCACCTTGTACGGCATATATAAAATAATTAGGTCTTCCATATTTTTTACTACGCTGTGGAATGTTTTTAATAAAAACCATCAACTCCGTCTTTTCCACAAGATATTTACTTTATTAAGGCAGAACCGGCTTTCAGCTTACGCCATCATCAGTGCCTAACATAGCAATACAAACATATTATAACAAAATACATCCAATAAATAAAAAATAAATAAAAGTTAATCACAAACGTTTGTGATTAACTTTTATTTATTTTTTATTTATTGGATGTATTTTGTTATAATATGTTTGTATTGCTATGTTAGGCACTGATGATGGCGTAAGCTGAAAGCCGGTTCTGCCTTAATAAAGTAAATATCTTGTGGAAAAGACGGAGTTGATGGTTTTTATTAGGTCTTCATTTTCAGGATTAAAATTTTTTAAAGAGATCTTAAAAATCTTATTAATTATTTTAAATGTATAATTTTCATAAAATGTTATAAAAATATAAACGCTGTGTTATTTTTAACTAGACCTCATATCATGATAACCATGAAGTGCAGAAATAGAATCTTATAAACAATGTTCAAATAATCTTATAAACAACTAAAAATGTTCAGAAAATTAATCTAATAAAACTCGGACTGCTGCCTTCATAATCTCTTATTCCTTATTAATGTTCATCATTTGGGCAGATTCACATCCACCTCTCCTCAGAGGCAATTCGCTTAACAGGCGTGCTCAGCTTGCTTTAGTCCCTCAGGGCCACTTAGTTTATCCACTTGTAGTCCTGATATTTATATCCTGATATTAGGTCATCCTTGTAGGTTTAAATGAGAAATATATACAACATCTGTGTAGTGTAGATTTAACTTGCGTATGTGGATGTGGACATAGCTTCCAGCTTGTTTTTCAGTATATTTTTATTTATATTACAGAAACCAATTATAAACGAAAGCCAGTTGCAGTATGGATTACTCCTACAGAGAGATTTTGATACTCTTAAAACCAGACTGGAAATATGCGATAGATTGAGAGACCACCTTATGTCTGAAGTAGTTGAAACTCAAGTTTACCAGAAGGATAATTTTAATACATATAATACAATTGATAAAGTAACTCTGGACCAATTAGAGCATTATGTAAGTGGAGCATTAGTTTCTAGTTCACTACAAAACTAAGCTAGTAAAAATGTGTACCTTGGTATTGTTTCAAAAATCATAAAAAGTATAAAACGCATGGAGGAAAATGTGTTTAAACTAGGTTAACCTATTTTGCTGAGTCGAAAAAATCAAAAATTTGACTAATCAAGTTGAAATTTGATTTAAATGTCAAATTTCATTTTCTTGATAACATGATTAACCTTCAAGACCCAGAAGGTCCTGAAGAACCCAGACTTGATTAACCCAGGGAAGGGACCTTGATTAACCCAGATTTCCGACTTACTCTTTTGCCACAGCTCAATTTTTAAAGATTTTTTAAAATCTTTTCACACTGCCATTTTCCGAAACTTTAATTAACTTAAAACACCCTGGATAGAAGGGTTTTGTGTTACTCCAATTAAGCTAGTGAGACCAAAGTCTTACTACCTTAATCTTTGGTTAGACGTGACATCTTAGGACAGACTTAAGTCGAGCACCCTCCCTTTTTTTCTAAGATTTTTTCATTTTAACTGATAAATTTCGGACAATATGGGTTGTGTTCATGACAACACTAGAAGTACCAATTTAAGTTTGGACATGTTCCAAATGGACTGGATATTAAAAGATATATCTGTATATTTATGCATTTTTTCCTGGATGGATTTCTGTAAACTATTAGTATTGGGTATGGCAATGTTATTTAAAAAAGGTTGACTTTAGTTCTACAATTATTTAGAAAGAAAGCTATATATTTCAACCCCTTTGGGTCATCTTCAGTCCTAAACAACAAATTAAAATAAAAAGTACAAAACATTTGACAAAAACATTACAAAAACAAAACATTATAAATAAGGTAGCTAAATTAAAATTTAAATACCAACAAAACAAAACTTACTTCCTCTTAAGATTATTTAACAACTACATTTAGTGAAAAATAAACAAGCAATTAACAAATAGTTACAATTAACAGAAATAGTTACATATGAGAACGAAAACAAATAAAGAAATAGACATATTTTTATAGAGTAAAGATAGTTTATAGAGTAATGTTTTTGTCAAATGTTTTGTACTTTTTATTTTTATTTGTTGTTTAGGCCTGAAGATGACCCAAAGGGGTTGAATATATAGCTTTCTTTCTAAATAATTGTAACTAAAGTCAACCTTGTTTTAAATAATTGTGGAGTTCTACAAAAAAGATGTTTCGCTAATTTTCTTTTTTTATTAATGTATTTTTTTTTTTTTTTTATATTACTTTACGTATTATTAGTATTAGTATTTTTACTTTTTTTCTATTTTATTTTATTAAATTTTATATATTTTAACTATATAAATAAATAATATGTGAATCAATTAGGATAAATTGTATAATATAAGAGACTAAGAGCCTCCTGTTTCAAGGATTACCTTTTTTGAGGCTCTGAAGATAATAATCAAAAATTGTTAAGTGTCTAAATTTTGTCAAACTTTATGACTTATTTATAGTATGTATGTATCAAGGATGTTGAATAAAGGGATGACGCACTAAGTCGAATTGCCATTCAACAAAGTGACCCATCGAAAATCAAAACATAGAGATGAATGCAACACGAAACACATTCAAAAACCAACTGCACATGCTTGGTAGCGCAGGTCTTAAAATTTAGAGGCAAACTTATAACCTAAGGGAAGGTAAGTTTGCTCCTATTTCTCTATCTCATACAACTTCCATGGGGTCAGAAATGTTCCTTAATGCGTCATCCCCTTTATTCAACATCCTTGGTATGTATAAACTAATAATGTAATAAATAATTAATTAATAAATTATTAATTAATTAACTTGTTGAGGTATGGCAATGTCTATGAGATAAGTTGTGCTGAGCTGTTTATCTTGAAGTATAATATCGGGTCTATTGTGGGCTATGGATTTGTCTATGATAACTGAACATTTAAAATATAATTTAAAACTATTTGGTAATAATACTAGAGATGGTTGGTATTTATAATAAAGACACTTGCTCTTAGTACTTGCAAGCTAAGTCGTGGTGTATTATATTAGCAACTTGGTTGTGACGGAGAAGATTATAATAATTTATTAAAAAAAGGAAACTTGCCCAGCATGCAGACCTCCGTGCCAACTACAGTCTATCGTTTAGTTTAAAAATCCCCTAGGTCATAATTATTTTAGGGATTGACCAATCAGAGAAGCCGCTGCCAACCTCTCACTTAAAAAGAGAAAAAAATCCCTATCACAATAACCGCTGTAGGGAAAAAAACCTTCTTCCCGGCAATCGTTCACTTTGTTTGTGGTTCTTCTTTTGATTAAATCGTTTCGAAAACTACTTTCAAATTATTCTTAAAAATGATATTTTAAAATAAAACTGCACAAAAGAAATGTAAAAAAAACATCGCCAAGAAAATACGGGTAAAATAACCTGATTTGTTTACATAGTTTTTCCAGCTCCATTCTTGCAGGGATTTTTTTTTTCTTAAGAACCAGTGGTGTCTAAACTGACCTGTCAAGATTTTTAAACTAAACGATAGACTGTATTTTTTAGTTTGCTATTTCCTTTTCAATGGAATTTATTATTTGTAAAATGAAATTTATTAGTCATGAAAGATTTTATTTATCTAATATTTATTTCTCTGGTGTAATGTTTAAGCTTAATCCTCCAGGAACATACATGGATGCTGAGGAGATTGAATTAATGACAAATTTTAAATCATCCAATCAAATGAAACTCAAACTTTTTCAGTAAGTTCTTTTAATTTCTTACTTTGACAACCAATTTATATACTGAATGTACTGATGCTGACATCTAATATGGCCGGCTAACTAATTTATGTAATTGCAACTACAATCTTACTAAATTGTTATTTATACACCGAGAGTTTAAAGGACGTTTTATTACCCAAAAACAAGTTAACTGGTGAGACTGAAAGCCAAAGCTAAAAACTGTTGATAAATTTAGTTTCTCTAACTCAAGGATCTTGAATAAAGGGGATGACGCACTAAGTCCATTTGCCATACAAAAAAGTGACCCCATCGAAAACTAAAAAATAGAGAGAATTCAACACGGAACACATGCTTGGTTCAAACTGCGCATGCTTACAATTCTTATAACAGCACAGGTCTTAAATTTTAGAGGCAAACTTACCTCTTAACGGTTTCCCATTGTTTATTGCTTGAGAAGGTTATAACAAAACACGCTTAAATTAGCACTCACTAAAGTGGCTAAGTATAGTCCAAAATTTAAAATTAAATAAGCATAAATGACTTAACAAGCACCACAAAAGAAGCACAGAAGAAAATTTAGAAGCAAACTCGACAACCTTGCTTCATAATCTGTGTTTGGTGCCTTTTTTCATTATAACCATAGGAAGGTAAGTCTGCTCTTACCTTCTTCCATGGGGTCAAAAAAGTTCCTTAATGTGTCATCCTCTTTCACACTTCACATCAATGTGTGTTAAATTTCTATCGTTCATATTGTACATTGTTAAATACTTAATATAATGATCTATATGTTTATTCCAGTGTGTCATCTGTTTGATTCCCATAAGATTATGGGCCCAGCATGCTTCCACTGCACCAAAGGGACCCATAACCTAATGGAAAGTAGACAAATATTACAGTGGAATTAACAGATAGATCAAATTATATTAAGTATTTAAAAATGTACGGAACGAACGTTAGAAATTGCTATTATTAGAAATTATATTGATGTGAAGTGTTACCATTAGAAATATCCCTGTCAGAGAAACTATGTTTCAGACTTATAACACAGTGGACTTAACAAATAGATCATATTATATTAGATATTAACTAAAAGGAACAAATGATAAAATGAGTATTTATAGCGTAATATTTATTTATTTACATACTTGAGGTTACTTTATTACAAAGTTTCTAATTGTCAAAATTTTACAAACAAATGAAAAGAACAAACAAGACAACAATAGATTATAAATATTAAATAGACTGCATAACATAGGCAGCATAACTTGAATAACAAACTTGATTAAAAAAACAAAAAAAAGCATAACATTACATGAGAAACACTAAACATTTAAGGTGGGAATACTAATTATCAGCTAAAATTCGTTAACATTATAGTAGGCTTTCTCAAGCAACAAGTTTTAATGCTTTTTTTTTGAAATTTTGGGTGGAATAGAACGAAAGAATAAAAAGTCTCTCCACAGTTAAAGATTTTATTAAAAGTAAAGCAGAGCGCTTTCGACCTAACAAGAGGTCATCATCAGTGCCGTTGAGGCAAGATAAGTGTTAAAAAAGGTAGTTTTAAATATAAAACAGAATCAAGATGGTTTGAGTAGGCTTGTAACAAGACACAAACTGATTTTATTACTTTTAATAAAATCTTTAACTGTGGAGAGACTTTTATTCTTTCGTTCTATTTACGATGGACTCCATTATGCTCATTCTCAAACTTTTGGTGGAAGTTCAACTATTGAAGCTGGTAATTTATTAAAGCACCTTATTCATTAAAATTTGGGGACTGATGTGATTTGTTGAGCCTACAAGTGGGAATTGATGTTGCAATATATCTAGTGCCATAATTGTGCTTAATATACAGCTAAAATCAGTTGACAGCATGGGAAAATAATGCGGGTGCCAATGAGGTTACTCCTGGATGTTAAACCACGCCCTCAATTTCAAATCTGGCCAACCGCATTGGTTCCTCAACACTATTTTCCCGCATCAAAGAGACTAATACTATTAGAGGGAGGATACATCAGCTCTTATCATTCCTTGGGTAGCTAGGTGCTGTAACTGTACATTGGTGACTTCATTTCACGTAAATATTACATAATTTTTTGACTATTTTGTCTTAAATTAAGTAAATGAATTGAAAATAAGTTTTAAATTATTATCTATTGCATGTATTCTTTAATTGTCCTGTGGTTGAATAAAGTGGTTTAAATGTGGGCATCACTGAAAAATTCCCGCCGTTTGTAGAGTGCAAAGAGACTAATACTTAGAGGGAGGATCAACAGCTCTTATCATTTCCTTGGGTAGCTAGGTGCCATAATGTACATTGGTGACATCATTTTTTTCTAATAATTACAATCCAATGTAAACATAAAATTATTTTTCCACTATTATGTATTAATTAATTTTAAATAAGTTTTAATTATTATCTATTGCATTTATTCTTTGTCTGTTTTGTATGAAGTAGTTTATTGTGGCATCACTGAAAATGCCCCCCGTTTATTGAGTACATGCTACAATAGGGGTTGTAGAGGGGTGGGGGAGTATCTAGTCTCTCTCTTGGGAGACTATAGTAGGGGTAAGTACAGTTATGGCATCTAGTGGAAGATGTCTCACTTCTAGACCCCTTATCACTGTGTTATTCAGGGTATGTACTCCCTCTAAGTATTAGTCTCTTTGTCCCGCACTGTCTACTGATTTTAGCCATGTGTTATACTATAACTTGTATTGACATGTTATCAAGTGTCAATAATAAAATTATCTCTGACAGAGAAACTAAATTATCCCAAATACTCCTCCTTTTCGATAGTTGTCACCAGTGATACTCCTCCTTTTCGAGAGTTGTCACCAGTGATACTCCTCCTTTTCAAGAGTTATCACCAGTGTCTCTGAGACAAAGACTTTTCCTGAAATTAGCTAGTTTCAGAGCAGTGACTAATTTAGTTAAAGTATCTGCCTTCATTTTATCAGTAGGTCGATATATGATTTCGATCAATCCTTGTTTGACTGTGTTTCCTATTTATTTATTAGAACATCAACGGACATAAGCCCTTTTTGCATCAATAAATTATTTAAAAAGATGCTCTTTAATACCAATGTGTTATGATTTTGAGCTGATAATAGGGTTTACGGGCAATTTTGGTGCAGCTTCATTGTCATTAAATATAATGATCTTATCATCATTGGCCAGCTTCATGTCTTAGAATAATACTATATATAGAAGGAGCCAGGACCGTAAACACATGTAATTCCACTGATAACACGAAAGCGGTTGACTGGTGCACTTAAGTATGCTGCCAACCTGAACAACAAAACATTATTTTAAATATGTGTCATAAAATCTATTAATGAAGAAGATCGTAGAAAAATATTATAACTTAAAACACTTGCTAAGTATTTAATAAAACCGGTCTTAGATGGCAAGAGGATAGTGGAATACAAAAAATCTACATTTAGTTGACGAGGACTACTTTTAATATAATTTTTATTAAATACGTTAAACTACAATTTAAAATGCTTTAAATATTGTAATGCACCGATATTTGTACTAGTATTTTATGAATAATCAATCATTAATAAATAATAGAAACAAATAATTCAGTAACCGGAAGTATTGCCAACTTTTTTTTAGAAAATTGTATATTTTTAGGGTGGCAGCATTACTAAAGTTGCACCAGTGAACGGCTTTTCGTGTTATCAGTAGTGGCTCCTTCTATATATAGTATTTTATAAGCTTCATGCTTCATGTACTTTGCTTTGGCAGTGGAGAAGCGTGTGGACATGAAAACCGTACATTGTTTTCTTGCCTCCCAACTTATAGGTCCTCCTGCCAAAATAAAAGCATATCCAGTATAGGATAGGATTTGTGGTCAACTACACTGGCACCACAATAAGCATCTGCTAGTCCATATATCTTTCCCCTGTCTTACACTAGGTATGAGACAGATAAACATACATAAGGACTCTTTTCAAATGTCTGAACATGAATAGCACTGTAGCAAGTCTTGTATCGGCTTAGGTAGCTCAGAGTATATGCTAAAGCAGGATGTGTAGCGACTGCTAAATACATGAGAGATGTGATAAGACTCAGTTTGTTCCGCACATTCTTAAATACTTAATATAATATAATCCATATAATAACAAATAGCACTTATTGACCATACGTATAAAAAAAAATTTAAGAAGTTATGAGGTTTTGGTCATGAAAAATAAAACAACATTTAAGCTTTCGACCGTATGATGAGGTCTTCAACAGAAACTGTTTAATAACAAACTAAAGCCGTTAACAGAAAGAAACAGATAAGGTATCTAAACATAGCTAGCTGTGTATACTATCGAAGAATGACTACAAACTAAACAAAGATCTAGCCCCGGGGCTTAACATTAAGGTTGTATCTATAGAAAATAACTATAGAAAATTTACAATTTTGACTAATAACGGTTTTTTCTGTTAACGGCTTTAGTTTGTTATTAAACACTTTCTGATGAAGACCTAATCATACGGTCGAAAGCTTAAATGTTGTTTTATTTTTCATGACCAAAACCTCATAACTTCTTGAAAAATTTTTTATATTCCATATATTAATTCCACTGTGTTATCTGTCTGCTATCCATTAAAAACTTTTGATGTTTTTACCCCATGTACGATAGTGTGTGTATGATTATACCAAAAAATAGGATAATTTTAACTTTTGTACGATATTTAATCATTTATTAGTTACAGAATTTCTAGTAGTAATTTGTTTAATGTTTAGTACAATAATCCTTTTACGTTTTAAGATTAATATACAGTAGGATTGAACATTCAAATACTAACTACTGCCAAAAATGTATATTCATATTTTTTTATCAATAATTTCTATACATATATTTTTTTATTTAGCTATTTAGGCATAATGTTACAATAAAAACAAACCTAGGTGACACTTGAGACTCAAAAGTGTATTCTAAAGACAGACAAGTGATCTTTTGTTTCAAGGTTATTTGCAAATGGAAATGGAATAGCAATTAATATCTACTAGAATTTAATTAACCCATAAAAACGCTGTTATTTTTAACTTATTCATGTTGAGAAAATAAATTTAACATGCAACGCCCCCCCTCCCTCTCCCCCATTTACATTTTTCAAAGTGTACGATAATTTTGGCATTCCCCCCATAATTTTTTTAGGAAATCCCCCATAATTTTCATAATAACATCTGGCAACACTGAAGCAGAGCTTGTTATTCCTGGATTACATCTGTAGATAAAGATAATTGTATTTTGTTTCCTGAGTGTAGAAATACTTTGCACCAATTTTTTTAAAATATTTTCTGTATGAATTTGACAACTTAGTAAAAGTAAAAGGATACAGACCATTTTACCCCTCTAACAAGTATACTCTCTCACAAAAAGTTATTGATTAGTTTAGGGGTGTCTGTAAGAGATCCTCTCTAAAATTGCTCTGCCAAAGGTTTCCATGGTGCTAGTTTAATGTGTTCTGAGTCTAACTAGGCCATTACTAACTACTTTCATGGCTAGCACAGTTCTCCAGATATTGAAATTTATAGAGTGAAGCCTGCAAAGCAGTGTTTTTAAATTGAATGTGAAATATTAGATAATAAAGCCTTGTTCCAAATTTGGCAGCTTGTTTTAATCTAATGTGCAAATATAATAACAGAGCAGGCTGCTAAAATTAATTTAGTTATATTTGACAGTTTCTTTTTGTGGACTTATAAAAAATATTGAATAAAAGCAAATTAATTACACAGAAGTCCTTTATCTTTTAATATAATAAATAATTGAGGTTTCAACTAAAAATTAATCATCCTCAGAGTTTAACAAAATATAAAAACACAAATACAAACTACTTCATATCACACCTTGGTAGGGTTTTTCTGTTTATATTTTATACTTTGTTAAACTCTAAAGATACTTATTTTTAGTCCAAAGCTCAGTTATTTATTATATTAAAAATTAAGGACTTATGTGTAATTAATTAGTTATATTTATTTATTTTAGAGAGAAGAGGAACAATATAAAGATGAAACAGAAAGTAAAAATGTCAGAAATAGATGCATTATTTAAAGCTTTTAAACCGCTGACAGATGAGGTAACTTAAAAAATTAATATAAATAAATAAATTAATAAATTATATTTATATATATATATATATATATATATATAATATATATTATATAAATATATATATATATATATATATATATATATATATATAAATATATCAGTGTAAAACTTTGATTTTAAAGAAAGGGAAAACTGGAAATCCATGTATAAGGGTGAATACACTGGTATTTTGATAATTACTTGTGAAATAATTACCCTAAAAATGTTTAAAAATAGCTTTTAATTGAAATAAATACTTGGGCATTTTTATAAGTACCCAGGACTAAAGTAATATATAAACCAAGTAGGGAAACTCCTATACTGACGCATGTAAAAAAATTCAGTCCTGCCCGGTCAGCTGATAGCTGGTTCAAAAAATAAAAAAATAGCTAAAATTAGAAAACTGCGCATGTGCCTTTTCGGATTTAGGTATTTTTATTTAATTTTATTGGCAACCCTGATAACATTAGGTGAGTTTTACATTTTATCGTGTTTCGTACTTTAATATGTACGTTGATAATTTAATGATTTTGTATTAAATTCTGTTAAATAATTGTTATAATAACTTAGTTAAAGAAAAAGAGAAACTATAGTAAAGGTCAACCACATGTTTTTTTAGCAGACGACAGTGTATTGCCTTAAAATAACGATTGCTTTTATTACATTAAAAAAAAAATAGGTTAAATTTGTTAAATTACTAAGTACAATTAATATTTGAAGAGGAAAAAATTAATATCATGTGCAAAAATGTACTAAGTTAAGTAGTGTACACAAAAAAGTTTAATTAGCTGCTCGTTTTAAGTAATTTAAACAAACGTTGCATTAACAGATTCGGACTTAAACCACTATAGGATTTGGCAAAATGTATTTCTTACACAAATTATTATTATTTTATACTAAATTGTTCAAATAAATGCAATAAAAACAAAAATTTTGAGTACCGTAAATAGTTTGTTTACATTTACTAGGGTAAAACAAAATGGCCACGGCCATAGGAAAATTTGAGCCAACTCCCTGGTGGACAAAATGTTAACTTCATGCCAGGTCTGACGAAAATCGCGTTTGTTTCCCTACTTGGTTTATATATTACTTTACCCAGGACTTAATGAAATTCATTTTTAGATAGTAAAGAATCTCTTTTGCCAGTCATTTACCCTGATTAGGAACTGCATTGTTTGTTAAACATTCCATGTATAGAAATTGCTTAATTTTCTTTCCAGGAAAAGTTAGAATTAAATATGTCGGTTTTTTCTGATTTCAATATTGATAAATACTTGAAAGTGAGCAAGTATAAAAGTCAACTTGCTGATAAAAATGTATCTATTCTTGAATTGAAATGCGAGAAGGTGAAGGAACAAATTAGAATGTCATCAATTCCTGATTCTTTGTAAGTTTATATATTGATTTCCCATCTTTTTAAATAAGACATTCCAAATACGACTAAGATACCACAAAGTTAAAAAAAACTGTAGAAACTAACAAGAAACCAAAATAATGGTCGATAAAAAATAATTTTTGAGTAGGGTGTTGTTTTCTATGTTTTTTGGGTGCTGATTTGAACAAAAGCGGTCTGAAGTCTATATGACCACCACAAATGACAAAGAAATACCCAGGTAAATTTCTGGGTACCCTGAAATACAGTCGATAAACAACATATGTCGAATAGGGTGTCAATTTCGATGTTTTTGGGATGCTAAATTCAATAAAACCGGTCTGGAGTCAATGAGACTTCTCAAAGCTAGGGTTCCCATGTTCGAATCATGGTACTGTCACTCATTTTTTATCGTCTTTTTTTACATTTTTTGTTATTTATCTCTGTTTTAGTTTTGTTTGAACAATTTTTTATTTACAATAAATTTAATTTATGAAAACCTGCTTCTTTTCTACGTCTCCAAAAAGCAATACTGCTTGAACCTGGAGATAGTAGTCTTTTTTACACTATTTTAATTTATAACTTCTGGCTTCCGGACCTCTGGAAGCCAATGTGCACTTTCTTGTTTATCAATCCAATTTTTATTTGTTTTTGGTATATATATATATTTAAAAACCTGAGCAGAAGTAGTGTCCCAACTTGTTGCTTCGTATTCGAATTTTTCAAAGAAAGTTTGCTCAAAATCAGCACAAACTGAGCTTCTAATGGCTGTGAATAATGATGTGCTGTATAGTGTTTAATACATGGGATAAATCTGCCCATTTTCAATGAAAATGGGCATATGGGTATTTTTAATTCACTATTTTTTACCATGTAATATTATCAACTAGTCCTGTGTCATCAGACTGCAGAGTAAATGCGTCTGTCTTTTCTAATTAACCCTGGTATTGATAATATCATTTTCGGTCAGCTGTTCATGATTTTTAACTTTCTCCTTGATAGGCCCTTTGATCAGATTGTCGATTCCAAGCAAGTGATCACAACCAGGTTTCTACCTTATCAGTGTGTAAAACAGAACCAGTTTATCTGTTGTGCAGTTAGCTCAGGCTGTTGCAAACAATCTTTACGGTTGTAACTGTTAAAAAATTGATGTATTAAAACAAGACGTCTTTAAAAAAAAATAAAATAACTTTTCACCTAATAGAAAACCTTTGTCCACTTAATAAAATTAATAGAAAAAATTGCTATATAATAGAATTGAATTGATTAATATATTTCTGACCATAACTTACGAAATCCAAATCAGTTTGGATTTAGAAAAAATATATAAACAGAAACTGCTGTTAATTATTTACCAAAAACATTATTAATAGTGTAAACAGTAAGAAAAAGGTGCTTACCATATTCCTTGACATTTCTAAGGCATTTGACTCAATCAATCATTAAAGATTAATTGAAAAACTTTAGGCATATGGAATAAGAGGAGTTGCACTAAGTATAATTACAAATACTAATACTTTTTATTTCCAATAAAAAACAAAGAAACAGAATATACTACAAAAAACTAAAATATACAATAAAAACAGAATTGGGTTAAAAACTAAAACAATTAATTAAAAACTATTTAACAATTAGAACAGATTTAGTGAAAATTAACAATATTTGAAGCAATAGTTAAGATATAGTAAGTGGAATACCACTGGGTTCGTCATTAGGGCCATTGCTGTTTTCCATTTACGTTAATAATATATGTAAATGAAAAACCAACTGTTGCATAGGTTATTTTGCAGACGATACCTACCTTTTATTTACTGGTGATTGCTGGATATCTTTACAGGATGAGGCTGAGAAAGATTTATCCCACGTATATGATTGGTTTAATTAAAACTTTTTAAAGCTTAATGTAAATAAAACCTATTGAGTTCCCTTTAAATAATGTAAAAGTTCCAATTGATTTAAAACTACATTATCATTTAAAAATAATAATACTTCTTGTAATTGTAGTTCTTTGATTCAAGCTGTCTCAAAAAAATATTTAGGACTAAATTTTTTTATTGGCTCAAAATCCGTTAGGAGCAATACATTTTTTAAAATTTGTTGGGGGCAGCACCCCCAAAAATTTATAAGGGGACATGACCAAAAAAAAAATATTCGTTTCAGGTCAAAAGAAGTTGTTAGGAGCTTATACATTTTTTAATTTTTTTGGGGCAGTACCCCCAAAATTTATAAGGGGGACCCGAAAGTCCCGCTTATAAATAAAGTTTCATTAAGAAAAATAAAGTTTCAGAAAACATATTTTTTTGTGATGGGAACTCTAAATCTTCCCCTTAAAGTTAGCTGTTAGTTTTATTCAGTTGTCAATTCTTCCATTCCATCCTTTTTGGCTAGGTTTATAGCTGATTAGTTTACATCTGCAAATTTTCATCACAAAATGATACTTATGAGTTTGTCAATATGTTCTGTGAAAGCGTTAAGATCTTTGTAATCTTTTTCTTTCAGATCTGAAATGGAGACATTATGTGATAATATAGAATTATTAAGGGAACAAGTCAGTACCATTAACTCTCTAGATGAAGTCCATGATAATAATTATAAAGAAGTGAATGAAAAACTGGCTGCTTATTATAAATACTTGCAAGTCATCGAGTCTGTCAAGGTGAGTATATTTATCTGTTTTATTTTTTTCTAACCATCTCAGTTTTAGCTTGTGAGCCACTATTTGCTAGAAAAGTAAATCCGTACTCATGCGGAAAGGGGACAAAGTACCCTTTTTCTCCCTTATAGAGGTATTATAGTACGACACACGGCTAAAATCAATTGACAGCGCGCCAAAAATCTGTGAGGGAAATAATTCTATTGGTTCAGACCGACCCCGCTCTTTCCCCCTCCACCTCATGCCAACCTCGGTATAAAAAAAATACCTTTTTCGTAAATAAAATCATAAAAAGGCAACACTGGTTGTAAATATTTGTAACCTCGCGTCGCTTTTATTGTGCTCATTGATCTGTTTGATTTCGTTTCATTTCATTCCAATCTGTTCAATTCATCCAATTATTGCGGAGTTGTAATATGATTTGAGTGCCTATATTTGACGCTTGGACATTGACGTATTCTTCAAGCATTTCTTGCTATTTGAGTACAGCACAGGTTCTGTGCTCTGTCAACAAAAAGACAGCATTTTTTTGAAAATGCCATGTCTTTCAATAGATGACAGTCTTGACTTTTTTAAGTCTTGAATGCATATTGTGTCATATTATTTTTATAATATGAAACAATACGCATTCAATTATACAAACTTGACACAAAAAAGCAGTTTGTTTTGGAAAAAAGTAATTATAGCTGACAATTTATTTAAATCGTCAAACTTTTATCGAAGAACTATTATGATCCATTGCATTACGTAATTAACAACTTTAACTCCACTTAATTCATACTTCCCGAACAAATTTAAAGCAACACTTAGTGGAAAATTTATAAGATGAGATTGTAAATTTAAATATTTACAATATTCCTTCTTATAAAGTAAATAAATAATTTTTAAAAATAAAAAAATACAATATCAAATAAAAACAAATAATAAAATTCAAAACATAACCCGACTTTCAGTGTTGCCAGAGTAGGGAATTTTTTGTGTTACATAAAAGAAGGGATTTTTTTATTAAAAAAAAGAGAGTTGAAAGCATTGAGATTTTGGCGGGCTGTCAATTGATTTTAGCCGTGTGTCGTATTATAATCATTTATTCATCAATTGTCCAAAAGAAAATATCTTTAAAAAAACAAAGATGGAAGATCAATAGAAGACATTGAAATAATACCAACAGTCGTTGATAATTAATCAAATAAAGTAAACTATTTACTTAACATTAAGAGAGTTTTGACTTATACGAGGTGTGTTCAAAAAGTATCGCAAATTTTGAGTTTACGTACATTCGAATTTCGATATTTTTGTGGCTTTATATTGGTACTCAAGGGTCTCACTTATGCCGACAAGCTCGGCCATTTTGAATGTTCACTTAATTGTTGACAGCTGGTTTGCTTGCACGTATTTTGGATCGTCTTGGATTTTTACCTATTCAAAAAATGGATCAAAGAACCTGTATCAAATTTTGTGTGAAAAACGAAATTAAGTAAGCGGATGCATTCCAAATGTTGACTGTTGCATACGGAGAAGCTACCTTGGACCGAAGCAACGTTTATCGGTGGTACAAAATGTTCTCAGAAGGCCGATGTGAACGACAAAGAGCGTGTACGAATGAAGCCCGAAAAAAATACGCCAAGTTCGGTCGAATATGAAAGTTTTGCTGACAGTTTTCTTCGATTACAGGGGCGTGGTGCATTATGAGTTCTTGCCACAGTGTAGAACAGTCAATAAGGAATATTATCTGCAAGTTGCGCGCAATTTGTGAGAAGCAATCAGCCAGAAACACCCGGATTTCTGGAAGAACAAAAATATGGCACCATGATACCGCCCCTGCTTTCACATCGTTGCTTGTGCGTGACTTTTTGGCCAAAAACAACACACTAATGATGCCGTAGCCACCGTATTGCCCCCTGTGACTTTTTCCCTAAACTGAAGAGGCCCATGAAAAGACGATGTTACACTAGGATAAAGATGGCATTGAAGGAGGATCTGAAGAAGATAAAATTTGAAGTGCTTCGAAGATTGGAACATGTCATATGGATATGTCATGGGGATTACTTTGAAGAGGACAAAATAGGTATTCATGAATAAATAGATAATTTTTGAAAAAACACAAAATTCGTGATACTTTTTGAACACACCTGGTATAACAATTCTCTATACTTAAGGCCATGTGTGTACAAATGTCACAACACTTCACATATGAACTACTAAATTAACACTGGAAGATATATAGCCAACAAAGCAGCCTGATTGGCTGAGGTGTGAAGTGTAGCTGAGGGGCTGAAGACCATTTATTTTACATTATGTAATTTGACAATTTTTTTCAGGACAACTTTTCTATTGAAGTTGAAGAAATTATTGAAAGGCCACTTGGTTTAGTAAGTGTTAATAATAATAATAATAATGCCCGTTAACTTACACTCAGTCTGTAAACAGCTCTGATGATGACGTAAAGTCAAAACCGGTCAGTTATAATTTTTTATACTATTGTGGTTGACTTTATATTAATTGTTTTTAAATCTAGTGTGTGCGTTTTTTTTATTAAACATCATGGTGAGTTTGCCGCCTCCATGGTCGAGGTCGTTAAGGCGTTAGTCTTTACACTGACCTTTGACACCCACGGAGGTCTGGGGTTCGCATCCCAGGTTACACTCTCAGATTATAGAAGATTATTGTTTAGATAAATTATCGCCAAATTTAGAATACACTTTGAGCGTAACGGTTGCAACTACCACCCGAGGTGGTTCCAGCAGGGGTTATCCCTGATGAGCCGCAAGGCTCTAATATCATGGTGAGTTTATACCACAAAATCTCTGTCAAAACAACTAATGACATACAACTTTGTAAAACCACTCAAGAGTTCTTAAAAACACCTGTAACAGATAATTCCAGTAATATCCTGGTTTCAGATTTTTTTGCAAACAAAATACTTTTCTTATATACCTACAGTATAAATGAGGAAAAGTAAAAAAATATGAAGGAATCAATAAAATAATATATTTTTAAACTATGAAATAAAATAAATTGAATAGATTATTCAATAAAATAGTGAAATTACACAATAGGTATATTAAATAATTATGTGGTGTATTATTTATGATATAGTAAACCAAAAAAAAAAAAATTTTTTTTTGAGGTAGTACGTAATTGAGCACTTTATTGGACCGTTTTTAGGATGAGAAGCCAATCATTATTGTTATAGGAGGTTATTTAGTACTTTTTACCTTTGAGGACAATAATGAATGTAAAAAAACTCCTAGGACGTAAAAGTAATTCATATATTGCCGCCATTACTGTAATAGAGCGTGTTCAAAAAACAATCTGTGTAAAAGCTTCATGAGATTTCTTTAAAAACGTTCATTCTGTTTTTGTTCGTAGACTATTTTTTTCCGTTTTAGACTATTTTTTTCCGACTATTTTTTTCCGTTTGTCAATTTTTGTGTGTTTATTTGTAAAGCTTTTACATTTTTGAATAAAAGTGTGAAGCTATGGATGAATTCAATGACGAGGATAATATGGAGTTAATTGGACGTTTTTTTTTTTTTTTCAATTAAGTATATAGCGCAGTTTATTTAATGAGTGCTACCTCAAAAAAAAAAATAGTGTATGCCATCCGGCTGAGAATGTCTTTATGTCTTGGCATTTTTTCCCGACTCACTTCACTCGTCGGTAAATCTAATTGCCGTGACATAAAGACACACTTCTCAGCCATATGGCATAAATAACTATTTTACAACAAAAATTATGACTATTATTGGTTTTTTTGACTTTTGTTGTAATTATCCTCATAATTAATTAGTCCACTTTAGTAAACTAGCAGGCTAAACAATAAAGAGAAGAAAGAAAAAAATTGTTCTGATTCTTGTTGAAATAGGTTTGATTTCTGTAAGAAATATCAGTACAAGATATTAGGTGTAAGTGCAAGAGAGTAAGAGATAGTAGAAAGGACAAGGAGTCAAGCCTCCCTTAACTACACTATAGTAGGGTGTTGTTGTGTGAGATGTAGCATCCCCTCCAAGGCTTGGGTTCAGTCAAAATATGTCTAGGTATAGCTTCGAGTGTTAGTTTTTAAATCACCAGCAATCACAGCACCTAGCTACCTAAGGAATGATAAGAGCTGTTGTATCCTCCCTTTAATAGTATTAGTCTCTTTGTCACCAATGTACAGTTACAGCACTATCTACCCAAGGAATGATAAGAGCTGTTGTATCCTTCCTCTAGTTTTAGTCTCTTTGTCACCATTATACAGTTACAGCACCCTAGCTACCAAAGGAATGATAAGAGCTGTTGTATCTCCCTCTAATAGTATTAGTCTCTTTGTCACCAATGTACAGTTACAGCACCTATCTACCCAAGGAATGATAAGAGCTGTTGTATCCTCCCTCTAATAGTTTTAGTCTCTTTGTCACCAATATACAGTTACAGCACCTAGCTACCTAAGGAATGATAAGAGCTGTTGTATCCTCCCTCTAATAGTATTAGTCTCTTTGGATAAATTAATAGTATTAGTCTCTTTGTCACCAATGTACAATTACAGCACCTAGCTACCTAAAGAATGATAAGAGCTGTTGTATTCTCCCTCTAATAGTATTAGTCTCTTTGTCACCAATGTACAGTTACAGCACCTAGCTACCCAAGGAATGATAAGAGCTGTTGTATCCTCCCTCTAATAGTATTAGTCTCTTTGTCACCAATGTACAGTTACAGCACCTAGCTACCTAAGGAATGATAAGAGCTGTTGTATCCTCCCTCTAATAGTATTAGTCTCTTTGGATAAATTACATTTTACAATCTGAAACCAGGCTGCCAACCTCATGTTTCTCCTAATTGGAGGTAAAAGAAATTTACTGTTTAAGATAAATTAATTTCTTCGTTCGTTCAGTTTCATGAAATAACTGGAGCTGAAGGGGCAAAAAGAGTTGAGGTATTAAATATTTGTTTGAACCAAGGTGATGTCTATTATCAGTTAAATCAAAGTGGACAAAAGCTTCAATTACTTCAAAGTCAGGTTTGTTATGTTACTATTATATTTATAATTTTATGCTACATTTTTTATTTATGCTACATGCTTTTCTGTGAAAATTTTTATGCCTAAAAGAATAATTTTATGCTAATTTGTCTGTGAAAAATTTTATGCCTAAAAGATAATTTTTATGCTACATTTCTGTAAACATTTTATGCCTAAAAGATAAATTTTATGCTACATTTCTGTGAAAAAATTTTATGTTATATTTCTGTGAAAATTTTATGCCTAAAAGATAATTTTATGCTACATTTCTGTGAAAATTTTATGTAAAAGATAATTAGTATGCAAACTTTCTGTGAAAATTTTAATGCCTAAAAGATATTTTTTGCTATGCACATTTTATTCTGTGAAAATTTTATGCCTAAAAGATAATTTTTATGCTACATTTCTGTGAAAATTTTATGCCTAAAAGATAATTTTTATGCTACATTTCTGTGAAAATTTTATGCCTAAAAGATAATTTTTATGCTACATTTCTGTGAAAATTTATGCCTAAATAATTTTAATCCCAGTAGGGAAAATAAAACAATATACTGGAGTATCATAGTGGGGTATAATGAAAAAAAGCCTTCTGCCACATCGTTGTTCAATTCAATTCAATCCAAAAAAGTCTTTATTTCCAAAATTAAGCAATTTAACACATAGAATTACTTGACAATATAATATAAGCATATATATTTACAACAGTAAACAAAAAAAAATTTGGAACCCACAAAGTTGAGTGGCCAGATAGTGGGGACTCCGAAAAACAGTACAAAGCAATATATTCAAATGAGATTAATCTACAGTGAGCAAAAAATAATAATAATAATTAAAAATAAATCAAAAATATAAAAAGTATTAAAAAAAGTTACAAAAAAATGAAGTATACAATTTTTTTTTAATTATACATAAACTATATAATAACATAAAAACGATGTTGTCCTATATAAATGGTATAATGCAACAATATAAGTGAATTTCCAAATCTATTATAAAAAAACTTGATGTCAATCAATAAATTCAGAACTAATGCTAATATTAAAATTAACTTACTTGTCTTTTTTAACTTTAGTTAAAAACTATGTTTTTGTTGTTTTAGCTTACTTCTAATTTATCTTATTTAATAATTTTGTATTTATTTTTATAAATAACATTTTTTATACATTAAACCCAAAATAGCTAAATCTTGTCACCCCCACACAGCCAAGGCTTGTGGGATTGATAAGTTGCTTTTATATTTTTATACAATTTGTATTTATTTTATTTATTTTTGAACATTCTATTCATAAACTAATTAAATGTCCTGAAACACTAATAATATAAATAATCCCTAAAATTAATCTGTTATAAAAAGGTTCTAAATTTTCTTTTACTCCTATCTTCATCAAATATCCTCCATTATTTTTTCTTTTCTTAGTGAGTGACTGAACGTCTTGTTCAGTCTCATTCCCTTTATCAAGTGAAACTTGCCTTTTAAAATTTCTTTTGTTAATTTTAACTAACTGTCTTTCTTCTTTCTTGTATTCATTATTCTCTCTGAAATTCATTTCGTTATTCATCTTTGTTAAATTTTTATTCATTTTAATATTTTTAAGATCGTTTTGTTTTAATTTAAACGTTAATTCTTTTTGTTTTTTGGTATATTTGAATGCTTTCTCCCAGAATAACCATATCCAAACGTGCATAAAATCTCTGTTTTTATTTTATTTTCTAAAGTATGTCTGTAATACCTGCCACTAAGTATCCATCCTATTTTAGAACTAACCAAATAGAGACCCGGTTTGACCTCTATTCTTTCAGATTCTATCTGGTCAAAATAATAATCATTACCGATGCGTAAGTCGATTTCATTCATTTCATTTTCATTTTCTTCACAACTATCCGCCAAATATAAATTTGGGTATCTTTTCCTAATTTCTGTTGTCAAATTTTAATTTCTGTTTTCTGAGAGATTTAAAATTGTTGGGACTACTTTAGCTAAAATTTCAAGTTCTCTTCTTTCAATTTTATTGCCAAACTGACCGTTGCAGTTGATATATGAGTTGGCTTGTTTGTTCCAAATAAAAAAATTGATAACCTTTCTTTGTTACTCTTTTTTAGCTGTAATTCCCTGACCAGGTTTTCAGTTATATATGAATTCTGACTGCCACAGTCCAGCAAAATTTTTGCATTTTCCCCCGCCTAATTTATTCGATTTATTAAATTTACTCTAGCAGTTTGCAATTTTGAAGTTTTCTCTTTTAAATCTACCCCTTTCCCCATTTCTGTTTGTAGCGTACACAAACCAATAAATACCTTATTTTACACTAAAATAGTTTTACATTTGTTTAATAACTCATTTAGTAAATCAAACACGGACGCACTTTAAACCTATCAAACTTTTATTAAACAATAGTTGAAAGAATAACATTAACTACTCACACCTAGAACTTCTACAAATTGTCCTCAACACTTTTCTAAAAACAAAAACCCTTTTTTTCCTTAACTACCAAAAAAACATCAATCTGTCAAAACAGCTGATTCAATTAAAAAACAAAAAAAATAAATAAATGTTCATAAAATGTCAAACAATTTTAAAGTATTGTAAGGTCTTAGGCTGTTGACCTTACAATATCTCCCCCTTTTAAGGAACCTGGAGTAGATCTAGTATGGTACAAATCGATCAGGTGGTCGGCGATCCCGAACAGGATATTGTCGTGCAAATAAATTTTCTTCTATGTCTAGCTCTTCTTGAGGCAAGCCCAAAGGTGGCTCATCTTCCGGTGCTTCTATTGGTCTGTGCTCAAGAGGGATGTGTCCTATGTTTTGATCAGAGTACAAGACTGTGGAATCTTCATAATTTTCATATGGATATAAATAGTGGTAATTACTATCAGAAGTTTGTGGTTTATTCTCTTTCTTTCCAATTTCTATCGGGCACTCATCTGGGACATCCTCGTCTTCAGCATCTGGGACATCCTCGTCTTCAGCCTCATCGATTTGATCCTTGTTGATTTTCTTTAGTCTGTCGATGTGAAATACATCCCTTCGATCCGGAGCTAACTCCACTACATAATTTACCGGTCCTCTTCTGGATATAATGTAATACGGCCCTTGCCACGGCTTCCAGAACTTCCTAGGTACTCCAACTGGAAGAACCGCAGCTTTAACATAAACAAGATCACCTGCTTCCAAAGTCCGTAGTGTTCGGTGTTTGGTTCCACTTATTTCTATTCGCCTCCTCCTCTTTTAGTGCCTGTTCTTCAGCTAACGTATAGGCTTCTTTTAATTTTTCTATCAAGCTGGCTGGGAATTCTTCTTCGACATTGATAGCTAACTTAGGCCGAACATCACAGTCAAAAGGTACATGTAATTCACGACCAAAAGTTAAAAAGTTCGGAGTGAATCCCGTAGCGTTATGCACCGCACTTCTGTAACGGCCAAGGCAAGGGGAAGCCAAGCATCCCAGTCAGAACCTCGTTTATTGACGTAGTGGACAAGATTTTCCGTTAGAGTACGATGAAGCCTCTCAACTTTTCCATTCGCGCAAGGATGGTAAGCTGTGGTTTGTATCTTCTTGACGCCTAACCGCTTGCAGGTATTTCGAAACAACGCTGATACAAAATTTGTCCCTCTATCCGTTAATAGCATTTCTGGTGCCCCATGCCTTGTTATAAATCTAGTCAGGAAAATCTTAGAAATAGTCTCTGCTGACATATCTTTTAATGGCTCTGCCTCAGCATACCTTGTAAAATGATCCACAAACGACAAAATGTATTTGTTACCACGTCCCGTTGCAGGAAGAGGTCCAACAATATCCAGAGATACCATTTCCCCAGGCTTTGTAGCATGATAAGGTTCTGAAAGAGGTGCTCTTGGCGGATTTCTTCTTCTAGCACACTCCTTACACTTATTTACATGAGCCTTGACATCTCGGCGTAAAGTCGGCCAAAAGAAAAGTTGCTCAGTTCGTTGAATACTTCGATTCACACCACAATGACCAGCCCAAGGCTCATCGTGCATATTCCGTAAAACCCTGTGCACTAGTTTAGCTGGTACTACTAACCGCCACGATTCTCCATCCACGCGATATAAAATTCCGTCGTCATCATACTTGTATAAACAAGCATTAGACTTCTCTAAAGTTTTGCAACTCGGATCTCCTTCTTGGGCACTCCGGATAATCTCTCTTGACCAAGTTTCATCAACACCCGGCGAACCTTCTAGCTTGTGATCGACTCGTCTCAGGGAATCGGCGTTTTGATGGTTTTTCCCAGGTCGATGTTCTACTGTATATTCGAACTCAGCCAATTTCATCTGCCATCTCGAAATCCGTGACGAAGGGTCTTCAATGTTGAGCATCCACTTAAGAGGAGCATGGTCAGTGATGACAACAATAGGGCGACCATATAAATAATAGCGAAAGTACCCTGTAGACCACACGACAGCCAGTAATTCTCGCTCTATTGTTGAATACCTTTTTTCAGCATCATTAAGTTGTCTTGACGCAAATGCTACAGGGACCTCCTCTCCGTTTATTCTTTGGGACAAAACAGCTCCTAATGCAACTCCCGAGGCATCTGTGGCCAACACAAAAGGCACCTTGAAGTCCGGATAACGAAGGACTAAATCACTCATCAAGATTCTTTTAGTTTATTGAAGGCGTCATTTCTCACTTCAGTCCACTCAAAGGCTACATCCTTCTTAGTCATATCAGTTAAGGGCCGGGCCACTTCAGCATAATCAGGAACAAATCTTCGATAGTAGCCAGCCAGACCTAAAAATGCGCGTAGTTCCTTAACATTTTTAGGGTTGGGTAGGACTTGATAGCACTTACCTTCGTGGGATCAGGCTTGACTCCTTCGCAAGTTACCAGGTGGCCAAGGTAAACTAATTCTGTCTTCATGAACTGACACTTATTGAGGTTAACTTTTAAACCAGCTTCTTTTAGGCGACGGAGTACAGCTTCTAAACGCCGATGATGCTCTTCCACCGTCTCGCCAAAAACTACAACATCATCTAGGTACACAAAACAGTCCTTACCTTTAAGACCATAGAGAATCCCGTCCATGAAACGCTGAACGTCGCTGGGCACCTGCTAATCCAAAAGCCATTCGCTGGTACTCATAATGCCCATCAGGTGTGGTGAATCCAGTCTTCTCTCGTCTTCGGGGCGTATGGGAATTTGATGGTAACCACTTTCCAAATCCAAGGTGGAGAACCATTGACTACATCCTAGACGGTCCAATGTCTCTGTAATGTTAGGTAGTGGATAGCTATCGGCTTTAGTGACTGAATTGAGACCCCGAAAGTCCGTACAAAATCTATACTTTGGGGGTTGTCCGTCAAGGGATTTCTTCTTAACCAGGATGACAGGAGCTGCCCAAGGTGAAGAGGATGGAACAATGACTCCTTTATCCAGTAGATCGTTTACCTGCTTTTTCATTTCTTCTTGTAAATGGTGTGGCACTCGGTACGGTCGCTTAGATATAGGGGTTGCGTCACTCGTGTCGATTTTATGTTGGACTTTGCTAGCTCTCTCCTCTAGGTCTTGATTTCCCTCCCATCCACTAAATAACTCCGGGTATCTCTTTATCGTCTCAACAAGGGGGCCCTTCAATTCTTCCGATAGATGAGCAACCTTCTGGCTTAACCTTTCGTCCAGGAATAAGAATAGAATAAGAATAAGAATACTTTTATTTCAGTAAGTAATGTACAAATTACAATGAAAACGTCACAATTTACAAATTTACACTTCATTTGTTTAAGAAATCTTTTATAGAATAAAATGGATTTTGCTGAAGATATTCTTTTATGTCTACTTTAAATTTATCTAAAGGTAAGTTTTTTAATTCACTATTAATTTTATTAAATATTCTTACACCTAAAACATTATTACCAACTTCAGACTTAGCTAGTCTATGTCTGGGTATTACTAATTTATTTTTATTTTTAGTACTATATTTATGGTTACTTTTTAAATATTTTGCCTCATTGGTTTTAAAATATATTAATACATTATATATATACAGGTTTGTTACAGTCATTAATCCTAATTTTTTGAATTTTGGTTTACAACTTTCTCTGCTTTTCATGTTTGTTATAATCCTTAATATTTTCTTTTGCAGAAGTAGAATTCTCTGGGTGTTGACATGTCCCCATACTGTTATTCCGTAGTTGATCCGGCTCTCTACCATTGCTCTATATACTAAGATTAGCGTTTCTATAGGTAGGTATTTTTTTAATTTCCTGAATACAAATACATATTTCGATATTTTCTTTTCAAGTGATTCTAAATGTGGTTTCCATGACAACTTAGAGTCTATCTTGATTCCCAGAAAATCAATATTTGTAATTTCATCGTTGGATTTAAGGCTCATTATAAGTTTTTGAGTTTTTTCCACATTTAGAATGAAGTTATTTGCCTTCATCCACACTAGCATGGTGTACAAAGTGCTATCGCTGGCTCTCTTCAGTACTTGCAGCTCTTTATGGCTCTGGGCAATATTGTCATCATCTGCGTAAGCTATTAGTTCCTGTTCAACTTGCACAACTTGATCTTTCTCTATATCTTCAATGTATCTACCAGGTTAAGTTGTGCATCCTTCCGAACGCACTGAACTCTTTTCTGAAGACGATTCGATTCACTACTTTTTTCTATGCTACACACCTCACCCACTAGCATCCCTTTTTACAATATAACTGGAGCATTGCTTAGATTGATAAGCTTTAACCACACCTCGTTGCCCATTCGTTTAGCTACCACCCGCGCGACTCTAACACTGTAGGTGTCTAGTACAAGTGGTTCAATCATCAATTCTTCGTCCTCTATCGTTCCTTGTATCCTACCCTTAGTTAAAACCTCACACCATGGACCTAAAAGAAGTTTTACTTTTAAGGCACACTTGGGGCTGGTTAATTCCGTCGTATGAATTTTCCGCAACACCCGCTACCGCTGTCATTGTCATGATATCATTTTGCTTACATTTTCCGTCTACCAGCTTCCTCTTTGTACATATTGATCCTTTCTTGACATCAATTGTCGCGCCTGCCGCCCTTAACACGTCTAGTCCCAGAATCCCCTCTGCTACACAATCAATATCCGCAATCCATACATCATGTTTCAGTTCTATACTTCCTAGCTCTAAGTTTAAAGTCTGTATTCCCCGAATCTGAATTTTCTCACCAGTAACTCCAGTTATAGTTTCCCCTCGAGGTAAACGCAGTGGTGCTTCAGGAATTTCCTTTTTCAGTAAAGTCACATCCGCACCCGTGTCAATAAGAACATTCCGTGCAACCTGACTGAATTTTAGAGTCATGATAAGTGGTGTAGAAGAGTCGCCTGAGCCACATACAGCAACCACTTTGACCTCCCTTCTTTCTAACCTTCAGGCCGGAGGAATCCTGAGGTTGGTGGAGTTTGGGTTTTCCCTATTTTTTAAAGAACTTACCAATGGCTTATTTGTTGTTGTTTGAGGGCACTCGCGTCTAAAGTGCCCAATTTGTCCACATCCGAAACAAGCGTTTGCTGGGCACTGGTCTGCAACATGATTGAAACCTTGACAGGACCTGCATCGTAGCCGAGAGGACCCCCTGACACTACCTAGTGAGACTGTACAGTCCTTGGCCCAATGATATCCAGTTCCACATCTGGGGCAGGGTGTTCTTGGACCACTTGTCATTATTGGTCGGCTAGCTTTTGTTGATTTGACTGGAGCAGATTCAAACTCTCTCGAGCCGAGATCTTGGATAGAACATGAAGATGATGCAGTCTCAATACTTAAAACTGATGAGGAAGCACATGAGGTGTTGTCCAAGCCTTTCATTTGATTAAGGCGTTCAATAACGGTGAGTGCGCCGTCGATTGTCTTTTCATTACATGCCGCTACTGTAGACCGCATATCCGCATCTAACCCCCGAACAAAAACGCCGAACGTAACCTTCTCCATAGCTTCATCAGCACCCTCTTGTTTGAGGACGCTATCGCATTTAATAGTGGCCGCTCGCCCCGCTGTTATACATCGATCAGCAAAACACCGATAAGATTCCTTTGATTGTTTAGTTACAGACAACAACGTCTGAAGCAAAACTACTTCACTAGTTTTTGGTGTAAATCGTTTTAAAAACGATTTCTTAGTATCTTCCCACACAGCTAAAGTAGAATGAAAAAGTTCAGGATGGTTTCGTGCGTAATGTTCCGCTGTCCCTCTAACTCGCAGCCGTAAGAGATTAACTTTAGCCTGATCATCCCAATTTGCTTGTTTTGCAACGAGCTCAAACCTTTCAATATAATGTTCAGCAGTCAATGTATCACTCCCATCACCTTTCCACTCCCCGACTTCTTTAGCTAAGTCGGACCCCCTTCCCCAACACCCGTAAGGGTTACCATTACTTACACATTGTAATTTAATTAGTAAATCCGCTTGAGATACCTTTAGTGCATCCAACTGAGCCTGCACTTCTTCCATATCCCACTTCTGACACCAAATTGTAGCGTACACAAACCAATAAATACCTTATTTTACACTAAAATAGTTTTACATTTGTTTAATAACTCATTTAGTAAATCAAACACGGACGCACTTTAAACCTATCAAACTTTTATTAAACAATAGTTGAAAGAATAACATTAACTACTCACATCTAGAACTTCTACAAATTGTCCTCAAAACTTTTCTAAAAACAAAAACCCTTTTTTTCCTTAACTACCAAAAAAACATCAGTCTGTCAAAACAGCTGATTCAATTCAAAAACAAAATAAAAATAAATAAATGTTCATAAAATGTCAAACAAATTTTAAAGTATTGTAAGGTCTTAGGCTGTTGACCTTACACTGTTTCTCTCTGTTTGTGCTCTAAAAGTTGCATTACTATAGCCGAAACTGTATTTTTTTCTTTTTGTTCTAATTTGCTCTCAGTAAATTTTTTGTGACATATACTACTGTTGTGACTATTTGACCTTTTACAATAATAACATGGCTTGTCATTCTTACATGTATTTGCCGTATGTTGGGTTGACAAACAAATTAAACATGGTCCTTTTTCCAATAATCTATTTTTTCTATCCTCCAAGGTTCTATATTTGTTGCACTGATCACTCCAATGATTTCCACCAAAACAAAGTTTACAAAAGGGTTCAACCTCCGATCCATATGATCCCTTTGAACTATTTTCTATTTTTGGTTCAATTACTTTTGAAGTAACATAGCTACTATTTCCAAAATTTTCATTTTCTTTAGTTTTGATATCGCCAAATCTAGTATCTAACTTTTCCCGCGCAGAAATTAGCCTGCTTATATAGCCTCTAAGTTCCTTTGCCGTAATTTTTGAGGTATCTTTTTCTTCTTCTAGTTTTAAAATTATATTTGGTGGATATTTTGATATAATTAGTGGGACCAAATGTAAATGAGTTATGTCCTCTCCTAGAGCTTGAAGTGATCTTAACCATCCTTCAATTTTATCGTATGTCTGTCTTAATTTAATGAATATATGTCTGTGATTTAATGAATGTATGTCTGTCTTTATGGGAAGCTTGAATTAAGATCTTAATTTTAAATTATAACTTATACCATATCTAACTACCTACTGACGCCTGCGACTGTTCTTCAATTTCACTTTGTAGTTCCTATAGGTCCATACTATAGCATGGAGCCTATAAAACAAAAAGCTATATTTATACGCACAGCATGACTACAGCAACTATGCTTTAAATAGCTGTCATGTTATTTAATTTTCTAATTATTTATTTTTTATTTAGAAGTTAAAGAGAGCTGAGATAAATCGAGCTGTATGTTCCCTTAATGTGGATATAGCCAAGGTATTTTTTAAATTTCAGTGAGTTGTCTTAATTGTTATTATAGTACGACACATGGCTAAAATCAGTTGACAGTGTGGGAAATAATGTTATGGAGCCAATGAGGTTAGTTCAGGATGTTAAACCATGCCCTCGATTTCAAATCAGGCCAACCTTATTGGTTCCTTAACACTATTTTCCCACGCTTTCAACTGGTATTAGCCGTGTGTCGTATTATAAAATGATAAATATTGAGATTTTTAATTTACTTAATTTATTTATTATTGTTTTATTTACATTGGACATTTATTGTTTGTTTAATATTGTGCAATTTACGGACAATATAAGCTTAAAATTGAAAAGCTGTAGTGTAGGGATAAGCTAGCAGAGAGGAGCTAAGTAGCAGAGTAGGGATATGTTGGAGAACTGAAAAGTAGGAAAGTCAAAATTTGTTCAGGCACTGAAAATAAGTATAGCAGAATTTGTTCAGGGACTGAAAAAGTGTAAACTAAATTTTCACTAGACTCCTTTTTTATATGGTTTGTTGTTAGGGCAGTAAACCTGTTTACTGGCGTCACTGTTATGGTATATCCTATATTTTTTTTTACAATGAACAATTAAAATATAAAACAATATACATAGAACATACAATATTGCAAATTATCACAAATTTCAAATATTATTCTTAAATATGTATTGTATTCCAGCTTGAAGATGAAAAAATAATGTTGGTACTTTGCATAAATAAGATTAACAGTTTAAAAACCCAGTATGAGGTACGATTCGAGGTTTATAATAGGTATGTTTGAGTTATATTTATTTATTTTATTTTTTATATTATGAGGTGTTGTTTGTGTGATAATATAAAGGCAGTAGAAAGAATGTGCGGGTGAAGTTAAGGTCTCTACAGATCTCTTATATGCAAATATAAACAAGCTGTCTAATATGGAACTGAGCTGACCTATCTCATTTATTAAATTCATAAAATATGAATGTAATATGTCAATAGAGCATTAGTACAATTTTTTTTATTGCATTATCTTTAAGTACGTCATACAAAAGAACACCCTGTAAAATATTAGATTGAAAAAACTTATACTTTTGATGATACAGCAAAAAAAACGAAAAATATATTTAAACGTGTTCTTTTGGCGGGAAAACGGCCTCGACTGCTTATGTGACGTCAGAAGTAAGAATTCCGCTGTGTAGTACAATATTCACTAGAGCAACTCTCATAAGAGTTTATTCTATACTGTCAACACGATGATACTGACAGCTGTAGTAATCACGTTACTTAGGCTTTGTATTACCTGGAACACGGAATTGTTTTGTTTCAGTCTTCTTTACATTATATTGAACTGTAAGCAACTGTTGACCTTACGATATTTCTAACTAAAACTCCCATCGGTACCTTAAACGATCCAACCTTTAGTACGTTCCGTTTTCACCCCACTCTCTCACCCATCCTCCCTCTCCTCTTCTTTAAATGCTTATTTCGACTATTTAAAATTAAATTAAATATTTTTTTTACAGCTTAATATATTTTTTTAAACACATTTAATCATTTTATGAGCCAAAAGTTTTTTTTTTTGTAAAATGCAAATACTCTATTGTTACTTGAGCAGTGTGTAGTAAATAGTCTAGTAAGAAGCACTACTAATGCCTTAGCTAAGATCATTTCTAAACTGCCCATAGCCGGGACATTAAACTTTGTAATAGAGACTATTCCCATTCCTTCCCCGAATTCCATTCCTTAAAAACAATATTTTTTCCGAGCAATCAGGAATGATGAAATAGAAATTAATAACCACATTGACAATATAGTTCTTAAACTGACTAAAACTTTCCATCTACCAAAACAAATCATATCTTAGAGCTTGAAAGTTTTATTACAGTCTATCGTTTAGTTTAAAAATCTTGACAGATCAGTATCGGTGTACCAAAAAGAAACGTGTTTTTTAAATATTTTTTTCCTGTTCGTTGGACCTCAATAAGAGGATTGAGCAGATAAAAAGTTTAAAAATGGCGAAATTGAGCGAAATAGAGCGAAAAAATAGCATTTTGAGGGCACTTTTCTTCGTTTTTGCCACATTGTTCAGCAACTAGGTAACGGAGCGTATATTAACTGTATTCTGCTTAAAGATAAGACTGTCCTAAAAAGTTTGATACCAATAACATTACATAGTCCTTTTAGATAAGGCACTTATGACCTCTTAAAGTAGTCGAAAATCTGCGAAAAACGTCATTTTTAGGGTGTTGTTACACGTTTTACGCTTTTGCTCCTAAACTAGGTAACGGAGAGAACAATGACTATGCTCCGCTTAAACCCTACATTCTACTGAAAAGTTTAATACCAATTACATCAAATAGTCCTTTTAGATAAGGTACTTTTTTGTCCTCAGAAAACCCCGAAAATACGCTAAAATGAAGCAAAATCTATGAAAATCATGGAGTCTTGGCACGTATTACTCCACTGCTCCCAAACTAAGTAACAGAGAGGATATTGACTATGCTTGGCTTAAACAGTAGACTTCACTGAACAATTTGGTACCATTACATCAAATAGTCCTTTTAGATAAGCACTTTTTGGCTCTCTGAAATCACGAAGATAAACCAAATTTTTTTTTCTTTGAAGTTTCTCGACATTTTACTCCATATCTCCTAAAGTAAGTAACGGAGCGAACATTAACTATGCTCCGCTTAAACACTAGACTTTACTGAAAAATTTAATACCAATTACATCAAATAGTCCTTTTAGATAAGGCACTTAGGCCTTCTGAAAAACCCGAGAATAAGCAAAAATGAAGCAAAATCTAAGAAAATCATGGTGTCTTGGCACGTATTACTCCACTGCTCCCAAACTAAGTAACAGAGAGGATATTGACCATGCTTGGCTTAAACTGTAGACTTCACTGAACAATTTGGTACCAATTACATCAAATAGTCCTTTTAGATAAGGCACTTTATGGCTCGTTGAAAATCACGAAGATAAAACCAAATTTTTTTTTCTTTGAAGTTTCTCGACATTTTACTCCATATCTCCTAAACTAGGTAACAGAGAGGATATTGACTATGCTTGACTTAAACAATAGACTTCACTGAACAATTTGGTACCAATTACATCAAATAGTCCTTTTAGATAAGGTACTTTTTTGACCTCAGAAAACCCCGAAAATACCAAGATTATATTTAATACGTGCCAAGACACCATGATTTTCTTAGATTTTGCTTCATTTTAGCATATTTTCGGGGTTTTCTGAGGACAAAAAAGTACCTTCTAAAAGGACTTTGTGTAATTGGTATTAAACTTTTTCAGTAGTATGTAGGGTTTAAGCGGAGCATAGTCATTGTTCTCTCCATTACCTAGTTTAGGAGCAAAAGCGTAAAACGTGTAAAAACACCCTAAAAAGGAAGTTTTTCGCAGATTTTCGACTACTTTAAGAGGTCATAAGTGCCTTATCTAAAAGGACTATATAATTTTATTGGTATCAAACTTTTTAGGACAGTCTTATCTTTAAGCAGAATACAGTTAATATACGCTCCGTAACCTAGTTGCTGAACAATGTGGCAAAAACGAAAAAAAGTGCCTCAAAATGCTATTTTTTTTCGCTCAATTTCGCCATTTTTTAAACTTTTTATCTGCTCAAACCCTCTTATTGAGGTCCAACGAAACAGGAAAAAAAAAAAAAAAAAAAAAAAAAAAAAAAAAAAAAAAAACGTTTCTTTTTGGTACACTGATTAGACACCACTGAATCTTAAGAAAAAAATCCCTCCAAAAAGGGAGTAGGAAAAAAACTATGTAAACAAATCAGGCTATTTTTACCCATATTTTTTTTGGCGATGTTTTTTACATTTCTTTTCTGTGTAGTTTTTTAAATATAATTTTAAGATTCATTTGAAATTAATTTTCAAAACAATGTAATCAAAAGAAGAGACATAAACGAAGTGAACGATTGCCGGGAAGAAGGTTTTTCGCTACAGCGGTTATTGTGGTAGGTTTTTTTTTCTTTTTAAGTGAAAGGTTGGCAGCAGCTTCTCTGATTGGTCAATCCCCAAAATAATTATGACCTTGGGGATTTTTAAACTGAACAATAGACTACAGCTGGATTCATCCCTACTTATCAAAGCATTGGGTCATTTCCTCCCAGTCAGGAAGAGCGTTTATTTTGAAAAAATCATTTTCTCTCCTAATCTATTATTCTCATTTGATATCTATTCTTTATCTTTTTATGTCATTATGTCTTGCACAGTCTATTATTCTTATATGGCTTCTGTTGTTTATTTTCAGGTTTATGAAGACTGTTAATGAGTGCAGTCATCTATCTAAAGAAATTGAATTCATGGATAACATTATTAGCTTTTTATCTGGTAATTATGTTAATTATTCACATCTTTTCAAGGAGTCATTAAGGGTCTGTGTGGTGTTTTAGTGTACACACGAGCTTGCCACCTAGATTGTCTGGGTTTTATCCTGGCCTGGTTTTTAAGTTAGGGATGGAAACTATTACATGTGCTGTCATTAATAAAGGTCTTAAGCTGGTTCTTCTGAGCCAGTGTGATGTCTGATATTTATAAAAGATTCCTAACCCTTATTGCACCTGGGTTTAAGCAAAACCCATGAAAATGGAAATAATAAAAGAATTGAAAGGAACGTTTAGATGTACAGTAATGACTAAATAAATGACATTAATTATAAAATGAGTTATAATAGTTTTAAACCAAGTCTGGTAGCTCAGTGGTACAGCACTCGCCTTTTTACCTGAAGCTCGAGGGTTCAAATCCAACTGGAAGAGGACCTTAATATGAGGTTATCCTTGTACTGTACTCTCGGAGGTCTTGAATTCAAGGCCGGCCAACCCAGCCAGAGTTTTACGTGGTTTCCTTGACTGCTAATACACAAATGCAGGGTTGGTTCCTGTTTTGTCTAACAAGTCTGGATCCACATTTCTGTTGTCTCCAGCTCACGAAAGCCAAGGTACACCAGGCTGACGGAGATGAATTTCGGAAAGATATACTGAGCCTTTGTATGTCCGATAACTTAGTCAGTGAAAGTGAAGCTGGGGCACGAGTTATGTAAGTGACTAGGAACGAAGTGCTCGGTTTTTGAGGACAAAAGTCTCCTTGTAGCACTGCGGAACCTTGACTTTCAGGTCAGGGCTAAAAAATGAGTTTATGAAAGAGAGTTTTCTGTTAGGTGGTGTTGGAAGAGCCAGAGTGGCGGGATTTGTAAGACTGATTAAACAAGAGCAAGCCAAGTGAGACTAATGTGATCAGAGGAGCTAGTAAGACTAGATGAACTAAGCACACTGTGAACTAGTAGTCGGCGCTAGCCTGAGCGGAGATCCTAGCCTGAGTTTAGCTGGTCTAGATGAACTAGGGACACTCTAAACTAGTTGCAGGCACTAGCCTGAGCGGAGATCCTAGCCTGAGTCTAGCTGGTCTAGATGAACTAGGCACACTCTAAACCTAAAGCGCACTAGCTGAGCGGAGATCCTAGCCAATGAGTCTAGCTGGTCTAGATGAACTAGGCACACTCTAAACTAGTTGCAGGCATTAGCCTGAGCGGAGATCCTAGCCTGAGTCTAGCTGGTCTTGATGAACTAGGGACACTCTAAACTAGTTGCAGGCACTAGCCTGAGCCGAGATCCTAGTCTGAGTCTAGCTGGTCTAGATGAACTAGGGACACTCTAAACTAGTTGCAGGCACTAGCCTGAGCGGAGATCCTAGTCTAGCCTAGAGTGGTGTCTTAGACACTAGCCAGAGTGGTGAGTTTTGATAAAGTCTGGTTGGGCTAGATGAACTGAGTAGTCATATGTGTGCTTCCTTGATGATTGGATCTGTTGAGTGAGATTTGAGAGGGGAAAATGTTGCCACCTAGATAGTCTGGGTTTTTTCCTGGCCTGGTTTTTAAGTTAGGGATGAAAACTATTACATGTGCTGTCATTAAACAAGGTCTTTAATATTTAAGCGTTAAAAAATAGTTTTAAGACAATAATAGTTCTTTTTGTTGCATATAATGTATTTATATATCGTTTGATACTGTTCACCAATACTTTTGATTTAATACTGTCGATTGATAAAAACAGCTCTCAAATGTAGCACTGCATTTTGCTTGTATCACTTCCAATGTTCTATTAATAAGTGTCTAAATTAATTTAATTGTTTCAACTTAAATTCAAATTTATAAAAGAATCAGGTACAGGTGTGTTGAATTTTGCCTCCAGGTCAGTTTATTAGTGCTGCAATTTTTTCAATAAAGAAATCTGTTCACTTTTTCTAACAATAACGACACATCTACATATCAAAGTAATAATTTTATTTATTTGACATCTTTTGTAGACAAAGACTTTCGGGCACCCAAATTTTATTTTAAATTTATAAAAGAAATTGGATTTTTTGAAAAATTAACAAATTGTTTAAACAAACACTCAGTCCCACTGATTATAGTAACTTAGTTATAGGGTCATTTCCATGCAGAATCAGCCTATTTTGTTGTGGTCAAAATTTTAAAAGTGGAATGATACTATTTCTATTTAATGGTCTTTTGGCTTATTTTCTAAAAGGAAATGGTTGGAATTTTCTCAATATCATTAATTCCTGTTTCCTGACAGTGCTTGTTCTGTTTCTGTGAAAAATGTAATTTTTTTCAATTTTTTGATAAGTTTTAAAATAATTGAAACTTGTTTATTAGTTGAGATAATTGAATGAAAAACAGCTGTTGTAACCAGGAAAGACTATATTTTTAACTAATACCTGGTTTATG
>JACMZG010001859.1:14693504-14753504 GCA_018340805.1 Microvelia longipes
TTATTAAACACCAACTATTATTAAATAGTGATAAATCTCCCTAGTATATGATTATACATATAAAAGTATGTATAATATAATACCAATTTCTCTAAAAAAGAGATATCACATCCTTGAAACTTTTTGAGCACTGAGCACTAAGTATGATGGTTTTAAAATGTAAAAAATAAATCAAGATTTTTTAAAAAGTGCACCATCAGAGTTATAGCTTGTCCAAAATAGGGCAAAAATTGAATACATACTATTCCGCACACTTAAAAATCACGAAAAGGGCTGAAAATTATTAAAAACCTAAGTAATATTTATGTAAAGGGCAGTTCCTTTGGGGTCATCACTGGTAAAAATATCAAGATTGTGGTTATTACTTAATGTCAATATTTTTTTTCCATAAAAATTGGCCAAATTTGCCTATTTTATGCATTTTTAGGTTAAAAATAAGCTTTGCACGCTTCACAACCAAAAACTATAAACCAGGTATTAGTTAAATATAGTCTTTCCTGGTTCAACAGCTGTTTTTCCATTAATTATCTCAATAAAAAACAAGTTTCAATTATTTTAAAACTTATCAAAAAATTGAAAAAAATTACATTTTCAAGAAACAAACAAGCCCCTGTCAGAAAACGGATTAAGATATTTGAGAAAATTCACCATTTCTTCTTAGAATAAAGCAAAAGACATTAAAATAGGTAAAGTATCATTCACTTTAAATTTTGACCGCACAAAATTGGCTGATTCTGCATGGAATGACCCTATTACTTTCCTCTATGACTCCAGTCGTACCCCGAAGCTATATTTCAACTGTAAGAAGTATCTCAAGAAGAACAAAACATAAAAATAAACTATTTAAAGTTATTGACTACAAAATTAAATTATTATTTAACATTTCAAGATATTTAAATGCGAAAACTAGATCCATCCATGCATGTTATGTCTTACATGTACAGGCAGCAAAATAATATTATCTTCTTTATTGAAGAACAGAAAAAAATATTACTAAATCAATTAAATTTACATTCTACATTATTTAGGAAACGCAGCCCCGCGTTCCGCCCCGCCAAGTCAAGAAGAAAAGCAAACATACCCCGCTTAAGTCAGTAAAAAAAGTCAAAAATTTACTTAAGCTGCCAGTGTATATATTACTGGTAACGCAAACAAAGTAGGTTTTGAGGTCCCTGAGCGGTGAAAGCTATAGGTACATAAATAATACTATAATATCCTAAAAGGGCATGCCTTGTAAGATAAAAAATAAAAAAATCAATCCACAAATTCGGCCCAGCCAGAAGTGAGAAAAAGAAAGGTTTGAAAATGGCATTTTTGACGGCCCTTCTTATTCTTTCTTCTTCTTATTCTTATTCCTTCCTGCATATTTTTGTTGACGCACCTACAGCCTAAACTACTGAACGGATTTTGAACATATAGGACTTTTCTGGATTCGTCTTATGCTCGGTGCATTCCCTAAGCTCAAAATAAAATCTTTAAAGTTGAAATTCCTACGCTGAAACGCGAAGCGAAAAAACTAAGCTAGAACGATATTTTTTTATGTTTACGCACCTACAGCCTAAACTAAACCGAAACGGATTTTGCCTGTGTGAGGACTTTTTAGATTCGTCTTAATGTTTCGCGTGCAAATTCCACTTCATAAAATCTCAAATTCGACATTCTTACGCTAAACGCAGTGCGAAAAACTAAACTGGAGAACGATAGTTTAATATGATTATGCACCTACAGCCTAAACTAGTGAAAAGATTTGATGGTGAGGACTTCTTAAGATTCGTCTTATGCTTGCGTGCATTTCTACCTCATAAAATTTCAAAATTAAGATGTTCTTACGCTTAACGCGGAGCAAAAAAACAAACCTGCAGCCTAAACTAACTGAACACATGTTGATATGTGGGTGACTTTTTGAATTTGTTTTATGCCTGTGTGTATTCCTACCTGATAAAATCTCAAATTCGACATTCCTGTGCTACAAATGAAGCTAGAAACTGCTAGCAAACGCCACTTTTTTATAAACTGACCCATCTGCGCTCTTAACTAATGAATGGATTTTTGTGTTTGAGGACATTTTGATTTTTTTAATGCCATTTTAACATTCCTGTATCAATAAATCCCAAATTTATAGTCCTATGTTGTACGCGCCGCAGAAAACAAAGCTTGAGAGTGGTATATACAATACCTTAACACTCTTTACAGCTTTATTTACTACACGTATATGTTTACTTATGTTTTTTACATAAAACAGGAGCCGTACAAAAAGTAATGAAATCTTACCAAAAACCACTTATGTGGTAAAATACTCCCCGCCAAGTCTTTGGTCCAAAAAAGTAGGGAAATCAACTTTTCTGTCCCGCCAAGTCATGTCCAAATTGGGTGGAGATTGTCATAGGCGTTTCAAAGTGAAGTTTCTAGGTTGGCAATAGTTTAAGGGCTCATTTTCATTGAGGGCAATCATCAGCTTAATTCTCCTTGGCGGCGTGCCAGAAAAGTGAATCACTTTTAGAGGTAGTGTTTGCAAGAGTATATAGGGTGGAGTGCCTGATTATATCGTACCGTTATCGTTTCATTCATTTATTTATTTCTTTTTGTATACTCCTGGATCTTATGCAGGAAAGTAAAACTGCTGCAATTATGACAACTGCTAAATCTGTTATGATTAATCTCCACGAACACCTGAATTGTTTGATATTTAAAAAAATATAGCAAACACTCGTTCACAACCGCTGGCTAGCCGCCAAGGAGAAGAAGCTGATGATGCCTCTCAATGTAAATAGAGCCCTTAACTATTGCCAACCTAGAAACTTCACTTTGAAACGCCTATGACAATCTCCACCCAATTCGGACATGACTTGGCGGGACAGAAAAGTTGATTTCCCTACTTTTTTGGACCAAAGACTTGCGGGAGTATTTTACCACATAAGTGGTTTTTGGTAAGATTATATTATATTGAATAAACTTCATTTAAATTAACTTAAGATCATAATTACAATATATATTTAAACTAAATTATTAAAAATTAATTTAACTCTTTATTTTGTTTTAATATTATTTCAATTGATTATTTTATTATTCATTAATTAACTTATTTTAATGTAAGTAATCATTTTTCTAATGTAGGTAACTTCTACCTTAAAAAGATTACCACGGGCTAACCTCGATTTGTAATCCTCAGTATTAGGTTATATATAGATATAAATTACAATAAATGGTTTATTTATTTATTTGATTTATTTATTCCCAGTTCTATGCTACATCACTAGTGTTAATCAGCATTGAATGAGGTTTGCTCTCTGTGAGTATGTTGAAAATAGAGCAGTGAGGATGAGCAGCCCGGGCTATGCTCTAAGATTTTATGAATAGTATTTTTATTAAAAAGATTTCGCCAACTTTAATTAATTCTTAGAGTATCGTAGTTGCAACCCACCTGAGTTTGTTCCCTTCAGGGTGAACACCCTGATGGGCTGAAAGGCCCTAAAACGGGCATTTTATTTTATTTTATTATATAGGAAAAGTATTCTGCTTGCATTAAAAATCAGAAATTAAGATTTCAAACAAATTATCCGTTTCAGTGTTTTAAAACCTCCTGAGTGATTTTTACAATGTTGTCTTTAAGTGTGTGTGTCTGTTATCATGAGTGTTATCATCTGCTCTCAGTGTATTTATGTTAGAGAGTTGAAACTCTGTACATAAGTCAATCATTAAAAAGTCATTATATTTTTGATTTTGTAAAGCATTAAAGATTTTTGTAAAGATTTGAAATTTAGCACACATCTAGTCATATATTATAACACTAGCATATTATCTAACTTTTATCTTATTATCAGCTTTCTTTCAATTTTTATTAAATAAATTGTAAACATTTTTTTAAAAAATCATAAAATAATTTAATCGAGTTGAAATTTGGTTCACATACCAATTTTTTCTTATTAAAACATTTACTGTATTATTAGAAAATGGGAATAAAAACAGCAGTCTTATTTTAAATCTAGTTTCTTAATAAAAGAGTTAGTTAGTTATTAATTTATTTAAATTTGTTTGTTTTTAGATGAGGAAAGGTGTTTAGATAAGCAAACTGTGGAGCCTAGTGTTGATTATTATGGTTCTAACACTGTGAAAACATTTCAGTCATTCATAGGTCTTTTAATTCTTAGGAATAAAACTATTTCTATGATTTTACATGTAAGTTAAGTTAATTATTATTAGAGTAAAAATAATCCATAACCTTAACTTAACTTTATCAAAGGCCTTTTAACATGGCCTTTGATAAAGTTAAAACAACAGCTGATAATCTAAAATAACTTAGTAAATTTCTTACACTTAAACACACACACACACACATATATATATATATATATATATATATATATATATATATATATATATATATATATATATATATATATATATATATATATATTATATATATATATATATATATATATATATATATAATATATATATATATATATATATATATACATATATAATATATATATATATATATATATATATATATATATATATATATATATATAATATATATATATATATATATATATTGTTACGTACAAGTAATATTAAGTAAGCACGTTAGGTTAACAAAATGTATTCTCTCTCAAAATCAATTACAAAACTAAATAATAATCTGTCATCAACATGACACTATTCCCCCTCTCCGTCTCCCTCTCACTCCCTGTATTGGGCTAGTCTATCTACGTGGACTATTATTTGTTTTCTTGAAGGCTCTAGGGCGATCTTATAAACTAGGTCATTTATCTTCTTTTCCACTCCATACGGTCCCTTCCAGTTGGGGGACCTTCCTTTCTTTCTCACTGGATTATAGAGCCAGTGCACTTCTGTCATATCTTGTTTTCATTCTGATTCCTGCCAATTTTAGTTCTTTTCTTGCTACCTCATGTGCAGTTAAGAGTGATTCCTGAACTTGCCTTACATATTCAGGTACTTCAATTAGAACTTCTTCAGGAGGCCTTCCGTATAGTAGCTCTAAGGGAGTTTTCAATTCCCGACCAAACATCAATTTTGCCGGAGTCTGCCCTGTTGCCTGATGTATTGAAGACCTAAATGCCATCAGGCAAAATGGAATTTTCTCGTCCCAGTCAAGTTGATTTTCATCAACTACTTTGCTTAAGTAGTTTAACAAAGTACCGTTAAATCTCTCCACCATACCGACTGGGGATGAAGGGGAGTGGTTCTCGTTTTCCTAATACTTACCAACTTGCAAATTTCCTTGAAGACTGTACTCTCAAAATTTCTCCCTTGGTCAGAATGAAGTTCTAGTGGTACCCCGTACCGGCTAATTACCTCTCTTATCATCACACGTGCAACCGTTTCTGCTTCTTGATTAGGTAATGAAAAAACTTCCGGCCATTTAGTAAAATAATCCATTACTACCAGAGCATACCTATTTCCTCTGTTTGAACATGGCAATGGACCCAGAATGTCTATAGCTATCCTTTCCCAAGGTAGGCCCATTGTGTAGTTCTTTAATGGGCCATGCCCCTTCTTTCCAGGACCTGCTTTTACAGTTTGAGCCATTTCTTCTTTTACTAACAATGAAGACACTCCAGCTTCCCTTTTATTGATTTCTTCCTTCATTTCAGACCTGCTGCAATGCTGGCAGTCTTCACAAGGCCTTCGAGACAAACTATCTGCATTGCCATGAAGCTTACCTGGTTTGATTTAAAACTCATATTCTTGGAGTTTTTCGATCCATCTGGCTTTTTGTCCTTCCGGGTTTTTAAACTTCAATAACCACTGCAAAGCAGCATGATCTGTTCTTATTTCAAACGTTCTTCCTAAGAGATAGTGGCGGAAATGTTCGATAGCTCTAACAACGGCGAGTAACTCTTTTCGGGTTACTCAATAATTCCTTTCACACAATCTTTTATTTTTCAATTTTTACATTTTTTTACAAAAATTAGACTATTTACATAACAGAAATTATCAAATACAATAAAAATATCTAAATAAAATTGAAAAATCCCACAAATCCTAGGATTGAGTGTGGGGGAAACAATTATAATAAATACGATTTAGAAATTAAGATGAAATTATTATTATAATGTATTATAATTTATTATAATGTATATATACATATATTTATTGTCATTACTTTAAAAGTATTTTAATTATTATTATCCAAAGTTTTTATTAAAGACACATTTAGATATTATATTATTTAAATTATCTTATTTATTTTTATTTAGTTATTAATATTTTATACAATATTAAAAAGACAGAAATGTATTTAGTATATATGCAAAGTTAAAAGAAAACAAAAAAATTCGCTAAAAGAAAAAAAATTTTTCAAAAAGAAAAAAATATACAAAAATAAAACAAGTATAAAATTAGGTAATTAAAACATAAATAAACTATCATCTAAAAACATGAAAACAATAAAATAAATAAATACAAAAAAATTTTTTTTTTTTTTTTTATTTAAACAAAATAAAACCAAATAAACTAAAAAATAATCACAACTTGTAGAAGTTTTATTTATTCTTTTATTTCTTAATAATTACTCAGGTTTTCTGAAAATTGAATAAAAATAAAAACTAAACTTCATATTAGCTAATCGAAACCTTTGAAACACTTTCCTTAAATGTTCTAATTGCTCTTTGAAAGACTGCCCTCTAACGACTACATCATCCAGGTACACCTTACATACAGAAGGTGATAACCCGTTTAATACCTTATTCATACACCGGACAAAGGTGGCTGGAGCGTTACATAACCCGAAGGGCATCACCTTAAACTGCCACAGATGATCCCCTACTATAAATGCAGTCTTCTCCCGGTCTTCCGGAGCCACCTCTAACTGCCAATAACCACTCTTTAAATCGAGAGTACTAAACCAGGTAGCACCTTCTAAACTATCCAGTATGTCATCGATTCTTGGAATTGGTTGAGCATCCTTCTTCGTTACTTCATTAATTTTCTATAGTCAATACAAAACCTTTTAGACCCATCTTTCTTTTTAACTAAGACAATAGGTGAAGCCCAAGGTCCATATGATGGCTCCACGATATCGTTTTCAACCATGTCCTTGATTATTTTATCAACTTCTTGCTTCCTTGCTATTGGTAATCTTCTTGCTGACTGTCGTATTGGGGAACAATTTCCAACATCTATTCTGTGTTTTTCAATATCTGTTCTCCCAAGGTCATTATCATTTTTTGAAAAAATATCGGCAAAGTCTAGTAATAACATTCTTAACTGTTGTTTCTGGTCTACATTCAGTTCCTTGCAAGCCTCTTCGTACAGCTTTGTTAAATATTTTGGTAGTATATTGTGATTTTCAAAATTTGACTCACTATTATTTTCCTTAATTAAATCACATAATTCTGAATTTACATTAACAATTTTTTTTTACTCAAAGCGATTGTTTTGTAGAATAGGTAAAACTTCTTCAGATATTGTAAAACTACTGTTTAAAAAATTAATAATACATCCATGCCTATTTAGGAAATCTGTCCCTAGTATACAATCTTCATCCATATCTACTACATATACATTGTGTTCCGCAGAAAAAAATCCAATTTCAATTATCACCAGGCGTGATTCTAAAAAGTTTGAAGTTTCTCCTAAAACCAACCGAATTTTGATTCTTGACACATCTTGAAAAATATAATTTTGTTGGTGTTCTAATTTGGAAGCTAAGCGTTGAGAGATGAGAGTTACCGCAGCACCCGTATCGATCAAAAAAGGGCACTCGATACACCCTATTTGGCCCCTAACATAAGTGCATACGGAATGATTTTTTCTTCTCATTTTCTCTTCTTTATAGTTTGGAAATTTGGAACCATTTTTAATTGAAGCTCGCTGCGGTTCCCTACAGTTAGCTGTACTTAGTTTTCCTGATTCTTATTTAAATTGATACGCTTCGGACAGAAGCGACTAATATGATTTGCCTCTGCGCAAACCCAGCATACTATGTTGTTTTTATTAATTCTGTGTGTATAAAATCGATTATTTGATCCACCGATCTCTTTATCAGTTTTGTTTAGATTTGAGTTTTCTATACTCATATTGTGGATGTTTCTCACAGATTGTCTTTGTAAAGAAATGGATTGCTCTATAGCATCCACTTCTGTTGCTTTGGCCAACGCTTGCCATAGATTATCTGGTCCTGTTACAGCAACAGCCCTCCTCACAGTAACATTCCTTAACCCATCTAGAAAAGTTTGAACTTCTAGAGTATCTGACATTTGTGGAGAAGCTGTGGGATAAGCCTGGTGAACTAATTTCTCTATAGCCGTAGCGAATTGTGATAGTGTCTCCGATGGCCCTTGAATACGAGATTTTAATAAAGCTCTATGTAGTTGAGAATTATTTGAGTTTCCAAACCGTCTTTCTAATGCATCCAGAATTATCTCTACATTATTTCTCTCAACATCTCGGAGATTTCGAAATACAGTTAATGCTGGACCCCTTAGTGCTGATACTAATATCCCTAATCTTTCAGAACTAGTCCAACCACTTAATTTAGCGAGTGAATCAAACTGAGCTCTATATTCATCCTATGGAGTTTCCCCATCAAAATTTGGAGGTTTCAACTTTTTATTTACATTTAAGTTTGTTGCCCTAGAATGAATATTGCAACTGCAAGAGGAAATTTGGTGTCCGTTCAATTGGTCAACTTCAGAGGGATTATCTGATCTACCAATAGATGTGTTATTACCTCCTATTACATTGTTAATTCCCATTAAAGTTAGTTTTTCCAAATATTCTGTCATTTTTGACAGATTATTTTTAATTTCAATCTGCCCTTTAGTTACTTCCTGCAAAATGTTACTTAGGTCACAGGGTGCTTTTTCTATATCCTCAATATTCTCACAACGCCGCTTCTTGGTGGCATACTGTTACTATATGTTCCAATAATATATCAAAATTATCTTACCCAGAACCTTTTTTTATAAAATGTTCAAAAAAACTATTAAGAGAAATACTTCACTATTTAGGCTCACTTCTGACGCCAATGAGATTATCAGCTGTTGTTTTAACTTTATCAAAGGCCATGTTCACTCATCTTTAGTTTAGAGCATGAATTGTGCTTTTTACAAGTTGGAACATTTTTACATTTTTTGTAAAACTAGTAATCAAAATGCTATAATGATATTGTAAATTGTTACAAATACGGTTGAAAGGCTTTATATATAGAAATAATTAATTCTATTTATAGAAATAAACTAATTGCGGTAAATTTTGGTGTGGACTTTACCCTTTCTGATATCAAATAAATTCCAAAGATTCATTTCTCTACTTTCTCCCACTCCACAGTTTTTCTTTAATTCTCTTTATCGAACAACAAATGACATAATAATGATTTTTCAGGGTGATTTAGTTGAGAAATTAATAAACTGCATGGTAAATACTGCAAGCTCATTCTATAACAGATTTAAGTCAGACGCTATTACTACTATTTTTAAAAAAAATCAACTTTTGATAGATAATTTTGTAAGTAAATTTCCAATATTCTGCAGACAAATGTTTTTATTCTTTATTAATAATTATTGTTATTCGATATGTTATGCATATAAAGAGAAATTATTGATAAGATAAATATTATTATTGATATGTCTGATAAGTGTTCAAATAAATGACCACATAAATTGCAAATCTAATTTTTCTAAAAGAATTTTTATTTTTCTCAGACGATTCAAAATCAAGATAGAGATGCTTAGGCCCATTTTTGTTGGATTAATTTATTTATGTTTTAGCGAATATTTTTAAATTAAACTTGTCACAAAAATCAACCTTATGGAGGTCAAGAATACTGTTGAAAACCAAGTATTTATGACATTAACACTGTTTCCAAATCTGTAAAGTTAAGGATACATTTTGTATGTGATATATTTATGTTCTTGAAGTGTTTAAATGAATGAAATTGATTTTTTGTACCTTTTTGAAATCCAAAAAATTAAAAAAACTAACAATCGATAAAAGGATAAAAAATTGAATCAGGTGGCGATATTTCTGTTTATTTAGATTAAATTCTTGTAAAACCTGTTTATTAAACCAAAAAACCCAAAATAACCAGGTAAAAAAGAAAAAATAAGAAAATCAGGAAAATTTGTATTGGAAAGATCGATTTAGAAGTTGTATAGTAGTCAATATGTGATTTAAATGGAAGCTCTGTATGTACAAAATTGGTGGTGCAAGACTAAAGCATTGAACTTTTAATCTAAAGGTAACTGGTTCAAACCCGAGAAGGATTAATCTTGTTTCTCAAAAATTTATAGCTTAAATTAATTTTTTAATTCTTTTAGGTAAAAAAGTGTTACAAATACTTTTAAAATCCAAATAATCCTGGGACGGCTTTGCACTTAAAATACTTTGCTACTGTGCTCCATTTGTGTCCATTTTTGCTTAAGTTATGCTTTATAACTTGTTACTCATTTGTTATTGGATCTTCTAAAGGAAATGCATCTTAGTGATAAAACCTTTCTGTTAATGAGTGACTTTAGTGAGTTTAAACACCCTAAAAGTAATTAAATCACTTCAAGAAAAATTTTTATGGTAAATCGTCAGAAATTAGAAAAAAATAAGAAACCCATTTACATAATTATAGCATTCATCACCTTTCCGTTATCAAGTTCTATCAGTGACAGTGGCACTGTTATGGAAATTGAATCGCGAATAGATGAGATTTATTGCTTTATTTGACTTGAACAGCCACCAGTCAGCACTACTATCCAATTGCAAACTTAATCAATTTAATAAACTGCGTAGGATTCCGCGGTTATTGTCATGAAGATTTAGGTCTTCCGGTGGTGACTGCATCAATGTAGATGAAGAATCCGACGTTTCGCTTCCACTGTGGGAGGCATCTTCACGGATGTAGGACATCATGAAATGCTCTATATCATGGATGATGGAGGCCCTATTTTATTCCTGTATCTGACCTTGTCTTTGAGGACGAAGATTATAGCCATGAGAAGGGTTAATAGGGTTTGATGGTCCAGTCAACAGGATTACGTCTTACTGGACGGTCAAACCCTATTATCCCTTCTCATGGCTATAATCTTCGTCCTGCAAGACAAGGTCAGAGACAAGTATAAAATAGGGCCTCCATCTTCAGTTCAGCTTTGTAGAGCATTCCATGATGTCCTACATCCCTGAAGATGCCTCCCACAGTGGAAGTGAAACATCAGATTCTTCATCTACATTTACGCGGTCACCACCGGAAGACCTAAATCTTTAATCAATTTAGTTATCATTGGTTATCAACATCAACTAATTATAATAAAGTTTTGTGTCCTCTTATTATCATTGCAGCTGATAATAAGAAGAAATAATAATTTGATGGAATGGACTTAAGGTCTATGGTAGATGTGAAGTCGAAACTCTCTCTCTACCACCAACTTGTAAGAATAAGAATGCTTTATTTAAACATAAAAATTTACAGAAATAGTAAAGGCAGAATATGTAATAAAGCCTCTACTCCAGGGTCACGGGGACCGTTGTGAAGGTTAATAATTCCCCTCCATCAAATTAATAATTTGATGGAATGGACTTAGGGTCTATGGTGAGATGCAAAGTCAAAACTCTCTCTCTACCACCAACATGTAATTTTTTTATCATCTAAGTTATTTTCTCTTTCAGATCAATGGATACGGTCTTCCAGTCGATGCCGAACCCAATGATTTATTTAAATATGATGTATTAAGAACTTTAATAAGCGGCCGATTTAGGTAAATAATTTATAATCCTCATATTTTTGTATTGTGGTTACACAGAATTCCTTGTTATATTTTGAAAAATGCATCCAACATGGTTAATTTTTTTTATTTTAGAGTAAAAAGTTCAAAATCGGAAGTCACTAGGGTCATTAGCATAATTTGCTGAGGATGTGTACAAAGATTATGCAGTATACCACATAATCTTTATAGACTATATGGTATACTACATAATCTTTGGATGTGTACTTTCATTATGTATGTATTAAGCATGGATACATACAAGTCTCTTGACAAATAGTGAAGAATTTGGGGACTTTGAAAATAATATGGATAGCACAGACTTAAATAAGTATAAAATAATTATGTTAACGAATTTGGTTTCTAGAACTGCTACTTGGATTTTTATTTATTTTTTGTTAGATGAGGAAGGGGGTATTTTGTGTGAATTAAAGCATAATCCACTTAGTAAAAACCCTGGATAGTAACATGTATATAAAATGTGCAAGCTCCTTGCAAAGCATTGCATAGTAGTTATTATTTGATTTAAATGACTTGTTATTTTAGCTGACAGGATTCAGGATAAATGTTTAATCTTTCATCCAACTGGCAATAAAAAAATATTAGATTATAAAACATCCGTTCAACCTTATAATAAGCGTTGTTGCTAATGAAAATTTTAGAGAAATAAACTAAAAGGAATTCATAAGTAAAATACCTTTTTAATAATAAATGCATTTATTTTATATGAATAAATTACTATAATTAAAATTGATTAATGATTAAAAGTTATTTTGCCAACATTAGAAGAAAAAAACTCATTAGCTATGTTGGCTGAAAAATCCCAAACCAAGGCTGTATCATAATTATCTGTTTTAAGTGGGGTTCATCATGCTGTCTGTGTCATAACTCCTGCTGTGTTGAACTAGAGAGTTGAAACTTGGCACAAAAATCAGACTTAAGGTCTAATTGTGCTGCCCTGAAGATAAAATTGTTTGACCGTGTTAACCTATTTTGCTTATTAGTCAAAATAAGATAGCTATTTAACTATAAGTTTGTAAGTTATTGGCAGTTATATATATTTTTTGATGCAATACTTAAAATTATATGAAAAAGATTGTTAAAAATTCAAATTAACTAAACATATTAACCAACATAACATAACATAATGAAATCCAGCCATTAACTATAAAAAGTTTTGGCATTTGTCAAGAGGACTAGAGTAGAATTATAATTTGCATTGCAACTTAAATTCTTCTAGTGTGTAGAAAGCTTCCTTTAAAAGGTATTTTTTTATTGTCGATTTAAACTGTTCCAACGGTAAGTTCCTAGTTTCTTCTGATAAGCAATTGTTGAGTTTGATGGTTTGTATTCTTGGAGAGACGGCAGATTTTTGAAGACTGTGTTTTGGTAAAATGATTCTATTGTAGTTGCGGGTTGAATAATTATGGTTAAGATGAGATCCGTATGGTTTCTCGTGGTACAGAGTTAGGAGATTGTAGATAAGCAGACATGGCAGGGTTAGGATAGCTGCTTCAATAAAAAGCTGTTTACAATGAGTCATGTTTGGTGCATGGAATAAGATCCTTAGTGCTCTTTTCTGTAAGATGAATATGGATTCTGCGAATCTGCTGCAAGCCCAGATCCTAGTGCAGTATGACAGTGTTGCATGAATATATGCAAAGTAAGCCAAGCGAACAGTCTTATAGTCCATGGAAAGAGATAGTTTCCTAAGAATGAAAAGCGTTTTTGAAAGTTTTTTTGAGGTGGAAATGATGTGGTGTTCCCAAGTTAGAGTTGGGTCGAAGGTTAATCCCAACAATTTTAAATTGGATTTTTTTTCCGGATTCTTTAATGAAAAGATTGTTACCTGAGTTTTCTCTTTTTTAACTGTCTGCTCATTTGACAGTTAAATTGTTGTTAAATTCTCTGCTGCGCAGAGAAACATTGCGCAGCTAATTCTGTTGTTAGGCTGATATCAAACATTAGCTGGTCACGTTTTTTGGCTTTCACCATGTAAGTGTTATCATCCGAGTACCTCACGCAGGTATGGTTAAGATCAGGTAGATCATTAGCATAAATCAAATATATTAGTGGACCCAAGATTGACCCTTGAGGCACTCCAAACATTACAGGCAAGAAATCAGACGATTTTAATATAGTGAAATATATTACTATTATTTATTTAAAGGATTGAAATAAATAAAAACTAGGCTGTCAAGTATGACCTGTGGAATTTTTAAGGCTTTTGTGAAGGTAAAAATGTAGTTTTTTTAAAATTAAATTCCTTTATTAGAAAATAAATAACAAATTATTATTAATTCAAAACATTAAAGGATATTATGCCACACTAAATAGTTTAAAAACCCTGTGATGTGTGGCATATACTTAATAACTAAAACTTAAGATCTAATCTCTTGCATGTTAGTAAAGCATGCAGTATTATTATTTTCTTATTTAAATTTAATATTTTTATATTTCTTAATTTACTCAATTTAAAATACTTAACTTTCAGTTTGGTTATTTACATTTAGTTATTTCTCCTTTTTTGTCATTTTCTTTAATTACATTTATATTATATTATATTGTATTATAATATGTTATATTACATTTATTGATTTATTGAATTGTTAATGTATGTATTTATTTATTCAATACGAAGATTTGCTTGATCTTGATCAAAGGCAAGGGTGTTATTTAACTTTTGTTTATTCCTGTCTTTTCTTTATTTTGTTCGTTGGTTAGTTGATTTCTGAATTTGTCAGTTTCTGTTAAGTCTGTCGTTTTAAACGTTGGTTAATTGCAGTCAGTCCGTAATATATCCAATATTGCTTTGCTTTTACAACTACCCAAGACCTGTTGATCCTGTTTTTTTTAACTCTTGTCCATTATATGTGTTATTGGCTTTATTAATAATTCCTGATTTGATTTTATAAAGTCCGTAGTTAGTCCGACAAGTCCAGGGGCAACACTTGGTATTAAGTCTTTTATTGCGTCAGTTATGTCTTGCTGTTTAAATTTCATTTCTTTCCAAATTTTACTACTTAGGTTTATTCCTTCATATTTATTTGTTTCTCTATCTTGTTTAGTTACTATGTTTTCAGCATATACCTGTCTAACATTAGCAAAGTATTTACCCATATCATCTGCACCTTGTCATGGTTACGAGTGTGCGTCACATTACCCTTAGTCTCGTCATATATACTCTGTATTTTATTGATATCGTTCTATATCTTCATTAATCACCTTTCACACTTTACAACTGTCATTATTAGCCTTTTCAATTTTGTTTAAAGTGTTTTTAATTTTTTTAGTCAGCTTAGTAAATTGTCTATAATATGTATCAGTTCTAGGTTAAACGGTTGTTTGTATAGTTTTCGTTTGAGTTTCTCGTAGTTGAGAGTGATTTCATAAGTCCTTGTATCAACCATGGTTGTATAGGTTGGTATTGGTTTCCGTATTACGTATAATAAGAAAACTTTTTAATTTATAAAGCTTTCATTAACCTTACGTTATAGCACCTTAAACAATATTTCATTCGAAACTATATTTTTGTGTGAAGCAAGTCCGAATTTATTGGATGATAAATCAATATCAACATTGTGCAAAACATTTGTATTCTAATAGATAAAATAGTTCCAATCAATTCTTAACTAGATATAAATAAATATAGGAAAAGTGAGTTTATTTACTGGTTCTGTTCCGCCTTAATTAAAACATTTTTTTTATTAATTTTTTTTTTCAGAATTACTATACAAAGTGAGTTGTCAAAAGTTTTAAGCTCAGCAAGATCAGCTGACATTTACTACAGTAGTTATCTGCAACCAAAAGCTTCACTATTCAGTCGAGTAGTATACAGTATTCATTATTTGATTTATAATGTAAGTTGCTCAAATTAAGGCTGATTTATCACTAAGTTATAAATCAAGCAATAATTGAAATTTACGATTTAGTTGAGTCTTAAGCAACTTTATCAACCTGAAAAATTGTTCCAGGGGTTATTAACTTTTAAATTAATAACGCTAATAACTTAAATAGTTGTTATTGAAATTATATGTTTCCTTATCCTCACTCATACTGTAGGTATGAAGGAAAATTATTTTGTTTGCTCAAAAAATCCAAAACTAAGATTTCACTTGAGAGTTGAATTAAAATCTGGGTTGTAAGATCAAATCACATGTTTACTGTTATCCCTAGGGTAAAGTAATATATAAACCAAAGAGACTAATACTTAGAGGGAGGATACAACAGCTCTTACCATACCTTGGTTAGCTAGGTGCCGTAATTGTAACTTAGAGGTAGTACACGGGCAGAATAGCACAGTGATAAGGGGTCTGGAAGTGAGACAGCTTCCTCTAGGTGCCATTACTGTACTTACCTCTAATAGTATCCCAAGAGAGAGACTACATACTCCTCCACCCCTCTACAACCCCTATTGTAGCACACACTCTACAAACGGCAGGCATTTTTCAGTGATGCCAAATTAAACCACTTTATTCAAGACAGACAATTAAAGAATACATGCAATAGACAATCATTAGAACTTATTTTAAATTTAATTTACTTAATTTAAGACAAAATAGTAGGAAAGTAATTAATATTTACGTTAGATTGTAATTATTATAAAAAATTAAAAAAAATGAAGTCACCAATGTACAGTTACGGCTCCTAGCTAACCAAGGAATGATAAGAGCTGTTGTATCCTCCCTCTAAGTATTTGTCTCTTTGATATTAACCAAGTTGGGTAACAAATGTGTTTTCTGTCAGACCTGGCATGTAGTTCGCATTTTGTCCACCAGGGAGTTGGCTCAAATTTTCTTATGGGCTCAGCCATCTTGTTTTACCCCTATATATATAAACAAACTATTTACGGTACTCAAAATTTTAGGATTCAAAGTATAAGTGCTAGAGGAGTTCATCATGATCAGAATTATAAAATAAGTCTCTCCACTGATGTATACATCAGTATACAGAATTTATACAAAACCATTAAATTATCACGTACTTATTAAAGAACAAAAACGTGATAATAAAAATCACGAAAAAACGATAAAATAAAAATCACCTAATGTTATCAGGGTTGCCAATAAAACTAAGTAAAAAAATGCAAATCTTAAAATAGAATTGGAATAATTGCGTATGAGCTATACGCAATTATTCCAATTCTAGCTATTTTTCTTATTTTTGAGCCAGCTATCAGCCGATCACACATGTCTGATTTTTTTACTCAGGTTAGTATAGGAGTTCCCCTTCTTGGTTTAGGGATATAACAGTTAGTCCCCTACTTGATTTAGGGGTATAACAGTTAGTCCCCTACTTTACCCTAGGGGTATAACAGTTAACTTTTCTTACTGGCTACTACCATCTAAAGGTTACTGCTACTACTATCTAAAGATGTTACTTGCTACGACCATCCAAAGATGTTACTGGCTACTACCATCTAAAGATGTTACTGGGTACAACCATCTAAAGATGTTACTTGCTACGACCATCCAAAGATGTTACTGGCTACTACCATCTAAAGATGTTACTGGCTGTTACCATCTAAAGATGTTACTGGCTTCTACCATTTAAAGATGTAACTGGCTACTACCATCTAAAGATGTAACTGGCTACAACCATCTAAAGATGTAACTGGCTACTACCATCTAAAGATGTTACTGGCTACAACCATCTAAAGATGTTACTGGCTACAACCATCTAAAGATGTTACTTGCTACTACCATCCAAAGATGTTACTGGCTACTACCATCTAAAGATGTTACTGGCTGCTATTTTTTTAGATTATAACTAGCTACTACTTTTTTCAGATTGTTACTAGTTACTACATTATTTAGGTAACCATATAGATAAGTTACTTGCGACTCCTTTCAATGGATAAGTACTGGATCTTTTTTTCTTTGAATTGTTACTAGCTACTTCTTGCTTTGTCTTTACCTAACTCTGTGTGCTTTCAGGTCGGCCATATCAGCAATGGAGAACACACATTTAAAGAATTCACAAATTACATAAAAGATAATATCAGTCAGGTTTACCAAGTAAGTATATGTGTTACCTTCTTAAGATTGTTTCTAGCTACCACTTTATTTAGATTATTACCAGCTAATAATTTTGTCAGATAATTACCATAAAAGAAAGACTACTGTCTAGTCCTTTCTATAGATTGTTTCTAGCTACCACTTTCTTTAGATTATTACCACATAATAATTTTGTCAGATAATTACCATATAAAGAAAGACTACTGTCTAGTCCTTTATAGATTGTTTCTAGCTACCACTTTCTTTAGATTATTACCACCTAATAATTTTGTCAGATAATTACCATATAAAGAAAGACTACTGTCTAGTCCTTTCTATAGATTGTTTCTAGCTACCACTTTCTTTAGATTATTACCACCTAATAATTTTGTCAGATAATTACCATATAAAGAAAGACTACTGTCTAGTCCTTTCTATAGATTGTTTCTAGCTACCACTTTCTTTAGATTATTACCACCTAATAATTTTGTCAGATAATTACCATATAAAGAAAGACTACTGTCTAGTCCTTTCTATAGATTGTTTCTAGCTACCACTTTCTTTAGATTATTACCAGCTAATAATTTTGTCAGATAATTGCCATATAAGGAAAACTACTGTTTAGTCCTTCCTATAGATTGTTTCTAGCTACCACTTTCTTTAGATTATTACCAGCTAATAATTTTGTCAGATAATTGCCATATAAAGAAAACTACTGTTTAGTCCTTCCTATAGATTGTTTCTAGCTACCACTTTTGTTATGTATCTACATTAATTCAATAATTAACACAATGTAAAAATCCATTATATTTGTAACATATTAGTGACAATCAAAACAAAGTTTATTATTAAACTGTCAACGTAACCTAGGTAACCTAAAGATGTATCAAGTTCCCCCCTTAAATTTGGTGCCCCTAATTTGGCCTAAATGTCTCCTCCATATTAATCCCTCGTCTCCATCTATCCTAACCTGATAGTGGTGTGTTCCCTCTCGTTTCACTATAACTCCAAACTCCCATTTCACTTCACCTCGATAACTCCTGACCTGCACTCTCTCTCCTACCTTAAACTCTTTAGCTAAAAATTCTCTTTTCCTATAATTAATCTCAATCGAATCCCCTGAAGACACTAACAAATCTAATTCTGTTCGAATCTTGCGCCCAAACATTAACTGTGACGCACATGCTCCCGTCGTATTAGGTGTATTCCTTAGCTGCCTTAACAACCTAACTAATTTATCTGATACATCCCCTGACTCCATCTCCATACCCTGTAATCCTCTTTTGATGGTTTGTACAAATCTTTCAGCCTGCCCATTTGAAGCTGGATGAAATGGAGCGGTTAGCTTGTGACAGATCCCGTAATCCTTAAGGAACTGGGTAAAATGGGTCGAAGAAAACTGTCTTCCATTATCTGACACTAACACATACGGTAGTCCAAATGTAGCGAAGAGTTTCTTGAGTTGCTTCGTACACCATTCTGAGGTTGTTGATTTGGTAGGGATTACCTCAACCCATTTTGTATAGGCATCTACCACAATGAAGTATGTCCAACCTTTCATAGGACCCGCGAAGTCAATGTGAATTCTCTCCCAAGGGGTTTCTGGAATAACCCAGGGATGGTGCGGTTCTTTTGCAGGTTCGTTCTTCTTTAAACAACACTGTTTACAGCCTCCTACCATATTTTCAATATCCTTATCTATTCCAGTCCAGTAGCAATAGCTTCTCGCTAACTCCTTCATTCTTACCATTCCAAGATGTCCTTCATGTAATTCCCGTAAAACTTGTTTCCGTAACGTCGCTGGCACTAGTATTCGTATTCCTCTGAATATACATCCATCCTGGAGTGAGTATTCTTCGTCGCGCAACCCTATATCTCTTAAACTCATCCCCTTCTTTAATCTTTCTAACACATTTGCTAATTGATCGTCTTTAGCTGTCTCGGTTCTTATATGATTTATTTTTACTGGAAGAGTCATAATTTGATTGATTTGAAATTTTGCGGATTCGTCTGAAAAATTTTCATTAATCTTTTCAAACGGAAATCTGGATAAGTAGTCAGCATTTGCGTGTGCCTCTGTCCTTTTATACTCTATATTGTAGTCAAATCCGGATAAAAATTGGGCGTAATTAAAAATTCGTGTAGCTGCAATGGATGGTAATGTACGGTGTGGATCAAAAATAAAAACTAATGGTTTGTTATCGGTTATAAGTGTAAACTTGCGTCCGTATAGATATGGATAAAATTTCTTGAGTCCCCAAAATATTCCGGTAGCTTCTTTATCTTTTTGGCTGTAACGGGATTCACTGGCAGTGAGAGACCTCGACGCAAATGCAATTGGCTTTTCAGACCCATCTCCTAATCTATGAGAAAGCACCGCCCCTAGACCGACTGGAGATGCGTCTGTAGCCAAAACCATTGGTAAGTTTGGATTAAAATGTGTTAATACTTTTTCACTTGTAATTTCTCCAATGACTTTCTGAAATGTTTTCTCACACTCTGCCGACCAAATGAACTTGTTTCCTTTCTTTAATAGCTTATTTAGGGGATTTAAATGAGTTGCCAAATTTGGTATAAAGCGGTTGTAGTAGTTGGCTACTCCAATAAAACTCCGTAGCTCACCGACGTTTTCTGGTTTCTTTGCTTCTTTAATAGCTTTAATTTTCTCATCAGTCTTGTGAAGTCCTTCCGAATCAATTTTGTGTCCAAGATATTGTATCGACATTTGGCAAAATTTACTTTTCTCCCTGTTAACTCGCAAATCGTATTCACACATCCTCTGTAGCACCTGTTTTAATCTAATCAACATCTCTTCAATGGTAGTTCCCTGTATTATGACGTTATCAAAAAATGACTTTACACCTTCTAACCCTTGTAAAACTTTGTCCATGAACCGGTTCCATATAGCTGGTGCTACTTTGACTCCGAACATAAGTCTATTAACCTTGTACACCCCCTTCTGAGTACTAATTGCTTGCATTAGAGAACTTTCTTCGTCCATTTGCATATGCAAATAAGCGTTGCTCACGTCTAAAGTACAAAAATATTTCCCTCCATTCATGGCCGCAAAAATTTCTTCAATTCTGGGTATTGGGTAATGCTCATCTTTGATAACCTTATTCAACGTGACTTTATAGTCAGCACACAGTCTTACACTCCCGTTTGGTTTTGAGACTGGCACTACTGGCGTGCCCCATTCAGCATGTTCTACTTTGCTTATTATCCCTAATCCTTCTAGTCTATCAATTTCCATCTCAACCTTATTCTTAATTGCAAAAGGTACTTGTCTTGGTTTAAAGAATATCGGTTCCACATTTTCTTTTAGTTTTAATTGAACTCTGTAATTTGGAATGCATCCTATGTCAGACCTAAAAATATCTTTAAACTCGTGTAATATGGTATCTAATTTTTCCGTTTCATTTGTCCTAATCAATTTTATTTCCCCCCGATCTAACTTAACATCTTTAAACCAATCTCTGCCAAAAATTGGATCCACTTTTTGATTAATAATAAATAGTTTCCCAAAAAAATCAAAATTTTTGTATCTACATTTAACAATGACTACACCTTTTGGCCGTATAATTTCCCCTGTGTAAGTCCTTAACTCAACATTAGTTTTAAATAATCTATTTCTAAACCCTAACCTAGAATAATCATACCATGACATTGAACTCAGGGCCGCGCCCGTATCTAGCTCCATATTAAGTTTTTGCCCTTCTATCTCTATCTGAACTATAAACTTACCACTACTGTCTGTCTTAATACTGTTACTATTGTACGTATGATTACTCCTAGACGTCTCCTTTATACTGTAAATATCGTGTTTATTCTGATTTTCATTTTCCTCTTCACTATTCTCATCTACCAGCCTAACTTCACTCTTCCTAGATTTGCTTCTGTTCATACATACTCTAGCTAAGTGCCCAGTAACTCCACATGCCCGGCACGTTTCTTCTTTACTTAAGCATGTATTTGCTCTGTGTGTCGGACTACCACACCGATAACACCTACCTCGTAAAGATGTAAAACTGTCCTCCTCAGTTTCTTTCCTCTCTGGTTTAAAACGATTATTTACTCTCTTAAATGATCGTTCTTCCACTGATGATGGCCTTGTCTTTTTCGTAGTTTTATTTACTGACTTACTAGTATCGGTATGCATCAAGACATTCTCTTGCTTTGCTTGTTCTATCGATTGGCCTATTTTTACCATTTCTTTAAAAGTCACATCTTCTTTTTGCTGTAACAGCCTGGTTCTTATGTCTTGATCTTTCACCCCGCGTATGAATTGAAGTGAGAGTGGTATTTCAGATACTGAATGTCCGCACTGGCATTCAAAGTTACATTTATCAGCCAATTTATTTAAATTTGTTACAAAATCAGTTACTGTTTCTCCGTCCTCTTGCACTCGTGTACTAAATTCATGTTGTCTCACCCAAATACTCCGTTTCGGTTGTAAATAATCGCTCAGTATTTCAATCAACTCCTTATAAGTCTTATCTAGCGGCTTCTCAGGTGCGCAAAGCTCATATAGTTTTTGGTGTAGTAGTGGAGTTAAAGCATGAAGTAGTGTAAATACTTTAATCTCGGACTCAGTTATATTTTTTAGTCTCATAAACGTATCCAAACGTCTATAAAAGTTTTCAAAAGTTTCCTCATCGTGATAGGGAACAAAGCTTATACCCGATGTAGGTGAAATAGTACTACTACTTGTATTCTCATTACGTTTTGTTTCCGTATTATTGACAGGTAACGCTGTCAATTTATTTTTTTGTATTTGTAAAGATGTACTAATTCTTTCAAGACGTTCTTCTATCGCGAGCCTTTCCTCTATCTCTGAGTCTACTAGTTCTTCCTCTGTTTGCTCTTCTATAGCAGTCTGAGCAAGATTAAAATGAGTGTTACTATTTTGTAATAATAGTATCTTACCTTCTACTTCTTCAAAACATAATTTACTTACATCAATCTTTTCTACTTTTGTTAATCGCGCTTTGATTACTTTGCGTGTAGTTTTAGCCTTTGCTAAAATCTCTTTCTTTTCTTCCTCCCTCGTCGCCATTCTGTTATGTATCTACATTAATTCAATATTAACACAATGTAAAATCCATTATATTGTAACATATTAGTGACAATCAAAACAAAGTTTATTATTAAACTGTCAACGTAACCTAGGTAACCTAAAGATGTATCAACTTTCTTTAGATTATTACCACCTAATAATTTTGTCAGATAATTACCATATAAAGAAAGACTACTGTTTAGTCCTTCCTATAGATTGTTTCTAGCTACCACTTTCTTTAGATTATTACCACCTAATAATTTTGTCAGATAATTACCATATAAAGAAAGACTACTGTTTAGTCCTTTCTACAGATTGTTTCTAGCTACCACTTTCTTTAGATTATTACCAGCTAATAATTTTGTCAGATAATTGCCATGTAAAGAAAGACTACTGTTTAGTCCTTCCTATAGATTGTTACTGGCACATTCTTTTTTACTTTCACTTACTTATTTTTTTATATAAGAAGAGTATTGTATTTGCAATAAAATCCAGAACTGGGATTTCAAATGCATTACCCATAATGATAATAATAGTAAGGCCTCCTGAATAATGATCACAAAGTTGTCTGTCCGTATGTGTGTTCTATCCAGAAAATAATTTTTAGACGTTATTAACTGGCAATAATGACATCAACATTTTGTCATCACTTATAAGACTTTAAACTGTCTTCCTTATTTATTATATTTAATCTCTTATTTAATTTAATTTATTATTTAAATTTTCTTTTTATTAGTTATTTCATATTTTTTAAGTGTTCAAATTTATTTATGCCTTATTTCATCTTATGTTTACTCATAAATTTATTTTCTATTCCATCAACTGTTAATCTAAATTTTTAATCTTTTTTTCATTTAATTTCTCCTCTCTTTCATACAGTTGCCTTCCTGAAACAAACTTTGATGCAATAACTTTGTAGATAGTGCAATAAAAATTCTTTTTAAAATATTTTATTCAGTAATAAAAATTTAATAATTGTACCTACTTTAATTTTATTTATTTATTTAACTTTATTTTAATTATATTTTATTTTTATTTTAATTGTTTTCCCCTCACACAATCTTACGATTTATGGGATTTTTCATTGTTTCCTGTAATTGTTATTTTTATTTTATCTTGTATTTTTAAAAAATAAAAGGATTATTAAAAAAAACGAAAATTCATAAATCGTGGGAAAATATTTTGATTTAAAATTTTTTTATGTATTTAAATCGAGAATAACTAAACTAACTAATAAATCAGATAAAACATACAATCTCTGGGGTGTCATTTTCTCTATCTATCAGTTAAACTTTATTTGTATTCTTCCAATTTTATATTAGCTTTTTATTATAAGAATGGATCCAATGTGACAGATATCTTCATTTGTTTAAATTGAAGTTTTATTTGCTTCTTCCCTTTCTTTCAACTTCCTTCATGCATGTTTCTAAACTCTGGTTTACAGTGATCATAGTGTTTACAGTGTACAGTGATCATTCATGTTGTTGGTCATGAAATTAATAAAAATCATTTGCTGTTCTCTCATGTAATTTAATTATGACTTTCAGAAGTTCAATAGTGGGAATCATAATTGCAGTGTTATATTAGATTTTGATCAAACAAATGAAGATATGGTTTGTTATGTTAAAAATAACGATGATAATACAAATCACCTTTTCTTTGATTTATCAACATCACAGAAGAAATCTATTTTATTTGCTTTATACATCACCATTCAGAGGTAAATATTTAACATCACAAATGGTCCAATGAAAACCAAGGATGTACTGTTTGTGGATATAAGAATAGTTATTTATGCCATGAGGCTGAGAAGTGTGTCTTTATGTCACGGCAATTAGATTTACCGACGAGCGAAGCGAGTCGGGAAAAATTGCCAAGACATAAAGACATTCTCAGCCGGATGGCATACACTATTTTTTTTTGAGGTAGCACTCCATTAAATAAACTGCGTTATATACTTAATTGAAAAAAAATAGTCTACGAACAAAAACAGAAACAAAATGAACGTTTCTAAAGAAACCTCATGAGGGTTTTACACAGATTGTTTTTTTGAACACGCTACATTACAGTAATGGCGGCAATATATGAATTAATTTTACGTCCTAGGAGTTTTTTTACATTCATTATTGTCCTCGGAGGTGAAAAGTACTAAATAACCTCCTATAACAATAATGATTGGCTTCTCATCCTAAAAACGGTCCAATAAAGTGCTCAATTACGTACTACCTCAAAAAAATATATTATCATTTCCCCATAAAAAAATAAATAAATCGGGTATTGGGTGCTTTAGAAATTTTCCTTGTCATATCAGATTTGTATGCTCATCCTCAAATTAGTGTTTGCTTTGCTCCACTTTAGAATGTATAAATAACCTAATTAATATTGCACTATTTCTTCAGACTTTCTTTGCTCATCTTCAGTCAGTAAGAACATCTCTTTTATTTCCGTCTGTAACCCATCCTGGTACAAACGTCGCTCAATGCTGCTTCACTTTAATGATACATCAAAAACTGTAGACATACTAAATGCAATAAAATAAAAAATGGTATATTTATTTATTACACAAGGGATACCCTTGTCCCAAATTTCAACTCAATGGAATTATTTTTATTTTTATTCTTTTTTTAAAAAAAAGCTTATTGTCATTTGATAAAAATTGGACTAATTTTAATGCTTAGATAAAACTTGGCATACGTATTTTGACAAAAACTTGATGTATATATTTCTCTTATAGATTTTATAGATGTTCAGTGTCCATATTTCATGTACCTAATGATCTGCAAAGGAACTGCAGTAATTTTTTAATGGATGGTGATTATGCTCAGAAACTAGTTTTATATGGATTAGGGCTTTACGATTTTGATGAGAAATCTCACCACGTCTTGACTGATGCTAAGGTAACTTTTGATTTTTTTTTTCAAAATAATATACTCAAGTCAAAGAGTACTTGCTCTAATCTTTATTGTTTTATTTTAAAGTATCCTATGTAGGGTAACTCAGAGTAAAATATTACTAAGAACGAATGTATATATTTTAGGAGATATATTGAAAAAACAAAATAATAATAAGTATAAAAAAGGTCATTACGACCTTTTTATGCCTTTTTTTAACCTTTCTATTTAAACCTAGTCCTTTTGTTAGTCTTAAAGAAGGATTATGACCCGATTCTAATGAGAACTATGGGCCCACATTGCAGGCCCAAAGGTACAACAAATTATATCGCTTCATAGTTCCCAATTTAAGTTTACTACCTCAATCACTTCTAAATGGGGCCTCATTAAAGCATAGTATGTCCACTCGGCTAGCGAGTTTACCTCGGGAATCGACACCTCTCGAGGTATAAAAGTAAAGCCTTTTGGAGACTCTCACCCTTAGATTCTGTATAGAGGGTCTTCTATACAGATAATTCTTAGACAGACGATGGAACCGGCTGTGCTATGCATTTCTCAGCAGAGACCAAGCTATGGTCTTTATCTTCAAGAACAAGTGTATACACATACAAGCTAAAGGCAATAGAAAAGACCCTCGAGTGTTGCTTGGAAGAAGTTGTAAACGAGAGTATAGTCATAAGTTCTGACTTGCTATCATCCCCCTAATAGTCCAAGAGCCCAGGTGTTTTGTTAATAAAAAGTGTAATGGCTGGAACCGTCTCAATTTTTCGTAAATACTTCCTGAAAAGGATCTACAATTCTGCCGACTCGTATCGGATAAGTGTCCCAGGCAGAACGCCCTTTAGGGGTCAAAGGTTCTGCCTGGGACACCCATCCGATATGAGTCGGCAGAATTGCAGATCCTTGTTCAGGAAGGTATTTACGAAAAATTGAGACCGGTTCCAGCCATTACACTGTTTGTTAACTTGGGTGGTAAATTTGACCTGTAAAGTGCATTCTGCTGGGATGCCCATCCGATACGAGTCGGCAGAATTGCAGATCCTTGTCCAGGAAGGTATTTAAGAAAAATTAAACCCGTTTCCAGCCATTACACTTTTTATTAAAAGTAAACAGCATTTGTCTTTCCACAACGATATAATTGAATATACAAAGCCAGCTTTCGACCATAACGATCATCATTAGTGCCGGTGAGATGAGTCTAATTCTTCCTTGCCGGTTTCTTAGGCCACGGCTTGTAGCAGACAAGCCGTTTCTACTACAAGCCGTGGCCTAAGAAACCGGCAAGGAAGAATTAGTCTCATCTCACCGGCACTGATGATGATCGTTAGGTCGAAAGCTGGCTTTGTATATTCAATTATATCGTTGTGGAAAGACAAATGCTGTTTACTTTTATTAGAATATTCCAAATCTCAATAATTTTCGGATTACTTTTTATTAACAAAACACCCCTGGGCTCTTGGTCTATAAGCAATCAAGAATAAATTAATTGACTATCCTATCATAAGCTGGATCTATGACCGTGTGTGCAGTTTAAGGGAGTTTGGAGTACGGTTGGGAAGAAACATAGTTCTTACTTAAAGTAATATATAAACCAAGTAGGGAAACTCCTATATTAACACATGTAAATATTCAGACCTGCCCGATCAGCTGATAGCTGGCTCAAAATGAAAAATAGCTAAAACTGTAATGCTGTAATGTAAACTGCTAAACTATAATAACTGTGCATTGCGTCTTTTCGGATTTAGGTTTTTTTTATTTAATTTTATTGGCAATCCTGATAACATTAGGTGAGTTTTACATTTTATCGTGTTTTTGTACTTTAATATGTATGTGATAATTTAATGATTTTGTATTAAATTCTGTGAAATAATTGTTATAATAATTTAGTTAAAGAAAAAGAAAAACTATAGTTAAGGTAAATCCCATGTTTTTATTAAGATTTTGAAGAAAATGCAGATGACTGTGTATTGCCTTAAAATTACAATTGCTTTATTACATTCAAAAAAAATCCGTTAAATTTTTTAAATTACTATTTACAATTAATATTTGAAGGAAAAAACAAATATTATTTGCAAAAATGTACTAAGTTAAGTAGTGCACACAAAAAAAAGTTTAATTAGCCGCTTGTTTTAAGTAATTTAAACAAACCTAGTATTTGAAGATTCGGACTTAAACCACTATTGGATGTGGCAAAATGTATTTCTTATACAAATTATTAACATTTTAAACTAAACGTTCAAATAAATGCAATAATAACAACAATTTTGAGTACCGTAAATAGTTTGTTTACATTTACCAGGGTAAGGCCGCGGCCATAGGCAAATTTGAGCCAATTCCCTAGTGGACAAAATGTGAACTACATGCCAGGTCTGACAGAAATCGCGTTTGTTTCCCTACTTGGTTTATATATTACTTTATTTTTACCCTAGGTTACTCTAGTGTACATTGGAGTCATGTACCAAAAAATCCTATTGTTTAATGCATATTTTGTATTTACATATACTAATTTAAATTATTTTTATATTTTTCAGACCCCAAGTTCATTCAACACCATATCTATGATGTAAAGTCATTAATTCTTGTACAATAATTTTTATTTGTTAATTGTATGGTATTATTACTACTGGGTGGTGTCTTGAGTTGTTTTAATTTGGTGATGGTTGTATATATTAATTTTAAATTATTATTTGATAATTATATTTAATTTATAATTTTATGTGCCTAAAATAAAATTTAATTTATATTATTTTATTTTATATAGATTTTAATCATTCAAATTTTATTTTTTTAATTTATTATAATTGATTGGTTTTATTTATAATGAATACTTTATTTTATTTTTAAAAACTTAACTTTTACATTTGAATTAATTTGCCTTCCTTTTTGCACACACTTTTGAATTGTTTAAAATTTATTTCTTATATATTTATTTTATATTTGTTTTCAGAAGAAATGATTTTTAGTTAAAATTTTTTTAAAAACATTTTTTACTATGGATTAATTTTTACATTGTTATACTCTGTCCCTTATTTCTTGGCCCCTCATATTTCTCTGGAATACAATTCATGACATTTACTCTCATTAGTGGGCCTAAGAGTCCAACAACAATAATGTTTATTTAAATCATATAAACATCCCTGTTGGATTATGCAAACTTTTTAATATTTATTTTATTAATATTTACTAACTTAAATTAAACGTGGAGCCAAGAAATAGGGAATTGAATATTTAAAGTAAATTGTGTACTTTTTAAGTCATTGTTACTTTTTTATTAATTGTTAATATTAAATTTGATTTATTTATTAAATGTTCTGATATTTTATTACTTAGCGTGGTGATGGTTAATCATTTTTTTCTGTATTATAAATAATTAGTTTTTTTGCTTGGTGTGGTCAATATTAAGTGGTTTAATGCTAAGTTGGTTTGGTTTGATCAGCTAAGTGGTTTAATGCCACTGTAGCCTGTTGAATACTATAGTCTTAGGTTTGGTGTTAGTTATTTTTCTAGCCCATTAAATACAGTCTGGTTTTTGTTTGTTTTATTGGCCCATAGAATACCAATATTTTTGGTTTTGTGATTTTTATGGCCCATAGAGTATCATAGTCTATGGTTTTGTGTTAGTTATTTTTCTAGCCCATTAAAAATACTGTACTGTATTTGGTTTGGAAATTTTATTGGTCTTTAAAATATTGTCCAAAGCTTTTTCGTTTTTGGCTTGTATTAATAACTGTAGGTATGAAAAAATGCATTAATGAAGTTTAAGATGGAACTATGACATTAGTATTTCAAGTTTTATCAACATAATTGATTAGTTATGCTGTGTTTTTAGCATTTCTTAGTATGCAGGCTGTCACGGATTATTTATTTTTGCAAATATAGTGTCGCTACTTCCAATTTATGACTTGTTCCTAATATTTTTTGTTGGCTAAGGTCTTCTTGGACCATGCAGTAATAAGACGATTTCTTATTTATTTATATCCATATTTAATATAAATATCATGACTAAGACATGGTCACATACCTAATGGTGTGATAACTTCATTAATGGTACCATATTTCTCTAAGAGACATCAATGGTGATGTCTCTATCCCTCATTAATTCTATGTTTGCACCAAGTGGCTTGTATTGATTGAGTCATCACCCATTATAGTACTGACCACCTCTAACACTGCCTCACTTCCATGATCTAATAACAGGTCTTACTGCATGACCAGGGAGAAAGTTACATCTAATACAGCCTACCACCTACAGTAGGATACTGGCTAGTACAGTTGTGTATTCTAGAGTAGATTACTCAACTGATAGTAGGTAAAGTATGAACAATCTTAGAGTAAATTTAAAAAAAAAAATATACATAGAGGTTACAAAATATATTTAATAGGAAAATCGGCCTTGTTAAGTTGGTTGCATTCACTATCCTCTAGGTATTAATTGAAGTTTGCAAAATCTTTTTTATACAAATACTACTTATATAAAATTGCCCAGGCTGCAAACCTCAGACCTCCGGTGCCGAATCTACGTATCAGATCACAACCATAAAGGCAGATCAATTAAAATAAAAGTAATTATATTATGAAGAATACTTAATAATATATTAATGAAAAATATATATTAAGTATATTATATATATTTGAAATTATTGATTACGCAGTTATGGAAATAACTAGATTATGTATTTGGATAATATATTAACAATGACTAACTTAAAACAAGATAAATATATCAATAATGTCAAGATGTCATGGTTGACACTGACACCCCTTCTCAACCATGAGGTGCTGGTGCTGCAAGCTCCACTCCTAGCTCTTTTCTGTGTTTTATGAATTTCATGGGACACAGTGCTTTAGTTAATACATCTGCAGGTTGCTCGCTTGTTGGGATGTGCTTTAAAGAAACTTTTTCTTCCTGCACTACTTCTCGTATGAAATTGTACTTGACATCAAGATGTTTCATGCGTCGATGTTCTTTAGGGTTGTTTGATATTGCTATAGCTGCAGCGTTGTCCTCATAAATGGTTGTTGGTCTGACATTTTTAACGTTAAGCTCATCGAGAATTTTTTGAATCCATATTGTCTCACAAATTCCGGAGGCTAAAGCTACATATTCAGCTTCTGTGCTAGATAGTGCAACTGTAGCTTGCTTTCTAGTTGACCAGCTGACAGTTGACCCGAATACTTTGCAAAGGTAACCTGAAGTTGACTTTCTGTTCGATTCATCACTTGCCCAGTCTGAGTCTACAAAGCATACTAACGGTGGTGCCTCATTAACTTTCTTAAAAACCAACTCAGCGTCTGATGTTTTCTTAAGGTACTTCAGTACATGTTTTAAGTATGTCCAATGAACTTGTTTTGGATTAGACTGAAAACGACTAAATACATTTATAGCAACATAAATCTGGTCTGGAGGTTAGCATTAAGTACATAATACAGCCAATAAGCTCACGATACGGTCTGTCATTTGCACTTGGGCTATCATCATTTTCCTGACAAAGATATTTACCAAGTTTTTCTTCAATTGGAACATTTTTTGGAGAGCATTCTGACATATTAAACCTTTCCAATAATTTCTTTATGTAATGCTTTTGAGAAATTTTGATCAAACCCAAATCTTTGTTTCTGTCTATTTTGAACCCTAGAAAACTTGTCACTTGACCCATATCAGACATTTTAAATTCATTACTAAATTCCTGTTTTATTTTTTATTAATAAGGTCTATGTTTTCACAAATTAATAATAAATCATCAACAAAAACTAACATTATAAATATTGTGCTATCATAGTATTTAACATACAAACAATAATCACACTCGGTTCTTTTAAACTTTAACACGTCTACAACAAAATTATTAAATCTAATGTTCCAGGCTCTTGGTGCCTGTTTAAGGCCATAAAGTGACCTAACAAGTTTACATACTTTCCCCTTCTCACTTTTTGCGACTTTTAGACCATCTGGAATTTTCATGTAAACTGTTTCCTCAAGATTACCATTGAGAAAAGCAGTTTGAACATCCATTTGATGGATTTCCAAGTCATATTGGTTTGCGTAAGCAAGAAGTATCCTAACAGTTTCAAGTTTTACCACAGGTGAATAGGTTTCGTGGTAATCGAAACCCTCTTTTTGAGAAAAGCCTTTCGCAACTAACCTTGCCTTATATTTGGTGATGTTACCATCTACGTCCCTTTTTACCCGAAACACCCATCTAGAATCTATGGTTTTTCTACCAATTGGCAGATCTGTAAGTACCCAGGTATTATTTTCTTTAAGGGAATTTAACTCACTCTCTACTGCCTTTAGCCACAGCTCTTTATCGGGCCTATTATTTATTTCTGTTAAATAAGACGGAAGGTTTTCAACGTAGTTTTCAGCGGACAAAGCCAAAACTGAATTTTCTATAAAACTACTTTGATACCAATCAGGTTGTTTCCTTATTCTTTCACTTTTTCTCAATCCTTGGTCTATTTCTTCACTCTGTTTATTATTAGTATTGGAATTATCATTTTCATTTATATTTCTTTCGTTATCATTTTCACTTTTTCTTTCATCATTATCAGAATTACTTTCATAAATTATTTTATTATTATTATTATGAATACTTATTACGCTAGATTCATCAAATATTACATCTCTAGAGCAAATTATTTTATTTTTATCGAAATTCCAAAGTTTATACCCTTTACTAGTATACCCAATCATTATAGTTTTAATACTTTTTGGTTGTAACTTTGATCTAAGTTCTTTAGGTATATGTACATACGCTTTGCACCCGAAAATTCTTAATCTACTAACATCCGGTTTTTTCATATACCATAGTTCAGCAGGAACTTTATTATTTAAGGCTTTAGTAGGAGATCTATTTAATATATAAGTGGCAGCTACAATAGACTCACCCCACAGATATATAGGAGTATCACTTCCATACAACATAGATCTAGCCTTATCTAATATTGTTCGGTTAAATCTTTCAGCTACTGAATTTTGAGTGCTAGAATATGGACACGTGTATTCTATTGTTATGCCATTTTCGGCACAGAAACTTCTAAAGTCACTACTACTGTATTCTTTGGCGTTATCGCATTTTAATTTTTCTACATTTTGTTTGAACTGGTTAGTGGCTGAAGCACAATAGTCTTTGAAGTGTTCTAATACTTCACTCTTATGAGTCATTAAATATACTTTAGCAAAATGTGTGAAGTCATCTATGAAAGAAACAAAGTATTTCTTTCCATTAAAGGTAGCAGGACTTACTTTACCCCAAACATCAGAGTGAATCAATTCAAGCGGTCTGTGTGACCTTACCTCATGATGGTTGTTATAGGGCAGTTTACTCTGCTTTCCCTTCAGACATCCTTCACATACTTTTAGTGTAGAGTTATTATTTACATTAAGTTGTGGAAGTCCACTCACCATATCACTTTTAGATAATTTGTCTAAATATTTGTAATTAAGGTGACCAAATCGCAAGTGCCACGTTTCTATAGATTTATTGTTACCTAAGTTAACCATTTGTTTGGCAAAGGATTGGCTCGCTCGATGTTTAAACCTTATAGAATACAGATTTCCTTCACGCTTTCCTCTCGCAGCTATACTTCCTTTTTCGTTATAAATTTTTACTCTACCTCTTTCAAACTTCACGACTTTATTGTTGTCTTCCAACCTTCTATCAGAAAACAAATTACATTTTAGATCTGGTACATATAAAACATTTTGAATTTGAGCGTTTTCATATTTGTTTTTACCAACAGGTGCTTTGACTTTAATATCACCTACTTTAGTTGCACTAATGTACTCATTGCTTTTTGCTATTTTTTGCTTTTTTATTGCTATTCATTGCTTTTTGCTTTTTGCAATTTTTATTGGTGTTTCTAATATTTTGACATTAAACAAAAATGTTTCATCGTTAATAAGATGATCGGTACATCCGCTATCAACGTAAAACCTAATTTAATATTTTGACATTAAACAAAAATGTTTCATCGTTAATAAGATGATCGGTACATCCGCTATCAACGTAAAACCTAATTTCCTCACTGTGAGAAGTTTGTAAGCACTCAGTGACTTTGTAAGGTGACAATGCAACAAAAGAGTTTTTATGACCTGAATCGTCAGATTCTGATTCAGTGTCACTATTGTTTACAGCATTTGCTTTGCCCTGTCTATTAGTTTTATACTTATTATTGGTTTTATACTTATTATTGGATTTTTTATTCTTTTTATTGAACCAACAGTCCTGTTCAGCATGAGATCGCTTAGAACAGTACTTACATTTTGAAAATTTGGTTTTTGAATTTTTACCTAAAAATAAATTATTATCATCAAAAGTATTTTTTAAAGTTTCATTATTTTTTCTCTTACTACATTCGTCAAGAAGTCGAGCCTTGACAAAGTCCAGTGATAGTTTTGTAGGTTCAACTGTTTCTATGGCAACAACTACAGTTTCAAAGGATTTGGGTAATGATAGAAGTAAATGGCATATTATGTCTTCGTCTTCAATATTCGCTCCCATTGATTTGAGTTGGCGAATTATTTTATCAAATTCTAGAAAGTGAAGTTGAATCTCATCTTCATCGTTATACTTTAGTTGTAACAGTTGTTTTCTCAAATACATCCGACTACTGACACTTTTTCTTTGGAATACTGAGTTAAGAGTAGAAATAATTTCTTTTGGGGATTTCTTATCTTTGATATATTCTAAGTGTGAATTAGCAATACGTTGAATTATGATTAACTTACATTTTTTCTCTTCTTTAAGAAGTTTATCTCTGAGCTCACCTAAAGACTTACTGTCCATAGTTTTATGCTTGCAGGCTTCTTTGATATGTTCTTCTCTGTCTTTGTAGAGATATGATGCAAGTTCTTTTTCATCTAAGTATACTTCTAATCTGAACTTCCAACTATCGTATTCTGTTCCATCAAATTGTGGAATTGATACTTCTGGGTTCATTTTTAAATTTATATTTTGTTATTTTTTTTTTTTAATTCTTAATTTTTTTTATCCACTTTTAATCTTCTGGGCCCATAACCTATTGATTACGCAGTTATGGAAATAACTAGATTATGTATTTGGATAATATATTAACAATGACTAACTTAAAACAAGATAAATATATCAATAATGTCAAGATGTCATGGTTGACACTGACAGAAATATATATTAAATATTTTAGGACCTAATTTAACTTGGGAGGCAATCATCAGTGTCTTCTCCTTGACAGCGTGCCAGCAGTGTGAACCAAGTTTTATGGCTCTCTCTGCTATTTTGTGAGGTATTTTACAATTTAAAGATCTTTGTGGAGATAAATCGGTTTTACCTCTATAGATCTATGGCCAAACAAATGAAATTAATGAATAAATGAAACAATAAGGGTATAGTTAGAAACAACACCCTTATATATATACCCTTGCCAACACTACCCTTAAAGCTGAATAAGTTTATTTTTCATGGATTAAAAAAGCTGCTGGATTACCCCGAAGGAGAAAAAGTTAAATTAGATCATTTAGTATTGTCAACTTCGCTTTGAAACGCGAATGACCATCTCTAACCAGAACCAACATTACTTGGCGGGACAGAAAATTTGATTTCACTAATTTTTTTTTGGGTTGAAAGTAGGGAATACACACAAAAAGGACTTTTCGCAACCAAAAAGTTAAATACTTCTCTAAGTTAATAAAAAAAAACAAAAGCTGCCCGAGTAAATATTACTGTATGCAAAAGAGTCTGGGTTTTGAGTGTCTGTAGCCTGAAAACAGCTAAATGTACATAAATAATATTATTAATTTATATAATATTGGAACTTTTTGCGGCTTCTTGATCTTATTCTCCCTTTAATTTAATGTTGGCACACGTTAAATTTATGTGTGAGTACTTTTTAGACATGTATTCACACCTAATCAAATCTCAAATTTGACATTCCTACACGAAGTAAAAAAACTAAACTAGTGAACAGTAATTTTATACGTTGATACACCTTCAGTCTAGACTACAGAGCAGATTTTGATGATTGAGGACTTTTTGGATTGCAAAAAGTCCTCACAAATCAAATATGCTAATATATCTAATGATAAATGAGGAAAAGTAAAAAAAAATGTTTGGTTTTATCTTTATGAGGTTTACTTCCCTGGTGCCAAGGTGAACAAATGAATTTTGATTGAACCTTTTAGTCCAAAAGCCCAGGGGTGTTTTGTTAATAAAAAGTGTAATGGCTGGAACCGGTCTCAATTTTTCGTAAATACCTTTCTGAACAAGGATCTGCAATTCTGCCGACTCGAATCGGATGGGTGTCACAGGCAGAACGCACTTTAGGGGTCAAAGGTTCTGCCTGGGACACCCATCCGATACGAGTCGGCAGAATTGCAGATCCTTGTTCAGGAAGGTATTTACGAAAAATTGAGACCGGTTTCAGCCATTACACTTTTTATTAACTTCAATGGTAAATTTGACATGTAAAGTGCGTTCTGCCTGGGACGCCCATCTGATACAAGTCGGCAGAATTGCAGATCCTTGTTCAGGAAGGTATTTACGACAAATTTAACCCGTTTCCAGCCATTACACTTTTTATTAACTTCAATGGTAAATTTGACATGTAAAGTGCGTTCTGCCTGGGACACCCATCCGATATGATTCGGCATAATTGCAGATCCCTGTTCAGGAAGATATTTACGAAAAATTGAGACCAATTCCAGCCATTACACTTTTTATTAACAAAACACCCCTGGGCTCTTGGTCTATTTTATTTAAATAAATTTATACATTGAATTCATGTATCTAAACAATATTTTAAATTTGTAGTTAGTTTAAAATTAGTGCAAATTTGGCCCTGTAAATAAGCTCAACTCTTAATATTATTACTGTAATACAGTATACCATGCGATTATAAATTAATTGACAGTGTTGGAAAATAGTGTTAAAATCAGATATTAAATTGTGGGTGTGATTTAACATCCAGGACTAACCTCATTGGCTCCCTTGCAATATTTTTTCATGCTGTTAAATGATAATAACCGTGTGGTATAGTATAGGTACAACTGTCTATTAACTGGTGAAAACTAATGAAAGTTTGTAAATGCACCCTTACTAGGAGTTTCTCAATTCCTCTCACTCTCTCTACCAATCATAATTTAAATATATCCTATTCCTATTATGGCATATAGGTTATGAGTAATAGTTGCCAAGCTTCTAGGCATAGCAATAAGGTGTAGGCTCATTATGCATATATGTGATAATAAACTGCGTAGGCTTCCGCGTTTATTGTCATGAAGATTTAGGTCTTCCGGTGGTGACCGCGTCAATGTAGATGAAGGATCAGACGTTTCGCTTCCTCTGTGTTCCATATAAATCTTCATAGATATGATCTTATAGTGCTAGACTTAGAGACCGCATAGCGACTATAGCCTTTACGTCTAGTCCCAATCTAGGCACTATGGCTCTATATCTAGGCACTATTTGAGCTCCTATGCAATTTATACGTTTAGACACTATTAGACTTCTAAAAGGTTAAAATCAGTTGGCAACGTGAGAAAATTATGGGAGGGAGCCAATAAGTTAGTCCTGGATGTTAAACCGCATCCACAATTTCATATCAGACCAACCTCATTGGTTCCTTAACACTATTTTCCCACAGTGTCAACTCATTTTAACCATGTGGAAGTCTAATAGTGTTTAGATTTATAAGTCGCAGAGGAGCTCAAATAGTGCCTAGATATAGAGACTGCATTGGGGCTAGATGTAAAGGCTATGTTGCAGTTAGACAAAAAAACCTCAGCATAGCCATAAAGGTGTAAAAGCCTCATAGAGTCTAGATGAAGAGATTGCATTGGGGCGAGATCAACGGCCATGTGAGAAAAAATTATAGATACATGAAAACTATAATGTGGCTGCAAATCTGCCCGAGAAGCCAGGGTTCTAAGGTCCCTTAATTAATATTTTGCTCAAAAACTACTAATTATTTGCTAGAAATGTACCCTCTATAATTTTACCTAAATTGTTTAAAATCTGAATTAATAAAGAATAAAGGCATAATGTTGGTATATCATTTGATACTACCGAGTTTTGCAAAACATGAATAGTTGACACAATTATATTGCATAATGTTGAGTTTGACTGTTTAAGTATTTACTGTGATGAATTATGTAAATAGATATTTTGAACTGCTGTTTGCCAGACAAATGCGATTTTTAAATGTTTTCATCCATAAATATAAAAAATAAAGACTCTCACATCTATTGTAATTTTATTTTGTTCGTTTCGATTCAATAATTATTAAACAAGGACAATTCCTAACGAGTACCCGCTTATGAGCTTTCGTTTTTTGGCAAAAATGTAACAATCGTGAAATGTGTATTAATAGAATTAGATAAGAAATTCGGTTCTTTCAAATGTTTTCTTGTGCCAAAATTACCGGTGTTTTCCAGTTATTCTTAATTTCTGTTAAAAGAGATACACCTAAAAAAATGCCCTTTCTTACGTTACGTATCATTCTGACTCATTTTTATATCAGCGTGATTTTCTTTGAAATTTTGCGAAAAAATACATTTTAAAAGTTGTATTTTCTGTTATGAAATTGTAGTTTTAATTAACTCCGTAAATTGCTTTCAAATTCGATTTCGCAATTTTCGATTGTAAATTGTATGATCGGTTGAAACAACACTTTAAATAGTAATTGTATGTATTATATTTTCTGTATTCTTTTGTATCAGATTTGTAAATCTATTTTCAGAAATGTTTAAAGAAAGCTACTTTACAAGTTTAAGTTGGTCACACTGATAATTTTAAAACCTCATTATTTCATTGAAAATGGCGTTCTGGCCTGTTCATTTCTTTTCCGAGTTTTTAAAGTGGGTCATTCTCATCATTTTTTCAACGTAAGTAGTTATTATTATTAATAGTTATTAATAATTATTATTAATTAGTCATTAATATGATGGATTTATGTCTTCAGTTTGAAATGACGAAGTTATCAAACAGCACAAAAGAAGTGGTGAATTTCTTTAAGTATTACGTATTTAAATGTTCAATTATTCCTTTAATGTCATTTGTAAAATTAATTTTAAAGTTTTGATATAATATAAAATGAGTGAATTAACTCTCTAGTGACGTTTTAGTTTAAAGAGCTATAAGTTTAATGCCATGTCATGTATGTAGGTTAGTTCTACATTATGTGTGAGTTACGGCAAAAGATTTAAAAAATCGAACCAAGCATCATTCGTTTTGTCATAATTCCTACCTCGCAGTTGCCGTAGCCGTAACTTGCACTTAATTTGCTTAAACTAATTGTTAACAGTAGTTAGGATAATGGTTGATTAAATATTGAGGTGACCTCAAAAGGGTGTTTTATGGGTTCGTGTTTTTTCGTCAGCATTCGGGAGATTACGTCTCCTTGAGAACCGGCATAACTGGGAATCCATACTAACCTGTACTGTTATTATAATATTACGGTTTTCATGCGAAACACTAATTTTTAATAGAGTGAGTCCTTAACAAGATTACCGTGTTATTAAACTATTCAAAAAAATCGGGTACGGGGTACCTCGGAAATTTTCCTCATCACATCGGATTCGCTACGCTCATCCTCCCTGCTTCGGACTCGCTTTGCTTGTCTTCGAATAGTAAATGCATCCGTATCATTCTCAATGCTGTTTACTTTTTATGATCCAACAAAAATCATGGCTATATTTGTCGTATTGAAACGAAAGTTAGTGTACTTATTTATTAAGTAATGGTTTACACTTTTACCAAATTTCAACTCAATTGGACCATTTTACATTTTTTTTAAAAAAAAAACGTTCACAAGTCATTTAATAAGAATTGAATAATTATTATTCTCATTATCAACTAATAATGAGCTGATTATGAGATGAAACTTGGCACATATGCATGCCAAATCTCAATCCGATCGCATAATTTTTCCGCATTTTACGATTTTCCGGAATTATCGCTGAGTCATTATTGCGGGTTAATGACGTCATTTCCGAACAGCAATACACACACACATACAGACAGAAAACTTTGTGAAAACCACCCAGGTGTTCTTAAAAACGCCTGAAACGGATAATTCCGGTTTCATCCCGGTTTCGGATTTTTTTGCAAACACAACACTTTTTCTATATACCTACGGTATAAATGAGAAAAATTAAAAAGAAATGAGCTAATAAGGTTTGGGTCATGGAGATGGGAAGTGTTTTTAAAGGAGGGTGACACACTGATCAAGAATGAATACATACAGGGTGTATCATATTAAATATCCACTAAAAAGGAGGTGATTGTACTTCTCAAGGGGAACAAAAATCTCCTATAACATAAACGCCGATCTTCAATTATTTGACCTCGCCTCAATCATAAAATCGTCAATAGCTCTTAGAATTTGGAAACACTGATAATTTTTGGCATTTTAGCATATCTCTACAATGTTAATTAAATGATACCAAAAAATCTCTTAACCTGGGGGAAAAGTGTTTTTAGAGAAAAATTTATAAGGATATGTTTATTTTACCCCCTAGAGTCTTAAAATCTCATTATTTACTTTGCATCATAATTTATTTTTTCACATTATTATATTTTGGTTTTTTATTCAGTTAAAACGTCCGGAGTTAAACGGACGTTTGTTTTTTTTTTTTAAGTATATAGCACAGTTTATTTAATGAGTGCTACCTCAAAAAAATTGTGTATGCCATCCGGCTAAGAATGTCTTTATGTCTTGGCAATTTTGCCCGGTAAATCTAATTGCCGTGACATAAAGACACACTTCTCAGCCTTATGGCATAAATAACTATTGTTTATAACATTTATTTATATATTTATATATATATATATATATATATATATATATATATATATATATATATATATATAATATATGAAACGGATGAGTTTACTATCTGAGGACGAGCGAAGCGAGCCTGAAGAGTGGGAAGGATGAGCGTAGCGAATCCGATGTGATGAGAAAAATATCTGAGGTACCACATACCCGATTTTTGTTTAGAGTTTATATAAATATATATTGTCATTATTTATTATTTTTATTAATCATAAATACAAATCTAACTTATTTTTTAATTATATCTTAACTATTTATCATAAAATTATTTAAATTGCTACTTAATACATCTGCTAATAATTCGCAAAGAAACTTCTTTCTAGTGGCAATCTTCAAAAAAATTGTGTAGACATTTAGGTGAATTTAGGGTAGATAATGGTAGGTTTCAGGCTGTAAAATAAGATTTTATTGCTGCGGAAATTTGGTTTATTGGCGAGCGAAACAAGTCAATAATTGATTGTTAAATCTATAAAATCCTTTTACAGGCATGTTGCATACACCATTTTTTTTGGGGGGGGGGGCTTGGTCAATTTAATAAAAAACAAATATTTTAATATGTATTTATTTAATAAAGGTATTTAAAAAAAAAAAAAAAAAAAAAAAAAAAAAAAAATTTTACTTTTGCTACATTTATTTTAGCAGAGTAGCGACTGTAAAGTATAATTTTACAGCTGGTGGGCGTAAAGTATATGTGCTACGAAGAAATAAAACTAAACAAGTTTTCGTCTCTCCACTCCTTATAAGTACTAAAACAAAGCCGACTTTCAACCGTTAACGGTCATCATCAGTGCCGGTGATTCTTAAATCAGTAGTCTACCAGTGAGGTTGAAAGTCGGCTTTATTTTAGTAATTATAATGAGTGGAGAGACGAAAACTTGTTTAGTTTTATTTCTTCTTATCATAGCACTCCACAGCTCAATCCATCATGTGGTACCGTCTTAACAATTGAATCGTTCTTTACTGACATTTTTGAGGCTGTAAAGTTGAGACTTATTCACTGCTGCCCTCAAAAAAGTTATTTAAACTTATCTTCTACTCACTTACGTCATTTTTTGTAAATAAATTTATTTCATTTCATTTCAGTATAAACCTTTAAGATTTTTCTTGAATTTTTGCCTTTTAAATTAACTATTGAGTGACTAAATAGTTAGTTTGTAGAAAGATTCCATTGCGTCCAATTCCCTTCTTTATCAGTTCACTAAGTTTACGTTAAAAATCTTCTTTTAAGTGGAGGACCGAACAAATAAATTCGTATTATGGAACCAGCTCGTTGGCGAATATTAGCAAAACGTTGTTTTAGTGTGTTTTTGATTGATATTTGGCCACCTATTGATGAAATAACAACTCCGCCGTAGACACTGTCATCAAGAAAATGTTCTCGGTCTAATTCAATATCAACCTGAAACAGCCAACGTTTTCAAAATCAGAAAATAGGTTTTTGGTGACTTAAGACCTTAGGGTGTTGGTATAGTGAAGGAAAACATTTAGGATCAATTCCAGGGGGGAAAGGGGAAAACATAAAGCTAATTAAATTTGGCTTTTAAAAGTATTTTCTGTCACTGTTTAACGCTGTAATAAATTTAAGGCTTTTAATAACTTCGAAAGTTGTGTTTCTTAACTTACTCTTTACTTTACTTGCTTTCAGGAAATTTCTAAAGGAAAACATAGGGCCTTCAACAAGACAAATATTTTTGGAATTATAAGGCGGGGAACCCAGAACATCCTAATGAGCATCATTTGCTGATGAAAATTTGCTAAAATCAAATAAATTAATCCCTCTCCGTCTGCCAAAGAACCTTCAGTGTTCTAAAAGTTACAACCTTTTTGTAAGTTTTAAAGTATTTTTGTTTTAAATTATATATATTATTATATTTTGTTTGTCTTATCGTCATACTTGTCAACGACTGCACCCTACTAGTTTTACTTCAATTCTGTGATTCAATAAAGGTAAATCTCCTTCTACAATAGTGGATATTGTCTTCTAGGATGTTTAAGAGTCAACCTTTATAGATCTTCAATATTGGGTGATGTGGGCCTCTGTGGTGTGATGCTTGTCAGCTAGGATCACTTACAACCTCGAGGAAAGGATTCTTAAACGAGTTTAAAGAAATAAATGAGATATAAATTAGGTGATATTCATAAAATGAGGACGAGCAAAGCGAGTCTAAAGTGGTTGAGCATTGCGTATTAGATAAGGCGAGGAACAGTACCTTGGTATCCTGTAATTGTAAAGAGGTTGAGCATTGCGGATTAGATAAGGCGAGGAACAGTACCTTGGTATCCTGTAATTGTAAAGAAGTAGAGCATTGCGGATTAGATAAGGCGAGGAACAGTACCTTGGTATCCTGTTATTGTAAAGAGGTTGAGCATTGCGGATTAGATAAGGCGAGGAACAGTACCTTGGTACCCCTAATTGTAAAGAGGTTGAGCATTGTCCTTACTCTGTAATTATTTTTGTCTACTTACTTGGCATCCAGTCAATTTGTTATATTTCTGTTTACACCAGGGTATTATAGCGTATTTATTTCTTTCATGTAGCACTGCTTTTTCCTGTGCTTCGGAGTATTTTTCTATTTTATTAAAATCTGATTTTCTCACTCTACATATGACTTTTGGTTCCATCATCTATGTCGAAATCAAACATTAAAACATAATTACTAATACATGGTTACTAATACAATTGAGGCAGTTAGTTTTGGGGAAAAACTGACGTATTCCATATTTTACCAATTAATTAAAATTTGGTTTAAAAATGTTGTAACCAGTTTGTCACAAAGAGTGTGGAAGTGAGGGCCTCCAGTAACAAGCCAAGCCATTTTGACGAGCTAGATATAGATAATAAATAGATATAAGTAATTAAAACTAGAACCAAGACAAGACTGAAGGGAAGGCAAGGGTGAGCTAATTAGGAGGGATGGTTAGAGGTGGGAGGCAATGTTAGTTAGGTAGGATATCTGGGATTATGAGATAAGGAACCAGGGGAGTCTGTGAGGTACCGTCACAGAATTCCCCCGGGGGGGGGGGGGGTGAGGAATAGACAATACAAATAGGGCAATTACAATGAAAATTTTGAAGTTTTCAACATATAAATCGGTAACGTTTATTCAGTTTATTGTTAAATGAGATTGCTCGTTCTTAATTCAGTATTTTTTTACAATATTTAACTTATAGTTAGCTTATTCAGAAGACCTAAATATTAATATCCATACTAATTTAACTCCATTAACCTGACCGGACAACACCATTACTCTTTGCCCGAGTCAGCAAAACCATCTCAAGGGATAGGAGCAATGGCGTCACCTACAGTCAGATCAAGAAATCAAATTATGTCTTTATTTATTTGCTTTGAGTCAATTCAAATTTTACAAGGTAAATAAGTGGAATTACAAAACCTAATTAAGAGTAATATAAACTTTTTAAAGAGAATTACACATTCAGAATTTGACTTATTGGCCAAATATAATAAAGGAATTAAAGAGTTTATCGTTCAACTAGATTATTTCGCCTTAAACAAATTTAATAACTTCTAATTTAACAGACTGACTAATGACTTTTAGAACTTTTACAATTGCTCAAAACTAATACTACAAAATCTACTAATCTATCTTTAAAATCTATGGATATACATACAATGGATAACATTAATTCAGTTTAAATGCTGTCAAAATATAAGAGACTTTTATTATGAAATGTTTTATAAGAAACAAAAGAAAGTTAGAAATGTTCCATCAACAGTTTAAGCTATAATTTGATACTTATGTTAAATTAAAATAAAATGAAGAATAATTTTAACTCAATAATATTAAATTAAGTAAGGGCAAAACGTAGCTAATAAAACAAAATTCAAAAACAAGTACGTATTTTCTACAAATTAACCTGATTAAAATAATATCTGTGAGTTTCATCAACTTGAAAAATATTAAACAAGCTTTAAAAGATAAAAATGTCGTATTAACTTGTTCAGCGAGTTTTAAAGTAAAAGCATAGAACAACAACAAATTACAAACAAGAGTGTATGGTTAAGTGTGGTATAATGGAAGAGAGTTAGTGCTCAATTAATGGTCGCGTGTAAAAGTAGAGGAAACTTGAGGATTAGGTTACTATGGATTATCAACGAAACTACCCCACGTGATCAGCATTGAAGTGGGCGGTCACCCACCCAAGTACCGACCACGCCCGAGACAGCTCAACTTCCGTGATCTAAGGGGAACGGGTTTTACTGCCCGGCTAAGGAGGTAAGTTTGTATTAAGAAACATACTGTTCATATTGAAGAATTTAAATATAGGAGCTCAGAGGTTGAAAGTCAATGGTGCCATACACAGCTCAAACCAGATACTAGTAATAAGTACAGGCAGAGACTAGAAGAGAGATGAGTGATGCAAAGGCGCTAACTCTAATTATTCTATTTTAATAACAGAGAAGCCTAGCCGCTAATAGTTTGCATGATGATGAAAGACGTAAGATGTTAACCTTACTCAGGTTAACAGCACCCTCCAGGTCTCCAGACTCTCAAAGAAACGATTTTAACTTAAAAGAAATAAAAAGAAAAGGAAAAGGTTCTGGGTTTAGTTTGGTAATTAGGTATTTGGATATTTTAATAGGAATCTTCCCACTACAGATACATTCATTCGCCATCATTGAAGCATTGTGTTTTGAAAATATGAGTTATAAATCATTTGTAATATTGTTATGCTGTAATATTATAAAGTTTAGGTGCATGTTTGTAATTAAATTCCCTTATTTAATAATTAAATTAATTGAAAGAATCAAACTCATTAGATATAATTGATAATATCGCAAAACTTTTAACTAATCATGAAATTAAATGGAACAAGAAGGTATAAACATTACTTTTCATTATTATTGTCAATTATGTACAAAGTTTACTTTAATAAGGACAAAATTTTTATAGATAAAAGATTTTAAATAAAAGCTCACGAGACAAATATTAGATAAATATTAGATAATTTTAAAGTTCATTTCTTATGTGCTGAAATTTAAACTGATAATACATTTGATAGCACAACATATTTTAGAAAAAAACAAATTATTAATAGGATGAATTTTACAAAATGGAATCTAATTTAGAGAATTTATGAGCAAAAAAAAAACATTATTTAATGGCATGCATAAAAATTGTTATTACGTTTATTTTATTTTTTTAAATTTTATAATTATATATGACTTATATTATGTTTAAGGTTTTACTTATTTATATAATTTAATTTTTAATTTATTTTGTACCTAAATTACTTAATTTTAAGTGGTTAGTAAGGTTACTTATATATTTACTGTTAGTATTAAAATTAAATAATTTTCAAACTGACGTAGTATATTGTTGAATAAACTAAATTTTCAGTTTGAACCTATTAATTCAAAGAAGCTAAATGTAAGCATTCTAAAAGAAAATAGACAAATTAACTTAACTTAAAAATTAATATATTATCTACGATTAAGTTATCTTATAACTAAGAATGGTTTCCACTGACTTACTGTTTTATTATAACATTGGATAGTCAGTGCTAAGCATCAAGCTTAGTATGTCATTAGATAGTGACATTATATATTATATTTAAATAATTTAAATAAATCAAATTTTAATTATTTAACTTCTAAATTTTTTAAATTAAACTTATTTTAAAGTTACTATAAGATACAATTTGCATTTATTGTGGTCTACAACAAATATTTTTCTTATTTGAATTTCATGGGTTTGTCTAAACCGTACATGAAATTATTCAAATAAGTTTTGACATTAAGTCAAAATTCTTTAGGTTTTTAACATTATTTGTCTTATATGACAAGTTTTTAAATAATGTTAAATTTTTACATTATCCCATGTCTTAACATGACATTTTCATGGTAATGATAATTAATTATTATAAGGTACCTTAATATTAAATAAGTATTTTTTTTTATAAATTTAATAATTTGGAAAATTTAAAGAAACAAAAAAAATAATAAAAAAAATTTAAGTTACCCTCAAACAAATTATTGACCATAAAAATGAATAATTCAGTGTTTGGGGAATTTTCCATTAAACGAAAGCTTTCTTAAAATTTAAATACAAAGTCAATAATGTGCAATGACAACAAAACATTTTATTTTCTCTGATCTAATGAACTACAGATTACTAAAATTATTCTTAACAATAAGGTAAGACAAAATTAACACTAAATATTAAAGGTCATTAATAGTGATAGTTATTATTAAGTCAATATAGAATTTATGTTTCAAATAACTACATTTACCTATCAATAGAAAATAACATTATTTATCCATTAATTAATTTAATAAATTTATTAATTTTTATAAATTTATTTATTCATAAAAGTTATTCTTTATCTTAACTTATTATTATAGATATTGTTATTAAATAGTTATTTTATTGATTTTATATACCATTAATATAAATTTATATTGGTTTTAGAGCATTTCATATCACTCAAAGATAAATTACGTTAATATTTAAATACTTTTTTTTTTAAATTTACAGTATAATATTTTCTGTATAATTGTAAATGTTACAATGTTAAATGTTTAAATGTTATTAAATTTATAATTATAAATGAAGTCAAAACTAGATTAAACCTAGTATTCAAAGTAAGCGAGACCAATCATCTATCAATAGAGATCAAACATGTATGATCACAATCAAGGGACAACCGTATCGCAAACTAAGAAATATCTTAGGAATAAATTATATGGAAAAACAAATAATGACGAAGCTATTTTTAAAACAAAACTAAATTTTAAGTAAAAGAAATGGACTAAATAACCAATAAATTGAAAGAACACAATTGCGCTACTGAGCTGTATATAATTATAGCATAGTTGATACCATAATTTTATTATTTACATAATTTGTAGTGTTAACTTGTATTTATCAAATTTGAAGCAGTTTTAAGAACGAGAATCTAATTTAAATATTTTTATTTCTACAAATTAAACTGACTAATTAAGTAAGCAAAATTAATTGGAACAATTTGCATATGTTATCATTATTTTTATTTAGTGACCAATTTTACATATGACAAATCGAATTTCTCCAGCAAACATTTACAAGCATTAACAAATCAAAGAATTAAATAAAAACTATTAATTAATAATGAATTAGAAATATTTAAAAGGTAGTTGGTAATTTAACACAAAAGGGTAATTTTTAATTCAAATATAGTTTGTCTTGGCATAAGATAAAGATAAAAAGAGATATAAGTATGAAATAGATTAAATAAGTACACATGGTTATTGTAAAAGCAAGCATTATGAAACGAACAAGTAAAGATCTTTACAACAAAAATATTAAGGCACACAGACACAAAACATGACATAAATTAAATAATAAAACAACATGAAGTATCACAAATGGCCGTTACAAGAGGACCCTCTCTCTGCTTCCCCACAGAGATAACCCGGGAAGCAAAATTATTCATCAATTTAGTTACAAATAATTACTAGGGAACAAAATTTATTGTAAGAAATTTCATGTTTTTGGATTTATTTAAGTATAGATATAGTAATTGACTAGCATGAATAAATTTTTTAAATTTCACTAAAGGATTATTATCTGCATTCTATATTTACAAATAACTATAATTAATCAAAATTTATAATTAAATAAAGGAGTAATACAAATTATTAACTCTATTATAAAGCATTGTCAACATGACATGAAATTTTGTATGTAGTTAATAAAGTAACTGATTAAACGCAGTAAATGGTAATTCGATCATCAATTGTTATTAATCTTTAAAATATTATTAATCAAAATTATCAAAATCGCAATCTTACTTGCTGAAAATAAATGGGTAATTGAAAATGTATATGTTGGTTAAATCCTAAAGTAAAATTCACTAAATTTGGCAAAGGTACTACATTTTTTTCCAGTTTCAATAAAATCTGATGGTTTGTCAGATTTGAAAATTGTTTATAATTAATTTATTCTGGTACTCCCTGATATATATTTTGAGATGATGAATTAGTGAGTCCTGGCCAGCATTAACTTCTTCCTCGCGGAACTATTATCGGTGAGTCTTGCCTCAGTAAAATAAATTATAATTAAGAGATAAAATAAATTGAATCAAATAGCATGAGATAAATTAATAGTATATGAATAAATTGTGTTTAATGATAAATACCAGATAGATTTAATTTCTAGACACCAAAACAGCCTAGAATGTTACCAGGGAAAAAAACTTTACATTACCAATTTAAAAAAAAAATTTTGATGCATAAAGACGTGAATAAAAAAGCAAATTTTAATTGTTATTTTTAAAAAAAATTACTAATTCGTTCAACTTTAAAATTTAGAAAACGTTATTTTAATTAATTCTATAATTATTTAGTTTTAATAATTAATTTTATTCTTAATTTTGATCATATAAAATTCAAAATTTCCAATAACTAAACATCAATACTTTAAAATTAAATTACTTTTCCGAATTAATAATTTTAGATTAGGATTCAAAATTAATTATTTTATAGAACAGCCATTTAATAATTTTTAAGAATTAAATTATTTGAAATAAATTTCTCTAAATTAAACAAAATTTAAGTTGAAATTTAGCAAATTTTACATTTAAAAGGAAAATTAGAACCAGGCTCTGATACCATTTTGTAACCAGTTTGTCACAAAGAGTGTGGAAGTGAGGGCCTCCAGTAACAAGCCAAGCCATTTTGACGAGCTAGATATAGATAATAAATAGATATAAGTAATTAAAACTAGAACCAAGACAAGACTGAAGGGAAGGCAAGGGTGAGCTAATTAGGAGGGATGGTTAGAGGTGGGAGGCAATGTTAGTTAGGTAGGATATCTGGGATTATGAGATAAGGAACCAGGGGAGTCTGTGAGGTACCGTCACAATGTATTTATAATTCCTTATACAAACGTATAAATAAATATTATTACTAATTTAGGCTTCATTTATTGTAAAATAATTTTAAAAATAACACCAGATAAGACGAGAATAATAAATTTATTAAATAATGACTATATTTCGCCTGCACATCCGGGCATATTTTTGTCAATAAAGTTAAACATAAACTAGTTAAAAACTTACATAAATATAAAAAATATACGATGGTAACTACACGAAATCAATAACAATTAGGAAAAATGAAATTACTCACAAAATCAAAGTTATACCTAAAATTTACAATAATGTAAAAAAATTCTAACATAGTTAAGACTTGGATAAAAAAATAGACAATTCTAAAATGCAATAAAACTAATTAGAGGAGCTTGTTTTTAATTTACCTTGTTATACAAGGCAAATTAAAAATAGCAATAAGACTTTAAAGATTATTGGAAATTAAAAAGAAATGATTCTGTTATATAAAGATAACCAATATACATAATTGAAAGTTAATAATAGAGTTAAACAAAGTTATTTATATTTAAACCTTAATTAACTCTTGCTAAAGGAGTAAATAAAAATATTGAGTAATAAAATTTAATTATAACCAAAATATTATATAACTAACTAGCAGCGATACCCGAACTTCGCTCGGAAAATATTTTATTTATCAAATAACAAATTTTTAATAATTTGTACTAAAAATTGAAGTTGTTAACAGTTGTTAAAATGTTTTTAAGCCGAGCTTTATGATTGCTTGGTAAGTTCCTTGTTTTGATAAGTTAACGACCAATAATGGAAATCTTAAATCGTTTGTTTTGACTATTAATAAGAATACAATAATATTCTTAACAAAATAAGGCAACAATTCTTGAAAATTTGAACAATTCTTGGGTAAAATACAAAAATTTATAATTGATTTAGCATATATCTACACCGCTGCGTTAATTATAGAAATATTCTTTCCTATGTATTTATATATAAAAATATTTATTGATTAATAAAATGCAAATATAGTTGCATAGCTTCCTAAATAATTTTTCAAGAGAGAATTGTATCAATAAAACTATTCTATGCCTTGCAAAAAATCTGATCCTTAAGTAAATTGAACCGATTTTTAAGGAAGTTACTTAATTCTTTATTTTAAAAATTATATAAATTATTTATGAAGCTTAGTAGCCTAATCATTAAACCCGCTTTCTAAACGAAACTTAAAAATTGACTAATTTGTCCTATAAGTGCTTTAAGTAAAATAATAACTGTATAGTTATGATTTATTAATTTCAGCAATAAGAATGTTATTTAACTCTATACCCAGATATTTTTTGGGAACATATCTCGATAAGTGTAGAACGCGTATATTCTGACATATGTCAGAATAGACACGTTCTGTATACAGCTCAAAATCTAATTGACGGATCATGACTAAACTTTTAACAACTACTCATATGAGTAGTTGTTAAAAGTTTAGTCATGATCCGTCAATTAGATTTTAAGCTGTATGCAAAATTTTGTTTACACTACGCCTATTAACTTAAATCACAAAATAGTATAATAATAAGTAATACCTGTTTTAGAGCCTATCGGCCCTTCAGGGTATAAGCTCTGCGGGAACCACCTCGGGTGAGTTACATCTACTATGCTCAAAGTAAAGCTAAAGTTGGCGAAATCTTGTTACAACAAATTCTATTCATAAAAACTGAGAGCATGGCCCGGGCTGTGAACCCTGGACCTCCGGTGCCAAAGTCTAGTACAATATCACCGCGGCTACGGAGGCAGATTAAAAATAGTATACAAAGGTGTCTCTCTCACAATTATATTGTGTCAACTATTCATGTTTTGCAAAACTCGGTAGTATCAAATGATATATGTTTTGATTGCCATGCATGATGGCGGTAAAAGAGCACCGCTCGTCTCTGGTAAATACTTTAATAAAATACTTAAAAACCTAACTTTAAAATACTTTATAATAAATACTTTATTATATTCTTTGGAATTAATTGAAGAGAGAGTTCAGGCTCTGTCGGCGCCCTGATGAGTTAGACGTAACAAAACAGAGTGGGACATGACATTATGTCAAGCCATCAATATGACGAATTTCGAATGATGGAACAGTTCCCAGATGTAGCATTCCATTTTGCTTGTAACATTTCCTAGGTGTCTCTCGCACAAATATATTGTGTCATTCTAAGTTTAGTCAAGCTCTATCGATTAAAAAATTCTGAGATATAAGACTCAAATTTGATTTCCTTATACTATTTTCATATATTTACTTATTCCCTATTGTTATTTATTTATATATATACATATATATATACATAACACACACACACACATATATATATATATATATATATATATATATATATATATATATATATATATATATATATATATATATATATATATATATATATATATATATATGCTTCCAAAGTACCTGTACTAAGGCTTGAAGAAGTAATGCTTTTGTGACAGAAGTGAAGGTATCCTGGTTCAAATCAATAACTGCCAGTCTCCTCTCTGTATCTTCCAGTATATCTTCTATTATTTGATATTTAGCTGTCATTATATCGAGTAGTGATCTGTGTTCTAGGTAACTTGAATACCTGGGGAAATAAGAATATTTTGTAAAACATTGTATTTAGCTATTGTGATCTGTATATTATTTATTATTTGATATTTACCTTTACCTGTAGAGTCACCCGTGGTGTAGTGGTTAAGGTACGCGGCCAATACACAGAATAAATGGACTTTAGTCATGGGTTCAATCCCAGCACGGGGCTCTAGGATTTTTATGAGAGGGATACAAATTCTGCGTACCACATTCTTCAAAAGGGACATAAAGCCGGTGGTCTCGAGCCTGTGCGTTGTCAGGTACTCGTTAAAGATCCCTTACCCTAAATGAAACTGGGTTAAGGCCAAATTTAGGACCCTCATTATAGATTTATTATAATACTATACTGTTCCCTGCCTTGTAGTTTAAAGTGTGTGGAGGTTTGGTTAAATAGTGAGAGCACGTGTTGTTCCCAGTTTTCACTAGACTATAAGAGTCAGTGAAAATATGTATGATTGCTTGAAAGAGCATGAGAGGAACCATAGACATTCACGGCTCTTCTGTCATGATTAGATGAAATATACCTACACTTGAAATTAAAAGGAGTAGAACACTATCTTAGGGAGCTGGCAAAAAAGGCCCAACAACGTAGACTACTTGGCTGGTAGTTACTACCACTCCCCCCATATTACTACTACTACTATTACCTTTACCTGTCCTCTCTTTAGACTCTGTTCTATTGTATATACTAAACAGTTATATTATATAGTGGAAGCAATCATAATCAGACTTATATAACTTTTATTGATGAATAAGTATACAACTAAACTGAATTATTAGATTGGTATAAATTTCTATCAAATTGTCATTGTGACGTGTCAAAACAAGAGTCAATTAGTACTGTCTCCTTATACTCTCTTTAGCAGTATTTAATGTATATTCAAATGAGTATGGAAGGATATCTTTGTTCAAGGAACTCTAAAAATATGGGTAGCAGAGATTAAAGAGTTTGTAAGGGTTTACAAGTTCTTTAAGCTCTGCTACCCATATTTTTAGAGTTTCTCCAACAAAGATATCTTTTCATAATCTTTTTAGTATGTACGAGAATTTTGTATCCCAGACGATTCTATGGGGTACGATAACTTTCGAAGGCTTTCTTGGATCGAAATGAAACTTGGTACAAAAATCAACCGTGCTAATGTCCCAAACCCTTCTGTTTATGAAGTATGTATGACGTCGTTAACCCACAATACTGACCCCACAAACATTTCAAGAAATCACAACTCTTCATATATAGGGTTTAGATTAGGCATATATATATATATATATATATATATATATATATATATATATATATATATATATATATATATATATATATATTATATATATATATATATAAATGTAAGTATTACAGTCTATCGTTTAGTTTAAAAATCCCCAAGGTCATAAGTATTTTGGGGGTTGACCAATCAGAGAAGCCGCTGCCAACCTCTCACTTAAAAAAAAAAAAAAAAATCCCTACCACAATAACCGCTGTAGACACATATATTACTGTGTATGATTCACAAAAATACGAAGTTCCATTATCAGGATTAGTTCTGGTATTATTGATTGACATATTAATGTCAAACAAAACAATGTCATTAATTGACACAATGTAAACAAATACATTTTTTAATACATTTGAAAATTGGCTTATATCGTGCCAGTATGCCACTTATATAAAACAGTAATAAGATGAACTAATAAAGTAAAACAACCATGTGGCCGCGAAGCGCCTACAGGAAGGCGCTTCGCGTCGACGCCGCAGAGCGGCAAAGAGGGAAGGCCATTTTTTATTATGTACTTATAACCTGAAAATTAATCAAAATAATATTTAGGATATAACAAAACTTTCTGTTAATTGAAAATATGAATAAATAGGACTGAATTGGACTTTCTATTTCTTGCTTTCTATCCATAAGGTAATTAACAACAAATATTACGATTCTGTTAATTTAATTATTACATTCTATTTTAAACTTTTATCTTTAAAGTTTTAAAATGTAAATAAATATCTGTATTAAATGTCATTAAATGTACATTACATTAAATACATTAAAAATACATTAAATGTCATTAAATACATTAAATGTATTTCTCCCATACATTAATATTTAAATTATAAGCGCTAGTGGATTTTATACCATAAGGATGTAAATAAAAGTAAATCCACAAATAAATTTCAACCAATGTAATGATGACAAAATCGGCTTTCAACCTAATACAGGTCATCCTCAGTGCCGGTGAAAAGAAGCTAATAGAGGAAAAATTAGCTTCTTCTAACCGGCACTGATGATGACCTGTATTAGGTTGAAAGCCGATTTTGTCATCATTACATTGGTTGAAATTTATTTGTGGATAGACTTTTATTTACATCCTTACATACATTAAATGTCTATTTAATACATTAAATACATACATACATTAAATACATTAAAAAATACATTAAATGTCTTTCTCCCCCTCCTTTTTACCATACAGTAGCAGATGTGACTCTATTTTCTTTTTTCTTATACTGTTTATCCACTTCTTGTACACCTTTCTTCAATATATTGTACAATTCTAACTGATACGCTTCTTCTGATATAACGCTTAACTCCTCCACTTTATCATCGCCGTCTAAATAAATACTTGCCACCATCTTTTCAAGCTAAAACGTACAACTTATATTATCAATAAAACAAGCTTAGCAAAAAAAAAACATTTTTTAAGAAAATTATGGTTATGAGATTGTCGGCTTGAAAGCATACACATTTATTTATATAAATATTCCTATGTACAGTTCAAGCACTGCTCCAATTTCACAAATCCCTGAATTTTATGAATGTAATTTGAGAAGTTCAAATAAAATCAAAACATACAAAGTTGAAGAAGGGGACAAACAATAGGCTTTGTAAACCTCCAAAACATCTTAAGTTTCGTTTCGATTTAAAAAAGCTTTCGAGAGTTTTCGAGCTTCATACACAAGGGTACAAACTCTTTCATACTCAAATTTTTATGTTTAGTTTTGTTATTTTCTTTTGATTGTAGACCCTGGTGAAGATATAAATATATATCGACACGTTGGTTGAAATAATGTGGATCTAGTGTTTATTTTTACTGACTGACTCCTGAGTTTTTTCAATAATTAAATATATATATATATATATATATATATATATATATATATATATATATATATATATATATATATATATATATATGAGATTTTGTCCCTAAACGTTTTTATGGGACACAATAACTTTCGAACGCTTTCTCGGATCAAATTGAAACTTGGCACAAAAATTGAGCTCATTAATGTCCCAAACACTATGTTTTTGAAATATGTGAGATGTCATTAACCCACGATAATGACAGCAAAAATTTCAAAAAATTGCAAAACATCAAAAAGTTATTTAATTGGGCTGAATTTTAAACACATATACTACTATGTATGGTTGACAAATGAATGAAGAAAACAAAATGTATTATCAGAATTAGTTCTGGTTTTCGATTGACGTATATCGAAAAAACACGTTATTTACTTTTTGTCAGTTTTACCAAAGGTATATAGGAAAAGTATTGTGTTTGCAAAAAAATCAAAACCGGGATGTCACCTGAATATCAGTTTTAGTAGTTTTTAAGGCCTCCTGAGTGGTTTTTGCAAAGTTGTCTGTCTATCTGTATTTGTGTGTGTGTGTGTCTGTTATCATCGTAGCTCCCAGTGTATTTATGCTGAGACAACTAGTTAATCTCCCTCACCTTATCAGCCTAGGAAGCTCATGAAGTTTCCTCCTTCGGCTTTGCCTAAGAAGAAAACTTAAGCTTGAGCAATAAAACCTTCTAATTGACTATAAAAAGTTTTGAATGACTAAATATTACCTCTTTAGCTCTGTATGACTCATTGAATATAGGCAGAGGTTCATACTTGACTCCTGAAATTAAACCAATGAATAATTGCTAAATAATTTAAATCAGTTTTTTTCTCATAGACTAAGGCCCGTATTCAAAGACATTTTCCTTACCTAAACCTAACATTTCCTTAAGTGCTCTTAAGGAACCTTATAGCTTCCTTAAGGAGACCTAATATTTTCCTTACCTAAACTGTAAACCTAACATTTTCCTTAAGGTCTCCTTAAGGAACCCTTAAAGCTTCCTTAAGGAGACCTAATATTTTCCTTACCTAAACTGTAAACCTAACATTTTCCTTAAGGTCTCCTTAAGGAACCCTTAAAGCTTCCTTAAGGAGACCTAATATTTCCTTACCTAAACTGTAAACCCAACATTTTCCTTAAGGTCTCCTTAAGGAAACCTTAAGCTTCCTTAAGGAGACCTAATATTTTCCTTACCTAAACTGTAAACTAACATTTTCCTTAAGGTCTCCTTAAGGAACCCTTAAAGCTTCCTTAAGGAGACCTAATATTTTCCTTACCTAAACTGTAAACCTAACATTTTCCTTAAGGTCTCCTTAAGGAACCTTAAAGCTTCCTTAAGAGACCTAATATTTTCCTTACCTAAACTGTAAACCTAACATTTTCCTTAAGGGCTCCTTAAGGAACCCTTAAAGCTTCCTTAAGAAGACCTAATATTTTCCTTACCTAAACTGTAAACCTAACATTTTCCTTAAGGGCTCCTTAAGGAACCTTAAAGCTTCCTTAAGAAGACCTATATTTTCCTTACTAACTGTAAACCTAACATTTTCCTTAAGGTCTCCTTAAGACCCTTAAATCTTCCTTAAGGAGACCTAACATTTTCCTTACCTAAACTGTAAACCTAACATTTCCCTTAAGGTCTCCTTAAGGAACCCTTAAAGCTTCCTTTAGAAGACCTAATATTTCCTTACTAAACTGTAACCTAACATTTCCCTTAAGGTCTCCTTAAGGGACCTTAAAGCTTCCTTAAGGAGACCTATTTTCCTTACCTAAACTGTAAATCTAACATTTTCCTTAAGGTCTCCTTAAGGAACCCTTAAAGCTTCCTTAAGGAGGCCTAACATTTTCCTTACCTAAACTGTAAACCTATCATTTTCCCTAAGGGCTCCTTAAGGAAAATATTAGGTTTAGGTAAGGAAAATGTCTCTGAATATAATATTGCTCTGATATAATATTGCCAACTATAAATTTCACGATTTCAGATGAACTGGAAATTTTATAGTAGTCATAGTGCTAAAATTGAAATGAAAATTTGTACTTATATGATCATTAAATAATGACGATAAGTGCAGTGCCCCATAGGTTATTTTTTGAAACATGGAGAAAGTAACCTGAGCACCTTAGCTTAAATTACAGTACCTTATATAGCATAGCGTTTAAAATACGAATACAAATACAAGCAATGTGTTGGAAGACGAAAACAATTGATTTATAGTAACCTAATTTCACTCTTAAAAGAGGTTTCAATGAGGTTAGACAGAGTCCCTGAGAGCCTCAAAAAATAGTTTCATGCTGACCCCTAAAGTGCGTTCTGCCTGGGACGCCCATCTGATAAGTCGGCAGAATTGCAGATCCTTGTTCAGGAAGGTATTTACTAAAATTGAGACCGGTTCCAGCCATTACACTTTTTATTAACAAAACACCCCTGTGCTCTTGGTCTATATATATCTCTATGAATTCAGGATATTAAAAGAGAAAGGAAGAAGAAGAAACGTTTAAAGTGTCATGGTGACCGGTTTGCTTATTATTACTTTTCCTCATTTATGTTGTAGGTATATAGGAAAAGTATTGTGTTTGCAAAAAAATTCGAAACCGGGATGTCACCGGAATTATCCGTTTCAGGTGTTTTTAAGGCCTCCTGTGTGGTTTTTGTAAAGTTGTCCGTCTGTATGTGTGTGTGTCTGTTATCATCGTAGTGCCCGGTATATGTATCCTAGAGAGATGAAACTTTGAACAAAAATCAGTCTACTGCAGTAGTTGTGCTATTCGAAAAATAATATTTTATGACACTAATGAGACACAAGTTGATTAGTGTCCTCCCCCCCCCCTTTATGTGTGAAGTATAAAAATAGAGACCAATAAAACTTTTAATGTAATATTTTATGATGTCATTAACCTGCAATATTGATTCAGTATAAATTTCGAAATATCATAAACTGCGGAAAAATTATGCAATCAGATTAGGATTTGACACGCATGTAGCCATGTATAAGACTAACATATAGGCCAAGTTTCATCTCATTATCTGCATTAGTTCAAATATTATCGTATGACTTCTGTTCGTTTTTAATAATGCAATCGATTTCAAATTCGGCACACGTATATACCTTTACATAATAAATAAGTACAACAAGTTTCATTTTAATACTACAAGTAAATCTATGGTTTTTGTTCATAAAAGTTAAGCAGCATTAAGCGTGGTCAGTGCTGTATGGGCGACCGCTGAGGATGAAACGAATGTGCATTTAATATACACCCCTAAAACCCCCTACTTGCCACGTATCCCGTATGTTTGTCCGTGATATGTGATGTACAGATTTCGTTACTTTTCTATTATTTATAGTGAGTTTAGAGGAAAATTGTTCCTCTAAGAATTGTTCAAAGAATCAAGATAATGGTAATCCAAAAGGTTTTACATTAATTGATCAATTGGATCTGATGGTTACGCAAGTAAGACTTTTTCCTTTACATCTAAAGTCTAAAGTGTACAGTGGTACCAACTATAGCTTGTTATGACCCAACAACTATTGTTGGGATATGAGTCTATCGACTCAAGTTTATAGAGTTTAATACAATCTATTAAGGTCTTTCTCCTTGAATTCGCGATTCAAAGAGATAGTTATAAGGTTGGCAATACCAATGGCGGGAAAATAAAAGAGTGATCAAATTTTTTATCATAGGATTAGCATGGGAGCCGATAAAAATTCTTCTTTTATGCCTTTATTGTTCGATAATTTGTGATAAATGAGGTAAAAGTTACTAGAACGATAATTGGTGCTAAATAAATTGCAAATATTTCATAGATAAATACTTCTATTATTCCGGGGTTTTAAATATAAAATCAGGCTCTTATCACTACAGACTTGGATTTGTCCGATTTAAGCCAGCAATGATAAAACCAATACGGATAATTTAACTAAACATTTTACAAAAAATTGAATTTATTGAGTTATTAATTATTTAGTGTGTAAATAAAATTGATTAATAAAATTAAAACACTATTACGGTGAAAAATAGCTTGTAATCAGTTAATTTAAATATCTGTTACAACTAATTTTAATGCAATAAAAAGGTAATTTTGTGTGTTGGTGGAAACTAAAATGATTTAAAAGTAACATTAATTAACAATAACTAAGATAAAAACACTGTATTGTGATTTTCACCTTCTTATCACTCAATTCAAATACTCGTGACAACTCATTAATACCTTATTTTTCAATGAAATTGTGATTCTAATGAGTTTAAAACACCCTAAAATTAATTAAATTAAACCACTTTGAGAAAAAGTTTAAATAAATAATCACAAATAAGTAAAACCAAAAAAACCACCATAAGGACTTTAACAACGATCGAATTGATCAGTTTAATCAAGTTATCAATTTCTTATCAACAATGGTGGCGCTGTTACGGACTTTGAATCGCGAATAGTATAGTTTATCCAGAACTTATCTCACAGTCAAAGTATACGTTAATATGTCTTACCTTTATAAGGCATTCATAAAATTTTATGACACTATTGTTTTATGACACAATATACTTATAACACGATTGATAAAAAGGTAAATAACAAATTTAGTCAGATTTTTGGTTATTTACAAAAATGTTTGTTTATTTAATTTTGGGACAAAATGTCATAAATATGATTGATTTAGAAATCTGGTTTCTTATAGTTTAGCACATGGCTAAAATCAGTTGACATCGTGGGAAAATAGTGTTAAATAACCAAAGATATTGGACAGAATCTTATTCAGGAATAACTTCATTGGCTCCCTGGCATTATTTTCCACGCTGACAACTGATTTTAACCGTGTTTTACACTATTGAATAATACTAAATGAAAGGAGGAAAACGCATTTAAAAAAACTAAAAAAAAAACAAAAGGGACCTTTTGTTTTTTTCATTCTGTTTTCTAGTTTTTTCGTTTTTAGTTTTGCTTTTTC